>CM029609.1:48225105-49425105 GCA_017311315.1 Dendrocalamus latiflorus | reverse complement strand
GACAATCTCCACCTCCCTCGTCAGAATCCACACCGATGCGCGCCTCTCCATCGCCACCGTCAGCGCCACGCCCTGCAGTGTGCTGATGAAGAACATGATGGCCGTGCTGGAGTAGATGGCCGGGTACTTCTTTGTCAGCCTGTTCTGCAGCAGCAGCCAGAAGGAGAAGCACAGGCAGTTTGCCAGTAATGCCACAGTGCCCAGCATCCAACCCTTCTTGTCATTACCATCAGAGGCAGCAGGTGCTGCTGCATGGTGAGCTGAGCTCAGTGCAGCGGTGGTTTGGTGTGTCAGGGCCACACCCTTGTAGAGACTCAGCAGCAGCACGCCTGCGAGCGACGTGAGCGTCCCGAGGATCTTTGCAGCTCCTGCCATGCTCATCATGTTCAGTGATTCCACCCTGCATGCAGGACATATATGCATTGTTTCCAATATGATCACCAGGATTTGAGGGTGACGATCGATGAGAAGTATAGTGGTGAGATCAATGACCAGGACATACATCTATATATACCTTAGCACTATGGCAATCAGGAAGGTGAGCACAGGAGACAAGTTGGAGAATGTTATGGCGAACGTCGCTGTCGTGTACTGCAACCCATAGAAGAAGGTGTACTGCAAGAGTGCAGCACTGCACTCCAAGAGCAACAATTAGATACACAGGATCATTCTTGAAAAGGCCAAATACTGGTAACAATTACATGCGTTTGTGTTGTACCCAAACACTGCACTGAAGAAGAGGTACACAGAGATCTCCAATGTGAGCTTAGGCCTTGTGTTCCTGCAGGAAGGGAAAGAACAACACAAGAAACAGTAGCATTGTAGTTGGCATCCATCCATCCACCAAGTGGTGTTTTCTGAGAGATTAGTGACATTCATGTACCGTTCTTTCAAATAGGCTATTGGAGCTAAGAAGATGGTGGCCACCAACTGCCGGAGTGCGATGAGGACTAGGCGGTTGAGCCCTTCTTCGAGTGCCTTCTTCACCAGCGCTGTCATCACCGCGGAGATGAGGTCGAAGGCCAGCATCATCATCACCGGTCTCCACCCGTCGACGTGTCCCATCCCCCAAATTGTGGTTCTGTCGATCAATGTGTTGCAAGATGCTAGCTAGATTGACATGGCAAAACTCTGGTCGTGGACTATATATATAGGCCTGCCCATCCACTGGTCGATGTCCCTGAAAAGCGACGGCTCTCGTTCATCCAGGGGAAAAGCAAATGCTATGGACATACCTAATTGCTCCTCCGGTGGAAAGTTACTACTGAAAAAAATATATATTTATCTGAAAAATGGCATATCAGGAGACACTCAGAATAATGTCGCAATGCAAATGTGAACGTAAAATATCCTTATTCAGTCCACTAGTCCAGCATTGACATCAACTTTTTTCTGGTGCCCAAAAGTCTGTATAAGATGCCAAGAAAGTGAAGAAAAGCTGGAAACAGTAAGCTTACAAAACTCTTCAGAAAAGCTTCAAAGGCCCCTCCTCTTTCCACAGTCATCTGCTACGTAGGTGAACTAGCCATCAGCTGCAACTAATACGAACAGACTAACATACTTCCCATTAGTAATCTGATACGTCATAGAGTCAGCAATACTAAGAGAAGTGGTAGTGGAGTGCTCACCTAGTGTGTGACAGCTCTGTCCTCGCCCACCACCAGTGATCCTTCACCTGTACACTCCAATTTGCGCCGTCGGTATCTGCACCTACAAGGCCAGAACTGCCCACACGGATGATCATACCATACCGTGCATGCATCGCCTTTGATTCGACAAGACCGTGTGTAAACCTGAGGTTCAGGAAAGGGCAAGGGCCAGAAGAACTGGCAAGGGCAAGGGCTGCAGGGATGACAGGAATTCGATGACGATGACAAATAAAGCTTTGCTAATTTATGAACCTGCCCGCGCTTCAGCAATGGCAAATTGGCAATAGCCAAGAGGTAGGCTATTACCACCCAGCTAGCATCTAATGCTCTTAATAATTCTTTGGTCTTGTTCTTATTCCAACATCTGAATGCCACTATGTGTAGCCATGCACTTTGTACCATTCCTCAACTCGCGCAAGTCAGTTGCCTTCTTCCACTGACGTGGGGCTGCTATCTACTCCCTGCTCCAATCCACAGTCCCTCGTAACTTGCAGCAATTCTATAAACTTCCAATGCTAGAACCTCATATAAAGCTAGTGATCTGACTACACGAATCAAAATGTTCCACTCAAATATATCAAATCACCTGATCACAACCTGGAGAGACAGTTTATGTATGTATATAAGGTTAGCTAGGGATCTAGAGACTGCCTGCCTAGCTAAGAGGTGTGCAGCGAATGGGGTGGATGGAGCTGCTCAAGCCGGTGGTCGCAATGTTGGCCTTCGACACGCTCTTCGCGATGATGATTGATGACAGCGTTGGTCAAGAAAGCGCTGGCTGACGGGCTGAATTGGAGGCCTACGCCAATTTGTCGCGGCAGTCTTCCTTGCCCCAATTGCATACTTCAAAGAAAGGTTTGTAAGAATGAAATGAACCTTCAGTGTTCAGCTTCTCAAGGATCTGAAATTCTGAATCCTGTGCTAAGTTGCTTTCAGATGATGTTTAGCACCTGGTAACTCGTGTGTATGTGTCTGAAAAAGTTGACGGATATTTATTGTTACATCATTGGTATTTCCAGTTACCAGTCGAAATATCTGATGATGATATGTTCCATGATCCCCAGTACATCTTCAATTTATCTGAAAAGCTTCTGTTAAATTGATGCCGTATTGCACGATGTATTCAGAAACTTGACAAGTATCCCTTACTTAATGTTCCATATGTGCTGTTATGTACCATTTCAGTATCTGGAAATCTGTATCTGATAAATTCTCTTGCTTATATCTTCCATAATTTAATTTCAGGAATGCAAGACCACGATTTACAAAGGAGATCTTTGCCTACTTGTTCATGAGCGCATTGCCTAGTAAATTTGCTTGCTCTTGCTAAGTGCAATAAAAAGAACAAAACCATGGAAACAAATTAAAAGATTATTCTGAATTTCTGATTTAAGTATTTTCTTGTTGTGTGATAATGTGTATACATAGGGGATTATCTGCTCAGTATCTATTCTTCCTGGGGTTGAGCTACGCTACTGCAACACTCGCTGCAACATTCTCCTGTTAGAGATATATGTATAGTTTGTTATTCCCCATTGTTATGAGGGGTTCTTTGCATATTTACCACCTGTACTTTGTGTATATATTCCGGCCCATTGGCCTCATATTGAATACAAGCGCTATTCATAACATGGTATCAGAGCGTACCTAGGGTTTTCCCGTCGCTTCGCTTGTCGCCTCGCCGCCGCCGCCGTTGGCTCCGCCCGAGCCGCCTCGCCGCCGCCGCCGTTGGCTCCGCCCGAGCCCGCTCGCTCGAGCCCCTGTCCCCGTCGGCCCCGCCCGACTCCGCCCGAGCCCGCCCGCTCGAGCCCGCCGCCGTCGGCCCCGCCGACTCCCCTGTCGTTGTCGCCGCCGCCGACTCCCCCGGATTGGACCGCCGCCGCCCAGATCCGAATCGATCTGGTCAAGCCGCCGCGCCGCCCGGGGTCGCCCCGTCGCCGGTGCCGCCTCCGCCGTCGCCGGTGCCGCCCCCGTCTCCGCCGTTGCTCCCGCTCCCGTTCGGCGAAGTGGCGCACGACTCGGTCGGTTTGTAAACCGACCGGGGAAAAGAAAAAGAAAAAGAAAAAGGAAAAAAAGAAAACAAAAGAAGAAAAAAGAAGAAAAAAAACGTCGTTCTAACCGCCGCGCCGTCCAGCGCCGCATGTTAGACTTCGTTGTCTTGGTCGCCGCGCCGTCCAGCGCCGCCTACCAATGGGCACCGTTTCCCTCCCTCGCTGCCCGGTGATTTTTGATGGTGTTAATTACACCGACTTCGTGTCTCACATGCGCATCCATATGCGTGGTCTTCGTCTCTGGGGCGTCCTCTTTGGCGATGTCACCTGCCCGCCTTGCCCTATTCCTCCGACGGAGCCTACGCCTGTTGCATTGCCCCCGACAGCCGATAAGGCTGCTGCTGAGGCCGCTCGCCTTGCTGATGATGAAGCTGCCTCTGCCTACCAGGAGGATCTGGATTCCTACAAGGATCGTCTGACCGTCTACACTCAGTGGTACGATGACGACGCTCGGGCTGCTGCTGTCTTCATCGCCAGTGTCCAGCCTCAGTTTTCTTCTGAGGTTGTGGGACTCCTTTCGGCTTTCCAGATGTGGACTCATCTTCGTCAGCGCTACGAGCCCTCTGGTGATGCCCTGTACCTGTTCGTGGTCCGCCAGGAGCACTCTCTTCAGCAGGGTGATGCTACTGTTGACGCTTTTTACGCTCAGAGTTCTGCTGTCTGGCGTCAGTTGGACTCACTTCGCACTGCTGGCTGTCGTACCTGTCCGTGCTGCCTGGATGTACGTGCTGACCTGGAGTTTCAGCGGGTTTACGAGTTCCTTACTCGCCTTCGTCCTGAGTTCGAGCAAAGGCGTGCCCAGCTCCTTGCACGCCACCCTCGTGTCACTCTCCTGGAGGCTCTTACCGAGATACGCGCGGAGGAGACTCGTCTGAGTGGTGCTGGTCTGATGCCACTCCCCTCTGTGCTCGCCGCTCGTCCGCCTGCTACACTGCCTCCTCCAGCGGCTACCACAGGTGGTGGTGGCCGTCCTCCGTCTGGAGATGGCCGTCCTCACTGTTCCTACTGCGACAAGGTCGGCCACATTGAGTCCCAGTGCTATAAGAAGAAGCGTCATCTTTCACGCCGTTCTTCTACTGGCACTAGTGCTTCTACGACGACGTCTGCATCGACTTCTTCAGCAGCTTCTCTCACCGAGCAGGAGGTAGCCAGACTTCGACGCCTGCTTGCCGCTTCAGGTTCTCCCTCGACAGGTTCTGCAGGTTCTGCTACTGACTCTTCGGGCACTAAGAAACCACCCCCTACACAGTCAGGTACCTCCCCGTGGATTCTTGATTCTGGAGCATCTTTTCACATGACTCCTGATCCTTCCACTCTGTCTTTTATTACACCTCTTGATTCTCCTATCAGTGTTCTTACTGCTGATGGTACATCTCTTTCTGTCTCTGGTCGAGGATCTCTTAGCAACTCATCCTTTCATGTTCCTTCTGTTGCTCATGTTCCTCGCCTTACCATGCAGCTTCTTTCTGCCGGGCAGATTACTGACCTTGGTTATCGGGTCATTCTCGACTCTGACTCTTGTTGTGTTCAGGATCGCCACACGGGAGCTCTGGTTGGTTCTGGCCCTCGGCGCCGTGGCTCACAGCGTCTCTGGGAGCTTGACTGGCTTCACCTTCCTTCCGCTGCCACCATCGCCGCCAGTCTCTCCGCTTCTGCCACTTCGTCTACCGGCTCTTTCCAGCAGTGACATCACCGTCTTGGCCATCTGTGTGGATCTCGTCTGTCGTCCTTAGTTCGTCGTGGTCTTCTGGGGTCTGTCTCAGGAGACGTGTCTTTAGATTGTCAGGGCTGTAAGTTAGGTAAACAGATTCAGCTTTCTTATCCTCATAGTGAGTCTGTGTCTCAGCGCCCTTTTGATCTTGTTCATTCAGATGTTTGGGGTCCGGCTCCCTTCGTTTCGAAAGGGGGTCATCGATATTATATCATATTTATAGATGATTTCTCTCGTCACACTTGGATATATTTCATGTCTTCTCGTAGTGAGGCCTTGTCTGTCTATACCGGTGTTCACCTTCTTGATTGCTAGCCCTCTCCGGTCAATTTCTTATTCCCCTTTATTTATATTTCTTTTTCGCGTTGCAAACTGTTCGTCCAGACTGAAACTACTGTATTGTCACAACAGTTCAGGCATGAATTTCTAAACAAAAAACTGTCCAACTAAGGTTAAGAAGTGAACACTCCCCTTTATTAATAGAATAAATTTCACATAACTACAGGTATACCTGCAGACTGCAGATATACAATAAAATATGGTTAAACCAAAAATATGGTTGATAAATACTTAGCTTAGTGAGCACCCAAGCCCCAAATTCCAATCAAATAAAAGTATGAAGCAAACAAGACACTCCGTTTGTGGCTTTTGGGCTGTTCGTGTGAGAGATTACAGAGTAACAGAAACTTGCGTGTAGTTTTTGCCGATATAAATGAAGTTGTTACAGTATGTATTACAATTAATTAGTAAACCCTATCTTTAAAAGACACTATTTAAAAGCCAGTTATTGTAGAAAAGTCAAAAACAGAAGCCAAGAGCTGAAAAAGAACAGGACCATAATCTTTAACCACTACGCATCGCTTCCTGATCTCGATGGCAGTGTTGGCGTTGGTGATGGAGGCGTTGATGGGGAAGTGGGCGTAGACGAAGCGCATCTTGTAGCGGTATCCCTTGATGACCCCCGTGATGAGGTTTCTAGACGTGGGAGATGGCGGTGCGGATGGCGACCATGGTGCGGCGGGTGCCGAACTAGGAGTCGACCTTGAGCTTGCGACCACCCTCGTGCAGTTGGAAGTTGAGGTTGAGGTGCTTGAAGTTGCGCGTCAGCTTCCTGCTCGTGGCCCCTCTACCATCACCACCTTGGCCGCCACCATCACCGTCACCACCTCGGGGATGTCCATGGTCTCCGATGCAAGGATGGTCTTCATCTTCTCTTCTCCTCCGGTGGGGGGAAGGGCGGATGAGCCTGTGTGGGAGGAGGCAGCAGCGGGGCGGACGAGTTGAGTTGCTATATATTAGGCCTCTGCTGGCCAGGGTTCTGTTGAGGGCTGGAAGTGGGCCGGATTGGGCCCAATATTTGACTTTTATTTAGTTTGCCCAATATTTGTTTGACGCGTGAATAATAATAATTATGGTAATTCATCAAGCTAGCTGCTTGGTCAAGAGAAGACCAGCACAGAATAGAAACATCAATTCAATTCTGCAGCAAAAAAAGGGGGGGGGGGGGGGGGTAAAAGAAGGATTCTTAATTTCTTCCATTGAGTACCACAGCAATACCATACTGTGTCAGTGTGTGAATATGTCGTATATTTATAAGAGAGAGAGCTGCTCGATAAAATGTCGTCAGTATCTACATCGAATCGTCGCTCGAGGAGGAGCCAACGATTCGGTTTCATTTCAGTTCGGGACGCTGATCATGCATCTCAGTCACTAGATACAGGGCGTATGAAGCTTGAGCTAGCTTGCACAGGGGAAAAGGAATCCATGCATCCTTCCATGCGTGTCCATGATCAGTAGACTTCGACGTTCCACTGCTCGCTTTTCTTCAGTTGCTTCTTGTACTCAGCCCAGTCAATTCCTAGCAAACCATTCATCATCGTATAATTAATTACTAGTTGTTTTTTCGATTCAATACATATTGAACAGCTAAAACCGCTAGAAATTAAAGCAAAATTAAGAAGCAGATGGATGGATACGGAGTAAGTATAATATACTAGTACGTACGTACCGTCTTTTGCGGCGAGGTCGACCATGATGTCGTCAATGCCCTTCTCCATGCCCTTGAGTCCGCACATGTAGATGTAGGTGTTGTCCTTCTTGAGCAGCTCCCACAGCTCGTCCTTGTACTCCGCCATCCGCGTCTGGATGTACATCTTCTCCCCCGCCGCGTTCGTCTGCTCCCTGCTCACCGCGAAGTCCAGCCGGAAATTCTCCGGCGCAATCTCCTCCATCCTCTCGAACTCCTGTATATACAGTTGGGTTTTGCAATGCGAACGATCGATCGATGTAGCCAATCAGACAAATCGATGAGCAACACTAGTGATCGAGTAGCTAGCTAGACCACTGACTGACCTCCCTGTAGAGCAGAGTGCTACTCGTAGGAACTCCCAAGAAGAGCCATGCCAGACCACTGAACTGCACAGTGCCTCAAAAAGTACTCTAATTGGTATCACCCGGGTAGAGGATCATTCGAGCATGTATGACTGGTATATATGGCTGTTATGTTACCTTGTAGTCCTCATGCTCCTCAAAGAACATCTTCCACAAGAAGGCGCGGAATGGCGCGATACCGGTACCCGTCGCGAGCTGCCAACAGAGCCGTTCATTCATTTCTAGCTAATCAACCACTTATGAACAGATCATCTAAGTGGCGATGTTGCATCAACAAAATGATTATCCAGTATTCCATTTAAGCCTGGTGATTTTACCATGATGATGGTGGCGTTGGGGTCTTTAGGCATGAGCATCTCCTTACCAACCGGTCCCGTGATCTTCACTTCAGAGCCTGGCTTCAGGTCACCTGCATGCATGCATTAGCAGTTAGCACAGCAGAGAAGAAACTGTTAAGCGTACATTTTAAGAGATAGATATCGGCAATGGGGGTACTGCATATATTAGGAAGAGAAGTTGAAAAGACTGACATAAGAAGTTTGAGCAGACTCCTTTGACAATCTCTCCCTGATCGTTGGTGTAAACTAGCCTCTTCACGCAGAGCGAAACCTACGCATAACAAATCCAAATAATGTTACATTTTTTTAACGCCGGAAGGAAACAGCTGTTGTTGTCATCATACATAGATAGCAGAAAGATTGGATTTACGTTCGTACCGTCTTGGCGTCACCGAAATCGCCGATGGCGCTGCTGGCAATGGAGTAGAGCCTCAGCTTGTGCGGCTTGCCGTTCTTGTCGATGCCATCAGGGATCACACCGATGGACTGCCCTTCTCTGTAGGGAAGCTCATCTGCAAATTAAAATGAAAGGCAATCAGAAGAGAGGATTCATGAATTCAGCTAACCTGCAAATTTATGTATTCTCTTTTTGTTCAGACAGAAACTAGCTAATTAATTAAGAAATCAAAGTACCGTTTGTCAGAGCACGCATATATGAGAGGAAGGATGGAATAATCAATCATGCACGCATGGAAAAACAGGCAAGCAAAGAAGCAAACCCTCGGTGCTGAAGACCATGTGCCATGTCTCCCCTGGCGCGTCGTCGCCGGTGATCCTGGTGTTGAGGAGGCACCTGCCGATGTAGGGCTCCTTGGGCTTGTACTTGTTGGTGACGACCCCTTCGTCCTGCTTCTTGGAGATCTTGACCTTCTTCACAGGCTCAGCCTCCGTGGCCGCGGTCTCCGTCGTCGAGACCTGCGCCCGCACCGCCCGGGCATTGCGGGCCGAGGCCGTTCTCGGGTAGGCCAAGAAGTGGCCGCAGGTGAGGGGCGCTGCTGGCGAGCTGGCCTTGGCCGGGGACAGCGACACGGCCGCGGCGGTCACGGCGGCCATGGTGTGTGGGTGTGCGTAAGTAGGCGTCTATCTACGTGAGGAGGAGGAGGAGGAGAGGAAGAGGAAGAGATCGAGATGGAGGAGGCAGAGAGAGGGAGGAGGTTATGGTCGGTCGGAGAGGATGAGATTGGGTACGGTTGTGGTGGATGAGTGGAAGGGAGACGAGGTGAGGAGCCAGTGGAGGGAAAACGCCTACTGCCAACGCTCTCTCTATGCTTCTGTCCTACTTACTATTCAAAGTGTCCCTCGCCCCGGCCGTAACAATCCCCTCTTGTGATACCACGCCTCTCTCTCTCTCTCTCTCTCTCTGGCTCATCATCAGAGTTCACTTTCACGTTTCTATGAGCATTCTCCGCTATCATTTGCCAGCATTTAAACAGTACCTAGTATGCCATTGTGAATACACAACAGTCCAAAGAAGATCGCCAGAATGCCTACTGTGAATTATAAGAGCATGTACAATACAGACGTTTAGAGAGATGCTTAGTAAGAAAAAACTGTTTTTTTGCCATATATATAGGACAGATAAGGCAGTGCTTATTTTGAAGCATCGGTGCTTAGTAGATGCTTATGTGTATAACTAAATCTAATTAATAAACAATATAGCATCTAAGCACCCCTAGAAGAGATGTTTACATTGAAGGAAATAACTTTTGCATGGATGTTAAATGATATGGCTATATTCTCTTTTTAAGTATTTGTATATAAATATCTTGTATTGTATATGCCCTAAGTACGTACTACTCGTGGCGACCGACGTGCCGGTTGCAACAAATATATATGCAGCGATATACAGTACGTACAGTGCCGGATGTCGCAGGCCAATGAGGTGATGCCATTTGGACTAATCTCCATGGTCCAGCACGTCCGATCAAAAAATACAAGAAAAAGGAATAATCGAGGCCGGAAAGCAAAAACTAAAGGCCACCATAATCCTACCTAAGTAATCTCATTCTTTGCAGATATCCCAGCCCAAAACGTTGACCAAGCTAGGAAGCAAGCCCAAATGTAGAAGCACGGAAATTTGGTATACTTTCTCAAAAACAGTAAATAAAAAAAAGGTGAATGATACAGCCAAGTGGAATGTAATGCTACATTCCTCAATGGAAAATATTATGTTGACTAGCTGAATTGAAACTGGACTAGTATAGTCTAAGTTTATAAAACGTATTTTCTCTTGATATATATAGGCAATGAGATCTTGGAAATGACTAGACCACTCCTAATTATTATCGCTAAGTACTATATCAATACATTCATGTAGAGAACATAAAGTGAAGCCGGATATTTATTAGGGGTATAGAGGAAATCTTACACTAATATCGTATTGGAACATGAAATACGACTTATATTTATAGATAAAATTATTTAAAAAATATACTGTAACGCCCCCGTTTCCAGGGGCGCGTACGGACACGGCACCCCGCAACTATTCACTCATGAACAGTTATGGAGTGTCGCGCAAGAGTATACCATTGCATGCTTACAACAAAAGTCCAGCATATATTTCACATACGGATTAACATCCAGCTTTGACAGCGGGGCGTGCGAGCCCAAAGTACTTACATTACAAAAGATTCCAAGATCCGCTTGAGCGCGGCGAAGACCTAAATCCACGGGTCCTCGTCGAAGAAGAGATCCTTCGGGACGTCCTCGACGGGGAGACCTTCTTAACACGAAATCTTGAATTGCCTTATTTTCCTTCTGGTATCTGTGGCATTTTGCAAGCCTGAGTACTCCGACCCCGTACTCAGCAAATCACAAGGGAAACCCTAACTTACTACTTGCACGGATCAACAAAGGAAGGGAGTATATTTGGATTATTACCTTGAGTGGATGCAGTTTTATTTGCAAACATTTTAATAAAACGGGCCCAAAACTACTTCTCAAGATCTCAGGGGTTTTTCACGAAGAGTTAATTAACCAACTAATCAAGTTAAATCATGTACAAAACTACTTAAACTTCGCTGCTGGAATCACCCAAGTGACACAGCTCCAATAACCGGGAGCACGGCGTATTCGAATACCATTTATTTGACTCTGCAGAGTTTGCCTAGCTTTACCCACACGATCCCTTAACTCCCGCGACAGAGTTAAGAAAGCCAGGTCGTTTCACTGCTCAATTCTTTATATAGGCTCTACCCGGTAGAATTCACTCGGGTCTGGCCCACACACACACACACACAAGAGAAGACAGTGACCGCTTCGAGTGAACTCTACCGTTGTTAGGCACCCGTAACCCGGCTTGCCTAACCTCACTGCTAATCCTCCTGTAGAGTTTCAATTGAGTTGAGCAGCTACTAGACCAGTGTTGACAAGTCAACTCCTGTGGTTGAGCGATCACTGTGACATTTGCTCAGCGTAAGGGTTTCAGTCCTTATATTTTCACATGGTCCGTAACCTCGCCAGGCCCGCGACCCAACCTAGGGTAAGCGGTGGGCGTAGACCGTCTCGCGGTTTCCCACTCATCCTTACCCTACTCCAAACCTAAGGTAAGCGGTGGGCGTAGACCGTCTCGCGGTTTCCCCACTCACCCTTACCCTACCTTGTGCACGCCGGCACTCTCCGCTCTAAGATACGGTGTCCCATACCACCCTACCTTAGAGTCGGGTTTTCCAAATTCTATTGGCCCACAGCCACAACCTTATTAGTGTAAGAACTTTGCATGGTAATAATAACCTACAATTATCTAGATTAACAGATAATTATTTCTAGAGTTACAAAGGCATGGCTACAAGTTTATCATGGCATTTGACGGTGGTAGGTTTAACTATATAGCATGTCATTCTGAACATTTTATTTTATTTTCGAACTAACATTTCAGAATTAGCTCAATGCAAATAACATAATAGCATAATTAGACAACATGGGTTGCAACATGATCAAGGACTTGTGACTTACCGTGAATCCGAATGGTCTCAGCTAGCTCGAACGTAGAAGCTCCTGGATCCTGCGACTGCACTTGAGCTTCCGGGAACTCTGACACTAGCGCAAACATAGAAAATGACATAAATCCGGCTTGAGCCTAATCAAGCGAGGAAAAATAATCTATTAAAAAGGAGTAAAATGCATAAATCGTCAAATGGAGAATTTTAGGAATTTATCTGGGATGAATCTGGAGGAATGGAGGCCAAAAATGGGTCCAGGATATTATTTGGATCAAAGTGGTGAAATTTGGGAATTTTTGGGGTTTTCTGTGATTTTCTAGGATTTTTTTGGATTTTTTCTGGGCTCGGGCGCTAGGGGGCTCGCCGGCGGCAGAGGAGGGTACCACCGAGTAGAGTTCAACATGGTGAATCCATTTTGGGGATTTGGAGCTCAAGGAGACCAAAGGAGAGAGCGGGAGGGAGATGGGAGTGTTTCGACTATATGGTGGCGGAGGGGGTCATCGGCGGCGAGAGAGTTCAATCGGCGGTGACTACACCAACAGGGGGTCTCGGGGCTCACATTAGTGGTGGTGGTTCAAGCCGAGGAGCTCCGAGTTGCTCTAGCCACGGTGAGGTGCGACAGCCGAAGAGGGAGCTTCGTCGCCGGAGTTCCTCGGTGACCCTTCTGCGCAAACAAGGGTACCAACGGCATTAGCAAGTGGAGGAGATGCTCTGGTGAGGAGTAATTGAAGAATGAGAGAGGGGAGCAGGAGATTGACTCCAGGGGGTCGCCGGCGCAGGGGAAGATGGCGGCGGCGCTCTGGGCAATGGCACTTCAATCGGTTGCGCGAGGAGGTACTGGGGAGTGGTGGGAGATGATTGAGAGGGTTGGGGTGGTTCGGGAAGCAAAGGAGATACGGGGAGGTAGAAGGGGGTTTTTATACCCCGGGCGGAGGGAGGGCGAAGCCGTGCGGGAGAAGGCTCGGCGCGGCTTGCGGGTCAAGGAGGAGGTACGGGAGCTGGTGGGGAGTCTCTCCGCGGGATGGGACGGGGTGACGCCGGCTCTGCACGGGATAGCGACGGGAGCAGGTGAGCTGCGGCAGAGGGAGCACGTCCGCGCGGGAGAGGGAGGCTCGTCGACTGCCAGGTGGGCCAGAGCAGAGGCGGGGCGACGTGACGCGAGGACGACCACCCTCTTCGGACCGAGGTTGTCGGGGCGGCGGGGGCGCGCGCGAAGCCAGGGGCGGCGCGGAGACAGGCGCGGCGCGGGCGCAGGGGCGGTGCGGCGCGGGCGCAACGCGCAGCGCACGCGCGTGCGCGGGGAGAAGGCGGGGAGGGGGTGCGGCGCCAACGGGGAGAAGCGGAGGAAGGCGCTGGGGCTAGGCGGAGTCGGGGAGCAGCGCCAGCGCGAGCGCGAGGGAGGGAGGAGCCGAGGAAGGGAGAAGACGGGAAAGAGGAGGGCGCCAGCGGCAGAGGAAGGCGCCTGGCCAAAAGAGGAAAGCGGAAAGCGAGGGGAACTTTCCTAAAAGGGAAAGTTTCCAGAAATTCACCCAAAAAAGCCAGCAAAAATTAGGGAAATTTTTGGTTTGAAATTTTAGGGGCTTTTCAACCTACCCCCCTTAAAAGAATCTCGACCCCGAGATTAACTTGGTCCAGGGAGTAAGTTGGGGAAATCCCGCTGCAAGTCTGACTCTCGTTCCCAAGTGGACTCATCCGCTGTATGACTCTTCCATTACACTCTGCACAATCTGGTATTCTTGTTTTTGAGCTGCCTTTCTGATGTTTCAAGTATTTGTTGTGGTTCTTCAGCATATGTGCAGTCATCTTACAATTCAATATCTGGCAAAGGCACTTCATCTGTTGGTTGGCGTAGACGCTTTCGAAGCTGGGATACGTGGAACACGTTGTGGATTCTGGATAAGTTGGGCGGAAGCTGCACTTGATAAGTTACTTCCCCAACTCTTCTAATTATTTGAAACGGTCCCACATATCTTGGTGCTAATTTGCCTTTGACTTGAAACCTCTTAACTATCTTAAATGGTGTGACCTTGATGTAGACGAAATCTCCAACTTCACAGCTCAAATCCTTTCTGCGATTATCTGCATTGTTCTTCTGTCGGTCTTGTGCCATCTTGAGTCTGTCTCTGACAATTCTGACATGTGCTTCTGCATCTTGAACAATTTGAGGACCAATGAGTTGTCGTTCTCCTGTTTCTGTCCAATTCAGTGGGGTCCTGCATTTCCTGTCATAAAGTGCTTCAAACGGGGCCATCTGGATACTGGCTCGGTAACTGTTGTTGTAGGAGAACTGAGCAAATGGTAGGCAAGTGTTCCATGCTGCACCATACTCAATTGCACAAGCTCTCATCATATCTTCCAAAATTTGATTTGTTTTCTCTGTCTGTCCATCTGTCTGTGGGTGATATGCTAAACTAAAGTTCAAATTGGTGCCCATGGCTTCATGCAATTTCTCCTAGAACTTGGATGTAAACTGTGTTCCTCGATCTAACACAATCTTCTTCGGAACTCCATGTGGTGTCACAATTATTGTCAAATATAACTCAGCAAGCTTGTCCTTCCCGTAAGTTTGCTTGATCGGGAGGAAATGAGCCACCTTGGTCAATCTATCAACAATGACCCAGATAGCGTCACATCCCTCACGAGTTTTGGGAAATCCAGCAATGAAATCTATTCCAATACTATCCCACTTCCATTCAGAAATTGGCAAAGGTTGCAACAATCCCAATGATTTCTGGTGGTCTATCTTGATCTATTGGCATACATCACACTTAGCCATTCTTTCTTCATCTGGTTCCACCAATACTTCTTTTTCAAATCTTGATACATTTTGGTGCCTCCTGGATGAATTGGAAATTGAGACGAATGAGCTTCTGATAAGATTAGTTCTCTTAACTCTTTCTTGTCGGGTATGCAATAGCGACCACGGAAGGTAAGGTTTCCATGCTCGTCTATCGCATACTCTGATGAATCCCCATCTTGAATGTCATTTTTCAGTTTTTGAATCTCTTCATCTTCATCTTGTGCTGCTTTAATCTGATCTGTTAGCAATGGTTGGAGTTCTAATGCTGCCATGCTGCCTTGCTCAGTGATCACCAAGTTCAGTCGTAGGATATCTCTTTGCAACTCTGGTGGGTACTCTGTCGTACTGACTTTGCTTGGACGAGCTTTGTGGCTAAGGGCATCGGCAACTACATTTGCTTTGCTCGGGTGATATTGAAGCTCAATGTCATAATCTTTTATCAACTCTAGCCATCTTCGCTGTCTCATATTTGATTCTGGCTGTGTGAACAGGTACTTCAAACTCTTGTGATCAGAAAATATCTCACAACGATTCGCTAGTAGGTAGTGCCGCCAAATCTTGAGTGCAGGCACCACAGCTGCTAGCTCTAAATCGTGTGTGGGGTAGTTTTCTTCATGTGGCTTCAACTGTCTCGAAGTATAGGCAACAACTTTTCCGTCTTGCATAAGCACACATCCCAAACCTTGCTTTGATGCATCGCAGTAGATTTGAAACTCTTTCTCTGGGTTGGGCAAAATCAACACTGGCGTTGTCATGAGTTTGGTCTTCAATAGCTGAAAACTCTCTTCACAAGTATCTGTCCAAGTGAATGGCTTGTCTTTCTTTAGCAGTTGGGTGAGTGGACGAGAAATCTTGGAGAATTCTTCTATGAATCGGCGATAATAGCTCGTCAATCCAAGAAAGCTTCTCACTTCTGTCACTGTCTTGGGTTGTTTCCATTCCATGACTACGACTATCTTTTCTGGATCAACCTTGACTCCATCTTCTGATATAATATGACCCAAGAAAGCAACTTCCTTCAGTCAAAAACTGCATTTGTCGAACTTGGCATACAGCTGATGCTCTCTTAGTCTTGTCAGTACCATGTGCGAATGTTGTTTGTGCTCTTCTTCACTCTTGGAATAGATCATAATATCATCAATGAAGATAATCACCAATCGAGCCAATTGGTCCATATGCACCAGATTCATAAGGTTCATAAAATAAGCTGGCGCATTGGTTAAACCAAAGGGCACGATCGTGAACTCAAATAATCCGTATTTGGTGATGAAGCTGTCTTCTCTCGATCTTGCTCTCGGATCTTGAGCTGATGATAACCCGAGCGCAAGTCAATCTTGAAAAGTACTTTAGCACCCTTAAGTTGATCAAACAGGTCATCAATTCTGGGCAATGGATACTTGTTTTTGATTGTGACAGCATTCAGTCCTCTGTAATCGACACCCTTTCTCAACTCTTCATTCTTCTTCTTCATAAATAAAACTGGTGCCGACCAAGGTGAAACACTTGGTCGAATGAATTCTTTTTCTTGTTATTCATCTAAATGTTTCTTCAGTTCCTTCAGTTCACTGGCTGACATTCTGTACTGATGCTTGACAATTGGTTTTGTGCCTGAAAGTCAACTCTATGTCAAATTCTACTTGTCGGTCAGGGGTCTGCCTGGTAATTCTTCCGGAAACACATCAGGGTATTCTTGCACTACTAGCACTTGATCTGGTGTGACTGCTAGCATGTTGATCATGCGCTTTCTTGCATCCTTCAATACCTCTCGGTTTTTTTTAACCACTTTCTGACCTTCAGGGTTGACCAATAATATTGTTTTGATCTCACAATTTACCTTGCCTTTGTTCTTGGCTAGCCAGTTCATGCCCAAAATGGCATCTAACCCTTGCATATCTGGCTGCAGCAAATCTGCTTTAACCTCTTCTAGATTGACTTGTACCTGTATACCATTCTTGCGGGTGTGGTGCAGGTTCCTACTTAGATGAATTATGTTGCACCTAGGTTACATACATATCTGAGTCTGTTAGGATTAATTTCATTGCAACATAAACTGCTCATTCCTTACACCTTACACAGATAGTCTTCATACATCTTCATAATTTTGCCACAAGCCTTAGTTAAAGAAATTTACAGACAAACCATTCAGTTCTAGCTTACAAAAGGATAACCAAAAGTACATCATCTCATTTCTTGATCTGCATAGCTCATATTTTCTTGACTATCTGCTGGTTTTGGGCTTGGAGTTTAGCTGCTTCTGATGACAAACTCCTCCTGGGACACTGATGCTTGTAGTGTCCAATCTCTCCACAATGGAAACATGCATCTGTCCTTCGTGGACAGCTACTAGCAAGATGCTTGCCACCGCAGGTGAGGCACTCGACGGCGAGTGGTGAGGGAGTGGCATACTGCTGAGACTGTCCGAACTGGGTCTTCGGTATCGTCACAAACTGACGGAAGGGTTGAGATCGAAATGAGGGTGATCCCGTGGTCTTGCTCCGCTGAGCATTGTGTGAAGACTGAGACTTGTGCGCTGCTTCACGTTTTCTGTAATCCTCCATTCTGGTCCTCTTAGGGTAAGGTTCATCTTCTTCCATCGGTGGCAGGCGGGATGATGATGTCTGCCTCTTTGCTTGCTCTTTAGCTTCTTCTTCGGATAAAGACTTCAGTGGGCATTGGTCACGATGATGCCCATCCTGTTCGCAGTGAAAACAAGCCGTTTGTGATGGAGGCGAAAGCTCCTTTCGTTTCATGACTTTTCACATAACCTGGTCTTTCTTCTATCTGTAGAGCTCGATCAACCAGGCTCAATAGGCTTGAAAACTTCATGGCCTGAAGGCGTTGTCTCATATTGGGTTGTAGACCTTTCATAAAGTACTCCATCCTTTTAGTTTCGGTGTTAGTTTCCTCTTGAGCAAATTGGGATAACTGATCAAATTGTTCTAGATATGCTGTGATGGAGTTCTCTCCTTGTTGCAGATCAAGAAAATCCTGATATTTTTCAGTGAAAACTCCAGGAGAAATGTAGGCTTTACGAAATCTCTTCACAAAGTCTCCCCATGTAATATCTCTCTCCTTAGAGTGCATCCACTGGATAGCACTCCACCAAGTAATTACGGGCTCGGACAACTGATAGGTGGCGAAAAGAACCTTCTCCTTATTTGTACACTGGATAGTATTCATTCTTCTCTCAATATCTTGTAACCAGTTATCTGCATTCAGTGACTCTGTGGTTGAAGGGAATTTTGGGGGTTGAGTTTGCAGGAATGCTGTAAACTTCAATGCAGTTGCGCTTGATGCTGACACTGACTCTTCGGGTGTCACCTTAACAATGAACGGTGGTTGTAACTCTCTTGGGCAACGGTTCTGTTCCATCATTGCTATCGTGCTGGCAACTGTTGCTTGATCTGTGGCAGGTGCACCCTGCCCGTTGGTCTGACCATTCTGCTGTGTTGGATCCATCTGCCAATTGGGAACTGGAGATCAGCTTTGCAGCGGCTTTTGGAGAATAAGAGTAGATAAGTAAGGCATTGAAGTTCAAGGTAAGTATAGGGCGAAAGAGGTAAGAACGAGAGCGAAAGGGACAGGAGAAAACTTTGAACTCAGGGGGATTACTGATAATTAAGCAAACAATATACAAGGATAAAGAACATAGATTTACAATATGCATGTGGTACACAAACCATTTAGGGTTCATGATTACACCTACTTTACATTACAAAAGCACTGCTACTACTCAGGGTCAGTCTAGTCTAGCGAACAACAGCTACTCCTCCAGCTGCCGAGAAACGAAATTTTGAAGCTAGACAAGCAAAGCAGTAAACATTTTTGCCAAAGTAAAACTTAAGCAGGAGTAAACTAAGATAGATAAGGTAGCAACAAAAGAGGAAAAAGACAGCAATAAACTTTATATTTTTCGTAAACCCTTTTTATGGCTTAAATTAAGTTTTGCGATAAAATCGCTTCCTAGTTTGCCTTAGGTCTCAACCTACGGTCAAGAGCCTGCTCTGATACCACTTCTTGTAACGCCCCCGTTTCCAGGGGCGCGTACGGACACGGCACCCCGCAACTATTCACTCATGAACAGTTATGGAGTTTTATTTGCAAGAGTATACCATTGCATGCTTACAACAAAAGTCCAGCATATATTTCACATACGGATTAACATCCAGCTTTGACAGCGGGGCGTGCGAGCCCAAAGTACTTACATTACAAAAGATTCCAAGATCCGCTTGAGCGCGGCGAAGACCTAAAGCCACGGGTCCTCGTCGAAGAAGAGATCCTTCGGGACGTCCTCGACGGGGAGACCTTCTTAACACGAAATCTTGAATTGCCTTATTTTCCTTCTGGTATCTGTGGCATTTTGCAAGCCTGAGTACTCCGACCCCGTACTCAGCAAATCACAAGGGAAACCCTAACTTACTACTTGCACGGATCAACAAAGGAAGGGAGTATATTTGGATTATTACCTTGAGTGGATGCAGTTTTATTTGCAAACATTTTAATAAAACGGGCCCAAAACTACTTCTCAAGATCTCAGGGGTTTTTCACAAAGAGTTAATTAACCAACTAATCAAGTTAAATCATGTACAAAACTACTTAAACTTCGCTGCTGGAATCACCCAAGTGACACAGCTCCAATAACCGGGAGCACGGCGTATTCGAATACCATTTATTTGACTCTGCAGAGTTTGCCCAGCTTTACCCACACGATCCCTTAACTCCCGCGACAGAGTTAAGAAAGCCAGGTCGTTTCACTGCTCAATTCTTTATATAGGCTCTACCCGGTAGAATTCACTCGGGTCTGGCCCACACACACACACACAAGAGAAGACAGTGACCGCTTCGAGTGAACTCTACCGTTGTTAGGCACCCGTAACCCGGCTTGCCTAACCTCACTGCTAATCCTCCTGTAGAGTTTCAATTGAGTTGAGCAGCTACTAGACCAGTGTTGACAAGTCAACTCCTGTGGTTGAGCGATCACTGTGACATTTGCTCAGCGTAAGGGTTTCAGTCCTTATATTTTCACATGGTCCGTAACCTCGCCAGGCCCGCGACCCAACCTAGGGTAAGCGGTGGGCGTAGACCGTCTCGCGGTTTCCCACTCATCCTTACCCTACTCCAAACCTAAGGTAAGCGGTGGGCGTAGACCGTCTCGCGGTTTCCCCACTCACCCTTACCCTACCTTGTGCACGCCGGCACTCTCCGCTCTAAGATACGGTGTCCCATACCACCCTACCTTAGAGTCGGGTTTTCCAAATTCTATTGGCCCACAGCCACAACCTTATTAGTGTAAGAACTTTGCATGGTAATAATAACCTACAATTATCTAGATTAACAGATAATTATTTCTAGAGTTACAAAGGCATGGCTACAAGTTTATCATGGCATTTGACGGTGGTAGGTTTAACTATATAGCATGTCATTCTGAACATTTTATTTTATTTTCGAACTAACATTTCAGAATTAGCTCAATGCAAATAACATAATAGCATAATTAGACAACATGGGTTGCAACATGATCAAGGACTTGTGACTTACCGTGAATCCGAATGGTCTCAGCTAGCTCGAACGTAGAAGCTCCTGGATCCTGCGACTGCACTTGAGCTTCCGGGAACTCTGACACTAGCGCAAACATAGAAAATGACATAAATCCGGCTTGAGCCTAATCAAGCGAGGAAAAATAATCTATTAAAAAGGAGTAAAATGCATAAATCGTCAAATGGAGAATTTTAGGAATTTATCTGGGATGAATCTGGAGGAATGGAGGCCAAAAATGGGTCTAGGATATTATTTGGATCAAAGTGGTGAAATTTGGGAATTTTTGGGGTTTTCTGTGATTTTCTAGGATTTTTTTGGATTTTTTCTGGGCTCGGGCGCTAGGGGGCTCGCCGGCGGCAGAGGAGGGTACCACCGAGTAGAGTTCAACATGGTGAATCCATTTTGGGGATTTGGAGCTCAAGGAGACCAAAGGAGAGAGCGGGAGGGAGATGGGAGTGTTTCGACTATATGGTGGCGGAGGGGGTCATCGGCGGCGAGAGAGTTCAATCGGCGGTGACTACACCAACAGGGGGTCTCGGGGCTCACATTAGTGGTGGTGGTGGTTCAAGCCGAGGAGCTCCGAGTTGCTCTAGCCACGGTGAGGTGCGACAGCCGAAGAGGGAGCTTCGTCGCCGGAGTTCCTCGGTGACCCTTCTGCGCAAACAAGGGTACCAACGGCATTAGCAAGTGGAGGAGATGCTCTGGTGAGGAGTAATTGAAGAATGAGAGAGGGGAGCAGGAGATTGACTCCAGGGGGTCGCCGGCGCAGGGGAAGATGGCGGCGGCGCTCTGGGCAATGGCACTTCAATCGGTTGCGCGAGGAGGTACTGGGGAGTGGTGGGAGATGATTGAGAGGGTTGGGGTGGTTCGGGAAGCAAAGGAGATACGGGGAGGTAGAAGGGGGTTTTTATACCCCGGGCGGAGGGAGGGCGAAGCCGTGCGGGAGAAGGCTCGGCGCGGCTTGCGGGTCAAGGAGGAGGTACGGGAGCTGGTGGGGAGTCTCTCCGCGGGATGGGACGGGGTGACGCCGGCTCTGCACGGGATAGCGACGGGAGCAGGTGAGCTGCGGCAGAGGGAGCACGTCCGTGCGGGAGAGGGAGGCGCGGCGACTGCCAGGTGGGGCGGAGCAGAGGTGGGGCGACGTGGCGCGAGGACGACCACGCTCTTCGAACCGAGGTTGTCGGGACGGCGGGGGCGCGGGCGAAGCCAGGGGCGGCGCGGAGACAGGCGCGGCGCGGGCGCAACGCGCAGCGCACGCGCGTGCGCGGGGAGAAAGCGGGGAGGGGGCGCGGCGCCAACGGGGAGAAGCGGAGGAAGGCGTTGGGGCGAAGGGAAGGCGGAGTCGGGGAGCAGCGCCAGCGCGAGCGCGAGGGAGGGAGGAGCCGAGGAAGGGAGAAGACGGGAAAGAGGAGGGCGCCAGCGGGAGAGGAAGGCGCCTGGCCAAAAGAGGAAAGCGGAAAGCGAGGGGAACTTTCCTAAAAGGGAAAGTTTCCAGAAATTCACCCAAAAATCCAGCAAAATTAGGGAAATTTTTGGTTTGAAATTTTAGGGGCTTTTCATATACCCTATAAACTTGGACGGAGGGAGCAATCTCTTTACACATTTCCCTCCATGTCCTACAAACGGCCGCAAAGCAGACGACATTCTTCCTAGATGGCCAGGTACTCTCGTCAGCCTCCAGTCTCCGTATCACATCGCGGAGGAGTTCAGGAGGAAGGTTTTGGCAGGTGTGTCATGGAGCTGATGCAGTGAGCTCTTGTGTCTTCCCCTTGTGATGCCCAGTAAGGCCGTAAAGGCTTGGGTCACCTCGAAGCTCCGCCTTGACAAGCTGCCAAAGCCATCCCTAACATCACGAACTATATATGCTGCGGAAAGACATTTAAGCCAGCCAATACCAGATAATAAGGCATACGAAGTCCTGGAAACTATGGCCTGAAATTGGAAAAAAAACAAGGGTTACTAACAACCTTTTAGCTGTTCCAAGAACAATGAACAAGTAGTACACCGCACCTCCTTGGAAATGACTAAAGCGTTAAGAGTGTATGTACAGAAGCAGCCGCTACAAGCCGTCCCTGCAAGAAACAAGGGAGTATTGACGAATGATGAGAAAACATGCGAAGTTTAACACGGATGGATTTGATTGACATATGCTCATAATGATATGTTGATTCAACATAATCCAAGTCCATCATTACTCACGATGCAAGCACATACTTTTGCCTACATATATACCAAGCATCACTTTAAGTGCAATGTAACGACCCACGTCGTTAATTAACCATAATTAGCGAATTAGGACGTTAAGTAGGATTAATTACATAAATGATAATCTAAAAAAAATACGAGGAAATTTAAACTTTTTCTACGTAACCGTATACATTGAAACCAACGAACGATAAACGAATACGTTACTACCGTAATTCCGTCGATGAGGACGCAGACCAAATTGTAAAGACTAGAGCTAGATAAAATATACTTGCACGACAAATAAAAACTTTCAAGTCAATTAAAATATATATAACAGTCCGTAATACAATTGTGTAATTATTACAATTCTTGGACAACAAATCAAGTCACATCCCTTGAGCTACAACTAAAACTGGCCTAAATTAAATAAAGATATTACAACTCTTTTTACATTAATAACGACAATACAAATTACTGTAAGTTTACAAGTCTCAGTCTTAATCAAATGACCGTCTCGCAAACTTAGATAATTGCAACACAATTGCAACATTAGAAACTACATTCGAGTAACATACAATATTCTGTATACATCAATATTAAGAGAAAGCCCGATTACAATTTAGGCCATTTCATACATGGATCAGACTATCGTCGAGTTGCCGTTACCTCGTTATTCATTTGTGATTAAACAATCAAATTATAATACCGAAAAAGACCAAACAAAAGAGTAATTGAAAATAAGGAAATATAAAAGAAGTGTTGCCGTCAGAGCCCTAAGGATTAACTTCGGGCGGGGTAATCCGTTCACAGAGATACCTGACCGTCCGGAGGCCAGTCGGCACCTCTCACAACCATAGGCTCATCACACGGTATATATATATATATATACAAACCTGTTTTGAATATAGGAATCCAACCAAGGCAAAGACTAGGTGAGCACAAATCATCCCAGCCAAACCCACAACAGAGAAAACACCTGTCAAAGCCCTCACCATGCAAATATCCATCACAGTGAATCAGATAGCACCGGGCCAGAGCAACCACGCCCAGGGAGTATCGGCAGCCAACAAAGCCTCACGGGCAAGCCATCCACCACAATATCCCACACTGCATACCAGTAGCCAACCCGAGAGGAAAGAGCACAGAGGGACAAAGCAAGGTAAGGTAACATTCCCCAAATTCTTCCAGCCAATCCCCAGACCGCAGAGGCATCGTCACCAAGTGGAGCCGAAGGCCAGGGAGTGAAGAACCGACAAGCCGAAGGAAGATGGGGACGTGACGGCCACAGGAGAACCGCAAGCCAGCAGCAAGCCTCAGCCACCGTCAATCGACCACCACCCCAACCCCAAACCCTAGCATCCCGCACAGGCACCAGTGCAGGTAAACCCCAAAAGCCCAACATCTATGCAATGCCATTATTCCATTCCATCCAACATAGGCTAGCAAGTAGCAACCATAAGCATTCATCCACAATAGAACACATGAACCATAAGCATATCACCGGAAGTAGCAGAGGAGAGAAGAGGGTTACCGTGAGGGCGGCGGCTGCGGGAGTCACGGCCGAGCCACCGGTTCACCGCCGCCAGTACTCCCCCGGCGCATGGCGACGGCTCACCGGCGAGGACGGCCACGGTCACCCGCCTCCCAATACCACACCCTAGGCAAAAACCCCACACGTTAGCAAATCACAAAAGTAAATCACGCAAAGAAATGGGGAAAAAGGAGGAGGAGCATCCGAGTGGGCCAGATCTGGCCGGAGATTCCCAAGCGGCGCCGGTCATCTCGGCGGGAACGGCCGGCCAGAGGAGGCGTCGGCGGGGAGCCGGCGTGAGGGGGAGCGGCACCGAGGCAGAGGCGCCGAGGCGCGGGCGCGAGAGAGAGGCGGCGCGTGAGGGGAGCCAAACCGGGCGGCGGCGCTGAGGCACGGAGGCGAGGGAGAGGCGGCGTGAGGAGAAGAGCAGAGAGGCCGAGCGAGAAAGGAAGAAAAGGAGGGGGGATGGAGAGGCGTCGGCAGAGGAAAAAGGAGGGGTCGGGCGGAAGAAAGAGAAAAAAAAAGAGAGAGAAGAGAGAGGAGAAGCGCGCATAATAAAAATCAGTCTTGTGAATATTTAACTTTAACTAAGCTAGTGTAGATTAAAAAAAACCTATTATTATTATTCTAATCATGCTAAAATACAAATTAACTCAAATCAGTAGTCATGATTAATTAAGGATAGGCAGTAGATTAAAATTTGGCGAGTACCGATTGAATCGATACATTGCCGTGCAAATTATTAAAATTCCTAAGTAATATCTATTTAACATTGTTGGTAGTATAAACTTGTGGAATTCTATTAATAAATATTTAGGATCCCATAAATAAACCAAAACGTCAATTGATTAGAATGGATCCATGTGTATACTCTTAACCTGTGTATTGTTATTTAAACCGCTCATCAATATATTCCATTACTTAGACGGTTTGGGTAATAATAGTTAAACTATAGAAATTCACCCTGAGTTCTTCATAATATTAGAACAAACTAATTGTGGTCCGACGATGAAAAGTATACGTCGATTAAACCTGTACGCCTAAGGATTTAATTAAAGTACTATAGTTTAAGACCCTTTTAGTTGCAGACTTGAATACGCAGATAAATTGGTTTAATCATCAAAGCAATAGAAATCCGCTAATCAGTATTTATAATGATTAGATTAAATAATTTACCAGCGATAGAGTAAAAGCATAACGTATGCCGATTTAATTAATGCACCGCTAATTAAGTCGTAGCCAACGTATTTAATTGCAGGCCACAATCCAAGCTACGGGGACAACTTCACCTGATCCTACTTGAATCCGAGTATATGGTTAAAGTCCAGGCAAGCATTCCTTTGATCAAAGCTTCAGATTATCTTTTGTAAAAACAAGTATTTTGTATTACTCTAATCTCACCCTGCATGAAAGGAATAAAAGATATTTAATTCGAGCAGTGGACAGAAGAGATATGAGAAAAGAAATAGATGGCAACTGATGGAGCAGTTGGCCATCTAGGTTAATTAAGAGGGTGGGCAGAGGTTGCCAGGGCAAGGGATAAAGGGGCAGGAGTGGAACCTCTGCATAGGAATAGAATATAAGGGATTACCAACTTCATCCGTGTGAACAGACCGTACCAAACCGTATCAACCAACATTCCGTTTGAGGACGGACAGACTAGTAGCTCTATCAAAGTATTATATTCTCCACATGGGTAAGTATTAGTTAGGGAGTGGAACCCACAAGACTGGTTCGTTATCAGCAAGGTGGGCTATCCACAGCCTCGCGCAACCCAAGACTGGTTCGTTATCAGCAACGGGTGAGGCGGATCGCAAGAACCCAAGACTGGTTCGTTATCAGCAACGGGTAAGCGATGGGCGATATATTACGCCGTGGAGTGTTGGGAGATGGTCGGGAACCGCCCCAGCCAACAGTTAATGTCGCTTTCGGTGGGTCTGCGTGAGGGTGGTACACCGCTCCAGGCTACCGATTGTGAGTAACTGGGTGGAGATATAATTACTGAGATAGATGCAAACGTACTGTACTCTGATCTGGGCACCGCATCTAAGGAATTGCGGAGATCCATGAGCCACCAGGATCAGGGTGATGATGGGTAAAGTGATACAAGCTTGCGCAATGCTATCAAAATCATGAATTCATGCCTGTCTCCGGGAAAGGAGAATTACGGAAACTTATGGGGGTTTTTGCTGTTCATGCGTATGTTCAGTAGTTTTCTAAATTAATAAATTGTCATTATTTCAAAACCAACAAACTTTATTTTCTATGTCATGGAAAGGAAATTGAGAAAGGAAAAGAGTATAAAAATGAGTAAGAAATTGAGAATAGGAATTAAGATTCCTAAATGTGGAAAGGATAAGCATGTTATGCATTTTGTTAATAACGCTTGCTGAGTACTTCTGTACTCACCCTTGCTATTATCTCCCCCCTTTGCTTAGGAGCATGACAATTCAGGGAATGGCTAAGATCAGGAGAAAGCTACCTGGATGGAATACCGTGGACTTGGATGACAGTGGGTACAAGGTGGACACTCCGTATGATCGTTATTGAATAGAAAGTAGTTAGAATATTTTGTCAAAATATTGTAATATTTAAGCCCTGGAGGCGTTGTAATAAACTTTAGCCCTGCGTGGCGATATTCTTTTAATATCATAATGTGTCTCTAATTATTGTTCTGCTGCAATACTCTGATAGGCTTATTATTCGTTAGAGCGATGTTTTATCGGCTAAAACGAATGATAATCCGTTGACTAGCGTTATTACCCCATGGTAATAATGCGGGTCGTCACAGGTGGTATCAGAGCCATGGTTTGAGGGCCACGCAAATCATTAGAGACTGTTTCTTGACTTAAGGAGGTGATCCTTGCTATATGGCAATACATCTCCTTTAATACATCTCATCTGTACATCCTTTCTTATGTGGTTAGCTCTAGGTTTAAGCATCGTTACTTTTAAATCATCGCATATTTTTAGAGCCAGAATGGGTAGTGAGGATGGGAACGGTGGTAATAATAGTTATGACAATTTAAATTATGTTACTAGTTGCTTTTCATCGGTAACAGTGTTTGTTTACAAAACTGTAGTATTAGTTGGTAAGCAATATAATGTTAATTATGAATTTAACATTTAATTTTGCTGCAATTAGGTATTCCGCATTTGAATTATTGCATTTCAGTTAATGTATGATTGTTGTATTTTCTTAACCATAGCGACATAGGGCAATCGAAGACAAATATGAGCAGGATTGAGGTAGTTTCATTTTGTCATATCTAAAAGTATAAATTTTGGGTAGTAGTGGGCTGAAAATTACAAATTTAATGTTTGCTAACTTGAGAAACATAAATGTAATGGTAGTATTATGCTAGGAATAATCATCTTGGCCATGCATGCTAGTATATACCTGGGGTTGTAAGTAATATGAATAGGAGGTGTAGAATGATCGAAATTATAGCAATTACCTATTTTTACTTCCTGTACTCAATTCATTTTTGTTACATGCATGTTGCTGTCCAGAACTTTCATTTTGCAACCTAGGATAGAAAACTTGAGTGTTAGCAAGTAAAAGTGATGTAGAGAGGACCATCCTATCATAACTTCTTATCTCTTTCAATCTGAGAACTAAATTAAACACCTTGCCATCTTAGACAGCTAAGCAAGGAGAGTATGAATTTTAGAGCAAAGGTACTAAGATGGCAAGATGTATGGTCCACTAAAAAAATTGCTTTACCCCATTTCTGCATATGAGATTTCCCGGACGAGTGGTCCGTGGCGCTCCCGAACGCGTAAGTTTCGGGCGTACCCAGGAACGAAGTCCTGGGCGTACTCAGGGATGAGCCCTGAGCGTGGTTCCAAACGCGAAAGTTTTGGGCGATCCTGAGAGCGAGTTCTTAGGCGTGCCTGGGCGCGGAGATCCAGGGTAGTGTAGGTTCGCACTCAGAGGCAAGCTCTGAGCGTGGTCCCAAACGCGAAAGATTTGGGCGGTCTCGAGAGCGAGTTCTCGGGCGTAGCTGGGCGCGTAGTCCCAGAGTAGTGTAGGAGTTGATTCTTTTTGCATCTCTATGTTTCTTGGGTTTTATTTGCCTAATGTGTATGCTGTGATGTGAAGACCAATAACCGAGAGGGAGTAATGCGGCTTTCTACTACTTGAACATAAATAAATTCTCATCTATTTGCATGTTGAATACTAATAAGGAAAACCTGGGTCTACAACATGAATAAAATTTTGTTCGTACCTCTTGTAACAACTTGCTGCAGGAAATTTAATAACGTCATGATATGCAGGTATTTTCGAAAATATAATTCCCTAAATTTAACTACAACTTAAAATGAGGTGACTAAGTGTATACGGAACCATCACATTAAAACCAGTGAAAAAAAAATCTAGAGCCTAGTCCGTAATATAGGAAAATGTTCGAATTCCTTATTATTTCTAAAAGCCGGTTATATAGAATTACCTGGACTACTAAACTTAGACGAGTTGTTACGAGACCGACTGTAGATAATATATGCGCCACCATCCATTTTCTTTTACGGAGCACGTAACTTAGGGTGAGACGTCCCTAGAGCGTAACCGGATTAAATTAGGCTACCTATTCTTCATCTTTTGGATCATAGATAGCCCAATCGTAATGGGGGTTATTCGAGTCTTTTCCCGAGTAGTATATCCTTAAACTTCCCAAAGAAACATTCCTTTATTTTGTCCTAGCTCTTTTTGAGTGTATAGTTAGACACGTAGCCACTCTGGTGTCAAACCGAGGGAATGAGTTCATAGCTACCTGTGTCTCTTTGTTTAATTCAGACCTGAACCGTCAACCCCTAGGCTTCTAAGTCTAAGCCTGTTGCGGTGTTAATCACCTCGGCATCCATGATCTGTTTTAAAGCATCCACTGAAATATTATTGTCTATGTCTGGTGCATTTCCCCAAGTTCATAAATATATGATTTCAGGAACTTTTGGCATAATTCCCGGGGCATGACATTGACCATGAGCTCATAAAATGAAATTCTGCAAACGAAAATGTTTCAACATGACATTAGGAAATAAGTATTTTCACAAAACCTCTTTGCATCATTCTATATAAATATTTCTTGCACCATAGTGTTTAAAGCTTTTGGAAAACTTTATTTCATGCATTCCATGAGGACATATATTATGAATAAGGGGAAATGTCCACTCTTTCAATATCATTGATCTATCATCAACTGAACTCAAGATCGTATGGCAATACCATACCCCTCTGTGTAACCCATAAATCTCACAGCCTGCCTATTAGTCTAGGGAGAGCTGTTCAATTCCGAAGAGCTAAACCACGGCTAAAGAGCTAGTCCCGTAGACAGAGTTTCAATCCAAAATTTCAGACACCATTATGCCATCCGAATAGGAAGTAACGATATTTCCCAACCCTTAAATAGCCAAAGTACAATGCCAGGAAACTAGGATAATACTAATCTAATCCTAAATCTTCCTACCATGAGATTTCTTTTCAACCCAATTGCTTTAAGCAACACCGCTTTCTTTGAACCACACTACTAAACTATCAACTAGCGCACTTCAGTAGACCAGCTAAAGGAATCGAGGGGTAGCTAAAGAATTAAGGAGGGAAGGGGCAATGGGTAGAAAAAGGAGAATACTAACCGGTGCAACATAGAATAAATTGAACGATTTTCCTACCTTAACATGAATTATAATTCCAATCCTAATGCTACCAAATCCCTAGTAACGATAACCGATAACCTATAGCTTGATATCGAATTTCAGCGATGACATGTGAGGAGTCAACGAGCGATACAAGCATAGGAAGTGTATCTACAAAAAGGCGGAATAAATAGGAATATCTAAAATCACGTTTCGTAAATGATCAATAAGAGACCTACTACAACCTTCTTAAGCCATTTCCGATTTCGAGGACGAAATCATTTTTAAGGAGGGAAGTGTGTAACGACCCACGTCGTTAATTAACCATAATTAGCGAATTAGGACGTTAAGTAGGATTAATTACATAAATGATAATCTAAAAAAAAATACGAGGAAATTTAAACTTTTTCTACGTAACCGTATACATTGAAACCAACGAACGATAAACGAATACGTTACTACCGTAATTCCGTCGATGAGGACGCAGACCAAATTGTAAAGACTAGAGCTAGATAAAATATACTTGCACGACAAATAAAAACTTTCAAGTCAATTAAAATATATATAACAGTCCGTAATACAATTGTGTAATTATTACAATTCTTGGACAACAAATCAAGTCACATCCCTTGAGCTACAACTAAAACTGGCCTAAATTAAATAAAGATATTACAACTCTTTTTACATTAATAACGACAATACAAATTACTGTAAGTTTACAAGTCTCAGTCTTAATCAAATGACCGTCTCGCAAACTTAGATAATTGCAACACAATTGCAACATTAGAAACTACATTCGAGTAACATACAATATTCTGTATACATCAATATTAAGAGAAAGCCCGATTACAATTTAGGCCATTTCATACATGGATCAGACTATCGTCGAGTTGCCGTTACCTCGTTATTCATTTGTGATTAAACAATCAAATTATAATACCGAAAAAGACCAAACAAAAGAGTAATTGAAAATAAGGAAATATAAAAGAAGTGTTGCCGTCAGAGCCCTAAGGATTAACTTCGGGCGGGGTAATCCGTTCACAGAGATACCTGACCGTCCGGAGGCCAGTCGGCACCTCTCACAACCATAGGCTCATCACACGGTATATATATATATATATACAAACCTGTTTTGAATATAGGAATCCAACCAAGGCAAAGACTAGGTGAGCACAAATCATCCCAGCCAAACCCACAACAGAGAAAACACCTGTCAAAGCCCTCACCATGCAAATATCCATCACAGTGAATCAGATAGCACCGGGCCAGAGCAACCACGCCCAGGGAGTATCGGCAGCCAACAAAGCCTCACGGGCAAGCCATCCACCACAATATCCCACACTGCATACCAGTAGCCAACCCGAGAGGAAAGAGCACAGAGGGACAAAGCAAGGTAAGGTAACATTCCCCAAATTCTTCCAGCCAATCCCCAGACCGCAGAGGCATCGTCACCAAGTGGAGCCGAAGGCCAGGGAGTGAAGAACCGACAAGCCGAAGGAAGATGGGGACGTGACGGCCACAGGAGAACCGCAAGCCAGCAGCAAGCCTCAGCCACCGTCAATCGACCACCACCCCAACCCCAAACCCTAGCATCCCGCACAGGCACCAGTGCAGGTAAACCCCAAAAGCCCAACATCTATGCAATGCCATTATTCCATTCCATCCAACATAGGCTAGCAAGTAGCAACCATAAGCATTCATCCACAATAGAACACATGAACCATAAGCATATCACCGGAAGTAGCAGAGGAGAGAAGAGGGTTACCGTGAGGGCGGCGGCTGCGGGAGTCACGGCCGAGCCACCGGTTCACCGCCGCCAGTACTCCCCCGGCGCATGGCGACGGCTCACCGGCGAGGACGGCCACGGTCACCCGCCTCCCAATACCACACCCTAGGCAAAAACCCCACACGTTAGCAAATCACAAAAGTAAATCACGCAAAGAAATGGGGAAAAAGGAGGAGGAGCATCCGAGTGGGCCAGATCTGGCCGGAGATTCCCAAGCGGCGCCGGTCATCTCGGCGGGAACGGCCGGCCAGAGGAGGCGTCGGCGGGGAGCCGGCGTGAGGGGGAGCGGCACCGAGGCAGAGGCGCCGAGGCGCGGGCGCGAGAGAGAGGCGGCGCGTGAGGGGAGCCAAACCGGGCGGCGGCGCTGAGGCACGGAGGCGAGGGAGAGGCGGCGTGAGGAGAAGAGCAGAGAGGCCGAGCGAGAAAGGAAGAAAAGGAGGGGGGATGGAGAGGCGTCGGCAGAGGAAAAAGGAGGGGTCGGGCGGAAGAAAGAGAAAAAAAAAGAGAGAGAAGAGAGAGGAGAAGCGCGCATAATAAAAATCAGTCTTGTGAATATTTAACTTTAACTAAGCTAGTGTAGATTAAAAAAACCTATTATTATTATTCTAATCATGCTAAAATACAAATTAACTCAAATCAGTAGTCATGATTAATTAAGGATAGGCAGTAGATTAAAATTTGGCGAGTACCGATTGAATCGATACATTGCCGTGCAAATTATTAAAATTCCTAAGTAATATCTATTTAACATTGTTGGTAGTATAAACTTGTGGAATTCTATTAATAAATATTTAGGATCCCATAAATAAACCAAAACGTCAATTGATTAGAATGGATCCATGTGTATACTCTTAACCTGTGTATTGTTATTTAAACCGCTCATCAATATATTCCATTACTTAGACGGTTTGGGTAATAATAGTTAAACTATAGAAATTCACCCTGAGTTCTTCATAATATTAGAACAAACTAATTGTGGTCCGACGATGAAAAGTATACGTCGATTAAACCTGTACGCCTAAGGATTTAATTAAAGTACTATAGTTTAAGACCCTTTTAGTTGCAGACTTGAATACGCAGATAAATTGGTTTAATCATCAAAGCAATAGAAATCCGCTAATCAATATTTATAATGATTAGATTAAATAATTTACCAGCGATAGAGTAAAAGCATAACGTATGCCGATTTAATTAATGCACCGCTAATTAAGTCGTAGCCAACGTATTTAATTGCAGGCCACAATCCAAGCTACGGGGACAACTTCACCTGATCCTACTTGAATCCGAGTATATGGTTAAAGTCCAGGCAAGCATTCCTTTGATCAAAGCTTCAGATTATCTTTTGTAAAAACAAGTATTTTGTATTACTCTAATCTCACCCTGCATGAAAGGAATAAAAGATATTTAATTCGAGCAGTGGACAGAAGAGATATGAGAAAAGAAATAGATGGCAACTGATGGAGCAGTTGGCCATCTAGGTTAATTAAGAGGGTGGGCAGAGGTTGCCAGGGCAAGGGATAAAGGGGCAGGAGTGGAACCTCTGCATAGGAATAGAATATAAGGGATTACCAACTTCATCCGTGTGAACAGACCGTACCAAACCGTATCAACCAACATTCCGTTTGAGGACGGACAGACTAGTAGCTCTATCAAAGTATTATATTCTCCACATGGGTAAGTATTAGTTAGGGAGTGGAACCCACAAGACTGGTTCGTTATCAGCAAGGTGGGCTATCCACAGCCTCGCGCAACCCAAGACTGGTTCGTTATCAGCAACGGGTGAGGCGGATCGCAAGAACCCAAGACTGGTTCGTTATCAGCAACGGGTAAGCGATGGGCGATATATTACGCCGTGGAGTGTTGGGAGATGGTCGGGAACCGCCCCAGCCAACAGTTAATGTCACTTTCGGTGGGTCTGCGTGAGGGTGGTACACCGCTCCAGGCTACCGATTGTGAGTAACTGGGTGGAGATATAATTACTGAGATAGATGCAAACGTACTGTACTCTGATCTGGGCACCGCATCTAAGGAATTGCGGAGATCCATGAGCCACCAGGATCAGGGTGATGATGGGTAAAGTGATACAAGCTTGCGCAATGCTATCAAAATCATGAATTCATGCCTGTCTCCGGGAAAGGAGAATTACGGAAACTTATGGGGGTTTTTGCTGTTCATGCGTATGTTCAGTAGTTTTCTAAATTAATAAATTGTCATTATTTCAAAACCAACAAACTTTATTTTCTATGTCATGGAAAGGAAATTGAGAAAGGAAAAGAGTATAAAAATGAGTAAGAAATTGAGAATAGGAATTAAGATTCCTAAATGTGGAAAGGATAAGCATGTTATGCATTTTGTTAATAACGCTTGCTGAGTACTTCTGTACTCACCCTTGCTATTATCTCCCCCCTTTGCTTAGGAGCATGACAATTCAGGGAATGGCTAAGATCAGGAGAAAGCTACCTGGATGGAATACCGTGGACTTGGATGACAGTGGGTACAAGGTGGACACTCCGTATGATCGTTATTGAATAGAAAGTAGTTAGAATATTTTGTCAAAATATTGTAATATTTAAGCCCTGGAGGCGTTGTAATAAACTTTAGCCCTGCGTGGCGATATTCTTTTAATATCATAATGTGTCTCTAATTATTGTTCTGCTGCAATACTCTGATAGGCTTATTATTCGTTAGAGCGATGTTTTATCGGCTAAAACGAATGATAATCCGTTGACTAGCGTTATTACCCCATGGTAATAATGCGGGTCGTCACATGCAAGAAAACCGGGCTCCTTTTCAAGTTGAGGAAATTGGCTCCATACCGCTAAAAAAATCACAGTTTGCCAACCAAAGGATACATCACATGTATTTGTAACAGCCAATAAGAACGTCCCAAGGAAGCTGTGGGAGAACGAAGCACCAGAACACACATATTAAATATCGCCATAAATTGCCATAACATTTTGAGGAGGAAATCTTGAGCTTTACAGAACCGACCATAGACTGCAGATTAAAAAAAGGCTCCTTTTTTCCTCCTTTATAATACACATGGTAGTAATTTTTGATGTGGTATACGTCTGCTAGAAGCATAAATAAATGACCAAATAGCAACAGGTTCTCTCTTCCCTCCATGTTAGTGCCATCGTCGTCGCCATAGGAGATGAAGCCGTAGGTCTCTGACATCTTCACCATCGTCCTGGCCACCTCCTTCTCCTTCCCCAGCGAGGAGGCGTCTGTCAACAGCAAGCAATTTCAACCACACTAATCCAAGGCAACACAAGCACACATATGCGGGGAGGGAGGCAGAGAGACCTATCCGGCCATTGGAGCTGTTACACTTTTTTAGACTCTGGCCGCATGCCTAGGTCCAACTGAGTGCCACAGGTCTAAATGGGCTGAACACAACTAAACCCACGGAGCAACAACATTATAAGTAGTATTGGGCCTTGTTCCCCCAAAAGACTAGTCCAATGGGTGGGGGCTCTCTCACACTTATAAGTTGTGCTTGCTCCTCTTCCACAATCCATGTGGGACTATTCCTAACAATCTCCCCCTCACACATGGATTGGACACTTCTGCAACCATGAGGTCCAAGGAGATGTTAGACACCTGGGCTCTGATACCACTTATCTTGTTACATTCTGGGCCACAGGTTTAAATGGGTTGAACACAACTAAGCACACGGAGCAACAGAGCAACAACCTTATAAATGGTATTGGGTCTTCTCCCCCCAAAAGACTAGTCCAATGGGTGGGGGCTCCCTCACACTTATAAGTTGTGCTTGCTCCTCTCCCACAATTCATGTGGGACTATTCCTAACAATCTCCCCCTCACACATGGATTGGACACTTCTGCAACCATGAGGTCCAAGAAGATGTTAGGCACCTAGGCTCTGATACCACTTGTTACATTTTGGACCCTGGCCGCATGCCTAGGTCCAACCGGATGTCACAGGTTTAAATGGGCGGAACACAACTAAACCCACGAAGCAACAGAGCAACAACCTTATAAGTGGTATTGGGCCTTCTCCTCCCAAAAGACTAGTCCAATGGGTGGGGGCTCTCTCACACTTATAAGTTGTGCTTGCTCCTCTTCCACAATCCATGTGGGACTATTCCTAACAATCCTAGGTGTCTAACATCTCCTTGGACCTCATGGTTGCAGAAGTGTCCAATCCATGTGTGAGGGGGAGATTGTTAGGAATAGTCCCACATGGATTGTGGAAGAGGAGCAAGCACAACTTATAAGTGTGAGAGAGCCCCCACCCATTGGACTAGTCTTTTGGGAGGAGAAGGCCCAATACCACTTATAAGGTTGTTGCTCCGTTGCTTCGTGGGCTTAGTTGTGTTCCGCCCATTTAAACCTGTGGCATCCGGTTGGACCTAGGCATGCGGCCAGGGTCCAAAATGTAACAAGCCTGAGCTCTGATACCAAAAGTTGTAACAGGAGCGAGCTGTGTGATCCTGGTTGCTCCTCTCCTCCACGGATCGTGTTCCCTCAAATTTGCCACACCTGCAACCTCCAACCCAAAGAGATTTGCAGAAAGACTCTTCTGATGATCTCTCGAGTCCCACAGAGATGGCTTCGAATTTGAGGGGGAGCAGAAGCAAAGCAAATCAATTGATCATGATTTGTTAAAGGAAAAAAGGTGGCCCAATCCCGCCGAGGCATCCGGTGAAGTGGACGACAAACCTTCGCCGCCAGCAGATGCACTAGGGAGGAGGAGGTGGCGTGAGGGGTGGGATGGGGAGGAGGTGGCGACGACGCGAGGACGGGAATGCGCGCGGCGGTGGTCGATGGCATTGGCGGAGGCTGAGGGGTGGCAGTTGATGGTGGTGGAGGAGGAGGTGAGTCGACGGAGTTGAGGGGCAACAGCGGATGGTGGAGGAGGAGGAGCCGAGCGGGCGATGGAGGAGCAGGTTGTTTGCAAATCGTTCACAAAGTGCGCATAAGTGGAGAGATGGGAGCGTCCGTTTGGATCTGAACGGACGATCTTTGCAGCCCGCTTATTTCGGTCAAAAAATAGCTTATGTCTGAAATTACACTGTAGCTAGCTGAAATTACACTATAGCTGATGACGACTTATTTGGTGTAATTAAATTTTAAAAATTTTAAAAATAGAAAAAAACATGCTAGCCAATCACAGACAATGCAAACGAATACGAGAAAAAATTAGCAAAAAAAGCTCAAAAAAAACCCAAAAGTAAAAAAAATAAAATTTTAGAATAGTGAAAATAAACCAGAAGTCAGAAGTTTAAATCGAAATGAGCGAGGCTTGATCGGATGGCTGAGAGGAGAAGAGGTAGATGAACATGCATCCGTTGTGTGCTCTAGCCAATCATGTGTATCGCTGGCCATCGGCGATATTACATAATTATTAAAGAAATTAGGCCCCAACTAGTATATCCTAATCTAAATATTAATTTGCAGGAATAAATTCTCCTTCAAACCAAACTGTGATTATGTATGAGTCTGCGCTTTTGTGGAGGCCAACGAGGCAATAAGTAACCCAGCTGGCCAATGGGAAATTTGGCGGGAGGAAAGAGGGTCATGGCAGAATGGATACATACATACATACATACATACATACATACATACATACATACATACATACATACATACATACATACATACATACATACATATTCCGGCAAATGGTGTTGCCCCAACTAGTATAACCTAATCTGGTGACATTTGGCAGGCCATCCAGGTGTTGCCATTTGTGGCCCATCCTCCGACGCTTTCCTTTCCTTTCTGAGTAACAAAAGTCATCCCCTCCTCCTCCTCCTCCTCCTCCTCAATATCGCATCCCTGCAAACCCCCAAATGTTACCAGATTAAGCTCTACCGAATCAGACCACTGTAGATCCAAACAAATGGTGGCGACGGCGGCGCCCGAGGGCCAGCAGATCGTGGCGGCGGCGGACAGCACTATCAAGGCGGTGAAGAAGATCGGGCGGCGCTCCCGCCGTGAGATCCGGCGGATCGAGGACGCGGCGAGCCGGCAGGTGACCTTCTCCAAGCGGCGGAGCGGCCTCCTGAAGAAGGCGTTCGAGCTGTCGGTGCTCTGCGACGCCGAGGTCGCGCTCATCGTCTTCTCCCCGCGCGGCCGCCTCTACGAGTTCGCATCCGCCTCCGAGTACGTACGCGGCCGGCCTTATTTCTGCCGTCTTGGAAAAAAATTTCTTCAGTACGGATGATGATCAATATATGCCTAATGGAGTAATTTCCTTGCTTGCTGATTTTGTTTTGTCTGATATGATCCGTACGTGTCTCTGTGTGTGTGGGTTCTGAGATCATGTGCATGAAATACATGTATATCTCCTACTGTACTGTTTCTCGTGTTATATATTCTCTCCTTGGTCTCGTTCGTTTAATCACATATTTATATACGCAGTTGCAGGTGGATTGATCTTATTGGTGTTTAATTAGAGAACATATATTCGTTGTGCTGCCCGGATGGGGGAGTATTATAACTTGGAACAAGGAACTACTACCCAGCTGAGCTAGCTATACTAGTTAAGACTTGTTTTCTTGCCCTAGATATCTTAATTTCCCCAGAAAAAGGGGGTGAAATAGTACTTATCAGGGATAAAAATAATGATCGACAGTTTCTTCATGTGTATTGCTTGTAGCAGTAGTAGGTACTTCTGTGCACATCATTAAGAAATACGCACGAAATCTCGCTCCAGTACTCAAAGTCATGAACGAAACTATATATTCATCGACTAAAAAGATATATAGCACCTTTCAGGTTTATTTGCTAAATGACTTCATCTTGTACTGCGGTCAGTGATCATATACAATGAAAGAAAAATCTTAATGAGCCATTACTGATTGTGAACCATTAACATACATACACCAATACATACGTACGTACATACAATGTAAACTTGTTTTCTTAAATACGTAGCATATCTTTTACGACTCCGATGTATTGCTTCATGCATGTATTATATATTGTGCTAGTTTCCTCATCCACATATATATGCTATCGATCCATGCATTTTTTTAGCACTGAAACTAGCTTACTGACATGATCCTTACCTTTGTTTGGATCTTGGACACGCTCTTACAAGCTAGCACCATCAATTCATCCATATTCCGGCCACACCAAATATATAGGAATAAGTCTACTTTACCCTCCAGAACTCTTAAGATTGTCTAACTTTTGACCTGAAAGTGTAAAATTGGATGTTTCACCCCTCAACTATCAATATCGTTTATTTTACCCCCTAGACCATTTGAAAGCGGTTTTGTGCTGAGTTGGCACCTACTTGGCGCCAACGTGGAAACGGTTTTGACATATACAAGCTTCTTTGGGTGCCATGGCTGCCCTATCAACGTCACCATGGTAGGCCCTCCAATCAACCTTCTCTCCCTCTTATTCCCCTTCCTCATCTCTCTCGCTCCCAACCGACATCTCTCCTCTCTATCTCTCTCACTCCCGACCGGCGGCGGCGAGGTCGGGTTCAGCGGTGGCGAGCTTGTGTTCAACGGTGGCGGCGAGGTCAGGTCTGACAACGACGAGCGCGGTGGCAAGAAAGAGGGTCAAATCGACTGTCGACGGTCATGAGGAAGAAGGTGCATGGAGCAAGTGACCTAACAAAAGGAAGAAGACTAGATCTGTCGTCTCAACAGTCGGCCGCTAGATCTGGTGGTGGCCACCTCCTCCATCGACGACAAGCCCAGATATGGGCACAACGGGTCTGGATTTGGCTGCGTCGGTGGTGGCTCGAAGACAACGTATGGAGCCGGTAGACCCCTCACCTCCACCGCCGGTTCCCCTCCCTCACCTCCACCACTGGTGGGCCTACATCTGGGCATAGCAAGGCCGGATCAAGCCGTGATGGTGATGAGGAAGACAAACGAAGCCGGCAATGAAGACAACAATGGAGCTAGCGGCCTCTTCTCCTCCACTGCCGGTGCGCTAGAGAGTGGAAGAAGAAAGAGGAAGGAGGAGAGGGGCATGGCCGTAGGGGTAGGGGAGGGAAGAAAGGGCCAGGGACGTATGGAGAAAGGAGATGGGGAGGGAGAGGAAGAAGGTATGGGTATCGCTAACATGTCCTCACTGGCGTCGAGCTGCTTCCATGGACGTCTCTCTCTTGAAAGGAAATGGGGGGAGAGAGATTGGAGAAGGGAGATGGAGAAAGAGGGAGGAGGTGATTTGGCTGATGAGGTAGCGAAATTTGGTGACATCGATACTTATGTAGATGCCACGTCAGCAAAACCGGGGTGGTTTTGGTCTTAGAGGGTAAAGTGAATGGTATTAAGAGTTTGAGGGTGTTATACATCCAGTTTTGTAGTTGGGGGTTGATCTCTAGACTTTCATAGAGTTCAGGGGGTAAAGTAGACTTATTCCAAATATATATGCACTTGTACTTGTCAACAGACTCAAAAGTCTGAAATGTCTAGTAACATTGACAGTGGTCAGCAATATCCTTGGACTTCGAATAGAGTTGCGAACTCAAGTACAAAATGTTGCCTTGGATTTTTAATAGCCCGTTCATTTATATGTCTACCGTGGAACAAGATGGTAATCCGTTAATTAGTACATGAAATATAGTGAACATCTTCTGTAGTAAGTTTCTGCATGTAAAATCTGCTCTTTTTGCATCCTGTGCAGAGTCTTGTTATCCACTTCCTCTACATAAATAAATGCAAAGAATATTTGTCCAGGTAGATGCGTGGAATGACAATATATATTCATATATCCATCTCAAAAGAAACCAAACATATACACGCATTCAGCAGCATATGATTTAATTTGCTGTAGTGATGAGAGAAAAGAGGTGAGGGAAATTCTACTTTTTTAACTTAAGTTGGTTATTTTATTATAGGAATAAGTATATTTTACTCCTTTGAACTCTTACAGTTATCTACGTTTCAATCTTGAACTATAAAGCCGGATATTTTAAAACCCGTAATTCTTAAAATAGGGTACTTTTCACCCTATACTGGCACCACACTGTCAGCCACGGCACTGGTTTTCGACTGACATGGCAGTCCGATCATCCATTTCCTATTCCCCTTCTTCCTCCATCTTCTTCTTGCTCCCCTCTCTCTCCCAGCTCCATGAGCTCCCATCTTTGGCCACCATCCATCCCACAGCCCCGTGGTCAAGCTCCAAATCCATCGCCCCAAACGAAGGCAGCAGCCTGTTGACTTCCTCACCTCCGCCCCCGTGCCCTCCATGCTACAACTCTTTGCCACCACCGCCTCTCTCACCCACCACACTCAGCCTCTGCAGCCGGAGTGGGCAGAGTAGGCAGCACAACGACATACACCTCCCCCGAGTCTGGCGCTGGAGGAGAGGAGGCCAAGCCACCCCTCGGCGATGGTGAATGTGACATCGATAGGCGGCGGACCAGTGTTTTCTTCTTCTTCTTTTTGTCTCAACCGCATTTTAATTAGCAGGTGGCTAGTGTTTACTAATGGCTTTGTAATCTGTACTTTGATACCAAAGTTAAATTATAGTAAGCAGCCTGTCATTTGTTTGCATTAGTTAGAATAAATGTCCTATTACTGCATGCTCACCATTATGCAATTACAAAAGTTTATGAGATATTGTGCTTTGGTATATAGAGGACAACTTCTGACGCATGCACTTTGCAATTGAACGACAAATGCCTAGGCCATTTGTCTAATCATCCCATTTTAAGTTGTCTTTTTATCAATTTTATAACCCTTGATTTAGCAATTTGTTAATTAAAACGTATTTTTAGCATTTGTAAAGTAGTAACAATTTCAATCCATTAGCTACTCATCTACCAAAGCTGTAGCCTGCAAAGAAACCCTTGCTCACAGTTTTGATTAATTTTCTACTGGCTTTTGTAAATTCTCAGCTTGCAGAAGACAATTGATCGCTACCTGAACCATGCAAAAGGCACGCCTGCAAATGAGAAAGCTGATGAACCCAGCGTCCAGGTTCATGTTTTATCCTCTTATCTAAGTGACCAAATACCACATGTTTGTTAGGTTACCTTGTGATTTATTGATCATCATCGAACTATTTCATTTACTGCTCTATGAATACATATTAAATAGCACGAAAATGCAGATATAAATACAGTGACTGAGCATGAAATTGCAGAAAATGTAGTGATATACATACTAACGCATTCTACATACATATAATTCTCGCTTCCAATTGTGTACGCAATGTATATACACACAGAAGTGGAAATCGGAGGCTACAACCTTGGGAAGGAAGATAGAAGCAATCAAGGCCTACAAGAGGTGACAACAGATGCCTAACCTGTTTGCCTAATTATCAAGTGTGAAGGAAAACAAATTAGGGTAAGCTGGTCTTGGGAAATAAATAATCATACATGAACATGCAGGAAGATGTTGGGGGAAGGCCTGTGGTCGTGTTCAATGCAGGAGCTACAAGAGCTGGAGACGCTGCTGGAGAAGAGCCTAAGCAGCATCAGGCAAAAGAAGGCAAGCAAAACAAAATTTTGCTATTTCCTTCCTAGCTACTGTTGCATTGCGTCCAAGTTAACGACATAATCACTGAGTTTTTGGTTTCTATCCATGGATCTTGAGCAGCAAAAGAAGATGATGGATCAAATTTTGGAGTTGAGGGAGAAGGTATGTATGCTTCTACATTATTGCATTGAAGTATGTGAAACTTGTCATCTCCACCTAATAAGATACAACACTAATACGAAAATAGTCATCATTACCAAGAAATTAATGTATTTTTAGCAGGTATCTGAAACTACATATCCTTAAATATTTTTTGCTCGCCATATTGTATATACAGGAGAGGAACCTCTTGAAGGAGAATTCGGTGCTCCGTGAACAGGTAAATATATATATACGTTTTAAGGATAGTAAATTAGTCTTATCATATAGTTTATATTTGATGGAGGCCAAAAGGAGTTTGTGGTAGAATAATCTGGATTACCAAAAGTGCGTATAAACCGACTGATATGTGGTACATGCATATATCCCAGTACAAGGCGCTGCCTCTGCTAGACCTGAGGGCTCATGCTGTACCAGGTGCAAGAGCTGGCGGAGAAGAATGGAATGATCAGCTGCAGCATGACGATGATGAGCACAATATGGACGTGGAGACGGAGTTGGTCATCGGAAGGCGGGGAACATCGATGTAATCAATGTCGATGAGGCCAAGTGATTAGCAATAGCAATTCTGCTCAAGATACATATGTCCATATATAATCTAGCTAGAGATCCATCAGCTACCGACGATATGAACTACAGGTTATTGCAGGTCTCTGAAAAAGATTGATGACGGTGCGGTGCATGAAGGCAGGCGTACTGTGTTTACTTTTGCGTGCTTACTTTGTGTCCAAATTAAACGAGTGGAAAATTAAAGGGCGGAAAGATGATTATCATTCTTTAACAGTTATTGTGTTTAGGCTGGCGTTGCTTAGCTGTTCTGCTGACTTGTGATCGATATTAGCTGCAGTTGGCACGTGTTTCTGTGTTTGTGTTGCGGCATGCCTGAATCCTGTTACGTACGTACATATATTGTCCGTGCCGCGATATATATATATATATATATATATATATATATATATATATATATATATATATATATATATATATATATATATATATATATATATATATATATATATATATATATATATATATATATATATATATATATATATATATAGTATAAATAATAAGGGCACTATGGTGTCCAGGCATCATAATTAAGATTTTTCATCCATAATTGAGGCTTTCCATTTATAATTAAGACTTTCCATCCTGATATTATATATCATTGCACGTGCACGCATCTAAAAGCAATCTAAAGGCAGGGAGACTTGGTGCCCGAACACCCTGATGTCCTATTTCAGCGTCATATATATATATCGTAATTACACCTTATGTCGTATCTCACAACGTAGGGAGTCTCTCGCGTAACGAGGGGTATGTATATGTAGTATAAGAGTATTTAAGACTATATAGGTGGTATGAATAATTTTTCAGAGGTGATATGTACATTTTTTTCAACATACTCCTTTTTATGTACGTATATAAAGGTATTTACAAAATACACTAAAAACTATGGACTTCCTTGCAATTTTTTCATGTGGTTCATATTAGAATATCTTATAATTAGTATATACGAGTATACCTAAAGTGATAAAGGAGTATTTCAAGTTTGTTTAGGTGGTATATTAGAGGTGGGTGTAATTACACCCGGGAGTAAAATGTATTTTTCATATATTGAGTACTATTAGGTGTCCGGACTCCTCAATGCAGAGCCGTCGGATCACACACGCACAGTGATCTGGAGAAATGAAGATTAACGGGTTCTGCAGACCGCAGGCAAAATAGGAATCTCCTCCTCTCTTCAGAATCTTTCCTCTTTCCCCCCGGTCTCGCCTCTTTCCCCAAATCGCGCACGATTCCAGATCCGCCGTTCACAACATACCTTTCATTGTCTAACACAACGCATTGACTCTGTATCAGAATTTCCGTCGGTTAGCACATCACAGAACGTTGATTGTTCTTCGTATGGTTCGTTTTCGTGCAGGCGGTTCACACTGACGCTGCCCTCATGTCTAGGTGACCGCGTATTGTGGTTTGTCTTGGCCGCGTATTGCCGTGATCTGGGAGAAGAGGAGTCCAAAAGAAAATAACATATGAATACATATCCAGGCTCATACGGAAAGCAATGGATAAATCGGATTGTTGTCGGATACATACCATTTATAGTAGAATGTGTATTAATAAAAGGCCATATCCCATACATCTAAATTATTTTTTAATTTATACGACATATATAATCAAGTCACATACCTACTTATCTTATGTGAAAATCTATAGTTCAATCGGACAATATGTGCTATATTAAATGGTTGATGAAGATGATCAGCATAGGAAAAACCACGTGTGTTAACTTCTATTAATTTTTACATGCCGCACGGAATGATTTAGAGCGGCGAATTTGTACGAGATGTTAGAAGTTAAGGTGAAAATTTTATGTGAATTTTTTAGCTTAATCGGACAAAAAATGCTATCTTAACTGGTTGATGGAGACGAACGACATAGTAAAAACCGCGTATGTTGACTTCCATTATTTTTTATACGTGGCATGGATTCATTTAGAGCGGCAAATTTGTACGTCATGTTAGCAGTTAAGGTGAAAATTTTATGTGAATTTTTTAGATTATTTGGACAACTAATGCTATCTTAAATGATTGATGTAGATGAGCGGCATATAAAAAAACGTGTGTGTTGATTTCCATTCATTTTTATATGCCGAACAGAGTGATTTAAAGCGGAGAATTTGCACGTGATGTTAGCATTTAAGGTAAAAATCTTATGTGAATTTTTTAGATGAATCGGACAACAAATGTTATATTAAAATGATTGATGGAGACGAACGACATAGGAAATTACTTGTATGTTGACTTCCATTATTTTTTATACGCCGTATGGAATGATTTAGAATGGCGAATTTGTACTTCATATTAGGGTTTTAGGTGGAAAGCTTATGTGATTTTTTTAGCTTAATCGGACAACAAATGTTATCTTAAAATGATTGATGGAGACGAATGGCATCGGAAAAACACGTATGTGATTTTTATACGATCACATAAGCTTTTTATACGCCACACGGAATGATTTATAGCGGCGAATTTGTACATCATGTTAGGTATTTAGGTGAAAATCTTGTGTGTTTTTTAGCTGAATCGGACAACAAATGCTATGTTAAATGGTTGATGGAGACAAACGGCATGTGAAAACCGCGAGTGTTGACATATAATAATTTTTATATGCATTTAGAGTGGCGATTTTGTACGTGATTTTACAAATAAAAGTGAAAAGCTTATGTGAAACTTTCATCTCATTCGGACAAGGACAACAAATGTTATCGTCAAAACCATGTGTGCTGACTTCCATTATTTTTTATACGCCGCACATAATGATTTAGAACGGCTAAAATGTACATGATGTTATCAGTTAAGATGAAAATCTTCAGTGAACTTTTTAGCCCACTCCGGAAACAAATGCTATCTTACATGGTTGATGGAGACGAATGATACAGGAAACATCGCGTGTGATAACTGCTATTAAATGTTATACGTCGCACGAATTGAGTTAGAGCAGCAAATTTGTACATAATGTATATAAGTTTAGGTGAAAATCATGTTAGAAAGTTTAATCCCATTCGGATATGTTAACAAATTATCATTGAATGGATGATGATGACGAAATGGGTATACAAAACGCCATTGTTGGGTATACGAATCTAGTAGCGGACAAACATTTTCCTGCAAATGCATTTACTCTAGGAAATTATTTGCAATAAATGACTGAAATGTTCAATAAGGATCGTGCTTCAATTACCATAGTAACCGATAAATTCAAATTGAACATACGTGGTTACGAAAAGATAGATATGATAAGTAAAACATACATTGAGTTTTGGAGAAACATAGCGATTCAATATGATAATATGATTAGTACGACCTAGTTACAAGGATTGCACCACTATAAATGGTCAATATGACAAAATCATGTCATGGACTAATAGAAAGAAAAGGCTTGGATTATTTGGGCACAGAAGATTCCAGTATTGATTCTTAAATTCATAAACAAGGTATGATACAAACTGAAGGATATATATGATACAAACTGGACATACTCGTTACCAAAGGATATACAAACTGGACATACTCGTTACCAAAGGATAGATACGATAAGTAATCAATCCGTTTGCACTAATCAATCATCCATTTGAATACTACGCCAAGCAGATATTTATGGCAATAAATATTCCGGTTTGCACTATTCAATCAGCCGTTTGAATACTATGGCAAGTAGTATTGACTAATGGGTATACCCGTTAATCTCATACCTACTACAAACTAGCACATCTCAATGCGATCTAATGGTAGATAGTTTAGGTGCCTGGACTCCTTGGAGTCCCATTTCCCTTTCCTATATATATATGCGCTAAGAGATAGTAGCGAGCGAGGGCATAGTGCATAGACATCAGACATGCACATAGGAGAACAGTTTGGACCGATGTTTGTAGGTTGGAGAATGTAATTGGAGTGGAGGCCGGCAAGATGACCAATTTTTTCTACAGGAAATTCTTTGCAGTGACCGCCATATGGTGTACGTCTCTATTAATAGAAAAGGTGTCAGACCGAGTTAATCACAGAATTACAGGGAAACAGCCAGGTTTACAATTTCGAAGAAATCTTGCCAAAATTTGGGAAATTTCGTTCCTTTCCCTACCCAACAAAAAAAATCATTTCAGCTAAGGGCCTGTTTAGAACATAGGAATTTCACAGGAGTTTTGCAGGAAACAGTTCAATTCCCGCAGGAATCGGGAAAAATTCCCGCATTCCAAACAGGGCCTAAATGTTTTCGTTTTAGTTTGATTTATGGAGGGTTAAAAGATCTTGAGATTCTCCACTAAGCAAAAGATTCCTTCTAGCCTAATGGCTACTCTCTCCACGCGCGCCCTGTCGATCAAGGCATCGAATCGATGTGGGTCACACGTAAGTTCGAAGTTCTAACGAATGAAAACCAAAACGAAATAGTTTTATCTGGAAACAGCCAACAGAAACAAAGGCAACAGAAAAGGTGTAAGATCTACAAATGTCAGTACTTCATCAGGGAAACTTCATACATATATAGATCTATAGATCGGATTATGTATGTGATGACGCAGCCTCATGAACGCCTGAATCTATGTATGCTGACACAAGGGAAAAACTTCAAAAAAAGAGAGAGAGAGAGAGAGGGAAGAAGCAGAGGCACCGGGATTATTGATCGATGATTGAGAATTCGAGAGATTATTGATGCAGCGATCGAGCTATATAATCAATCAGTCATAAATACATCTTTTTATTAAAAAAAATAGTAGTAGAGGTTGTTGAACCTACGTACCCCGCCCGACAGCACAGGCCGGTGAACCTTGGCGATGGCGTCGTCGGCCGGCGACGATGGTCTGCTGCTGCCAGGGTCTACGTGCGTAGGCAGCTGGTGAGCTTCACCTGCAACCGCGGCGAACACCAGTGGTGACCGACAAGTCGCCGACGCCGGGCACGTGCGGCAGAAGCGCACGCCGGAACTGCACCAGCCGGTATATATGAATAGGGAGTGACTATTGCACAGGCGATTGAAATTTTTTTATCTTTCAGTCACCTGAAGTTGCACTCTGAATCACCTAAAGTTGCATGTGTTTTTTTAGAGGGGCTGCAATTTCAGTTGATTGAGAGTGCAATTTCAGGTTACCTGAAGTTGCACTCTTAATCACCTAAAGTTGCAGCTGTTTTTTTTAGGGGGGCTGCAATTTCAGTTGATTGAGAGTGCAATTTCAGATGACTGGAAGATAAAAAAAATTCAGTCGCCTGTGCAATAGCAAAACTGATATGAATATGGTGCTGGCCGTGTTATTACTGATGGAGCAAGCAGTTGTCACTTCACTGATAGGCGTGGCCCATAAGATCTCCCGCGTCCTACAAGTTTTCCCTGATGCAAACTGTAGTTACCCTAGTTCCAGAATGCTCATGCGTGAATGATTAGCTAGGTTACCTGCTACCTATGAGCAGAGCAGCATGTCCCAAATCAACACGCATGAATGATAACCACTGTCTGGTGATCCACACACGGACCTGGAGACTACATGCTGGCTGGCACCAACTACTTGATTTGCTCTTCAGTCTTCACAGGCATAATGACAAGCCTATTATCATTCTATCTGATACAAGTCCACATGTCTGTCAATGCATGAGCCTCTCAATCAAGTCTAAGATTTTCAGATAACACACACACGTAGGTACAAACACTGCTGCAATCATGCCCCAAATCAACTAGACAAACAGAAGCTTGTCGTACCAACCAACCAGACGCTAGGATGAAGATCATAAAACAACAGCAGCAGCAGTGTCTGAATGCATGTACTCCATGGCTCACTCAATCATACAAGACAATTAGCGCAAGAATTATTTATGTCCCTAGCATCCTGATACAAGTAGAGCTACTCCTCAAAGCCTATAAATAGGCTACTTGTACGTACAAATATTGATAGACCACAGTGCAAGAATCAAGTCGGTTATCTGCTACATCTTCTTCTTCACAAGCATGGCCATGGGTGGACAAGCAAGCGGCCGTCTTCTTGTTGCAGCTTACAGTAACAGGAGCGCCAGGCTCCATAAGAAGCATTATGTGGGATTGGAGCAGGATCTTGGAATGCCGCAAGTAGTGCCCACACAGAACTCAGCTCAAGTCTCTGAAAATAGAGGGCATGAAATTCAGTAAGAACTTGGAAGAAAAGGATATGTCTCATGAGTTCAAAATTTGTTCTGATAGTAAACCTTCATTTGCTTTGGCAGTTGTGGTAGACCCGATGTTGGGAGCAGACGATTGGCACATTTCCCTGATCAAATGAGTTAAAGAAGGATCAACCTGAGCCCAAAAAATATGTTGTCCCAAAGAAAAGTTAGAAACACCCGTCGCATCGCCGTCCGCCACCCCCGCCCCACCCCTCGCCGCGCGATCGCCATCGCGTCCCTGGAGGCAGATCGCAGAAGGTAAGCAATCGATCTCCTCTCGACGCCTCCCTCCCGGATCCCAAACCCTGGATCTAGCGTGTTCGTGCCCACGGGAGTCGACTTCGGAAGCCTGTGCAGTCACGAGCTTAGCGGCATGTTCTTTTTGACTACGGCTTAGGGTTTTTTTATTGTAATTTATGATTTTTGAATTATTTATGTGAGAGATTATAGAGTAACAGAAACTCGCGTACAAGTTTTGCCCATATAAATGAAGTCGGTATAGTATTATAATTAACTAGACCCCATCTTAAAAAAAAGCACGCTGTTTAAAAACTAGTTACAGTAAAAAAATCAAAAACAGAAGCTAAAAACTGAAAAAGAATAGGACCTAGATCTACTGCTTTCGGCGCAATTATTGTGGTGCGTTGTGTGATTTTACATGTGGAATTAACGAGTTTTTATGTATAAAATGATCCTAAGACAAATTAATGCTTATCTAAACCAGATTAAACATGGCGTTTTCAGTAGAGATTGATTATTAAGTAGATTAGTCATTAATTCTAAGGTGACAAAGTGTTAAGTCCAAAGACAAGAAGTGGGTTATTCAATCATACATAAGGAATTAACTATAATCTAATGCGAATATAAATTGCGTAATAAAATTAAAGCGTTCATTTTAATAATTCAAATTGAAATACTTTGCATTAAAATATAGAAGTAAAATGATCAAAATGATGACTCGTCTGGCTCACAAGCAGAGTGGTCTTGGAATTCTTGAGCTTGCTCGATTTGCAGCTTCTTTGTATCCTCGTACTCTACTTGAATGGTCAAATCGAAAAATATGTACACAAGAGAGCAAAATAAATAAATATAAATAAAATTTTAAATGAACTCCAAATTAAACAAAATCAGTGCCATTAGATAGATCTTGAATTTAGAAATAAATTTCATTAAATTTGGAGTAAAATGAGTGAGAACGAGCCATTTGAAGTTTAAAACAAAAATCAATTCCAGAAAAAGAAAGAGAAGAGAGGTTACTCTCGTTGACATGAGGGGTCCACAAGTTTTTAAAAGTTTTTGAATTACTTTCCTATCAAAAATCCTTACTGAGACTGACAAGGGGACCTCACGATGTTTAATCTAAATCTTATTTTTTTAAAAATATAGAGATGCATGCGGGACTGACAAAATTAGGCCCACTAATCAGTGGATCTGACTTTTAAAACTGGTTTAAAAGGTTTTCAAAATGCTATGGGTTCATTTGTCAAAGGGACAAAGAGGGTACTTAAGTAAATGGTCCCACAAGTCATATGGATTAATGCACACTAATGGCCAGTCATTATGCTAATTAATCATTCACATTTAAATCCTAACCATGGCGCTACAGTACTTCATCCTCACCAGAGAGGAGTGAAGCCTCTCGCCGGTGTTGGGGACCTCAGCGGATGGTAGTGTGATGGAAAATGAATACTAGGGCGTGGCGCACAACTTCTGGCGAGTTGGCATGGGCTAATTTGATGGTTAGGGCTATCGGCGGTGAGCTCGCACCACAGGGACCATGGCACCATAGCAGCTAGCGACATCAAAGGTCGATTCATTGCTAAGGGAGCATATATGGGCAGAGAGGAGCTCACTGGAGTCGACGAGGCTTGGGAACGAGTGAGACAGCCTAGCGGCGAGAGATCGAAACAGCAAAGAAATGTCATCGAGGAGGGCTCGCCGGAGAAGAAGGGAGTGCTTGGGGGTGGTTGGGTTTACCTTTAGGAGTCCACATGAAGCTCCATGCGCAACTAATTGAACCGGAATGATATGATGCTCGCAATGGCTCGGCGGTGGCACTATGACTAGATGGGAGGAAGAAGACCGCTCGGTGGCTTTTCAAAGCGATTGAAGGTGATGGGGTGTGATTGGAGGAGCCGAGAGATGAACGCATGGCTTTATAGCAGTAGAGGGGCTCAATGCCGTTGATGTGCCATGATGGTGATAATGAGGCCACGGCAGTGGTGTTGGCGGAGGACTAGGGCGAAGACGAACGGAGGTTGGCACAACGTCTCCTCGGGCGAACACTCGGGCACATGACTCAAGGAGTTGGCAAGCACAGCTTGCATGCGGTGGGATGGGATGGCTCGGGTGTGATGGCATGGCACAGCGGGTAAGGGGGAATGGGGGAGAAAAAGGAAGCTCCGGCGAATGGAGGATGGCGCAAAGCTAAGATGGGGGTGATTCAAAGCTGGTGCAATGCAGCATTTGGACGCATGCGGTGTGTTGCACGTTGACGCGGGTGGCATGGGCCGTTCCTCGCCGAGCCGAGGGGCTTTAGGGCTGGGCCCAAGAGAGGGAAAGGTAGGGCTAGGCTGGGCCAAGCCCAAGGACAGTTTGGTATTTTAATTTTTCTTGGAAAGATTTGAAATGGGGGTGAAAACTGAGTTTGAGTTTTTGATTTGATTTCGAATTTCATCCAAGTACAAATAAATCCTAAAAATAGGATGTTACAATGAGTGACCCTGTTGACTTGGCTGACGGAGGGACTCCTCTTACTCTGTCTGATCGTATGCAAGCAGCCACAAAGCCATGATGGTCAATTTTGTTTTAAGAAACCTCAAATAGGAGGGAGGGGAAAGACTACTTCTACTAGACAGGGTTAGATCTGAAAACCGTGTTTGCTTGTCGCCAGAGCAAGCAAAGTGGCAGCCGGCAGGCACTCATTATTATTATGCCAATTTGGAACGAAAATGCTACAGGAACACCCCGCCCGCCAGTCTGCAGTGCAGCACAGGAGAGAAAGGGCCCACATGTCACAGAGATCCTTCCGGATAGCAGCACAGCATGGCGGGCCCACCACGCGCAGTCTCTCAATTCTAAAACAAAAGGGAAAGAAAGAAAGAAAGAACCCCTAATCCCCAAATCATCTATCTAGTACCAAATCCGCCTCGAATTCCTCCAAACCCGCGTTCCATTCCCCAGATCCCCTACCTGCCGCGTCGCGTCGCCAATCCCCGCCCCCCTCCCCCTCGATTCGTCGGTTCATCCCTCCCCCGGCTAGGCATCCTCGCAGGTACTCCTGCCGTTTCTTCTTGCCCTTGAAAATTCGGTTGGATCTGGCTGTTTCTCCATGCGACTTGGACGGCCGCTTCCACCTACATGCGCAATTCGATTGGGTTAGGATTATTAGTGGCTGCTTGGTTCATGCGTCTAATTGGGGGCAGATTTAGGCGAACCGGCTCGAATTGGTCCCAAAGGATGGATCTTTCGGCTCTCAGCTTGCCAAACTTGCGCCCAATTGGCTGGTTTCATATCGGAAACTGTGGCATCAGGAGGAGTTTGACTTGCAAGGATTTCATTCCGCCCTTGGCGCTCGATTAGCCTGCTGCGAATTTGATCTAATTTCGGTGTGGAATTGGTTGCTATGTCGTGTGTACATCTTCCTCCTCCTCCTCCTCCTCAACAGGACAAACTTGTTACCACAGCTTCGGATAGCCTGTTTAGGTGACGATTGCTGGTTTCGGATAGCTTGATTGCTGAGATCCCATCGGGCCCATGGTGACATTTTTTGGTTGGTTTCTGGATTTGCACACGACTAGACAGACATGTCATCATGGTGTAGTTTTGAGCATCTTGTGCACTCTTCTTGTGAGGTGAGGTTGTTTTGCAACTTGTGAATTCGCCATGACCTTGTTATGCATAATGGAAGCTAATTATTTATTGGGTGACTCTTGGATCCTGAGTCCTGACGTACATCGTTTCGTACAGTTTCATTTTTTTTCAAAATAAACTTCTGCCCTTTAGCTACGGATTTTTTTATTAAAAAAAATACTGTTCAGCACTGTGCACAATCCATGACTCCATGTTGATTGGTAAAGCATCTGCCAAGATAATCAAGATCGGGCCCCTTTTCTTCTCCAAAAGATATCAAAGTCCAAACCAACAAAAGCACCGTCTCTGTATTAATCTGACTACAATGAATGTCTCAGGTTCTGCCACTCCTATTGGCAGCACAAACTTGAGAAGCAAAATCCTTAGAATTGAGTCCTCAAGGATGCTGGTGGGTATTTTGTTGAGGGGATATTCTGTGTGTGAATTGACTGAATGCATGTGTATTTTTCTGGATTATTCATTGCCATTATAAATTTGCCCATGGAAAGTTTTTTTTGGTACATGATGTGCTGTCATTTGGTGGTTCTATTTTGTTACATGATATCACATTTCATGAATGTCTAGAGGAGCCATTCTTCACCATTCATATATACTCTTTTTTTCTAAATTTAACTACTATTTCTCCCCTGAAGCCTCTTCTCTTGATGCAGTAGAAGATCCTTATGAACTGGCTGGCTGTGGTTTTACTTCAATTCTGGTGCTACTAAAATGGGTCAAGCGCTGGGCATTGAGAAGTTTGGGACAAACTTAACAATTGATGGAATAGCAAGCGCTTACTATTTCTCGCTCCTGCTCTCCCCTGTTGTCTCCTTCTGGGATTGCATCTTTCGCAAGATAAGATACTCATTCAGACCTGAGTGGGTGTAGTGTTCTGCAGTGACCATTTTAGCACTGGTTTGTTCGGAAATAAATTGACAGACCCTTAGGAAAGCATCTAGACAGGAGTCCAAAAAATGAACTTTAAAGATTTTGGTTTTCCTTAATTATAGTTAGTAGAGGAATTTAGCTGAGATAGTCAATAGCGGGCACAGTTGTCATGGAAAGGGCTGTGGGCAATCAGGCAGGCAAAGCCTTGAAGAAAGGAAAGAAGAAGCAAGCCAAAGATGAATTGGATCGCCAGAAGCAGGCTGAGAAGAAGAGGCGGCGGCTAGAGAAAGCACTCGCAAACTCTGCTGCCATTATCTCAGAGCTGGAAAAGAAGAAGCAGAAGAAGAAAGAAGAACAGCAAAGGCTGGATGAGGAAGGTGCTGCAATAGCTGAAGCAGTTGCTCTTCATGTTCTCATAGGTGAGGACTCCGATGAACCCTGCCATTTGATGCTAAATAAGCACAGAAGATGCAACCATTGGGATCACTCAGATGGTTTTGAGTTCGCTGTGGATACACAAGGCACTGATATTTATCCTCCCGATGGACTGATGTGTGCCAATCATGCTTATGCTCCCAAAGGGAGATGGATTGACTGGGGGATTGGCCAGCCGTTGCCGTCTTGGGGAGAGGTGAGGGACTTCCAAGCACCGTACTACCAAGGAACATTCCATCAGTCAGTTGCCTGCCCCGGTTTCATGGCAGCCCAGGCGGTCTCATCGTTGCAAATCGGAGAAGATTCATCAGAAATTACCTCTCCAAGCCAAGGAGCGGCTGCTGCCGCAACAGTCATTAATAGGATGCTTGGTGGCACCAACAGGCTCAACCTTTACAGAGAGATATAAAACATACACGTCATATATTGTATATAGTCACCAAAGGTGTGTTGACTACTTTGCCTGCAATATATCTGCTATCAAAATAATTGGAAAGAACGTCTTGTTACTGTTTTCGTGAATCAAAGGATATTTTGTATCAGTTACATTGGTATTGTAATGAACATATGATTTTACTTCTCTGCTGCTTTGCTTGGCAAGCATTCTGGATTGGATTAGTGTGGTATTCTGTATGGTACTTTTCTGATTAATTCAGCTAATTCGAACCATTAGTACGCTTTTTTAGTTGTGTTGCCTCCCTTCTTGTCAGCAGAAAATGATGTTACTTGCTCCGTCCTCCCATATTTCATCTTCTGCTTCCAAAGAAGCCTGAATTGATGTCCTGTAGTACTCAGTTTGCCGAGAAGGTAGTCTGAACTTAAGGCTCAATAGATCCAACTTAAAACTTCGAGCGAAAACAGGTCTGATAGCTGCCAGTTGATCATAAACCCAGAGTCGGTGAATCCAATCCATCAGCTAATTTGGGTCTATTCATCATGTTTTGCAGGATATGTTACCAGTGGCAGCTAACTTAACAAGAGCACCCACTTCTTGTTTTCACAATGCACCCTAGCTGCGCACGCTCAGCCTCTCAAGCATTCCTCCAGATTAACCATCTCCTCACAAGTCAGAAGTTCGCATGCTAAAGCAACCACCAAAGACACAGTCCCAAATTCTCCATAACCAGGCTGGTGAGGGTGCATCTGGAAACTATTTACATTGCTCATCTCGGTTCTATAGCCAGGCATGTGATGCACAGGCTGAGATTGAGGAACACCTCTTGGCAAGCCTTGTGGTGGAAAACCTCCAGGCATGGACATGTGCTGTAGCATAATATGACGGGCAGCCGGGTCAACAGGAGGGCCACCAGGAGCAGGAAGAACATGTTGCATGTAATTCATATCTTGTGCGAACGAACAGCGAGCGCCATGGTGGATAGCTTCTGGCATGTTGAGCCGTGCTTTTTCATTCTTGTTTGCAATATGATCCATCGGTGGGAACATGGTGCTTGCTCTGTTTAGAGGAGACTGCAAATGGAGGTTAATTTGGACTTGGTCACGTTTCAACCGCGTACCTGCAGCTCAGCTTGCTCCGTTGCTGCCAGGAAGGAAGCTCAGGCAGCCGCCATACCTCGTCACATGAGATGGTCCGCCCCTGGTCATAACCGGAACTGACTCTGGAATATCATCAGTACTAGTACTATACTCTTTAAGAGTCCCAACTGCAGGTATAGGGAAGGAGCTTACATCCAGCATCACAATTACTAGGTGATCTTGGTGAATTATTGGACATAGAATCATATTCTCTGCAAAGATATTTTCATCTTTAACAATCATGGAGAGCAGGCTCTTTGATGATAAATCTCCTGCATGTCCTGAGCCTACAGGCAATATAAGAAGCTCAAATATGTGACAACCATCATAGGAATAATATTATGGACAAAGTAAATAAGACGATGCAGCACGGAGTTCAACCTAGCACGCACACTGGAAGGAGAGACAACTCTACAAACCGCATTTATTTTGGAAAGTTTTGGTAGCCACTAGCAAGATCATTTACCAACATGCCGAAGGTACCTTATGGAACCGGTGGTTCAATGTCCTAGATCCTAACGATGATGAAACAGCAACTAAAGCATAGCAGCAAAAGCAAGCACGGCGCAAAAATACAAACCAAGAATACCTTCGTCAGGGAACCACTGAGCATATTTGGATGATTCTGGTACAGATGAAACCAATATATCCTCAGCATTAAGCTGCTGACTCCGTGAAGGGAGTTAAACACTGAATAAATACAGATACAAATAAAAATAAGATGGGAGGTCGAAGTGGCTTAAAAATTTTCCTCTTCTTCAAGTACTTGCCTCAAAAGATAGCAACGGGCAAAAGCAATTTGTTAATTCTTGAGTGTTGTCTACCAGATGTTTTTTTAACCGTAAATATGTGAACACTCCAAATCTAACAAAGAAATAAAATTTTATTACCCATGTAACACCCATGCAAAAAAGTTGAGACAAGTATTTGTTCTAAAATATTATTATCCAATTTAAGATATTTTTTTGTCACAACCTCGTCAAAATGTTTGTTCTAAAATATTATTATTGTCTCAGAAACCAAAATCAGTAAGTAGACCTTGTTGAATTTACGTTGTATGCTTATTTTCTGAAATATAAATTAGAACTAAGCATCAGTGGGACAAGTCATAACTCACTTCTGAAAAATTGTCCTCGCTGGCAGCATTGTGAGCCCACAAACTTTTATGCTGCGAAATACATGAAACAACAACATTTAGAGGGATGGCAGCTTATTGTGATTCACTCATTACTTTGTCAAACCATGATTTTGCAATGTGGTTTAACTTGGGATTTGCACGTTCTGCCCAAAACTTCATGAAGTACTTAATAAAGGTCTATTTAGGATGAAGGGGAAGATCATACGATTGAAGAGACCCAAAGGTTATAAACTATTTTAAAAAAAAAACAGTAGAGAAAACATATTACGAAACTACTGCCACTGAAAGTTAATTAGGTGTATTTGTTGGCCCTCAACACATTCATTAACTAAGAGAATATGCACTTCTGTTATGACAGTCACACCTCTGAATTGAGTGGGGTGTCGGAGAACTGCAGCTGAAGCCTTTTCTCAGGTAATGCATTTGCGAAACCAGGTAGTTTAAGTGGCCTAGTTGTAGGAGTGGGCAGAAGCGAAGATGTTTTAATGGAATCTTCTTTAGAGAGAGAGGAAACATTCAATTCAGCTTGCTTGTCACTTTTAGTTGGAGGACCTCCTTTTTCAGCGGAATTCTGTAGCAAGGAAATGATGCTGCAATAAACAGGCAACATCTGAACGAGCGCGGGATCAACAATATGACAAGACAGGTGTGCACCTGCAATTACCTCTCCTTTTCCTTTCTTCTTCCACTCTGTCCTCGTTTGAGCATCCAAAAGAGCCAAACGTCTCATCGTTAATTAGCATATAAGGATTTCCAGCTTCCGTCGAAACTTGCATGAAACTAACCAGGCCTAAGAAAAGAGATGTTTCTCAGCACAGGAACACACAAACTGGGGAAGAAGAAATAGGGCATGCATTGACTGCTAGATATTCAAACCTTGTAGGGACGTGGTGGCCAGAGTTCCTGTTTTGCTGATACCCACTAACTCGATCATTTGATGCCAAAGGTCCGTCCGACATAACCACCCAAGGGCCTGGCGAAAGCACCGCTTCCCAGCAACACATCATGCTCTGTGTTGTGCCAATTGTGTCTGTCTTGCTTTCCAGAGCGCCTATCTGCGAGAGAACATTATCAGCTCCATGGAATCAATAAGTAATGCAATATCTCTCATGCCTAGTGCTCCCATAAAGAAGACATGCATCAAAGGAAATTGTTCCAGAATAATAAACATTTGATGCACTCAATAGTACTATTTCAATTGGACAATTCGAACATTGGCGAGCTGCAAACTAGCAAAAAGACCACCAACATACCATTTAGTAGCACAAAATGGTCTATGTTCCGTCATATGCTATTATTACAATGTGATCAATATGCAGAGATAAAAACAAAACGCAAGCATAACAGGCAATCTATGCAGCGCAACGCTTTTTAATTTATCCATTTTCAAGTTACATTCCACTTGGCAGCAGCGCTTTGCTTACAAGCCTGAACTCACCCAGTTGATTGGACTCGTGCTCAGGCAATGCCCCTGCCGCATCCGACCTCTCCAGTCGGTAGCTCACTGCTCCCAACACACAAACGCAGAGCAGAGGTACAAGCCACCTGAGACACCAACCCCATCTTGGCAGGAAAAAGAAGTGAACAAAAGATGGTGGCTGAAATTAGATCGCCAGGCCAGTCCGGGGTGGTGATGGCGTGGTTCGATTCAACCAACGCCGGATTTTCTTGGTTTTAAGGTCGGTTGCTTCTTCATCCGTCTACTCGCTGTTCAGCTGTTCACTGTTAGCATTTGTGTGTTTCGTGTCTACAAACTGTAAGAACTCGTAATGCTACTCCATCTGCGTGCTGGACTGGTTCCAAGTTCCAAAGGACTGATGAGGATTCATGCCTTAACAATGGGGGTTACAAAATTAGGGTTCAAATTTACAATGAAACGCGGGCAACTTTATTTACCGCTGCACTCATTTCCTTTATAGGTCCTAAGATCTTGTCATTGATTTTTAACTAGCATACTCTGTACTAGTACTAATTGGTACAGATATGCTCCATTTGCCAACTGCTCTGCTTCTTAACGAGAGCTGCCCTGCGTACCCACTGGTACAAATCAAGCAAACAAGCTAGTCAAATGTCCCTAGTAGATAGGATGTGTGATGTGATTCATTAAGATTATTATTAATTATTAAGGCTATTGCCCCAGTAGACAAACGACCCTTCTCCCTGTATAGTCTCTCTCTCATGTGAAATTCAACGAGGATTCCGTGAGGGATAAAGGTTTATGTAGGGAGAGATGAGATCCTTGGGAACGATATGCAGCTATGAATGAACAGGGATTTGGATTTCCGAGTCAAGAAAATGCTATGTTTATGAGTGAGAGATCAGGACCTGATGCTGTGCTCTCTACCTTTTTTTTTTGTTTACCTGCTCTGCCGGAAGATGACTAGTTCACTATTAAGTATATACCCCATTTTTGAGACTACGATGGTTTTAGCTGCCGCCGGTAGGTCCGATAAATAGTATCGACCGATAAAAGTCGAAGCCAAAAACCGATTGAAAAACTAAAAAGAACTCTGCCATATCCTGCATTTCATTAGCTTCACTGGGTTGGGCCCCAGAAATTCCATTTCAGACTTATTATGTTAGTCAGCATCAACTGTTTCTTTCAGGCGAACCTGTTGATTGGCATCAGAGCATCGTTTTCTGGTTACAGTCTCATCCTTTTGCCTTCCATTATATTATCTGACATTCTTTTGCTCCTCCCTGGTCAAGCTTGCAGTTGTCCCAGAAATTTCCCAGGTGCACAAGTGCAGCTGTAAAGAAGTGTGTCTGATCCATTCTAGACACAGTGGGCATGTTTTCAGAGGTTGACGAAGGTGACTCTTCGTTTGATGTCAAAGCAGTGTGTTCCTCCTGAGCTTACATTTTCCTCTTGTTCCATCTATCTCTTGCTGCGCCATTATTCTCGTATGCATAGCATGAATTTTGTGCTACCATAGTGGTATTTGCCCTACCTATTTGCATGCAAAGTGCAGCTATTACTAGGTTATGTATATAGTACTTTTGGCTGCAAACTTTTATAACAGACCCTAGTGAGTGCCATCACTAACTTGATAACTCGAAATGGAGCAAAAATGTTGGTTGAGGTCATTCTGTGCCCCCCCCCCCCCCAACCGCCATAATTAAAGTGAAAATATTCCAATATTGATGGTAGTTATTCTATAAAAGTGCTCCTAAATTTTCAGGGGAAAGAAACGATAAGTGATGAGATCTAACTCTTTGTAGACTTATGTAGACCTGTCCCATAATCTTGAAGTTTACACTAGTCAAGTTTTGGATACTGGCGTGAAACAAAGAAATTTTCGGATCTTTATTTAGGGTAGCACCACCCATATCATCATCGATTTCAAACCCCGGCCCCAGGCCAAAAGAGAATAAGAAGAAAGAAAGAAAAGCATCCACCCATGTGCCAGCCATGAACCCCAGCCATTCATAGGAGCAATAGCACTCTAACTGAAGCCATAGTGACCTCAAACTAAGAATAATCAACATAGAAGACTATGCTACAACGGTCAGGCTTACCATTCAAGAGGGAGGAGGAGATAGATGTAGGTACAGTTAGGATTCGGCTGTTGTGGTTGCACAGTGTGCTAAGAACGGTGACTGGAGAATAAGTTTAGACCATGACTGATAGAAATAATTTTGACTTAGAGTTCAAAATGTAGTAGAGTTCGTCTACATATGTAACTCAAGTTGAAGTTATGTCTAACTTGAAGTCAGAATACATATACTAGTAGGAGATTATTAGCCTATATATTGAGAAGGTTTGTAGCCAGTTTTGTAAAAGAAAAGTAAGAAAGAGGGGGAGTAAATAAGAGAATAGAGAAATTCAGAAATTCTTTTGTGTTCTCTCAGTTTATTTGCGATGTGTGCGTTTTTTTCCTGAATCAAAGTTTTAACAAATGATATCAGAGCATAGGCGAAAAGCGAGTTACTGAAAAAAATCGTCTCGACAATTCCGTTTTGCGCTCGTCTCGTGCAAGCTCCCGAGGCATCCGCTCCGCGCGTCATCACGTTTCAGCTGCTCGTCCGTGGTGCTTCCGTCGGTCAAGCAACAGAACATGTTTCTGCAGCAACAAAGGAAAAGAAATTGGAACGTTGAGGAAATATGTTACCGTTCTGTGTCAAGTATGAGTTTAGTAAGTCGTAGTTGAAACCGACTGTCTCAATATTTTAGAATCTTTGCATCTGAATGGATCTGTACCAGTTGAGTTGGGTTCCTACATGTAGAATGCTTCATGTGGTGGCGTGGCTGGTAGTTCATAATGCATTGAGAATAAAACTAGAGTATGTCAAGTCAAGATTAAAGGGGAAATTGTTAGAAATAATCTTGTCTTATAGTTTAAGACGCAGTAGAGTTCGTCTCCGTATGTAACTCAAGTTGAAGTTGTGTCCAACTTGAAGTCCGAATACATATACTAGTAGGAAATTATTAACCCATATATTGAGAAGCCTTGTAGCCAGTTTTGTAAAAAGAAAAGCAAAAAAGAGGGGGAGCAAATAAGATAATAGAGAAATTTCTATGTTCTCTCAGTTTATTTGCGATGTGTGTATTTTCTTCTGGATCAAAGTTTTAACAATGACAACGTGGCAGTGGGGATTGGTGAGGGTGTAAGGTTAAGCCACTTATCAAATACTGTGAAGAAGTTGGTCATAAGGTGTAGATAGATGGACGCAGGCATTTAGGTTCAGCTGAGAACAGATCAAGTAATGCAGGCAAGGGATTTGCGGAATGAACTTCGAGTGGCTAAATCTCCGGAGAGGAGGGATTGGGATTAAATTAGCATATCTGTTCAACTATATTAGAAATGCAATATGTTGCAAGTTATATTGAGTTCGTTGGCATTATCAGCGATTTAGGGGGAAATTGTAGTTCCAAAGTTAGTCTCAGGGCACCAAAATTCAGTTCAACGTAATTTGAGGGTGCTTTCTTTCGTGGGTAAAAATAGTTAGTAAAGTAAGCACTTCAAACTTCGCCCCTTCTAAACAACTTTTCCTATTCTTATCTTTGTTTCTTGTAAAGTATAAGCATGACGCTAGACCCAACGCTGAAACTTCCATTTCTTCTGCATATTGATTCCCTTTCACGGCTCTAGCAGGAAAATTCGTTACTGTAATTCAAAACTTGTTAAGTGTTCAAACGATTTTCGTTGGCTTCCACAAACTTTGTTCAGCCTTCTACATTGTTTGTAATGAAAATCGGAGTATTGAATTGTTAATCCCCCGGCACTGTTGTTGATGATAAACGTGTTTATGAGCCCTATTAGCCAGGGCTTCATGGCTATGTAAGTAGCTATTTCCTGCCCTTCTGAGGTACATTTTTGTCTTTAAATCCCTGAACGCTTGCGGTGTGTAGGACTAAATAGGCAACAGAGAAGGGATGAATGATGCCTTTCAAATTCTCCCACAAGTATTCACTTAACCCTTTTCTCCGATAGCTACAGAGCTATGAAGATTAGGGTTTAAATTCCACTCGAAAATCGAAGAAACAAAGCGAACACATCAAGAAAAACATCGTGGTCGAAAGCTAACAATGTGGTCATGAATTCAACAACGTGATCGAGAGCTGACAACGTGGTCGTAAACTCGACTACCAGACAGAAGCACAATGTGGTCAGAAATTGACTACCGAACGAGAATCACTGTAGTCAATAACCATCGAGACCAAAACCAACGAGACCGAAAATGGATGCAGTCGAAGCTAACATGGTCGTACACAACGTGGTTGGACGCTAACCAATGGTCGAACAACCAATGTGATCGTAACCAGTCAGCAACCAAAGTGATCAACGTGGTCGTAACCAACAAGGTCGTAAGCCAATGAGTGGTCGAACAACTAACATGGCCGAAACCAGCTGGCAACCAAAATGATCAACGTAATCGTAACCAACATGGGCGTAGCCAATAAGTGGTCAAACAACCAACATGGTCGGAACCAGTCTGCAATCAAAATGATCAACGTGGTCGTAACCAAGGTAGTCATAAGCGCCAATGAGTGGTCGAACTATCAGCGTGGTTGTAAGTGGTCGAGAACAATGTGATGCGATCTGGAACTTGACCGTCGTGGAAACCAACGTGGTTGTAAAGCTGGTCGATATTCCAGACACAGAGCAGCGCTGATTGTTTCAGTTGCGGTTGAAGAACCCACGTCATCGAAAAAGTGTGAAGCGATCGAAAGACTGAACGTGGTCGAAAGCAGTGTGACGCGATCTGGAATTTGACTGTGGTCGAAACCAACGTAGTCGTAAAACTGATCGATGTTCCAGACTATCTGCACCGATTATTTCAGTTCAGAATCAAAAAGAAAATGAAAAAATGTGAAGCGCTCGAAAGATTGAACACGGTCGACAATGATGTGATGCAGTTTGAAATTTGACTGTGGTCGAAACCAATGTGGTAATAAAACCGATCGTCATTCTAGATAGTGACCAACGCTAGCGCCGACTATTTCAGTTCAGAAACAAAAACGAAGATCGATGGATCTTTCGATCCATACACTCAAATAATGTGAAACTTTGCAGAGATCATCTTTTAGGGTATTGTGAACCTATTCCAATAAATGATCATTAAAATCATAGACAAAGATATAACATTTTTCAGTTTGTTAGAAGGTTACATTAAAACCGAGTCAAAATCAAAATCGGTGAATAAAACTAGCTCGTGGGTGGATGAAAACCAAAATGAGTCTAGATGTATTTCCATATATCACAGCAAGTTAGAACACCAAAGAAATTAACTCAAAAACTTTTGGATCAAGAAATCAAACATTGAGACCAAACCAAGAGGAAATCAAGAACAAAACAGCCAAATCAAGATAGATCCATGAAAGTGTGCAAAGATTAATGTATTACTCACTTGAGGGAGTTGAGTTTACAGCAATTCCAACTTAGAGGACAAAGAGCACACCATGTGCTCCACTCTCAAAATCCTAACCCTTAACAAGAAAGAACTTGAGAGGGGTGGAATGGTTAACCTTACATATCTCCATCCCCACCCCTTTTATAGGTGAGCAACCAACCACCTACTCTCCAAATTGGATCATGTCCACTATTACAATAGGGAAAACTCGTTAACCCCACACACACGGGTTTTACTCTCTCAAGTCCACTTATACACGCTTTTCAAAACACATAAGTGTGCATCCACTAAATCCTTAGCCTTAATCCGTTAGCTCCATCTTGACATAAATCACTCTCCAACACATAGCCCATGTGCCGCGGTTTTGATCTAAGATAGTTTCCGATATTTTGGTCGAAATACCGAAATGCCTCTTGTTGACCCGGTCATCGTCTTCCTTTGCAAGCAATCGCCATGTTTGCCACGTGTAGGTACACCATTAGTTTGCCACATACCGCTAAATCTCTCCCATCCCAGTTCCACCGAACCACGGCTCACTTGCCCCGTGCAAGCCACCTGATGTCATCCCACTGTTCGAACTTACCTTTAACATTCCCGCCTTTCTCGTGCTATACTTGAGCTCATCGTCTCACCCAGTATTCTTGATCGTTCTGGGCCTCAACTCCTCCATGAGCCTAACCCCGATCACCGCCGTTGACTATAATTGACTCCAATCGATCCTACACATCCAAAGACAAATAATTCGTTTTCAGGCACAAGTTTTTCACAATTTGACCTGCATTAGCCAAGACATGTATTATGCAACCTTAACCCAATGACTCAGGTCAACCTACATAAATCCATGACTTAAAACCTAAAGCCTCAATATATGTCCAACCATTCATGACAAAGAGCAATTTTTGCAGAACCAATTGATCACTCCATAAATATTGCAATGGTTCATCACAATCTTAACCTAGATCAACTCGAGCACATGATCCATCATGGTGTTTGTCTGCTAAGGATATTATGGGTAAAACTCGTGGCTGTACTATGAGGTTATTACATTATTGTTTTTCCTCTGTTTTTTTTGAACTTGCATTATTGGTTTTCCTGTTGCAACAACATTATTGCTTTTTCCTGTTAGCATGTACCGTAAGTCTGTTTAACTCCAGTGCGCATAGTATTCCTACGACTGTTGTCACAGTTCTACACTGGCATCGGCATTGGCCAAGATTCCGTTCCGTATTGCCAAATAATGGAATCCACAGGTTGCATGCGTGACGCATGTGTTCTCAGTCCGTTTGGCCTCCAAAGCTAACGCTGTCTGGACATTGTTTTATGCTCCATATGCGAGTACCTAGCTTCCAATTCATGCTAGCTTCCAATTCATGCTAGCTTCCAAATGTGTCCATGGCAAATGCTTCTTTTTTTTTAATAAAATAGTTGCTAATTCCATAATCATCAGTTCATCACCACCACCTGATCTGAACTTGGTTTTTTCTACAGCCGGTGAGATTTTGCTAGCCGTGTCTGGCTTACTATTCTCTCTCTATAGTCTAGGCAGTAGGCATGCGTTCACATAATAGTGTTCAGTTGGCTGTTCCGTCGTTTCGTCTTCCTTTTGCATTGCATGCAGAGCTTCCTGCCGGCCAAGCAATCTAGCGACTTTGTAAAAACATGTGCTTGACGTATCGGCAGCATGGCACTGTTCAACCTTTTGACTTTGTGGAGGCCTTTTTCATGGGATTCTTCCTTTCAGTTGCTGGAGGACCATTGTACTATTTGTAAAGATTTTTCCTGCCACAGTAGAGCTTCTCTGAATTATTGCTGCCGTCGCCTAGAATTTGGCGCTGAAATCTGTCGTCGTCAGATGAACAGTCGTCATGCATGTTCGAAGCTTACTTGCACAGGTCATCTTCTGGTATGTACGTACTCAATTCACGTTAAGGTCTCTTGACTTGTATGCAGTAGGTTGCTCTTTCTTTCTGTAAGACGCAGAGTGAAAGAATGCAAACCCAACTGTGGCTGGGGAAGTTGCAGTTGTAAGCTGTGTCGGTGAGATGCTCGTCTCTTCTCCCTTGCGTGCTGCCTGTGAGACAAGACTGGCAGTCGGAGACATGTTTCGGCAGCGACCCCTCCCTCTGCACTACATATGTAGGCTCAAACAGCAACCTCACCCGCCCGATGGTACCTAAGCTTAGTTTTTGTGTGCTCGTGAAAGCAGCTTTCTTTCTTGTGCTCCGGTGCCGGCAACTATACACATGGAGAATAGTAATAGGAGTAGCACCTGTTACAAAACACATGGTAAAAAATAGACGATCAAAAGAATAAAAGATTCGAATTATGATAGATTTGGATCAAATGATACAATATTTGTGATAGATAGCATATATGATGGATAGCACGTACAACACAAATTATCATACACGTAATACGTCAAAAGTGTTCTGTAACTTCTCCCCCATATAGTGATTTCGCTGATTGTGCGCTCGTAGTTTTTTCACAACGGTTTTGTACGTAAAATCTATGTCTCCTATTCTTTTGGTCATCTACTTTTGTTGTGCGTAAATTTATGTTTGTGAAAATTTCGGTCGATACTCTTTTGTAAACCTGGAATTGCATGAATATTCATCATAGGCGGTCTAACCGCCTTGTATTGGACGATCTGACCAGCAAACTTCGACTACGGCAAATCAACTACGCTAGGTCGACCATAGCAGAACGACCACGGCACGTCGACCGCGGCCGAATGATATGGCAGATCGACCACGGCAGAACAGCTATGGCTGAATGAGCACATCAAAACGACAACGAACAGTCAGATCTACAGTGAACCGGTCATTGGTCGTACCTACAGTACCTAGTCGATAATTGTTACTACAGTAATGGTCGATAGTCAACAGCTACAGTAACCGGTCGGAGGTCGAAGCTACAATACCTAGCCGGTAGTCGGTGCTATAGTATTTAGTCAGTACTTGGTGATCGGTAGTCGTAGACTTCGCGATCTGTTATCGTAGTCATAGGCTTCGTGATCTGTTGTAGTAGTAGTAGGCTTCGCGATCTGTTGTTGTAAACTTTGTGATCGGTTGTCGTAGACCTCGCGATCGGTAGTCATAGGCTTTGCGATCGATTGTTGTAGACTTCACGGTTAGTACTCATAGACTTCGAGTGCTTCAATTTTTGTAATCTTCGAGTACCTTGAGTACTCGTGTTTGTTGGGCCAGCAGTCTGACTAGCCTAGGCATGGTAGTCTTTGGTATTTACATGTGCAGGTTGGGCGTAGAGACAGTCATGGTCGGTGACGAGGAGGACTAGAACTAGGAGGGGAAAATATCAAGTCTAGGCAGTTGAGAATGTCACGAGATGGTCGGACTCACGCTGGAGCATGTGGAGATCAAAGGTGGATGCTGCGTGAAGAAGCTACAGGAGGTGTGGTCCTGGAAGTTTCGACATGTGATGAGTTGGAAGGAGTTATCGAAGATGTCCATAACTGAAAAGTTTAGAGATTTTAAAAAATCCGTGTTTAGAAGGGTTTTGGGTTCCTTAATTTTTGGAATCTGTTAGGATTTCGTGTCCATGTTGATGAGGACATGGGTTGAGGCTCTAACATATAAAAGGAGGAAGAGGTTAAGTGTTACTTGAGACGGCTTTGGAGAGAAAACTTTTGTGCTAGGGTTTGAGGGCTACCGTGGGGGCACTTTGTAACCACAAAACATGTTTTAGAAATAAAAGATCAGATCTATTCCTGAAAAGTTAGTCGATTCCGACGATGTTGTTTTCTGGGTGTTGTCTTTGACTCGTTCTCGTTCCAAACCGGTCGTGGCGAGATAGCGTCCCTTTATCAACCTCATCTTCCTTGATCGCGCGCGGAATCGATCACTAGATTGTTGCCAACAGCATCGACAGGCAGAGCTGATCAGAGTACGACAACTTGGAGGCGTCGATTATACTGAGCGGTTGAGCGACGAGCTGATCGAAATCTTTATCAAGCACTAAGAGATTCCAAAAAGCGGAGGCAATCGTTCCACCTCCTCAGATTGCGGTAATCGATCCTATATAGTTTCTTGTTCCCTAGTCTATATATGTACCCTTGTAATGGCAAATTTAAGATACGCCGAAATTTCTTGTGCTTATAATTCTTATATTTAGAATTCTGTCTTTGTGTGTTAGTGTTTTTTTCCCTAAAAGGCGTAAAATTTGTGTCTCCAGTCGTATATTTCTGCAGTGCGTTTTATAACGGCTCCTGTGCCTATCTGAATATAAATTTACAGGTGTCAATTAGTATGAGATTAGGTTGGCCCAATATTAGTGTATGCCCTTGAGACGTTGGTTGACTGTAGATTGCAAATAGGAATTTGGAGCTCAACTGATCTGGCGTGTACGTGCTTGGGAAATCGAAGGGAATGGGGAGTGCAGTCGGCGACGGGAGCAGTAGGCCGGAGGAGGAAATCGATGGGTGTGTACGTTGGACTTGGCGATGTAGCTAGTGCCTTGAGTTGTGTCCGGTGCCAGGTAGATCTCCAGCTTTTAACAGACGCATTTTTCCTCCTCCCCTTCTGGAGGCGCCCTAATATGCCAACGGGCAATGCGAGTGGGCGGCTACGTACCCTGTAAATCTTTTCTTTCTTTTCCTTGTCTTTGCAAAAAGAAGAAGAAGAAGAAGAAGAAGAAAAAGGAGCAGTAACTAGCAGCTGGTAAAAGGAAAAAAAAGTGTTGAGCGGTAACTAGCAGCCGGTAAGAGCGCAGCAAGAAGACGACGACGACGTTAAGCCAGCAAAGGGAGTGAGGTGTCGGGCGAGGAGACAAGGATGGGCGCTACGTATGCGGACAACGGGGCGGGGCGGGCTCATCCACCGGTCCCGGTGGGCCTGAGCCCTAATCTCCGTGGGCCCACATGTCGGTCATCCTCATCATCACCCCCACCAACCCTACCTCTCGATTTCGATTCAAAGCGAATGACGGACGCCATGCATGTACGGCCACCGTCCTAAAATTTGCATGTATATACAGTGGACTGGCAGAGAACAGTATTGTCTCACCAAACAATCCTAAAAAATCTTTTCGAAATGATGTCGTGGGAGATATTTAATTCGCTATGAACACTTGATGTTAATTTGAATAAAACTAATGTATTATTGTCCGCAGGAGCGGACTGTTCCATGTGCAAGGTATGGTGGCTGCCCGAGCTCTCCTTCGGCCAGAAACACTCCTCCTACTACTATAAAAGAGGATATATTAGACGGCTATATCATAAATGGTTTGTAAGGAACTGTCTATGCTGTAATTATCGCAGACGGTTTTACAAGCGTGACCGTATACTATCTGTGATACGCAACTATGATAGACAGTTCATACGAATAACCGTCTATGATATTTTCGCATACGGTTATTAATACGAACCGTCTGTGATAATGCAAAACATCACCGACAGTTTGTATCAATAACCGTCTTTAGGGAGTTTGGTGAAAACATACCGCTTGTAGATCTAACTTATAAATTGATTTATTCTTAGTAATTAGATATTAGTATTTACTTCTAATAATCTATATGCCTTGTAATAGAGGGAGAGATGATAGCTAGGTTTAGAGGGAGATGGTAGTTTGCTCCAATTTAAAAATGGATAAGTACTCCTAATTTACTTCAATATATTCTTGCTTGATACACACATGCATGCATACATACATATTGCTTCCTGAATACATGGCTAGCTACTTAATTTAGATAAGGACAATATATTATTAAGTGAATGACAATTATGTGTGTAAGTAGCTAGGCTGGTTAATTAGCTATAGTAGCATTAATAATCCAATTTGACACTAATTTGTTACATACGTAGTGTAGATGGACCGAAACTGGATGTACGTTGAGAACTGTGTGAGTGAAGAGTACATTAACGGCGTGTCTGCTTTTAGAAAAGTGGCCGAGCAGGATATGTTGAAGGAGATGGAATATATATACTGTCCATACGTTGATTACGATAATATGAAGATGTTTACCAACTCAACGCAGATCGAAACTCACTTGATTCGAAGGGGTTTCAAAAAGGGGTACACATGCTGGACCAGTCACGGTGAAGAGAAAATTATACAAGAATGTAGTTATAACATCGTCGAGAGAGACAATACTGACATGCCAGATATAGACTGTGATTTCGATAAGGATAGGTCGTGTGATGACAATCTGGATTAGATGCTACACGATGCAGAAGGAAACTATAGTGAGAGAGAGAGTATGGTAAATTTGAGAGCTTGCTGGAGGACCTGGAGAAACCTTTGTTCCCTGGCTGCAAGCCGTAATACACAAGATTGTCATCTGTTCTTCAACTATTGAAATTAAACGCAAGTAATTGTTGGTCCGACAAGAATTTCACAACGTTGTTAGGTCTCCTAGTGAACATCCTTCCAGAGGATAATGTGTTGCTAAGAACCACCTATCAAGCCAAAAATATTCTTTGTCCATTAGGAATGAAAGTAGAAAGAATACATACATATCGGAATGATTATATTGTCTACCGTAAAGAGTATGCAAAATTACATGTTTGTCCAGTGTGCAAAGCATCCCGTACAGGTGTAAGAATGACTCCTTAACTATGAGCAACTGACATAGCACCTGGCCCATGAATATATGCATGTATAACATTCCTCCTTAACTATGTATGAAGCAGAAGTACATTTTGATGGCACTACTTATCCAAGGGCCAAAGCAACCTGGGAACGATATTGATGTGTATCTAGCACCATTGATGAAAAATCTTGTGACACTATGGAACAAATGGGTGCAGGTATGGGATGCAGACAAACGAGATAACTTCACTTTGCGCGCCATGTTGTTCTGCACCATCAAGGACTTTCCTACCCTTGGTACTTGTCAGGGTTGAGTACAAAAGAAGCCAAAGCCTGTCCGCACTGCTTAAATTATAACGAGTGTGTGTGGTTGAACAATTCACGTAAAACTGTGTAAATGTGTCACCGTAGGTTCCTTCCACGGTATCACCCATATGCTCTACTGCTGCTTCTCCCTTTTATGCTCCTTCCTGGCAGCGACGGAGCAGGCTGAGCTGCAGGCACACAGGCGAGGGGTGTCGACGAGCTCACAGCGTGCGGTCAAGCGGTGGCGATTGGCGGCGGGGTGAGCGCATGGAGGGGCGGCTAGGCCAGTAGCGACCGGGCGAAGGAGGGGCGAGCCGCTAGCAGTGGGTGCTTGGAGAAGTGGCCATCGGTCCATGACGATGGAAGGGAGAGCGGCCGGCTAGCACGCACAGAGCAACAGGCCAACAGTAGCTAGGCAGCAATGCAACATGCAGCATGGCAGCAACCAGCAGCTAACTAGGTGAGGAACTGACTACCGAGAACCTTGTACTTACTACTTCTATTGTACATTTGTAAAACGTTGTTAGATGGAAAATTAATTACATTCTCTAGTCTAGACACTAGTCTCGACTAGTCAACTTCTCATAGAATCTGTACGATTTGTTGTAGATTTGTAAAAGATGCACAAATGAACCACCTTAAGTGTATTTTGCATTAACAAGAATTACCTCCAATGTATTTTATATTCTAGCTCGCTTTGTCTCTTGTCTATTTATGTATGAATTTAAATTACACTAGACATTAATATGTATGGTTAGTACAGTTTATCATGTTAGCTTTCTCGCATAAGCACCCCCTGTAATTTTGGTACGCTATTGGGTTTGGCGGTGTTTGGGGGGCATCGTTTGTGGCACCAAGGGCGTGTGGCACATTTGTAAAATGGTAAATTAATTCAAAATTATCTATTTAGTTTAATTTAAGCAAAATAAAATGCCTAGATTGTGGTTTTGATAGATGTTAGTGTGCTACTCGTGTAACTGTTATTGTATATTTATTGTCTTAGAATTTGTCATACCTGAAATTTTATCGTGAGTCTGCTGCCGATTGTCCGCCTCTCGGGTTTTGAATGCGTGCCTTGTTCGCCATTTGGTTTTGCTGCCACGCACTCTAGTGTAAGCCCAACACCGGGCCAAGACCGACATATAAATCTCTCTCTCTCTCTCTCTCATGGACCAAGGATGAGTGTTTAAAATCTCTCTTGTACGATAGCTAGAAATTCTTAATATTTTGGCAATTTGCACGTGACCCTCCAATTTGGCCTCCAAATGCGCGGATAATGAAGGTAACAATAATTTGGCTATAGGTAATGGTATAACTAGTTAAGGATGGTCCTTCCATTCCATGACCATCATGTGGTGGTAGCAGTAAGCGTGGGATGGGATTCACCCACGCATCATGTTACTTGTGGCATGCTTGCATGTATCTTCAATTCAAACACTATTGCATTGTTGCTTAAGGGCATCTCCAATGGTCTGAGTCAGCTAGCTATATGCATGTACACATCAGCATATATCCTATGTGGAGGAAAGAGAGTATGCAAAAAAACCGAGCCAGAGCAAGTACAATAGTATAGCCAACTACTGGCTATAACACTTGTCCATTTCATCTATAGCCTTCAAAAAATAGTTCATACAATAAGGTAGCTATTACAATAACTATTTGGCCCCATATGTAAGAGAGTGAAATGCATATTTTTACGTGCTATAGCTAGCTGTAATTTAGTAGCCAGCTTCCTTCTCTCTCTTCCTTTCTCTCTCTGCCACGTAAGATTTGGTTGATATTATATTTGCTATAGCCTGCTGACTAAGCCTTATTGTACCTGCTATAAGGGCATCTCCAATGGTCTGAGTCAGCTAGCTATATGCATGTACATATCAGCATATATCCTATGTGGAGGAAGGAGGGTATGCAAAAAAAAATCGAGCCAGCTCTTCCTTAAGCACTAGTCTATACGCCAAACGAAGCAGCCTCTATAAATTCTGTGTGTGCATGTAAGCATCAAATAGCTATCCTTATAGATAGTTCTTTAGAATGCTAGCTTTAGTGTGTACTATATAGATGATGTGGAAGTCTTATAGTTAGTTGCTAACTATAACCATTGGAGATGCCCTAAGCACTAGTCTATAACGCAAAACGAGGCAGCCTCTATAAATGATAGTCCTTTTCTGTGTGTGCATGTAAGCATCAAATAGCTATCCTTATATATAGTTCTTTAGAATGCTAGCTTTAGTATATACGATATAAATGATGTGAAAGTCTTATAGTTAGTTGCTAGCTATAACCATTGGAGATGCCCTAAGAGTGGCTAGCTAATTCTTGCTTTAGATAGCCAATGCTTTAGGTAGTTAGAGCAAGTCCAATAATAGAGTCAAGTGTTTGGCTATAAGTCAAGTTATAAGAGCCAAGTTATACAATAATTTGTCTTCTATTTGTCTACAAAAGGTTTTTTATTATTATGTGGTATCATGTCTCACATTCTCTTTCCTATTCTTTCTCACATACATTTATTATCTTAGCCCACCACTGCATAGGCTCCTGTGCCCAGCTTGTTGCTTGCATGAGAGTCAAGCTCTCATCTCTCTCCTCTCTTCTCTCCTCCACATCAGCAAAAATGCTGACTAGCTTGGCTATAAGATCATTATTGTACTTGCTCTTAATGATCTGGGCCACCGACTGTACCATGCGCGCGGCCAAAGAACTAGAATGCAGTCGGAGCGGAGGTAAACGTATTTTTTTTCTTAGAGTCAAAATTATATAGAATATTTATTTACCTTTTCTATATTGACTTTAAAAGCTTTCGAGCGGTCGGTTGGATGGAAATTATCCGTTTCGTTTACATGCTACAAAGAAGAGAGATTAAGTTAATTAATTATCCGGTCGGTTGCCGTGGATGAATTCACTGCTGTATGCAAAGGCCAATTTGGACATCGATCAGTTACGTACAAGATAGAGAGAAAGAGAGAGATTCAAATCCATAGAAATTTTCCATCAAAGGCCCACTACTGTCTCAGTATACATTAGAGAAAATAATGTTTCAGCTGCTTGACAGGTGACACATTTCCTTACTTGTGCAGATAGATAGATGCCTAGAGTGCTTGGAACGAAAAAGGTTAAGAGAGAGAGACTTGTTTTCTTCAGCTCCTTGTAAGAGCAAGTTTAATAAGCCTGACTGTGCTAGCTACAAGGGAATCCATGTCAGCATAGTCCTATGTGGAGGGAGAGAAAAGGAGAGAGAGAGCCAAGCCGGCTCCCATGCAAGAGTCAGGCTATAGCACAGGAAAAGAGGCGTTATACATGCATGTACCAATAGAACTAACTGCTATACCCATGCATGTATTAAATTATCAATACCCATGTATGTATTAAATGATTGAGAGTTCTTGTGGAGATTATAGCCAGCTTATTGTATGAGTTAGCTGCATCATTATCTTTTGATGACATAGAAATGTATTGGAGGTAGCAGCTATCTATACTATTAAACTTGCTCTAACGAGCCGGCAGCCCTAGCTAAGCCACATCACATTAAAATTCGTGGCACCGATACGTGTATCGAGATCTGGTATTTTATAGCCTCTCATGTGGGGCAGCGGCTGAATAATTAAGATATGTTTAGATTGATACGGAATGCATAAGATAATAAATAAATCTAGTGCCATGTAATCCGTGTGATGCCGTCCGTGCGCAGGTGGCCCCACCACCTGACAATTTTTATTCCAAAATTTTCTCAACAGCTGCCTGACATTTTTTAAAATTAATAATAATAATAATAGTTGTACACATGCTCGCACGCGCGCATGAATTACTGCCACACAAGTCTCCAAAAAGGAAGCGTGCAAGCAAAACAAATAAATGGCACTAGGGGACGGTACCAGACCAGTAGTACCAACTAGTACTACACTCGTCGAAGGGCAGCAAAACGCAGCCCAAAATGATGCGAAATCAGCCGGTATGTGCTGGTCCACACAGTAAAAGCTATTTTTAGCACTGTTTATGACTGTATTTATAAAAATAGTAGTACATCGGACGTATTCTTCCAACTCAAAGGCAGAGCACCAGATCCCTAAAGCGCTTCGCGGCGGCATGACAGCGTAAGACAGTTCAAATACCTTATTATTCCATTCAATAAATTCGTCCTAAAGTAGACTATGAAGTTCATCTTAAAGTAGAAGACTATGAAGTTCATCTTAAAGTAGAAGACTATGAAGTTCATCCTAAAATAGGCCAAAAAATAGTGCACAATCTAAGTTGCGGCCGTTCTATAGATCACAGTGCGTACATGAGCCACCCAATGAGGCACCATGCTCACCCGTCAGGTCATCGCGACCTAGTGAGTCCGGCCGGCCATCGCAATCTACCGAGTCTGCATGGCGTCGTAGTACTAGTCGCCGATCATCCGTGCGCCGTACTGACGAAGAGGTAACTTACGTATGAACCTATATTTTTTCCTAATACAGCTTGCGTTACACTAACATCATTGTGTTGTCTCACTGTAGGTCCATTGTCAAGATGCATCCCTTTTGCCGTCCACACCACCTGCACAGATTACCGCTCCCTGTCGTTTATCTTCGCTGCACATTCGAAAGGTATGAGATTCGCATTGTACATCTGAAATATTTGTTGTGACTAATATCATTTCATCTTACAGCCACCAATTCAACATAGGGTGACGACGAATCCACTCATGACGAGATGAGCCTCCCAGATGCAGCTAGAGAGCAGTACACAGCGCCAGGGTTTGCGGCGTATGCAGGGCAAAGCTCAGCGTTCTCGGCATACCAAGGATACGAACACTTCGGTGGGCGGAGCTCCTTCGATTTCCCTGCCGCATCGTACGGTTAGGGTGAGAGCTCCTTCGCACCACAAGGGGGATTTCTGGAGTCCTTCGTACATGACATTATTATGGACAGCTCGTAGTTGGGCATATCTCAGCTAAACGACTTTAACCCTTACCGGATCTAAACTACTGTACCTCAGCCTACTGGACCACCGCCGGCCACTGAACAAATAGAACAGTCTCCATACCTCTTCCGACCTGATACGCAACCTTCGGACCGACTGACGTACCCAACGGGACATGATCGTGTGCGACGGAAGACAAGGCCACGTACAGGTAGGCAAGCGCAGCGAGAAGATAGCAATGGCTCAAATGAGTGAGTCATATTGCATCCAGTGTGATGCATTTTTGTACTACTGGTAATTACTTTTAATTATACAAATTCCTACCATATAAAATTGTAAATAAACGTGAAATATTTGTAAATTCATGATTAAGTTAATCTGAATAAACGTGGCAAATTTGGACCACATAAAATTCCCCAAAAATTACACAATAACTATTACTGTATCGGGAGGTTTCACATAAAATTTCGTGATTTTTAGATCTCGTTTGCTATATGTAAAAACTTAGAAAAATATCTAAATTGTATGAATTATTGAGCGACATTCATAATGGATAAAATTACCCAAAAATTACACTACGAGGTACATTATGTCAGGAGACTGTATGTAAATTTTTGAGTTCATTTGGTATATTTAAAATTTTAAACAAACACTAAATAAAAAAATTATTACCTGCCGTCCAGGGAGGGGGCGCCAGGAGCCTGCCGCCGGCGGTAGAAACATGTGTCGCCTCGCAGGCGCTGCAAATACGGTTGCAAACAGTGCTAAAAGTGGCTTTTACTTTGGTCCACACATATGTATGTATGCATACATGTATGTATGTATGTATGTATAAGGAGAGTTGGACGACGCGATGCGTGCGTTAAATCAAACACGCCAGCCAAGCCATACATTGCATGTGCCCCGACCGGCTTGCAACAGGAGACGAAATTTGCCTTGGATGATCAGCCAGCCAAATACTGAGGGTCTGTTTGGAACAGAGGAATTTCACAAGAATTTTGCAGGAAACAGTTCAATTACTGCAGGAATCGGGAAAAATTCCCGCATTCCAAACAGGGGCCTGAGTACCTAGCTTGCCTTGGGTTAACAAAAAAACCTTGTTTTAAAGTAGAGCGACACCTGCTGAGCCGTACGTACATATATCATGCATTATTATAAATCTTTTAATGCTCGATGCTTTGCTTTGCTTGGCGCTGAGAGATGCACGGCTTTGCCTTCCCGACGCGACGATGCCCTGCAACTCGGTACGACCAAGATAAAGATAAATCGATTCTCCCTACACATACCAAGCTCGCCACATCACATATCGTTGTTGCTGCTGCAACAAGGTGCATTTTCAGGTCGCATATATAATCCTACTCACTGTGCTTTCCATTGTACTCTAATATATTTGCAGTCTCAGTTTTTCAACACTGATAACATGTTAAAAATTTTCCCATTAAAAAACATGTAGGGTCCGTTATACTTGTAAATCAAGGCTCCGCTCGGTTGAGCTAAAAATTAGTAGTTTATAACTGAAATTGCACTGTAGCTAAAGGTGACCTATTTGGCGTAATTAAATTTTAAAAAGTTAAAAGAAGAAAAATATGTTAGCTTATCACGAACAACACAAACAAATACGGAAAAAAGAACCAGCACAAAAACTCAAAAAATACTAAAAGTTCAGAAAATCATGAAATTTATGAATACTAAAAAAATAAGTCAGAAATTCAAACGGTACGTAAGTCTACCAATATTGTTATGATAATGCACCAACAATAAATACTCGTATTTATATCACGAGGACCACAGACAGACAGACAGACAGACAGTCAAAGGCAGCTACTATTTGTAGTTTATTATTACTATTTTCGAAAACCTGCCCTGCGTGTTGTTGTTGTTTTTTTTCTTTTTGACGGCAGAAAACCTACTACTCTATCTGATATCTGTGTGTTGAGTGAAGCTGCGACTAGAAAAGGTAGAGATGATTAAAACATGAGCAAAACAAAACAAAAACAAAAGGATCATCAATATAGGAGAGGAGGAGAAGCAAATTGATTAAACTAATCTCTTGCAGAGGATCATCATATATAAGCAGTAGTACTAACGGGTATGGGATAGCTAACAATTAACAGCAAAAGAAGCAGCAGCAGCAGCAGCTAGAAGAAGAAGAAGAAACTTTCGAGCGTCGACGACCGTTTGGAGCATGCATTGCAGAATTGCAAGCGAGGTTAATCGAACGAGCTAGCTAAGCTAAGCTAAGCTACACTGCAGCATCATACCATGGGCCATGGCCATGGCCATGTCCACTTCTCTCTAGCTCCTTCCTCCGTCTAATCATCATCGTGCCCATGACTCTCCACTTCGTCCTCCTGATCGGTCGCTCTCCCTGATCTGCCGGCCTCATCCTCCTCCCCGCCCTCGCCGTCGCCATCGTCGTCACCGTCCTCCCGGCCTTCATTGCCGCAAGCCTCGTTCTGTTCCCGGTCGAACATAAACCCCGGCGGGCCGTAGTGCACGTCGGGGTACTTGACCACCGCGTCGAGCAACTCCGAGCTCGCCTTGGCGTCGTCGCCCGCGCCGGCATTGGCGTCGACGGCCGCGGAGGACGGCGCGGCGCCGGAGCGGGAGTACAGCCGGTCGAGCTCGTGGAAGTAGGGGCACGTCTTGGCGTGCGCCGGCCTCTTCTTGCCGCTCTCCTTGGCCTTGCGGAAGTACTTGTTGATGTTCTCCCACTTCTCCTTGCACCGCTTCGAGCTACGCCGGTAGCCCGCCGCCGCCATGCGCGCGCTCACCTCCTCCCATAGCGGGCCCTTCAGCCCGGGCTCCTGGAACCTCGTCTCCAGCCCCGTGCGCACCCTGATCAGCGCCTCCACCTCGTGCTTCGGCCACCGCGACGTGCTGAAGTGCACTGCGCTCCCCTCGCCGCTGCCCGGCGCCGCGTCACCGCCGTCGTAGGCCACAAGCTCTTTGCCGATGCCGGCCGCGGCGTCCTGGCTCATGTCTTCCGCGGAAGGTGCGGGGTTGGTGGCGGGGGGCGGAAGGGTGATGGTCTCGCCGGAGATCTTCTCGAGGTACGCGATGATGGCGGCTTCGCGGGCGGCAGCGCTGGCGCGGTCCTGCGCGCGCGCGGCGGCCTCGCGCGCGAACTTGTCGGCCTCCTGGCTGCGCCACGCCTCGTCGCGGGCGGCGCGCTCCCGCTCCCGGCGCTCCATGGTGTCAAGGAACTGGCGGTGGAGGCTCTCCTGGTGCTCCATGAGCCGCTGCACCAGCTGCTCGAAGAAGGACGCCGACACGCTCAGCTGCTCCTGGCGCCGCCGCTTCCGCTTGCGCCGCGCCGCGTCCGCCGACGGCTGCGGCTGGGGCTGGGGCTGCACCACCGCGGCCGCGTCCTCCCCGGCCGACGTCTCCGACGTGTTCACCTGCGGCGCGTCGGTGGCCGCCGCGCCCGGGAGGTCCGCCATGGCAGGCGGGAGCATGGCATTGTCGTCCCCGGTGAGGCCCGAGCCGGAGCCCGTCTGTGCGCCGCCGCTCCCCGGCTTGTAGATGGCCTCGAGCTCGCTGAACAGCTTGTAGTTGCCACCACCTGCGGAGGCGGCAGCGGCATTGTCGTCGCCCTTCTTGAAGTAATTGGCCGCAGCAGCCGGCGCGGGAGACTCCGGCGTGGCCGCCTTCTCCTTGCCCGGCGCCCTCTTGGTGCTGTGGATGTAGTCGATGTCGAGTGGCCGCCTAGACAAAGCATCACAGAGAGCAACCCAGCAAGAGAGGAGAGCGTGTGAGTAAGAGACGAGCCAACAATTTGCAAGGCAACAATTTGGAGGGAATCGCTGCATGCAGTGCAGTGCAGTGCAATGCAATGCGAGAGATGGGTGGCGCTGCCATGCGTGGTTGCTCGCCGCTTTTCGGTGAGGTAATCGATGCATGGGAGCCAAAAAGTAGAAGTGATGAATCGCCATCAGGTGGTGTTGTTTCGCTTGTCTTTCTCAATCATGCCGCCATTATTGCCCGTCCTCTGCTCCCCTCTCCCCAAGGCAGAGCATAGCAAACAAATTGAGCCCAAGATTTCGCCTTTTCTTTTCCCTTCCCCTTTCTTTCTTCCGCCATGAATTGGAGCGGCAAGGCAAGCAAATTGACCAGGATTTCAATGAATTATAGTGGCAGCGGAGGTACCAGGTGGGCTCCTTGATGGACGCTTCCTCGTCGCCGGGCCACCGCCGGAGCCGGTTCTCGGTGGCCGCCTCGTCGTCGCCTCCTCCGTGAAGCATCATGCCGCTGCCCCCGCCGCCTCCGTCGTTCAGGGCGTCGTCCGTGCCGCCGCCGGCGTCGACCGCCAGCTTGAAGCTCATGGCGGCGGCAAGGAACGGCGGGACGCCCGGAGGAGCCGCGGCGCCGGGCTCCGCGCTCCCTCCGCCGGCCCCGGAGCTCTCCGGCACGGCCGCCTCGACGTCGAAGCCGAGGTGGTGGTGCGGCTGGTGGTGGTGCTGCGGGGCCCACCTAGCCGGCGCCGACGGCTGGGGCTTGTGGTGGTGCTGCTCGTGGAAGAGCTGGAGGTGGTGGTGGTGCCCTGCGGCGGCCGCCTGGTGCAGCAGCTGCTGCGTGAACGGTATCCCACCGGCGGACGCGGGCCCCGCGCCGCCGAAGTGCGCGAAGTGCGGCGGCATCTGCGGCGGCGCGTGGTGGTGCTGCGGCAGCGCGTGGTGGTGAAGGGGCTGGTACCTGAACGGCGCGCCCAGCTCCTGCCCTCCGGCCGCGGCGGCGGCGGCGGCTGCCGCCTGGCCCGGCTGCGGCGGCGCGGACATGGCGAAGCCGCCGTCCATCATGAACTGCTGGAACTCGGAGACGCCGCCGTAGCCCGACTGCATGGTGGTAATGGCCGGCTGGTTTCGTTGCTGCTCTTGTTGTCTCTTCCAACTCCAAGGCAGAGCTCCACTGCACTAGCTGCTGCCTACTAGTAGTAAGTCTGGAACTCCAGTAACGACTATTTCTCGGTCCTAAGTGAGCTGCTACTCCCTCCTCTTCGTACGTACGTGCAGACACACACACACACGCACCGGTGAGGAGTGTCTAATCGCATGTTGGGGGTAGCAGCAGCAGCAGCAGGGGGGAGAAGAGCTTGAGCCCTGGGGCGGCCATGAAAATGCAAAGCAAGGCCTGAGCAGAGGTGGAGGAGATGGGGGGAGGAAGAGACTAGCAGCAGCAGCAGGGGGGAGAAGAGCTTTATCTCACCATCTTTTGGCAGTTTTGGAAAGCGGTCCTTGCTCATGTCCGCATTTGTACCTGGGCTGCTCTCTCTCTCTCTCTCTCTCTCTCTCTCTTCTGGTCCTTGTCCCGGCTGCCTTCAATCAATGGAGCCTTTCTCTTCCATTTCATTAGCAAACTTGGGTGTTTCATTTGCTGTTTGGAAAGGGAATTGCCGATCCCTGTCCTGATGAACATGAACTAGCTGATCACTTGCCACGATTCGACGAATTTCGGAGCAAAGTAAACTCAAAAGAGACCACGCGGAAAAATAAACATTTTTATTTATGTGAGATCACTGCACCCGACTGGCCTAGTGAAGGTGGTTGGTGGCGCAGGGGGCGTTGAGTAGGCAGGAATTCGCCTACGTGGGTCACGTCGACGCGACGCCAGCCAGACAGCCGACGCATGCATCGTCCTGTCGTCGTCGCCGTCTCTTCCTCGGAATTGAAGCTGCTGCTGTTCTTCTCTCCTCTCCTCTGTACTACCGCAACACCACCTCTCCTTCCTTGTTGCTCTCTCAGCCCGCTGGAATCGTTCGTTCATAGGATCCTGTGCGACCCTACCTATTTTAAAGGTGGTACTTATTTGAGTTTTGCTTCCGGTTTCTACCTTTTTTAATTTCAACTTTTTGAGTTTTTTTTTGGCCTTTTGCCTTTTCCTTTTACCTTATTCTTTTGTATTATCAGTAACTAGTCATCTGCTCGTGCGTTGTAATGAAATTTATCAGATACATAGAGAATCATGTTATGGAAGAGGACTATTCTAATCAGTTGAAAAGTGGAGAATGGTGAGAAGTTGAGAATGTGACGGTTGGAGAAGAAGGGACCTACAACCACTAACTTGTTTTTTTTTATAATAGTAATGATAAGAAATTTTTTTATTTTTAAAATTTAATTATGCTGAAAAACTAACAACATCTGCAATGCATTTTCAGTCGCTACAGTATAAAAAAACTCCAGAAGTCTGGGCTTATAAGCCTAAATGAGCACCACTGATAAAACCGTGGTATTTCTCACAACAGTTTAAAAGTTCAGTTATAGGTAGAAATAATATCATAGCTACTTATGAGTACTTATAAATGATTATTGACTAAAATATGATCTAACGGCTAAACTGCAACAGCTTTACAGGCGTCCAAGTACAGAACTTAACTTACATTCAAAAGAACCGATGAAATCTCACTAGAACACTTGAGTGTGGTTGTAACTCTAACACGTTAGTTTATGCATTTCCTTCATTCTTTATGCGTTTGTTCTGATGAAAATAAATAAGTTTGAGTATACTAGGTACTCAATAGTCACATAAAAAAGTTTTTTAACTACCATATAAATGTGCCTCTGTATCCCTCCCCTCTCCTCATCTCCCATCGCACGGGGCGGCACAGTTTCCCTCCCCTCCCCTCTCCTCGACGGCGACGAAGACGGTGCATGCCAGGGCAACGATGACCAGGACGAGATGCCTCTGTCTCCCTGCGTACGTGTCAGCGTCATCTAGGAGGAGTGCTCATTGTCATTGGATTTGTTGAGTGAATAACTCCCTGCTCTTCGATCTTAATCATGTTTTCATCTATAAAATATCTAAAAGAACTGTGAAATTAAATATTCTAGATAACTTCATGTACAGGAAAAATAAAGACCAGTCAAATTTATGTGTACGTCATTAATCCTCTGATCGATTGTGCATGCCTGGCTACAAATTATAATATCACGTACGGTTTATATGTACTACGTACTCCACAGAATGCTGCAACGTACGTGACTGATCACAGGACACACAGTCAAGAACAGCCGCATTAATCTAGACAGGCTGATCTTAGTCAGGACTAGCCCAGAGAATTGCACGCTGATTTGGTTTGTACATAGATCAGAGAGTGTTCATGCTTAGCTAGCTGTTCATGCATGCGTGCGTGCGTGCGTACGTACTACGCATTGGTGCATCGATCCGACCCGATGCCAATTCACATTCGAAAATATTCATATTCGTATCGAGTATGTTTCAGGGTGTTCCAGGGAAGCTCCGGGCAGGCTGCAGGTGTCGCCCAGGGCAGCGTTTTTACATACAGGTTTCCCTTACTTTGAGGTTGGTGCATGTACGTACAAAAGGGGCTCAAGTTGGCCGGCCGAGCTCCGATCGAGCACGGTCGTAGAGGTCACCGGCGGCAACTTTGCATGCACCGGGCCGTACTGCATGCTAGTGTCTTATTGGTACTAATAAATGCATGCATGCATGTTACATACATTAGCTGATGGGCCGCGCGACAGCACGATGCTGACAGAACCAGTCCCGTGTCCTGTGAACAATAAGATGGTCGTAATTTCACGGTACATGTTACACTACAAATGGACACTGAAGTTCAGAATTGGTTTGTATCAAACTGCTAACAAATTTCTATGCATGAGGCCAAATTTAAACATAAACCAGTTTACAACATAAATATTTGTGTCGCTTAATGAAAAAGGTCACCGGTGACCAACATTTACATGCTAAGCTCACCAAAGGCCTTCGTGATAGCGCAATGTTCCGTGTCATCGCTGCGTGTTATCCCTCCTTTTTTTTCCTCAAAGAATCCGATGAAGCGATTAAATGTTACGTTGAAACTCAAACTCAAACGCCTCCAACTCTTTGTCAAAGTCGAGTGCCTCCAACCGCTTCTTGAAGTTGGACGTCTTCGATCGCTTGTTAAAGTCGAGCGCCTCCGACCGCTTCTCCAAGACGAGCATCTCCAACCCCTTTCGTACTTGGATGACTCCGACCTCTCATCATACTTGAGCGGCGTCAACCGCCTTTGGCATTCAAGCGATTCCGATCGCTCGTTGTATTTGTACATCTTCAACTACCGAAGTACCCGTAAGCTCACCAATCGCGCCATGGTACCTAGGTGAGGCGTGCTACAACAACCATGCTTGCCCGGCTGTTGTGAGGATTCTATGACCCAATGCCATTAGGGTTGCGATCTGGTTGGCTTGTAGAAGGCGGCATTTGAATGAAGTGGTTTCTTAAAGTAGTTTATAAAAGTCGTTTGTATAAGTCACTGTTATTAGCCGCTTTAAACGAAGTATCTTTTCAACGTAGGAAGCTAAATACGTGGGCACAGTCAAAGCTAAAAGCCTGCCCCCCGGAATACTGATTTCATATGTAAACGAAGTGCCTTGAAATCATGGATCCTTGGCCAATCTGCTGCATATTGGAATTTGATCGGGTAGTATATTATTTTAGCTAGGGCCTTCGACGAAACTGGCGCGCTCGATTTGCGGCGTTGTTACCGTCGGATCCGAAGGCAATCAATCGCTAACGAATCCCGGTGCACCGTGACGATGGAAGGGTACAGTACAGACAGACGTTGTGTGAGGTAGGTAGGTGAGCGAGTGAGGAGCCCAGCGGCCGGGCCTGTGTCTTGGGCCCACAGACAGGCAGCCCTGAGCCCTTGCTGTCCAGCCCGGGACCCACCGTACGTCCTCTGATCGGTCCTCTGCGCGTCGGCATCCTGTGCCTCCCCGTGAGGTGCCGTTCTCTCTCACCTAATTAATTAATCCTGGCCTGCTGGCTACCGTTGCATTGTGTTCCTTCGGCCCGCCGACAATGGTTTTTGGCTAGGCGTAGATGATTTTAGATCTCATAAGTTATTTGAAAATTTATTTTAAAAGACCGTCTCGTTTCGATGTTTTAATTTTCTGAGAAACTAAAATCAAAAGCCAAAAAGAATATAACACCCTACGCATGCATAACCATATTATTTTTGATTTTTGAGTGACTCTTGACTTCTCTTAATAATTAGTATTTATTAAATTAAATTAATAAACCACAGTATAAAACCATAAACAACAGTAAAAAAATAAACCCACAGTATGATGCATTATTATATTGGTCCATGCATTGCATGCATGGCGCGCCCGTGCATCTCATAATTACTTGCACCGGCCCGGCCGCACGCATGTCCACCGTCCACCACGTACGTACGTCTACACTCTCTCAATCATACGTACCTGCAGCGTCCCGTACCGTATATTTGCATGCATGCTCGTACGTATTGTGACGTACACGGGCCAGTGTTCCATATGGGCCAAAGGTGCATTTGGGCAGTATCTGGGCCGCGGCCCATCTTGCTCCGCGGATAACATCGGGGACGGCGGCGTTTGCTCTGCCGGCGCGCCCGCACCGCAACCTCCAATGGCTTCGCCTCACCTCCTCTTCCTCTCCTTCCCCACTACCCTACCAAAGCTCTCCATCCCAAAGCCCCAGCCCCCCGTCTCCTCCCCCGCGCGCGCCGCCTCCGCCTCACCCTCGCCGCCCCCTCCTCCTCCTCCCGACGGCGTGGGGCCCGCCGCGCCGACCCGAGGCGACCGCTTCCTGGGGAGGCAGCTCGCCGCCTCGGCCGCTGCTCGCGTGCTCGCGCCGGAGGACGCCGAGAGGCACCGCCGCCGGCGGGATAAGCGGCAGGCACTGGCGCGGAAGCCCTCCGGCGTCGCCTGCTGCTACGGCTGCGGCTCGCCGCTGCAGACGGCTGAGGAGGGCTCCCCCGGCTACGTCGAGCCCGCCACGTACGACCTGGTAAGCGCACTGATGACATTTGTTAATGCAATCGACGATTTTAGACAGTGAAATGATGAAATTGTGTATGTGCTATCTCAAAATACATTTGTGTATTTGCTTGTGCATACCCTTGTGTCCATGTGCATAAGTGTAACAGCTCCACGGTGATAAGTTTTTTCTGCTTCCTTTAACGATTATTTGAGCAGCAAGCATGGCATGGTCCGGTGGTGGACCTAGGATTTTCAGGATGGGTGTTCGGAGTTAATAAGATATTGTTTTAACGAGAAAAGCAGAGGTCGATCTATAGTAGCAAAAACCAAAGTATAAATTGTTTGTACTAGAGACAACATCTCAAATAATTTATAGAAATTATAAAACAATTGATATTTTTTTTTGTTGAATTGTGAATGTGGGATTTGGAAATGGGGTTGCACTTGTCTTGTTATCGAGGTGCGCTGCTTGCCTTACTATCCCCGACGGCCCAGCTGTCGCCGCCGCATACTCCCTCTTGGAACCTTGGCTCCTAGGCGGTCCAGCTAGACTCTGCTTGGCGCATAACACCTCTCGCTTGCTACCTTGTATTTAAATTTTGCATAAAACTCTGTTTTGACCAAAAAAAAAAACTAAACCGTCTTTCACCCCCTCTAGTCGGCTGGCAAAACTGTTCGTTTGGGCTCGAATAAAAATTGCTATGATTGCAGTAGTTAATGAGTTCAAAATTGAAATGTGTCAATTTTAAGTGAAAAAGTTAACGAGACTCAACTCGATAGTGGCTCATTAGCTCAAATTTAAAACAACCACTTAAAGACAAATAAAATGATTTGAAGTCGAACTATGTCAATTTATAATAACTCGTTAAGCTCGATAGCCAGCCCGACCTCCTTGAACCTTCAGCTAGCTGTAGTTTTTGAGACAAATTGGGGAGGGAGGTGTGGGAGTGGGCTAGAATCTATTAGAGGTATAAATATAAAGTATTTGGACCAATTCATCAGTATATATGACTAATATGCCTACTAAATACAGGGTATTTCCTCAAAAAAAATTGGGTGTTCAACTGAACACCCATGAACTACATTAGGACCACCCCTGGCATGTTCTGATACATTTCCTATGTGAGCAGAAGAAGAGGCACCATCAACTAAGAACCGTGCTATGTGGAAGGTGTAAGCTCTTGTCGCATGGACATATGGTGACTGCTGTTGGTGGCCATGGTGGTTATCCTGGGGGCAAGCAGTTCGTTTCAGTAGAACAACTCAGGGAGAAGTTGTCGTACCTCCGTCATGAGAAAGCCTTGGTAGTGAAACTGGTAAAGACCTTGCCCCCTCAAACCCAATGGATGACGGAATCCTTGATTTCTTCTTCGTGCTTTTATCTCTTTGGCACTAATTTTAGCTCTTGCATGCAGGTTGACATAGTTGACTTCAATGGAAGTTTCCTGGCACGTATACGTAATTTCGCTGGTGCAAATCCTATCATACTAGTTATTACTAAGGTGATTGTTCAACATACTCACTTTTAAAATATTGTTACTGTTCTTAGTCAACTAAAGTTATTTTGTTGCAGGTTGATCTCCTTCCTAGAGACACGGATTTGAATTGCATTGGTGACTGGGTTGTGGAGTCAGTTGTCAAGAAGAAGCTTAAGTAAGACTTGTTTCCTTGTGTTCTTTCCTTTCAAAAGCATTTCATCAAAAAAAAATTGTTAGTTCAAAATTGAGCCTGCTACTTGCAGCATCCTTAGTGTCCATTTGACAAGCTCAAAGTCATTGGTTGGCATCACTGGGGTTATATCAGAGATTCAAAAGGAAAAGAAGGTCAGCATGTATAATTAAATAGATGTTTTTTTTGTCTCTGTCATATCTTTAATTATTTCTTACCCCACATGTGTAGAGTTTTGAACTGTGATTTTTTTCCTCATCTCATCACACAAATTTTCTTCAGCCTTGATTGTTGACTTTCCCTGCCTGTTCTTCATTTCACAACCCTGCTGATAATGCTCTTTTTCCTTTTTATTAGGGCCGAGACGTATATGTACTGGTAAGCACTCTTCACTTTCCTTTCTGAATTGTATATGAATTCTCAAGTGATATACACATGTCATTGTATTTTTCCTATTTGAAAAATGCTGTTCCACACCGCAGTTGCTGCTCATATATCAGGGCATGTTTGATATGGCTGCGGCTTATGGCTTATGGCTGAAATTTTTGAATTTTGACTGTTTGCAATAGAGATTACGGATAGAGAGATGCTCGCTTGTGATTTTGGTTGATACAGATGTTAGGCTTTTAACGTGTACTACAATTAACTTATAGATCCCATCTTGAGAAAATACTCTGTTTAAAAGTTAAGTACTATAGCAAAAGCCAAAAGCCGCTTTTAGAAGCCGTAAAGAACATGCCCTCAGTCCATTGCTGATAGCTTGATGCACATAATGTTGAATTTATAATGATCAATTAGGTGCCCTGGAAATTTTGTTAGTAAAAGTATAGGAAGATCCAAAATTGGACTTTACCCACTGGTGAAATATGCATTAGACCCATTGAATAGGATGAGACGATGAGTATCATGTTTAGTTCCTTTGTTTTAAATTATGCGCATTGACTGATTGAAGTCATAGAACATGAGTAATATGTCTGCTTCTCAGCTGCTATAGTTATGTCTGATGTATTTTATACATCCTTACAGGGTTCAGCAAATGTTGGGAAATCTGCATTTATCAGTGCTTTGCTAAGTATGCCCTTACATTCTTGTCTATTTTTGTTCTGTTCCTTTTGTAACTATCACTATTTGCTCATTATTTTCTTCATGACACTAATAGCTGGAGATTCTACTGTTGTAGGAACAATGGCATATAAGGATCCGGTGGCAGCTGCAGCTCAAAAATACAAGCCAATACAATCTGCTGTTCCTGGAACAACCCTTGGTCCTATCCAGATTGAAGCATTTTTAGGAGGCGGGGTATGATTCCATCTGTTTGCCTTTATTTTTCATACATGTATGCTAACTTTGCTTGCTAACCTGTTGCACCATCTTCGTTAATGTAGCTTTACATGAAAAAAAATCTCGTGTATCTCGCTGACATGCTTAAATAAAACACTTCTAATATAGATGTCTTGATACTTCTAAAGTTGCACATCTTCATGACTCCAGATGTAATACATGCACCTATATCTATCCAAAATGTTCTATATGACACGCATCAACATAAGAGCTCCCTCTGTTTCTTATCCCTTTATTTCGCATCTTCTCCTGTAGAGGTCCAGTTTGAAGTTTACTTACATACCCGAATCTATACATGCAGAAATTATACGATACACCTGGAGTCCATCTTCACCATAGGCAAGCAGCAGTTATCCATGCTGATGATCTGCCTTCTCTTGCACCACAAAGTCGTCTAAGGGGGAGATGTTTTCCTGTATGTATATTTCGGTCTTTGAAATTCATGTTTACTTTCCAAAACTTGCACACTAATCGTTTTCTTCAGAATATAATGTTATGTTCAGGCTAATGATACAGATGTTGTATTGAGTGGGAATTCATTGTTCTGGGGTGGACTAGTCCGTATTGATGTTGTCAAGGTATCTAAATGAGCTCGACTTCATTTCTGAGATTTTTTTTTTCTTCACTTCTAATTTTCCCTTGTCAAGTAGTGACCACCAACTGATAATCAATCAATGACCTAGGCTCTTCCACGTACCCGATTGACATTCTATGGAGCCAAGAAGCTAAAAATCAATATGATCCCAACCACAGAAGCAGATGAGTTTTACAAGGTATGGATCTGCTCATTGGTATATCACTATATCAGCTTGTTATTTTGTACTACTAGTTTAATTTTCTTATAGTTAGAAGATACAAGCTATTTCTTCTTCCGAAATGCTTTATTTTCAAAAGTTGATCTCTATTCTGAAGTAAAGTTTTACATTATTCTGTGCAACTCATGTATTTACTTTTGCTCTCATTTCCTCTCTTCCTTTCGCGCCAATGCTTACAGTTGCTATGGTGGCGTATTTGTTATGGTGGCCAGAGGGTGTTTTGGTTGGAAATTTAATGCACGCTTTCATTCTTTTTTGATCAGTTGTTCTTTTCACTTTTCAGAGAGAAGTTGGAGTTACATTGACTCCCCCCACCGGTAAAGAGAGAGCTGAAGGATGGCTGGGGCTTCAGGGTGTTCGCCAGTTGCAGATAAAATATGAAGAGCGTGATAGGTAATGTTTTCAAGTAATAATGAAGCTGTAACTTCATTCAGCAGCATTCATTTTATGCCAGTACTAGTGGGGGGAAGTAGTGCGTTGGTAATTCATATTTTTCTTGTTTCGGGGAGTTATCTTCCCTGGATGATGATAAGAAAACAGAAACAATCGTCAATCAGTTTCTTATATGATTTTTAGAAGCTTCTTCCATTGAATTTACATCATAAATAAATGCATAATTGACAGAGTAGGTTTTTTCTTGTGCAGACCTGCTTGTGACATTGCGATCTCTGGACTTGGGTGGATTGCTGTTGAACCACTTGGTGTGCCATCTAGCAACCCTGATGACAGTGTTGAGGAAGAAGAAGATGACAGGGGCGAGCTTCATTTGACAGTACATGTACCCAAAGCAGTTGAGATCTTTGTCCGTCCTCCATTGCCCGTCGGTAAAGCAGCACTGCAATGGTATCGTTATGAGGAGCTGACGGAGGAAGAAGAGGAGTTGAGACCTAAATGGCATTACTGATGCTGCGGATACCAGTTACCTATTTTTGTACTCCTAGTATTTTGTTGTACTACTGCTGCAACTTTGTGTAATCCAAATACAGCGCAAAATTATGTTCTCAGATGATCTGATAGGGATGTATAATTCTAGGATCAGCCGCTGAAAATGATTCAGGAAACCTTAGGTGAAGTTGTTGCGGTTACTCGTGTTTGTTTCTAATAAGGAATGAGCAGTTGGCATTGACATGGTAGTGGGCCCACCCGTCATCCTCCTGTGGGCCAAGTGAGAGAGAGAGAGAGAGGGGCATGAGTGCACAGGGGAGCCCAGTAGTGATACACGGGCTTTCATCACTAATGGCAAGCGATAGCGCAAAGACCATGATCGACTGTCAAAATAGGTTGTAGGGGCCATAGGAAGGTGCGAGGAGGTGATTTTGTGGGTGGAGAGGCACTGTGCCGGTGAGGCTATGGTGAGAGGCGGCTGGTCGGCAGAGGAACACGACGGCGGTGGTGTTACGGGCGTGATTTAGCATGAGCACGGGCTAGGTGATATCTGGCAGAATATTCCATTGCAAGGAATCGAACGAATACTTACCGAGGGTGATGAATCGACGGTGGGAGCATGTTGTTGAAGGGGAGGTTGCCAACAATCTGCGGTGAACAAACTGACAAGGAGTGAGGGTTGAAGCATTAGCGGGTGATGGAGATGCCATAGGTGCGCTCGGCTTGGTCGGACATGACTTGAGGAGGTCTGGCATCATGCACGGTGAAGCGGTGGCAAGGTTATGGCAATGGCGTGGCTCGGGAGAGGAGTTAGTAGGCTTAACGAGGATGAGGCGACCACAATGACGCGGTTGGCTTGGTCAAAGATGCATAGAGCGGCGAGGCCTTTGCGATGGCTCAACAATGAGTACACAGCCGCATGGATCACGATGATGGAACAACTCCAGCAATGGGGTCTTTACGAAATGGATTAGGATCGCTATTGTGTGAGGAAGATGAGGGATGATCAATTTGAAGTTTTGGACAAGAATGATAAAGAATTTTGGGAGTAGTGGGGGTGGAGCGATACTGAGGCTGTTTTGACAGTGGCAACGCAGAGCACAAGCATGGATGCAGCTGCAACAACGTCACTCGATTGAGATCGCTGCCATTGAAAGATCAAACTTTATTTAAATTGATTTTGGTGATAATAACAAATACTATTATGATATTTTGGTGATGATAACAAATACATTTATGAAACTAACTTTGTTTATTGATTATGATATTACTTAGTATCATATGGATAAAAAAGGTGAAATCATTGAGGTATACATTCGTATATTTCTTATAATCTTGTTGTATTCATCACATCTAAATATATGACTAAATGACAAATCCATATGTGATACTAATATGTTTGTTTAAGTATATTATTGCTTAATCTCATTTGGATGAAAAAGTGAAATCAAAGAGTTATGTATTCAAAATCACATTATTATATTTTAATGCATTCCTTAGATCCAAAATATAAATTGAACTTCACAAATAGTCCAAAATGAATATGTGCATATGTCTTTATTACACATTGTTTGATGAGTTTTTGTACCAACACGACCAGGCAATCTCGTCGTATTGACCACGTTATCAAGCACGTTGACCAGTACGACTACATTGTCGATCGCTGGGGGATCAAGCGTTCGTTATGGCCATGCCATATCGACCACGTTTGCCGACCAGGCAGATTCGACCACGTTATGCAGTTCAACCATGGTTACAGATCATCAACAATAAGGCATGGTCGCACCGTATCCTCATCCAATTGGAGATAACGCTTAATAAATCTCCGATGTGAAAGCAGAGTCCTGGAAGGTAACTAATCCGTAGATGATCAGGAATCTTATCTTAATTGGAATCTTATCTCAATTTAAATGGTGCAACCGACTCCGTGTTAGAGCCGTATACGGCACCTACGGCCCCCGCCCGTACCTATAAAAGGAGAGGCAAAAGCGGACGCAGGGGAGAAACGAAGGCACACTCCCAGAGGCGGACGCAGAAGCAATCGCAAGGTCAAACACCCACAAACGGAGATCAGAGGCGAAAAGAAAGACAGAAGCAAAGAAGGAGAAGCCAGAGAGAAGCATGAGGAAACGATCATGGCCTCCTATGTGGAGAGCGATAAAAATAGTATCTCCTATCTTTCTTTTGCAGCTAGTTAAGATACATACGATGAGCGACGGCTACAACGGCAATATCGTCAAGCAACCATGACTGATGCCGAGTGCTTCTGAAGTCGTGCGTGTCTCCAATCGCTTCGTAAAACCGAAGTCCTCGACCACTACCGATCGCTTTTGAAGTTGTGATGTCTTCGATCGCTTCGCAAAGTCAAAGTCCCTGACGGCTACCGATCAATTTTGAAGTCAGATGGCTTCGTAAAGCCGAGTCGTCGATCGGTTCTGAGATAGTGCGTGTCTCCGATGGCAAAACCTTTTCCTAGTTTCCTCGTAGGTTTGGTCCGTTGGAGAATTTTTTGTACGGATAATCCGTTTTTTATTCGAAAATACATAAATATACCCGCGACAACATTTTTTACAAAAATAATCTCCAGTCGCCACCCCATTGGGCGACTGCAGCCTTTCGCCCAACCGGGAGGCGACATTTAGGGAATCTGTGTACCGTTGGGCGACTTCTTCAATCGCTTTACGGTTGAGCGACTGCAATTGCAGTCGCCCAACGGTTGAGCGACTGAAATTGCAGTCGCCCAACCGTAGGGCGACTGCAATTATGCCGCCCATTACCCCCGGGCACATTCCCCTCGTTCTGCGCAGAAATCGTTATTCCCTCATTCTGCCCAGAGAGAAGAGAGGAGGAAGAGGAAGAAAAGAAGAGGAGAAGAGAGGGAGGAGAGGAGGAGAGAAGAGAAGGAGAGGAGGTGAGGGAGGAAGAAGAAGTCGAAGCTATTCCATCGATTTGGATCCAGGTATTTTTTGTAATTATGTTGTATTTACAGTCTTCAACTCCCATGTTATTTGACATGTCGTAAATTTCAATCATACATCTAGGCATACATCATTAATGGCCAGTACTACATTGAGAGTGTATTATGGTGTTGGAATGATTCGTGAAGGTCCGACTGGTGTGGATTTGAGCGATTTTCCGCAAGTCACTCTCGTACTTCCGGATGACGAGAATGCTCGAATGACAGATGTGCAGCATTGGCTGACCCAGAGTTTTTCATTGGACCCCGAGGTGTGCAGCGTCGTTGTGCAAGGGCTTTGGAGCCGGTCTTCCACTGACATCAGATGGGAGTTGAAGATATTGGTGCGCTCTGCTTCGTGGAAGAGCTTTGTGCAAGGGTGCCGGCGCCGTGGATACGAGTGTGTCCTGCTTGTGCAACCGTGCTCACTACAAGCAGCTGCGCAAGCTCGTGCGTCCGCCTATGCTTCGGGAGGTGCTAGCACCTCGGGCGGGCCGCACGTCGGTGGAGCTGATGAAGTTGCTCGTGATGAAGGCGATGCGGTACACGGAGGAGAGTTAAGGCCGTCAAGCTATAGAGAGGGAACTGGGCAAGCCGATGCGGTACATGGAGGAGAGTTACAGCTGTCAAGCTATAGAGAGGGAACTGGGCAAGCTGATGAAGGAGAGCATAATGAGTATATCGTGCATCAGATGGAATCTGATGACCAGAGGGCATGGGATGAAGAGCAAGCTGTAGAGGACGACGAGGAGAACAGTTCCGATGATGAAGAAGTTCCTATCCCCGAAGAATGGAACCAGTATAATGCGGAGGGTGTTTCCGCACATGATGAGCATGAATCGCCATGGGAGTATCATCAAACAGAGGTTCGGGTGCATGCTATGTTTGCTGACAAGGAAGCGCTGCAGGATGCCATCAAACTTTGGGCCCTTTCAATGCAACGGACATTTCGCGTCGTCAAATCAAGCCAGGAGCAGTACACTGTGAAGTGCGAGCAGACTGGTTGTCCTTTTAGGGTGCACGCACGTAGACCCAAGTATGAGACTCACTGGATTGTGTCCAAGGTGGAGCCGCACTCCTGCATTCTAAACACAGTCTTGGCGAGGCATCGTAACCTTACGTCCGGATTTATAGCCAATTTGATGTATGGGGAGATAGTGGAGAAGAAAGATGTTGCGGCCACACATATTATGCTAACTATTGAGAATAAATTCAAGTATAAGATTAGCTACGCGAAGGCGTGGCGTGCCAAGCAAAAGGCGTTGGAAAAACGTTTTGGCACTTTCAAAGCGGCGTACGATAACCTTCCTCGTATGCTTAAGGTGTTGCAGCAAAGGAACCCGGGCACGTACATCGCGGTGCACGACAAGCCGTCCATAAGTCCACCGGGATTTGCAGTGTTGCAGAGAGCATTCTTTGCATTTGGTGCTAGCATTGAAGCATTCAGACACATGCTGCCAGTTATCTCAATAGATGGGACCTTCTTGACAGGCAAATACAAAGGGCAGCTCCTGACGGCCATAGGCGTTGACGGTAACAATCAAATATTGCCGCTGGCCATTGCATTTGTGGAGAGTGAGAATTATGAGAGCTGGCTGTGGTTTCTCAGACATGTGAGGGGTGGAGTTGTAGGCACCCGTCCTGGTGTGTGCATAATCCATGATCGCCACGCCGGTATTATGAAGGCGATACGAAAACTTCAAGAAGACCCTGAGGAGACCTTTTTTTGGCTGGACATGAGAAACCGGTGGTGCAGTCGTCACTTAGGGGCAAACTTTTTCAAGCAATTCCCGAAACAATCTTTGATGAAGCTATTCAAGAGGCTGGCTAGGCAGAACCAGCAGAGTTGATGCTTTATGGGGGTTGTTGGATGAGCACACCAGGAAGAACGTCGACGAGAGGAGCAAGGGGCCGGTCACTCCTGGGGAGGCACAACCGCAATGCTTGCCAGCAATCGATGAGTCTAACCCAAGTGGTTCAAGAAGGAGGAGCGCGCGAAACATCAAGTGCTTCTCGCAGTGGATCGAGGGGGAACCATTGGAGAAGTGGTCGCTGTTGCACGACACGGATGGCGCAAGGTACGGAATAATGACAACTAACCTTGCCGAGGTGTACAATTGGGTTCTCAGAGGTCTCCGTTCTCAGCCCCTTGTCGCCATCGTGGAAGGTGTTCTTCACAGCACAATCCGCTACTTCAGGGAGAGGCACGCGAGTGCCTCGCTTCATGCGGCCAATCCCGGAGCCCTGTATTCGTCAAAAATTACTGCGTACATGGAGACGAAGGCACAGAAGGGTCAATTGCACACAGTGCATGTCATGGGCAACAGGGAGCATCGTTTCGAGGTGATACTCCGTGACAGAGCCGGATTTGGGACATCTCGTTCACTTATTACTCACGAGGTATGTCTTCGAGATCATGCAAACGAACCTAGCTGCACATGCAACAAGCTTAAGTTGTTACACAAGCCATGCTCTCATGTCCTCGCTGCATGCGCAACGGTGGGCATGGATCCTTCCAACTTCATGTCCGAGTACTTTTTCAAGGAGAGAATACTGCAAGCTTGGTGTGGGGAGCTCCGGGGGTTCAGGGCGGTGGGAAACTTCACCACTTTGGACATTTCAGCGAGGACTTGGGTTCCGGATATTAACATGCTGAAGGGTGGGAAGGGTCGGCGACAGAGCCGACGTATTAGAAACGACATGGACGATTCACAAGCTGGAACCTCTGGTGCACGTTGTGGGCGATGCGGTCAGGAGGGGCACACAGCTAGACGATGCAATGCATTTCCGGATCAGTAGTTGGTGTTGTAATGCATGCTATAATTCATGTACCATTTGTAAACCTTGTATGTTACATCCGTTTTCTGTAATGAACTTATTTCGTTGAACGTACTGTTTCCCTTTTAAGTATTGCAATTTATTGGTGCCTACGAATCCACTTTTATTACGAAACTACAGGCTCTAAAGTGCCTACATAGAGTCATTTATTGCGAGATGACAAAAGAGGGCTTACAACACGAAACAAAATAAAATACGACACAACCATAACCCTCGTTACCTACATGCCAAACGAGCCTCGTGGCACCCACATGGAGAATTGCTGGGGGGGCCGCCTCGGACGTGGCTGGCCGTCGTGGGAGTGGCATGCACATATGCAGCTCGGGTTCGCGCAGTAACATGTGGGATCGTAAGAGCTTCCTATATTCACGACCTCCTCGTTGCCCCTCTCGCGTTGCATCTGTTCGCGGAGGTCGTTGTTCTCCTCAGTGAGACTCTCCATTCGGTACTCCAAGTCCCATATTCGAGCCCACAATGTATCCACATAACGATCAACATATCGTTCATGAGGAGGGTCGATCCAGCGGGAGAAGTCGCATTTTGCCATCTGCAAAACAAAGGACGCTAAACTTTGAGGGTCCATAAGCAATAACAAATGTAATATTACTAATTTGTACCCCGGAGCGTGAGCATCGGAAGAAACGTCGCCCGCCATCGTTCGGGGAATCCAAGATCTGGACGACCGCGTACTCATTGTGTCTGCATTTCGGCCACGCTGGTTGAGCACGCCGACTTGATATCAATCGGTACTGTGGACCGAACATATCCCTCCTTTCTAAGGGAATGTCGTCCTTCGGTGACCCAAATCCCACTGGCCCCTCGGCTTCTGACATGGTATATTTCACCACGAAAGAGATGGTTCTTCTTTGTTCGATTTACAATGTCATGGGACCCCAACCGTGCTACTTATAGCAACACGGAGGGACATTTATTGCTACACTGGCCTCTGAAAAGGCTACATAGACTGGCCTCTGAAAAGGCTACATAGACTGGCCTCTGAAAAGTCTACATAGACTGGCCTCTGAAAAGCCTAGCCTACATAGACTGGCCTCTGAAAAGCCTAGCCTACATAGACTGGCCTCTGAAAAGCCTAGCCTACATAGACTGGCCTCTGAAAAGCCTAGCCTACATAGACTGGCCTCTGAAAAGCCTAGCCTACATAGACTGACCTCTGAAAAGCCTAGCCTACATAAACTGGCATCTGAAAAGCCTACGGAGGGACATTTATTGCTACACTGGCATCTGAAAAGCCTAAAAAAGCGAAAAGATTCGTATGTACTCTCCATGGACTATGCCCACTGCACCAGTTCACCTGCCTACATAAAGGCATCACATGTATTACATACCACAACACAACTCCTCCTCAAGCCATCACAATACTACTACACAACAATGTCTTCCTGGAGGTCCGACCCTTTTCGAGTGCCGGAGTGGCATGAGCGTCCGAAGTGCCATTGCGGTTTTAGGATGATGCTGTGCGTCTGGACGGATCCACTACCACGAGCATATTACGGTCGTAGGTACTTCAAATGTCCAGACCTGGATGACGACTTCGTGGTAACGACGACAACTAAATCCTTTGTTTCTCGTTATCGTTCTTCAACTTTATCCATGACATCTACCACGACACACATAGCCTTGCAAGTTCATCGAATGGGTGGATCGGGTGCCGCCGGCATGGCCACGGAACCCTCGCGAGGTGGAAAACAAAGGACAATACCTTGTCAAGATGGATCAGGCTCGCGAGGTGGAACGACAAATGCGGCATGAGCAAGAGCGTCGCGTGAGGGTGGACCAAATCCGTCTTAAGGGCAAGGAGGATGAGCTGCAAAGGAGGCGGGAGAAGTTAGGTCTGCGTGAAGCAGCCATCAAGCGTCAGGAGGAAGAGCTTCAAGCTCATGAGGCAGCTCTCAAGACCAAGAGTGACAGGAAGAAGGATGCAGCGGAGCCATCTTCAGGGCGCGACAAAAAGGGCAAACAACCACGCTACACCCAGTAGACAAAATGTAATAATTCCTAAGGCATGTTACGACTAGCGGTGGAGTTCTGAACATTACAACTACAGAGTTCCACACATGCCACTGGTCACATCACTTACCACTTTATGTATCAACCGTTCTACGGTCAATCGTGCCTAATAAAATTTACCAAAATTTTTTTTGCATCTACAACTTACATTGAACATAAACTTCTATTACAAATTTATCTGATTTTTATGCAGTTTATAACTACAAAATTGACAAAACATACAAAATTCACGCGGATTGCAAACCCTTAAAACATACCAATGTATATATCAAACGTTCTACAGTCAATTGTACTTAAAAAAATTTCCTCAAAATTTTAAATGCACCTACAACATACAATAAATATAAACTTTTATTACAACTATACCATATTTTTTTCCAGTTTAAAACTATAAAATTGATAAAACTCTAAAAATTCACGGGGACTGAGTAAAGTCGCCCATCCATTGGACGACTGCAATTGCAGTCGCTCAACCGTTGGGCGACTGCAATTGCAGTCGCTCAACCGTAAAGCGATTGAAGAAGTCGCCCAACGGTACACAGATTCCCTAAATGTCGCCTCCCGGTTGGGCGAAAGGCAGCAGTCGCCCAATGGGGTGGCGACTGGAGATTATTTTTGTAAAAAATGTTGTCGCGGGTATATCTATGTATTTTCGAATAAAAAACGGATTATCCGTACAAAAAATTCGTCCGTTGGATCCGACGCACAAACCCGCACCACCACCATGGCCGACAATGCGCAAAACTTTTTCCTAGTTTCCCCGTAGGTTTGGTCCATTGGATCCGACGCACAAACCCGCACCACCACCATGACCGACGCGCCCGCGAGCTCCGGCGTCTCGCCGCCCCCGAACCCGGAGAGCGGCTCCATCTCCTCCATGGTCGCCTCCTCTGCTGCCTCCGCTGCGGCCGCGGCAGCGGACCTCACCCGCCGGGGAGAGGCCTTCGGCGCCGATATGGCCGCCGCCGCCAAGGCTGCCATCGACACTGCCACCACCCACGCCCATTCGTCCGCCATCGCTGCGGCTTCTGCCGCCAACATGGCCAAGGACAGCGCCCTCGCCGCCTTCCCCAGCCTCACCCGTACAGCTAAGGTCCGCCTCCTTAGCCCATTCCCCTCGCTCCGATCTCAGCAAAATTTTCTAAAGCTCGAACTTTTCCCCCTTCTAATCGTAGGAAGAGTTGGAATGGGTAAAGAACGAGTACTCCGCTCGTGAGCAGATGGTGTTCGGCAAGATCAAAGGTGCTGTTTCTTGCTACTTCGTAGCTCCAAAATCGGATATTTATGGATTGATGTGTATTCTTGGTCTGATGTGTGTCCAATGATTGGATTTGATGCCTTTCCGATGTTGTTCTTCTTTGTTGGTGAACTTGCTTTTCTTTTGATGTTTCGATCAAATATTGAATTTTTAGTTCCTGTGTGTGCAGAGGGTGTCATCATGGCAATCGAGCATCCAGGTATTGCCGTAGGCTCCGCCACAGCTGCAGGGATTGTGCTGTTCAAAAGTAAATACCATGTTCTTGGAACTTATTTGCTTTGTGGTGCTATATTGGATAAGTTTCGGCTGTTTGTATTATTCACGATGTAACACGCTACTTGCTTGTGGAATGCTATGCACTTGTAGAAGATAACTGGAGTTAGTAGTTGTTAGTGCCACATGCTAAACCAAATTTTTTTTCTGAAACTTAAATGGAAATTTTAAAATGAAATGTTCCGTAGTATTTTCTGTAACCACGTAATACACTTCCAGAATTGATTTCTTTGTATGTTCTTTACAGTTGATTGAAATGTCTTTGAGACCTCGGTGACTCCATTAATTGCGTCCAACTTAAACTAATATGAACAGATCTTTTTCCTGTCTGTTCAAACTGTCTGGTTACATTATTCTGATAATTTGGAATTTGGTGAATCCTATTAAAGCCATTGCGCATTCCATGGTACAAAACTACAAGGTTGTTGATTCAGTGGAAGTTTGTTCCATGATTGTTTCATGAAGGTTAAAATATGGGCCTTTTCTTATATACTGCTAAATTTAGTATGATTGGATAATTGCAGGGCCAAGGAGCTACCTAATCCAACGAGTACGGTGCATATTTGTGAGCAAGGAGGTAAGCACTATACGTCAGTTTAATTAGCACAAAATTTTTGTGACTTCTTGACAGTGTTGTGTGTTAGTTTCATATCTCGAAAGTTACATTTACCATCTTGCTTAGAACTTGTCACCACACCTATTGGACAGCATGCTTTATTTATTTACATGCACATGTTCTGATACAATCCCTTTTGTTTTAGAACAAAATAAACACAAGTTCATCTAAAAAGCAAACTTAAGCACAATGTCATGGAGTTCATGTATGGTACCTTACATTCTCCAGAACAAAAATAAAATGCAGGGTTGATTTTCCTTAGAGATGGCAAGAAATAGATTGATTGTCTTAATTAAGTTTCCATATTGCAGACCCTACTTTCTGGCATCCAAGCTGAAGTGAATCACATGCGGCAAACTGTCAATCTTGTGTCCAATGAAAGCCAGAAGTTGATGGTAAATTTCTTTATTTTCAAAAAAGTTTAACCATTTTTTGTCTACTTGGTTATTATAACTTCCAATGATATTCATGGTTGATTTATTGCATATGGAATCCAGGATAGAGCAGCAACTGCAGAAAAAAGATTTCAGAAAGGGTGGAATACACTCAGGCATGCTTTTCTTTGTTTAACCCTTTTATCATTTTTTTCTTTTGCTTTCCTGTTGCTCTGATATAACGTTGGAGTTGCTATCTACTTTTTCAGGGAAGAAGGGCGTGCCATTCAAAGTGAGTTGAACCAGATTAGTGATATTGAAAAACAAGCAGTAGGTATGTAAGAATTCCTTGAGATATCACTGCTTTGTTTTATGCCACTTGAATTTTAGTTTGGAAATTATCTCATCTTGAATTTTGCATATGATGAATTGTTACCTACTAGGTCTTAAGGGCATTCTTGATCAGCTTCCCAGAGCACATGCATCTGAATTTCGATCAGAGGTCAGTAAATCTACATGTACCTTTGAACACAACGATGCTTTATTGAAATTTTGTAGGAGACTTATTGGTCTAGCCCATCATTTAAAATTTATATTTTTTTTGTCATGTCATGCATATTTATCAACTAAACCTTTTTGCTAAAAAAAGAGTGGAAATTGATGTTTTATTTTCCTGGCAGTCTTGCCTGTTGCTCCTGGCATGGATTTTTAGTGCCCAGGATGAATCTCTCATAACCTCATAGGTTTCATAATCGTAATTACAATGCAGTCTACAGCATTAGTTTAGTATACAAATCAAGTTTACATTAAAATGTTCAATAGATGTTCATTTGCAGTTGCATGCATCATTTGCCTCTGTATGTGCTGTTGATATTGACTATAGCTGTCTCACGATGTTGACATTAATATATTTGTGTTAGACCTTCCACAAGGACCTTCATTTATTGTCTTTATCCCTGTTCAGTGGTAATTACTTGTGGTGCACCCCTGATTGATATAAGCTACTATTGATTAAAGCCACATTTACATTTTGCATCAACACCAAAAGTTGGTTTGTTCTGTGGAACGTACCTTTTAAAAAGGGTATCCTTGGTATACATGGGCTGGCTGTATTGTTGGGCTTCTCAGAATCTCATAAATAGAGAATAACGTCCTTTTTGTTTGTTATCCTTCCTATCTTTGTTTCCTAAGTCCTAACATACATCTCATGTACTGATCAATGAATTACGTTCAGGAAACTGTGCTGTATCCTGTGTTCCGTTTGATGCTGATAGATTCTACATGCAACTTGTAAATGTGCACAACAGTACATGCATCATGGCCATCTGCGCATGTACTTCCAAATTGTGTGCATGAGCTATAATTTTGCACCTCTCCACAACAGACTGCGCTAATCTCAAAAGCGTAAATGGCCATGATTGAATTCCCTGTATTAATCTGTGGATACTTTGTTACTGAAGCTGGGGAATTCATAGAAGGTTGTTTTTTTTCCTTGCAGATTTCTGGCCTAGCTTCTCAGGTCAAGAAGGAGAAGCGGGTCCTTAACACTGCCCTCACGAAGATTGTGAATTACGGTGTCCCGATCTGACTGCCTCCACTGTTTGTTCCGCTGCTCTATTTCTAATTTTAATCGAGGAGGAGAAACTGCAAGTCACTTGTGAATCTTTTACTGCATATTATGTCCCGGAAGAATGGGAAAATAATAAGTTTTGTCAATCTCACAGACCTGTAAAAATGTGTCGCTGCTGTTGGAGCAGCATTGGAATGGTATCATTACTATTATAAAAGAACAAGTTAGTGGTCGTACATCCATTCTCTTTTAACCGCTCTATTTCTTGAACTCCTCATCATTATGCACTTTTCAACAGATCAGAACAACCAATAAATTTTGTTGCAACGTATGGATATGTAACTAGTCTCAGAAACATATGACATTTTTGCAGTGTTTTGCTTGTCGAAATGATGTTCCCTGCCATAGGTGGGTGTTTTTTTTTCTTTGTATGACGTGCAATTTTGTGTTGTAGTATTTGTTTGCATCATGGCATCGCCGGTGGATTATTCTCACGCACAGAAAGATGTTACTATTTTGCTTTGTCCGTGACGTGAAACTGTGTCGCCCTTACCTGCAATTAAGTAGCAGTCTTTGCATCGCAATGTCGATCAACTGTTGTGATGCAAAATCCCCGCTATTTGTTCGTTTAGCAACGAAAAATAAACAACCGAGCCCTTGCGCTCAACTGTGGTGAGCAGGCCATTGCTCGTTGTCTCAGAATCAAGTACGAGTTGACGTCCTTGCGCGCCGGTGAGCAGAGCACGCCGTTGCTGCCCATGCTGATCTTGACGAACCTCCGACGACGTTGTCGCTGGAGAGCGTGGCTGCCTGGCCGGTGAGGAGGCTGAGTCCGGTAGAACGCATGCGTTCTTGTTGGAGAGGCGCGTCGACGGCGTTGGCCGACGTCCTCCATTCGTTCAAGGCGCCGGGGACGGACCGTGTAGCTGTAACATCCCATTTTGGGAGCCTTGAGAATTGCTGGAATAAAATTCCAATTTGAAATTCAAATCAAAGTTCAAACTCAATTTCAAACCGAGTTTTCAAAATGTTCAAAAACCCAAAACCTTCTGTAGGCCAAGCTCAGCCCATTCTTCTCTTTTCTCGGCCCACCAGGCCTTTGGCCTGGCCCAAGATGGTCCACACCTCCCCCTCACGCTGTTCACACTTGGGGCGTGTCAGGCCTACACCGTGAGCACCCCGGCCCGTCCCCGTTGCGCACGCCACCCATCTCCTGTGCTACAGCAGTGCGACGCCGCCCTCCTGCCATGTGTGCCATTATGCCTCGTCAATATCGCGCCGCCTCTGCCCGAACCCCCTCTCTCTCCTTCCTCTTTCCTGGCGCCACGTCCTCCTCATGTCCGTCACAACCGCACCGTGTTCGCTCCGCGTGCCCACAACCTCCATGTTATACCGTTGAGTCTCCTCTGCACATAACTTCCGTCTCCTTTGCTTCGCGCGCGTACTGAGCTCAGAGCATCGCCGCCCTTGGCCTCCGCGTGAGCTATAATGGTGCCTAACGGCCATCTCCTCTTCCCCTCGGCTATAAAGCCCACGCAACATCTCCACCTGCTCCCAATTGCTCCCTGTCGCCTCCATTTGCTCCCGAGCGCATCCCGCCTCCTTCTTCCTCCCCTTCGGTCGCTCGAGCCGCCGCTGCTGCCAATTGTGCTTTGCCTCGCCTCCTTCTGATTCCCTGTGCCTGGAGCTTTGCCTTGGAGTCCCAACGCCACCCCAACCCTCACCAACCATCTCCTCCCTCTCCAGTGAACCGTCCATGATGGTCTCCTCACCGTCGATCGGGTCTACGCCGCTAGCCCGCTCTACACCTCCCCAATCTTCGCCTCCACCTCTAGTAAGTCACTCTCTGGCCCATGTTGCTTCCCTAGCTCGCAATTAGGCTTTTATTGCCGTGGTCCACTGTGGTGCCATGCTCCCTATCACCATCGCTGCATAAGTTCACCACTGGCCAACGCAACCCTTAAATTAGCCCACGCCACCTCACCTCTAGGTGCGATTCGATGCGAGAATCTCATTTTTTTGCCCTCCCCACTATGGTCCCTCTCGTCGACGACAAGCTCCACTCCTCTCGGCAGCAAGACGAAGGCACTGTTCATACGCCATTAGTTTAAACACGTAATTAGCTTAAATTAATGACCATTATTAGTAATCACTAACCCTCGTTGACCAGTGGGCCCTCCTACTAAGCCTCCATCTCTATGACATGTGGGTCCCCTCCCATTTAAAATCCTGTTTAAACAGGTTAAATGAGTTATAGCCACTAACAAGTGGGCCCATTTAATTGTGGCTACAGTATATGGCCCCACTTATCAGCCCCGAGCCTTTTTCTTTTATAAATTAAATCAAAAATTAATTAAAAATCTATGGGTCCCACATGTCAGTCTCAGTAGCCTTTTTCAATAGAAAAATATTTACAAATTAATTTAAATTTGGTGGACCTCACCTGTTAGGGAGAGAGACCCTCTCTCCTTTGTTATTTTTAGATTTAATCCAAATTTAAACTTCGGAGGGCTTATTCTCACTCATTTTAACTCTAAATTTAATGAAATTTGTTTATTAATTCATCTAAATTCAAGATCTATCCAATGATAGTGGAATTGTTCAATTTAGAATTCATTTGAATTTTGTATTTATTTTATTTTATTTATGTATTTATTTGCTTTTTGATGCAATCGTCTGAGGACAGGGAAGAGTCGTAGTGTGGGTTACACCATTGTAGTGGTCCACAGGTCATGTCGTTGGATGCAAGCCGCTATGGATATGAGTCATGTCACTGGATTAAGCCGTCGTGTGACGTAAGAGGGGACCTGAGTGGGGTGGATGTAACCTCACTCAGATAAAAATAGTAGCGGGTGTAACTTACACTGGGTGATGCATTATAAAGGCCTTGTGATAATCTTTTTGATTCACATGTTAAAGAAAATGTGTAAAATATAACAAAGTTGATTATCTTTTATGGGTAAAATATGCAATCTTTACATAATATAAATTATTCGAACAGCCGTGCCCACGACCAAGGGCGGGCATAGAAACTTACTTAGGTTAGTATTTATTTCTAAAACTTTGTGGGTGGGACAAAAACTTGTCGGGTTGATATAACCCTGATTTTGGTTTGCTCTACGTGGATGTAACACAATCATAGTAATGGGTGAATGTAACCCTAGTAGCACAAACTAATGCATGGTGGATGGAATCATGTGACAGGTCACAGGTGGATGAAACATGTACCGTTGTAAATATTGCACAATTTTATTCTATTTAATAAAATATGGTTTAATAAAAATACCAAGTCATAGGAATTTTTTATAATTGTAGTTTCAAATATTGTTGAGCCTTGCATGCATACTATTGCATTATGTGTGTTGGCTCATAGAGCAGTGTTGATTGTGCTCATCCTCGCTCATAAAATCCCTCAAAACCCATGGACCAAAGACACTACGCGTACTACGACGCCTCAGAAGCTGATGGCGAAGAAGATAGATGGGATTAGAATAGTTTCTAGTACTCTAGATTTTACCTTAGTTATGCTGGCAAAGTGGGTGTTTGTGTGCACTAATATTATTTAATCTATTGGTTTATATCAATCGCGCATAATTTATCACAGTCGCTTGTCTATGGCAAAATGCACCCTCCTATTTTGCTTTCACTTTTGCTTTATGTAATGTATCCATTTTGTCTGATCGGATTTATTGTAAATTTAACCCAATGTGATCTATTTAAGCTCTGATATTGTAATATTTTTTTTGAATTGACTGATATTGTAATATTAATATATGTTATGATTTACATCAGGTATGAATGAGTACAATCTACTGTTCTAGTGAATGTATTGGTTTCACGTAGTATTCTGTGCGATCCAATTTCGGCCCACCGTCCGATCGGATTTAGGCGGCTGGGATGGAGGACTCGAGAAAAGTTGGCCCTAGCATCCTCGAATTAATTTCCCATTTTACCCCTCGCCCCCGTCCGTCTCCCCGAGAAGGCGATCAGACCAGGAGGCGGCAGCTCCCCGGCTCCGCTCCGCCCGCGCCCAAAACCCTCTTGGAATCTTCTGGAACCTACAGAAGGTTCTCGTATCTTGTATTACCGCCGGCCCGGCGAGATGCCGCGCGACCGCGACGACCCGGCCGCCGTGCGCGTCTACACAGTCTGCGACGAGTCCAAGTACCATCACCAACCCTAAACCCAACCCTACCTCCCCTTCTTATTACTGCTAATCTTATCCTTCTTCTTCTTGTCTTGTGTGACCCGAATTTTGGGGGTGTTCGTTGATTTCGCAGGTACCTCATCGTACGGAACGTACCGTCTCTGGGATGCGGCGATGAACTCGCCAATCTGTTCGGGACGTACGGCCCAGTGGAAGAGTGAGTCAGCGACCTGTTCACTTCTTCTTCCTCCTCCTCCTGCTGCCGCCGTAGTGTACCAGTATTCAACATCCTTTTGTTTTGGGTCTACTGTTACTTGGGTTCAGGTGCAAGCCCATGGATGCCGAGGACTGTGAACCGTACACCGATGTTTTCTTCATCAAGTTCTCACAGGTCAGCAATGCGAGGTGATTAATTCATGAGAACATGTGCACATTATCTACGGTGTTGAATTTTGCACCACTGCGGTGATCAATTAGTGACTACAATCTATACATGCGCACATCTATCTCTGTGTTTGTCGGGTATGTTATACACATTCTTTTGAACTGTACGATTAGGTGTGGTGTACGGACTTCTCTTGTGTTTTCTGTTATATATCAAATTCAGCACTTACTTTTCAGAAGATATTGCTGAAGGATGTATGTATTCTGTTGCGCAAACGGTTTTTCATATTTCTCAAAGTGAGTGAAAATATGAGGCTATTATTCATCACATTTAGGGGAAGTGACTGAGTTACTTAAAGACCCAAAAGTGAATTAGGCTTTTCGGAAATAAAATTCAGTAATTTGTCTCCTTTGATCCCAGTTTGAGTGTTTGACTTGGTATTACTAAGTTGTGAATTAAAAAAAGGTTTGGATTACTTGGTCTGGACCTTCTTTGAGGGCTTAATTTAGTTCAGCCTTTCATTTAAGGTGTGGTGTTGGCACTTTGATGCTGCAGGTTTGCAAAGAGGAAGTTGGATGAGTCTGTATTTCTTGGCAACCGGCTGCAGGTGTCTTATGCACCTCAGTTTGAGAGTCTTTTGGATACCAAGGAGAAACTGGAAGTCAGGAGAAAGGAAGTCCTTGGCCGAATAAAATGTGTGGTTTCATTTGCTTTTAATCTTTGCAGCTTACCATTTATCATTATGGTGACAGTATGGAACCAAATGTTTTCTAGGATTACCAGCATTGCTATTTTATTTTCCTTGGTACTTGGATAGTTGGATTTAGATATTTGCGTACATTTTTTCAGCATCTGCTGGCAGACCTGAAGGGCTGTCTCAGTATTCTCCAGGTCAGGGATCATCTGGTGGGAGTTCACACCATCAAATAAGCTCCAATAAGAGGTTAGAATTTCACATATTGGTATCAGTTCGCATTCTTTATTTGGTTTCGTAGTGCAAGACTGATAATGAAAAGTTGGTCATCAGTTACTCATCATATAAAATTGTATTGCCACTTCAGAATTGATATTGCTATATTGATTGATTCATGACCTCTGATCTGAATATATAAACTCAGTCTTTATGGTTATATTAGCCATTGCAAGATGACAAAAAGATATCGAGATCTATAAGACACAAACAAGTTGAAAGCAAAACCAACAAGGTTTAATTAGAAGATTGAAACCATTTCTCCAGGCAGTTAGTTCAATCTTTTGTGTTTGGGCGTGGTCTGAGCTTCTGTGCGTCAATTTGGCAGTACCAACCAAGATTTGTTTTTTTTTTGGTTTAAGGGAATGGACTCGATTATGATGTGAATCCTATACAGTTCTTTGTCTTTTGAAGGGTTTGTATCTAACTGTTAAAAGTCATGTTGGATGATGTGGAACTATGCTGCTAGGCTAAAACAATACAATCTGACTGTTCTCTGAGAAAAAGGTAAACACCAACACGACTGTTCTTCTAAAAAGGTTCATTTTATTCATATTCAGGGAATACATGAAGACAATTCACGCTTCTCATATCGAAGATCCTCGTTTCAGTCATGTGCCCTCTAATAAGGTATGTGGTAGTAAAATAATGTTTAATCTGAATACCCAGAAATATTTCATTGAGAAAATTTGGTCATTTGTTATACAGGCTATATAATGTTGTGAAGTACTTTGATCAACTGAGATATAATAATACTAGAAAACAAACATCAATCGCCACTTAAGCAAAGTACCTTGTAAAGGCAAAACCTGTAACTTATTTGGATATCATGTCATGTAATGCAACATGTTTAATGTAACCTGACACTCTTTAGGAGTTTCCAACAAATCCCCCTTTTCATTTTGCGGCTCATGGTTTGCTTTCCTTCATTGAAATGCTATTTTACCATTGTGCGAAGAAAATGCTTTTGTTTGTAGGATTATTTTCCATCCGAGTCGATGAATGCAACCGTAAAACTAGTCAGAGAGAAGCTTGATAAGGTAAGATTATCCTCATAGCCTATCATTTGCCATACAGTGACTGTGGATAAGCTAAAAGTTTCCTTTTCAAAATACCAGATACAATCCAGTGGTGATAATTCCAACGTTGCAGCTGCATCCAAGAAACCAAGGGTTGACAACCGTAGGCGAATTTGATATTTTGGATACTGCAGAACATGCATTAGAAGTTTTGGTTTTTTTGGGAGGTCTTTATTCTGTCCATTTACTGTTATTTGCAGTAGGTCGTTTAGTTATCTACTCGATGTTCTAGAGAAGTCATAAGTGTTGTATTTAATGGTAAGACTTAGCAGCAGTCTATAATTCAGTTGTAATGGTCTTCCCTTCTAAACTTGTCCAGCAGTAATGTTAACATTTTGTATGATGAGCACCTTGCAAAAAAAACATTTTGTATGAGAGCAGATTTATGAAATGTTTGTCTTTTCTCGCGATCAATTATATCTGAATCCTCAAATTTATATTGGTGTTCCGACCATGACAATCTCTTGCCATTTGTATTCTCGGCATGGTTCTTGGGCCATGCTTGGTGTTGGAGGTTGCTTTTGAAGCTATCATGTGTCATATCTCAGGGTCGTATGGATGCGGTTTATAGTTTTTGGACTGTTAGAGAGATTACAGAGTAACAGAAACTCATATGCGGTTTTTGTCGATATAAATGAAATCGTTAAAGTGTGGATTACAATTAACTAGTAGACCCTGTCTTGAAAAGATATTTTGTTTGAAAATTAATTACTGTAGAAAAGTTAAAAGCTAGAAGCCAAAAGCTGTAACGAAAAGGTCCTATATAGACTTTAACTTTGGCTTTTAGTTTTGGTTGATAAATAGTAATAATTTATAGAGAAGATTGTAGAGAGAGATACTCACGTGTGATTTTAACCGATATAAATGAAGCCGCTACAATGTGTACTATAATCAATTAGTAAACCTTATCTTAAGAAAACACTCTGTTTGAAAGCTAGTTTGGTCTATATTATGTTTGATTTCCTATTTTGAGATGCTATTTGTGGATTATATTGTTTTGCCATGCAGTTCAAAGGTCAAAAGACATGCCTGTGTTGATTAAATTTGCTACTTACTATTGGATGGAAATTAGATGACGACGAAGGTGGACAATAAATTGGTATGCGTGTTGATTGTGAGGTTTTGATTTTTAACGCTGTGGCTATGGATTTTCAATCGCATGTTTGCTATTATAAGCATATGTAAGTAGATGACATATCTAGTGTAAACCCTCTAGCTAGTAGGTGGTATGCTGCTGATTCTTTCGATTATAGCTGGAAATCAATTCGAAAATTTTATGTTTTCTCAATACAGATAATATAAAGAAATACAAGAAAAATACTAAAAACCCTAAAAACCAAAAATACAGAGAAAGAAGAAACTAGAAACTAAAAGCTGAAATCCAAACGAGCGAGATCTAAGCTAGGTAAATATTATATGTGTTTTATGAGTTCGTACTTTTTATAAGACCATACGGTAATTAAATGCTTGTAGGGTAACATCAAACATAATAGGATGAAGCAGCTTTAGAGCAAGGCTAATAATACAGCCTTCAGCTGGCTATATGGACATTTACAGTCTACTTATCAGCCCATTCATATAGTAGTTTACAGCCAGCTGAAGGTTGTATGACCCACCCCTTTCTCTCACAAAGTTTCTTGGTTCTTGTGCTTCAGCTGGCTGTAAACTTACAGCCCACCTCTCTCCTCCTCCTCAGCATACAGTCTACTAACAGTCTCTTATTATACTTGCTCTTATCTTGGGTGTATCTAGACGCGATTTCTAGCACCTATTCTATTCTACAAAAAAGAACCAAGCTGGTAGATAATTCAGCTCCTGTCTTAGCTCACCTCATTGGTTGAGGTATCCAGATTTAGCCACCATGTATGTATGTATTTATTGTTCACAGGGTTAAGGGCCTGTTTGTTTTGGCTGCGGCTTATGGCTTTTGGCTGAAATTTTTGAATTTTGGCTGTTTACGGTACAGATTACGGAGAGACCGATACTCACTTACAATTTTGGCTGGTACAGATGTTGGGCTTTTAACGTGTACAACGTTTAACTTGTAGACCCCGTTTTGAAAAAATACTCCGTTTGAAAGTTAGATACTGTAGCAAAACCGATCGGCTTGTTGCTTGCCAAACAGGCCCTAAAAGGAAGGAAGGAAGAAAGAAAGAAAGAGAAGGGACCCTTCCCTTCCTAATTAAAAAAAAAGCCCAAACACACGCGAGAGAGAGAGAGAGAGAGAGAGAGGGCGGAAGAAGGTTCGGAATGGGTGGTGCGATGAGGCGACGTCGGCTGTTGTGAGCGCAACCGTCCCTCCTCCGTGGCCTGCCTGCAAATCTCTCCCGATCCAACTCCCCGCCGCCCCCACCGGTAATCCTCCCCCTCCGCCATTTGACCCATACCAAACCCTAGATCCACCCCCGCCCGGCCGGATCCCACGAGATCTCCTCCATCCCGTCGCCATGGAGATGGCCGCCGACGACCAGGCTGACGCCGACTTCTTCGACAAGCTCGTCGACGACGAAGACGACCCATCCCCATCCCCAGCCCCAGCTCCTGCTCCCGCCAAGGACGACCAGGAGCAGGTGGCGGAGGCCGCCTTGGTTCGAGGCGTCTCTAGCCTCAGCCTCGCCGATGACGACCCCGAGCCGTCCGCGGCGCCGGCGCCGGTGGCGGAGGTCGCGGCACCGCCTCCCACCGCAGAGGCGCCTCCGGAGGGTGGGTCACCGGATTCGGGAAAGGGCGGCGTCCACACCGCGGTCAAGCAGGTGCAGTGGGCCTCCTTTGGAGGCGGCGGCGACGATGGGGTTGATCCATTCGGCGATCTATCGGGAGGTGCCGATGAGGAGGGGTTTTTTGGCAGCATGGCTGGGAACCAGAGCTTGGAGAGCTCCGTGGTTGGGAGCGTGGGGGCGTCGGATCACGGGTTCTTCCGCGGTAGTCAGAGCTTGGCAACTGAGGTGACGGATCAAGATTTTTTCGGGGGGAGCTCGAATCAGAACACCGATGTGCAGCAGCAGCTGGAACAGAGTGGCAGTGGTACTGTGGATTCCACGGATCCCAAGTATTTGGAGAGCATTTACCCCGGGTGGAAGTACGATGAGGCAACACAGCAGTGGTACCAGGTTGATAGTTTTGATACGTCTGGGAGCGCTGCCCAGGTGGATAATAGTAGTGAGAATGTGCAGCAGCAGCAGTTTGGTGTTTCTTACCTGCAGAATTCAGCACAGGCAGCGCTGGAGACGATTGCAGAGGAGGGCACCACTATGGGGAGTGTATCGACCTGGGGACAGCTGGGCACTTCAGAGTACCCACCCAACATGCTCTTCTATGCGGAGTACCCAGGGTGGTACTTTGATACCAACACACAGCAGTGGCAATCGCTTGAGTTGTATCAGCAGGCCACCGTGCAGGATGGGACAGCTAGTGCGCCTCAGGATGGTGCAAACCATGGTGTTGTTGGGACAAATTATAACATCAAACAAACCGAGGATCTTGCTGTCCACAATCTGGTGGCCCAACATCACTCTTTTACAAATAGCTATAGTAATCAGAGCCAATGGCAGACGGATGCATTTGGCAACACTACGCAAACTGAAAGTGTAACAGATAACTTGGCAGGCAGTTTCTATGGTTCTGATCAGCATGCAAATGCCGAATCTTTCAGTTCCTCCACAAATCATCAGGTTGGTTTTAACACAGCTGAAGCCACTACAAGTCATTATGGTGGCAACAAGATAGAATTGTCAAGTCTTCAGAGTGGTTACAACGCAATTGATGGTCAACAAGCCAGTTACAAGGGTTTTGAACCTTCCTCGGGTCATCAGGCTGGTTACAAGGGGTCTGAACCTTCCACGGGTCACCACCATGGTGGTTACATTGGGTTCGAGCCTGCCGCGAATCATCTGGGTGGTTACAAGGTGTTCGATCCTTCCATAGTTCACCAGGCTGGTTACAATGTATCTGAAACTTCTACAGGCCATGATGCTAGTTTCAAGGGATTTGGACCTTCCTCAGGTCAACATTCTGGTTACAGGGGATCCCAACCTTCTACAGGTCACCAGTCTAATCACATCGGATTTGAAACTTCTTCAAACCAGGGTTATGGTGATGTCATTGGTGTTGGGGATGCACAAGCCTTTGTTCCAATGGAGAGCATGTACCACAGCCAGAAACAATCTCATGCAAGCCCCCAAGTTCACTTGTCAAACAGCTATCTTGGTACTGAGAACTCCATGAACTTCTCTCATCAACAATTTCTTGGTGCAAATGCTTCACACGTGCAATTTGGTCATTCCCCGCATGAAGAGAGGTCATCGGCTGGACGGCCACCACATGCTCTGGTTGCTTTTGGGTTTGGAGGGAGGCTTATAGTTATGAAAGAAACTAGCTCAATGGCCACAAACTTTAACAGTGGAAATCAGGTATCCTAAGAGTTTCCGTTGTAATATATTTTTAGTTATAAAGAAAAACCACAAATTTTATTTTCAAGTAACTAAAAGATTTTTTTTTTGAATTTAAGGGGAATTCTAGTGGCACAGTATCAGTTCTTAATTTATCAGAGGTTGTCGCTAGTAAAGCTGATGCTTCAAGCGTCACTAATGGCAGTGCACTTAGTTACTTCCATGCTTTATGCCATCAACCTGTTCCTGGTCCTCTTGTTGGTGGAAGTGCTGCATCAAAGGATGTAAACAAATGGCTTGATGAGATGGTTGCATGGTATGAATCTTCCACCAGTGAATTCCAGAGAGGTGATACTCGCAAGTTGCTTATTTCGTTGCTGAAGATACTATGCCAGCACTATGGGAAACTACGGTCACCTTTTGGGTCTGACCCATCACAGGAGGTACTTTCTTTCTTGCAGTTATAGTTGTATTGTTATTTTCTATCCCCTGTTCTATTATGTGGTTTGTCCCCCTTTTACTATTATTACTGAATTTGAAACTCTCATCAGAAGGAAGATGGACATAATGCATGTTCCACTTAGTCAATCATTGTGCCGTGATAATAACAGCAGATTAATACTTTTAGTACGATGATCATATCCGAGTGATCGTAATAGATGCTGCAGACTTGAACTTTATAAATTCCATTTCCCTTTTGTGTATTATTTCCTGGCCATATCTTAGGTTAGCGATTCTACATTACGGTGGTAAACCAGAATCCTTTAGTTCAGCTACTTAATAAAAATGATTTTTCTTTCATGGATTAAGAATATAATTGAGTCGGCTTTTATCAGGGACTATTTCAAACTATAGATTGATAGTATGATGAATGATCTAGAATTCGCTGATGAACAAATTGTTCAACCATGCGAAGTTATGAATGTCTAAGTTGACATTTATTAGCATTATCATGTGGAACCATGCTTGATTTCAGATTTTGCTTTCTTTTGTTGAGTAACATGAATTAGATTGATCATTTTTTAGCATCACCGTGTGGGAGAATCTGACTACTTTTACCTGTGTATCTCTGACTCATGTTTGAATTCTCAATAATAGGATACGGATGGTCCGGAAATGGCAGTAACTAAGCTCTTTTCATCTTGTAAGAGAAGTAGTGTTCATATGGGGGGTTTTGGATCCAATGTTCGTTGCATGAAAAATATTCCCTCCGAAAGTCAGATGCAGGTAATTGTTATTTATATTCTATGTCATACAATATTTAGCCAAATGTCCCCCAGTTGAGGCAACTATCCTTTTTGTAGGCTGTTGCACGAGAGGTCCAAAATCTTCTAGTTTCTGGGAGAAGAAAAGATGCCCTTCAGTGTGCCCAGGAAGGTCAGCTGTGGGGACCTGCAATCATGCTTGCTTTACAACTTGGTGATAAGGTTTGTTTATCTTAAATATAACCTTTTTCTTTTGTTTGTACTCTAAATAGTTTGCTTGATTTGCCTCTCAGGTTTCCATTTCCCTAAGTTTTCTTTCTCTTTTTCTTTTTTGACTGGTGGTGCAGTTTTACGTAGATACAGTGAAGAAAATGGCTTGCTGCCATTTTTTATCAGGGTCTCCTTTGCGAACATTGTGCCTTCTCATTGCTGGACAACTTGCAGATGTTTTTAATGTAGAGAACAACATCAACAGCAACTATGGTACACTAGGTACATCCCAGCAGCCCGTGGAGGTAATTACATGGTTAATGATTTCTTCACTTGCTAGATGCATTAATATCTTGACCATTTAATGATTATTGTATAGTTTGAAGCAATAGGAAGAATTGCTCTTACCTTTTGTTTTTGTAGGCCTTGCCTGTCCCGTGTTGTTATGTAAAGATGTAACAATATTTTATCATTTCTTGGTTACTGCAGTGTCATGACTTTTAGATGTTGCTTAGAAATGATTATCTTTTTGCTCCATTGGTAATGCATTGTATGGTTGCACCATTTCTTCCAGTTTTAACTTTTCCTGATTTTCTGTTTAATTCATGGCTGAGTTCATAATTTAGTGTTTTTGTGGGACAGCCTAGTCCTAATGGCATGTTGGATGATTGGGAGGAGAATTTGGCTATTGTAACTGCAAATAGGACAAAAGGTGATGACCTAGTAATTACCCATCTCGGAGATTGCCTTTGGAAAGAGAAAAATGAGGTTTGTATGATATGTATTTGCAGATGTAATATTTGTTTTTTTGGGTGATCCAAGTACCTTACACTAGGGTTCGAAATCCGGCCGGTAACCGTCACCGTCCGGTTACCAGTGGTTACTGGATTTACCCGTGGGTACCGGGAAGCATTTACCGGCCCGGTTTGTTTAACTTCAAATTTGAATTTTTGAACGTAAAAGTTGGATTCCCTAATGATGTTTACATGTCTAACACTAATCCAATGTATTAGGACCTTCCGTGCTTGACTTGATGCTTTTTGCTACGAATTTGTATTAGGACCTCCTATGCTTGACTTGATGCTTTTTGCTATGAATGTATTAGGAATTTTCAATTATTAATTACTCGTAACCGGTTTTTAGCGGTTTTTCTCTGGTTTTTTGGACGGAATCGTCCGGTTTTCCCGGTTACCGGTTTAAAAAACAGTCCAAATTCAAAATTTGATATTTGAATTTTGGCCGGTTTTTTTTCTGTTTTTTTCCGGTAACCGACCGGTTACCGTTACCGGTCCCCTGCCAGGATTTCCTCCGGTTCCGGGTTTTTTGAACCTTGCCTTACACGTTGTTTGATACAGGTTGCAGCTGCTCATTCATGCTATTTAGTTGCTGAACTAAATATTGACTCATACTCTGAAAGTGCAAGGTTATGTCTCATTGGTGCAGACCACTTGAAATGTCCTCGAACATTTGCCAGCCCTGAAGCCATTCAGGTCTGTTGCTATCTGTCATTACCTGCAAAAAATTCGAATCTTAGTGGAATTTTACTTTGAAGCTCTTTTCTTTTGTTGTATATACCGAAGGATAGCCTTAACCTGCAATGTGTTTTGAACAATTACCACATAGATACATAGGAAGGATTGTGCATAATCTGTTACGTGCTTTGTTTTTCTTTGCTATTCACTGCTCTGGACTAATATCTTTGAAATACCAACAACAGAGGACAGAGGTTTATGAATATGCGAAGGTGCTTGGTAATTCTCAGTATATCCTTCTACCCTTTCAGCCATATAAGCTGATATATGCATATATGCTTGCGGAAGTGGGAAGGGTTGCTGATTCTTTGAGGTAGGTGGTTGCCTTGTTGGCTTGTGCATGATTAGCGAATGACTCAGTGCTTTCCCTAGACTATGTGCTTGTGCATTCTGACCCAATTAAATCACCTTTTCAAGGTATTGCCAAGCTTCTATGAAGGTGCTGAAAGCCTCAGGCCGTGCCCCAGAATTGGAAGCATGGAAGCAATTATTTTTTTCTCTGGAGGACAGGATACGCACTCACCAGCAGGTGCAACCTTACTTTATTTATAGTTACTAGCTGAATGTCCGTGCGTTGCTACGGATTTTAAAATTTTTTGAACATGTTTGTATACATGTTCTAAAATTTTTTACCACTTGTGAGTTTTAGAACTTGTAGTATGATAAAATTTTAAAATTCGTAGCAACATACGGGCATTCAGCTAGTATTATTACAATAGAATTATGTGGTTAAAGTTGTGTTTTGGAGACCATATTGATGTCCAAAACGACATATTTGTGACCGGATGGAGTAGTTAAGTTCATCAACCAAATATAAAGATTGAATCGTCCTTTGCCCTACATACAAACAGTATATTCTTGAGGAACTGATATCGATCCCAAACGAAGAAGGTAACCATCAATGAACTCACGGATTTGGCAATTTCTTTATGATGAGCTCCATTGTTACAGATCTAGAGCCCTCAAAAGGGCCTGTGCAATTCCGCAAATAATGGTTACTCGGCAAATTTTTGTATGGTGGATGGGCGATGGCTTCATGTAGGAATGCCATTGCACGTGCACTTTGGCCTTATAATAACATAAAACCACACGTTTGTGGTTTGAATGCTTGCCTAACTGCACGCTCCTCTAGTATATTGAGCCCACTTGATCATCGTCGGACATTCACACTGCACACAAGACTTAATATTTAGCTTGTGCAACCCAACCTATAGTGTATGTGGAAGGCATATGCATAAACGCCTCCATATTTTCTGAGTAAGGCTATGGGACTCCATTCTTCTCCTAATCCTGTGGATCATTTGCAACAACAGAAGCTAACCAAGTTGGGGGGGGGGGGGGGGGGGGAGCAAGCCCAGTTTTCCAAAGGTGCAAAGAAGACCTCCTCTTCCCAGCATTATGGTTACGAATAGTCAAAAACAAACAAAAACATGTATGCCAAGCAGCTTTTGGTTGGCATCAGACTGTATATATCCAGCGTCTTACATGGCTAAATATACATTAGTCCCCTATTACCTTTTAATTCTCTCATACTTGACAACTATTTTATTACATTTCTTAGTGTTCTAATTTTTATGTTTGAGGAACTATGCGTGGTTTATCAAGCATTTTAGAGGAGTTTTGTAGAATTTTATTACAAAAAAGAACGCATCTCCCTAAAAAGCTACTTGTTTGGATTTTACGAATCACCCCTAAAAATCTTGCAGAAAATTTCCTTTCCTCCACTCTTTTGAAGAATCCGAATATGAGATCATACCTAGCTAAGTGGAAAAAATTTCCTTTTCATTTCAAACAAGCCCTAAAAAATGGATGCCTTGTAAGTATAGACTACAAGCGATTTGAAAGGTGGAACCAATAGCACATCAACTACTCAATAGACGTTTGAAATATGAGCACCCGCCCTTCAAAGTGACGGTGGCATGCAACAAGTATAGTGAGGGATGTCCCTCACGTTATGAAGAAGATGACATTCCTGGCCCAAACTCCCTCTGTTAGGCGTTGGAGGGGAGGGGGTGGGAGATGGTAATTGCCGGTGGAAGTGGAGAGGAGGGGCAGTTAGATGTGAGAGGGAGGGGGGAGGGATGTTAGATAGATGGTAAAGATTTCAGTGTTTAGATCGGACGATTGAGAAGAGAGGAAGGAGAATACACCGACGACTACTAACTCATATTTTTAAGTAGTAGAGATTAGTTATTACTATTGTTGATTCTGTTCTATTGGCTCCAAATCTTGTTTTGCATTGTAACTGGGCTACTGTCTCTCTCGTTGATCATTAATCCACTTGCTTTGCTTGTTTTTGTTTAGGGTGGGTATGGCACAAATCTTGCCCCTGCAAAACTAGTTGGAAAGATTTTTACCTCACTTGATAAATCTATATCCCGCATGATGGGTACACCATCGGCGCCACTTCCACCATTGCCACAGGGCTCTGTTAGTGATAGAGAGAGCTACTCTGCACCTGCAGTTACAAAATTTGTAAATAGCCAATCAGTAATGACCATGTCATCATTGATGCCATCCGCATCAGCGCAGTCTATGAGTGAGATGGCCGAGAATAGTGGTGTCACTGGCAGGATGATTGCGCACAACAGAAGTGTTTCTGAACCGGACTTTGGCAGAACCCCAAAACAGGTACTCATGTGTTTGGTCGATGAAATGAAACTTAGGAAAGGAGTAATTTCTAATTAGTTAATGCTAAGTGAGGAAGATCTTTTAATTCTCTCTCCTCACTTCATTTTGAAAATTCTAATAGGGTGCTGGATCAGATAGCACGCAGAGCAGTGCATCAGGATTGGGTAGTTCACGATTTGGTTGGTTAGGTTCCACACTGCAGAAGACAATGGGATTTGTTTCAAAATCCAACCGCCAGGTACTTACTGAGTTATGAAATTGGACAAACTTTGTTCAGTTTGCTCTTCTGCATAGCAACGTTAATCACTAACACTAATATTCTATTTATGTTCTGAAGGCAAAATTAGGGCAACAGAACAAGTTTTACTATGATGAAAAGCTGAAGCGATGGGTGGAGGAAGGTGCTGAGATTCCTGCCGAGGAGCCTCCCCTCCCTCCACCACCAACAAAATCCTCATTCCAGAATGGTATGCCAGACTATAACTTAAATGGCCCCATGAGTGGAAGTCATACTCCCAATGGAGTCGCAGAATGGAAATCTTCAAATCCTTCAGAGCATGGTTTGGGGATGCCACCAATTCCGCCCAGCCAGAACCAGTTTTCTGCTCGTGGACGGATGGGTGTCCGATCCAGGTAATTCAGTACTACTGTCATTTGCTTTCAGTTCTTTTTTTTATATATATTGCTATGTGAAATATTAAACGGGGAACTTGTGGCTTTTTCTGCTTTTGAAGATATGTGGACACGTTCAATAAGGCTGGTGCAACAGGAGCAGTGCCATCTTATAACAAACCGGCTGCTCCGTCTGTGACACCACCAGCTGGTGCCAAGTTTTTTGTGCCCACTGCAGCTGTTGTTGCTGCAGAGCAGATACCTCACCAAACAGCGGAGACACATAGGGAAACCTTCCATCAGGATGAGCGTTCATCCTCACCCCCAGCAACAACGTCATTTTCTTCACCCCCACCAGCGACACAATTTTCAGCACCAATGTCATCTACCATTCAGCGGTATCCGAGCATGGACAACATCGCTACTCCCAATCAGGGATCCGGGGTATCATCGGGAAGTAACAGCGGCTCATTCTCGAGATCACGCGCAGCATCATGGAGTGGAACATACTCTGACCAATTTAGTGCTGTGGCAGGCGCTAGATCACCTGACGGACGGACCATGCCCTCGCCACTCATGCCCGGCAAACCCTCGCATAGTCGTTCCAACAGCAATTCATCTGTGCAGTTCAACGGTTTGACAGAGGATCTTCATGAGGTTGAGCTCTGACAGGTGGCAGCTCAGCATGACCGTAAGTCATGATTTGATCCACACGACCTTGGTGAAGCCCAATTATTCCAGCAAACCCGTAGCGAGGGTAAAAGACAAAGGATTTGTTTTACGGTAAATCAGGGGAATGCCGGGGCTGAATTGGACCTCTGCCATTTTGCATGAAATTCTGCGATGCGCGCTAAACCGAGGTGCGCCCGACCTGTACTACGTACAGACTACAGTCTTGGTTTTTGAATATTTTGTAGCTATGTTGGTTATGCTTAAGAGAGAAGGGAAAGAGTTGGGTGCGCCCTTTTTTGCATGTGAGAAGCAGCATGTCGATGCCATTGTACAGATAATCCGCCTCTACCCCCATTCATTGAAGACGCAAACAAATTCACCCCCCCCCCCCCCCCTTTTTCTTCTTCTTTTTTTGGGAGAAGAATAGAAGAGAGATCGTCTATTCTAGTGTAAGAAAGCGTGACTTACTATGTAGTGTTGTTATACTGTGTTGTCCCATACCATGATATATTTATTCTTTGCAGACGCATGAAAGAGCTCGGTGCTGCCCGTTGTTTTGCAGTTTATCCTGTGTCGATCTTGGTTGATGTGATTGGATACTGCTTTGTCTGTACTCTGCGTACAATCCCAGCATAATTCCGATTTGTATCAACACGAAAACAATCCTATATATATAGGATCCAAAACTCGACAAGTTTGCTAACAAGTCCATAAAAGCGTGACATGTAACATTGCAAAATATCACCCATCAAAGGGGCGTGAGCAAAAGCAGCAGGCCACATCGTTAGGGCTAAATTAGGCTGAAGGAGCCGAAGAAAGCCTCTCTGACCCGTATTAGCTTAAGCTGCTTTTGGATGAACGTGACATGTTAGCTTGAGCTAAGGGGTATTTATATTGGTTTTTGTTTATAATTTTTGGTTTTGCCTCATGAATAGTAACAGTTTGTAGAGAAGTTTGTAAAAAAAAGATACTTCGTGCGATTTTAGCCGATATAAGTGAAATTACTACAGTGTATACTACAATCGACTACTAAACACTATATTAAAAAGACACTCCATCTAAAATCTAGATACTGTATAAAAGGTACTTACCGTAGAAAAACATCTTTTACAAGCTAATATGAAGTCTGACTGACTATAATATACCTTAAATCCATATGCAACTTTATCAATGTATTATATATGGGAAAAGAGGAGAAGAAGGTAGATACTAGTGTTCTGAAGCAAACAAGAAGATACTGTATGAGAGTGGAATGGCAAAAGCAGAGAAACCAAGTTGTACGTACCTAGCTCATCTGGCAGCAGCTGCTGCTTTGCAGAGCCGAGCCTCTCTTGGGTCTGTTCTTTTCCTCCGAAGCTGGCGGTTTTTGGCTTTTGCTATAGTACCTAACTTTTAAACGGAGTATTTTATCAAGACGGAGTCTATAAGTTAAACGATCTACATGTTAAAAGCCAAACATCTGTACTAGCTAAAATCGCAAATGAATATCTATTTCTCCATAATCTGTACCGTAAACAGCCAAAATTCAAAATTTTCAGCCAAAAGCCGCAGCCGTTGCCAAACAGGCCCATAGCCTGGTTTAAAAGATATTTTATTTAAAAATTAATTACTATAAAAATCAAAATTTAATTTTTTAAAACTGAAAAGAACAGTCTGGTAACATCACAAAATACCACCCATCAAAGGAGCGTGGGCAGGATCAGGGGCCACTCAGCTGAATCTCCGTCCATCTCTGCATCCGCCACCAATCTCCGTCTCCAAACCCTAGACCCACCGTTTTAATTTGATTGCCTTCCTGCCCACCTCCCCTCGCCATGCCCGCCGGGCAACTCCTCCGTCGCTCCCGCAAGGTCCGTCCCTCCCTCCGATCTCTCACATCATGGTGCTCCTTCTCTTTGTTTTTCCGTACGAATTGTACAGTATCGATGTTTTTTTTGGGGGCTCATGTGACATTGCCTTCATGGGCTGCTATGCTCCAGCTGAATTGCTTAATGCCCCTGTCGCATTAACTATTAACAGCATATAACTGCGGGCACATTCCATGCACCTAATTGTTTGTTACTTCGTTGAGTTATGAAATACTCCATCACATTGCTGTCTACTTTTGCTTCCACAGCTGCGGAGTCTGCAGAATGTTCTAGATTGTGAGCGTTCTAGCCTTGCGCGCTACTTCTCTAGTGGTTCTGGCTCCTCTGCCGTAAAGGAAAATGGTATGCATTGTCTTTCTGGCCTTTCTTTCGCCATTTTATTTCCATGACGCGCATTTCTTAGGTTGTTGATAGGCGCCTGTAATCCATTTGTTGAGCTAAAAAATTGGAGGTGCCCTTTCAAATGACTTCCTATTGTGACAGCTATTTATTACTCAGGAATGTACTATTCCCCATGAGGTATCGGCAAGGATCAAAAATTGGTACCGGTCTAAATTTCGATGGGGGCGGTATCGGCTTTCGGCCGGTAACCGGCAAAACCAAGTCAAATTTTAAGTTCTAAAATTTGAATTTGAAGCGGTAACCGGAAAAACCGGTCGATCACCGCAAAAAAAAGGGAGAAGCCACTAAAAAACCATGAAAAACACACAAAAATTGAATTAAGAATGTTTCGAAGCATATTTAGCTCATACAATAGGTAATCTAGCGCCAAAAAAAAACCTCGTGTGAGATCCTTCTCTTAATTGTGTATGTATTGCACGTTGTAAGCAAGTAGAGTGATCTAAAGTGCATGTATTGTATCTAGAGTTGGACTTACTATCCATTTGAACTTGTGCATTCGTTGCACGTGCTGAGAGTCAAGCGAGGGGCTTGACTTATTACTCTTGGAGTTTGCCGACTCCTAGACGGTGTCAGAGGCGTCGTGCGTGTTGATCTTTTCAAAGAAAGTTGTGAGAAGATGCGGCGAAATTGTGAAGATTGGAGCTCACCTACCTGGAGCGGGAAAGAGCTACTACTAGTAGATTGGGGTGTTTCAACTTAATTTGTGGAGCTGGTCCAATTCGTTTGGGCTAACCTCAACGTGGACTAAGGGACATCGGCAAGTCTCTGAATATTACGGTAAAAATATGCTGTGTATTTATGGTTTGTTTTCTTGTGTTCAATCTATTTTCAAGCAATTTACTTTTATAGAATTAAATTGATTATTTGTCATTCTAGGATTACAAACCTTTAACATATACTTAGGTTGTTGGTGCACTTAAGTGAAGCTAGTTGATTTAGGCTTTGTTTGTGCTAAAACCAATTTGATTTAAGGTTCTGTATTATATTCTTGGTTTTAACCAAATATCTTAAATAGAATCAATTAGAGAAGAGAGATTTTTTAAAACGACTATTCACCCCCTCTAGTCGACCTCTTCGATCTTACAAGTGGTATGAGAGTATGGTCTCATTTATTAGGCTTCACCGCTCATAGAGTTTAAAGGATGACAACTAGTGAGATAGTGCACCTAGATGACACACCTTTATTCAATGGCACAAATTATGATAATTGGAGAATCCGCATGATCTACTATTTTAAGGTCATAAGCCCAAAAATATGGCGGATTGTAGATGTGAGCTTTTCTTCTCTTAAGGATTCTCTTGCTCCAACATTCGAGAAAGAGAAATGCTCATGTCTGGATGCTCAAGCAACTAACGCTCTATTTAGTGCTTTGAGTGTAGAGGTGTTCAATACTATATGCCGACGACAGGGAGCTCGGCGCTGGTCTCCATGCGGCTTCCCCTTAGGTACCACCCTTGCCTGCGCCGCCTCAGCCCCTAGCTCAGCCTCTTGCACCACTAGATGCCGACTAGTCACCTCGCGGCTATCCCAGCCATAGCTCGTCTCGTGTCCTCCCCTTGGCTGGCTGCACGTAGGGGTGGAAAAAAAGCTCGTTAGTGTGGCTCGTTGGTTCGGTTCAAAATTGCTTCAATTATACTTGTTAATTGGTTAAACATTAAAATAAGTTGATTTCAAATGAATTTGAATTTTGCTCTAGCTCGGCTCGGCTCGTTAGCTCGTTTCTAAAAATACTTTCAAATTATACGTAAAATGATATTGAATCGAACTATGTCAATTTTAGGAAAAGCTCGATAAGACGAGGAGTTAGCTCGATATCCACCCCTAGCTGCACGCCGTCGCCTTGCTCAGGCGCCAAGCTGTTGCTCCCGACTGCACCTAGCCTTTACTTGGCTCCCTTGGCTAGGCCATGGCTGATTCTCAAAGCTCAACTCCGGGTTAGTCCGATGGCATTGACGGCCCTTCCGCTGGCTTTGGTACCATCCTTCGGCTACTCCCTGCATGGTTGGTAAGGCTTATGTTGTGCTATGCTATGTGTACCATGAATGTGCTATGGACGGTTGTGGAGACCTTACCTGGTTCGGTTAGGTTGGGCGGGCACATTGCTTTACGGTTCTTTTTTTTGCGTTTTGTTAAACATCATCCGGATGTTTTCTTTCTAACTATCATCTAGATTTAGGACCATTGGATTAGAGATTCAACAGTCATGAATTCCTCCCTTGAATTCTACCTCTTCCCCCCTTGAAAAAAATCTCCTCCTCAAAAAACAAGAGGTCTATTGATTTTTAATCTAAATGTCACAAATTTAGATGATAATTAGGAAGAAAACATCCGAGTGATGCATAGACACTCCTCTTTTTTTTTTCATTTTTTTTTCTCGTCTAGACTGTGGAGTCAAGTCAGCTTTTCCAACACCACCATAGTGGTAAGCGGATTCCCTAGATTTCTTTATAAGTAGCAGTTGCCCCCAAATCCACAGGTCCGATCCGATCGAATCCAATCCGATCTGCGCCACTCCAGTTCCTCTTTTTCCATTTGCGACCGAAGGAGAGGAGAAGCAGGAGGAGATGAAGAAGGCTTCGTCGCTGTCTGAGCTTGGGTTCGATGCCTCCGGCTCGTCGTCGGGCTTCTTCCGCCCCGTGGCCGACTGCCCCTGCACGCCGACGTCCGACCGGCGGCGCCTGACCAAGATCTCGGTTATCGGCGCGGGCAACGTGGGCATGGCCATCGCGCAGACCATCCTGACCCGCGACCTGGCCGACGAGATCGCGCTGGTGGACGCGCTCCCGGACAAGCTCCGCGGCGAGATGCTGGATCTGCAGCACGCGGCGGCGTTCCTCCCGCGCGTGCGGCTGGTGTCGGACACGGACCTGGCGGTGACCAAGGGCTCCGACCTGGCCATCGTGACGGCGGGCGCGCGGCAGATCCCGGGGGAGACGAGGCTGAACCTGCTGCAGAGGAACGTGGCGCTGTTCCGGAAGATCGTGCCGGCGCTGGCGGAGCACTCCCCGGAGGCGCTGCTGCTGATCGTGTCCAACCCCGTGGACGTGCTCACCTACGTGGCCTGGAAGCTGTCGGGGTTCCCGGCCAACCGCGTCATCGGCTCCGGCACCAACCTCGACTCCTCCAGGTTCCGCTTCCTCCTCGCCGAGCACCTCGACGTCAACGCGCAGGACGTACAGGTTGGTTGGTTGCTTGGTATCTCTCTCTTTCCTCGTAGTGGAGTGGAGAACCTCCTGTCCTATCTCATGACACGTGGGCCCCTAGAATTTGTCCTTTCTCTAGTGCGCCTCCTCGTGCGAGCATGTGCTCTCATCTGATCGAGGAGAGGATGGCCATGGGAGCAATGCACTGTGTGTGTGAGCCTCTTTCTGCAGTGCAGACCCTCAGATGAAGGTGGCAGTGGGATTAGTTTGAAGTTAGCCTATATATGTATCAACATTAGACTTGCTACGTGGCCGTGTGCTAGTGTAATAATCCACAATGATCTGATCCTAAAATGTTACTAGTAATTCCTAATTCAATTGTATGCTCTTAGTCTACTACTGTCCTGCCGTGCCCTGTGTATTGTCCTTCACCCCTTGGTCTTGACCCTAGGCTAGCAGTGCACAAGGCTGCGTGGCGCATTGGCTGTCGGTGCCGAGCAATGGCGCAATGGTCGTGAGAGAAAAGAGTATATACTCTGTAATGTGTCGGGGCACCATCCATCACGAGCTGGCAGCTTTTGGCACTTCAAGAGTAGTGTGAAGTTTTTAGCCCGAATTACCGGCCGGCCGGCCGGCCAGCTTAATTAGTTAATTTAGTTTAATTCTGTGACCCGGTAAATGAAAATGGAAACCCATCGATGATGAAGAAGGTCTCGTGAGTTTGTTGCAGGCGTACATGGTGGGGGAGCACGGGGACAGCTCGGTGGCGATCTGGTCGAGCATCAGCGTGGGCGGGATGCCGGTGCTCAAGTCGCTGCAGGAGAGCCACCGGTGCTTCGACGCGGAGGCCCTGGAGGGCATCCGCCGCGCCGTCGTGGAAAGCGCCTACGAGGTCATCAGCCTCAAGGGCTACACCTCCTGGGCCATCGGCTACTCCGTCGCCAGCCTCGTCTCCTCCCTCCTCCGCGACCAGCGCCGCATCCACCCTGTGTCCGTCCTCGCCAAGGGGTTCCACGGCATCTCCGACGGCCACGAGGTCTTCCTCAGCCTCCCCGCCCGCCTCGGCCGCGCCGGCGTCCTCGGCGTCGCGGAGATGGAGCTCACCGAGGAGGAGGCCAGGAGGCTCCGGCGCTCCGCAAAGACGCTCTGGGAGAACTGCCAGCTCCTCGGCCTCTGATTGCTCCACCATTAGGCCTCAACCGTCGATCGCCCTACTGCACGCACGCACTGCCGTTGCTTCCACTCGGACTGTCATCCTCCTCCTATGCTTTAATTGCTAGGGTTATTATTATGGTATTTGCATCTACAAACTTCTTAAACCAACTTTTCATGTTGTAGCGCTTGTTGGTGGTGCTTGCTACACGCGCGAGCGATTGCCTCTGCTGTAATTCCGTTGTACTAGCACACGCTCTGATCTCCTGGTCATCAATCTTTATAATATTATAATTTTATTAGTATCTCTTTATGTAACATTATAAAATATAGTAGTGATCAAAGTTGCATCTTAAAGACTGAGAAAAAGCTAAAAAAAAAGTCAAGTAAAAAAAAAACGGATTTAGTAATTTGCTCTTATATACGCACACGGCACACCTACATGAGATGCAGTACTGACCCTCCTCTTTGGTAATTAAAAATAAAATACGATCTATATACTCCATCAGGTCCTCATATTGGCCTGGCCTTTATTTCTACCACATCTCTTCATGCGCATACACACGCAGTTGCTAAGATCCAAGACACTGCCCATTTCTTAGGTACTACTAACTAGCAGTAATTAGCAGCTCAGCACATTAGTTAGGTTCTCACAAGTCTCGGGCCTGCGTGCGACGTGTGGAGGGTTGGAGAGGACGAGTTATGCATGGTGGGCCGGGCCGGGCCGGGCTTCTCTTGAGCACGCACGACATGCCCACTCTGAACAGAGAGCAATTTCTCAAATATATGCAAATTTCCAAATATATGCAAATTTCTCAAATCTGCAGAGAGCAATTTTGGAGCTCGTTTCTGATGAGGCTCCCAGGCTAAATGGCGCTGTTATTTCCAGTTAAAGATCGACTGACAGCAAGTGTTACTTGAAAGATCGAGCAGATCAAACATTTCTGCAGATCCACCACTTCTCTTATGACAATGTGATCTAATTAACTAATTGATAGCTGGGATATTTGTCCTACGATTTCTTTCTTGCATTTGCCCATGTAGAGTCTAGTATTTTTCTTCTTTTCTGCAATGACTGCGTGTTGGCTTTGCACTAGAGATCGATCGGGCACAGGTATCGTTAAACAAGTGAATGAATTATTGGAGAGATTCAAGGAAACGGAACTAGTCCTCGCGTCAAAAGAACGCGGTGGCGGAGGAACGCGGGGTCGGTTGGTCCATCGACGGACACCGGCGGCGGCGGTGATGATGACGTCCGCAGGGGCGGCATGCGTAATTACCACTTGCTGCTTGTCCTCAAACATGCCCATATTTTTACGTAATTACTTAAATTTTAGTTTTTTCTTATTTTTTTTTTCATCCCCCTCCTTTTTACCATCCACATCCCGCTGCTGTCCACCACTTGCTGCTTGTCCTCAACACTGCCTTCAGCTCCTCTTCGTCGACTATGGGTCATAGGCGGGCAAGTGGCGGTGACGGCTAAGGCGGCATGTGCAGGAGGAGGATGAGAGTCCACAGACCATCCCTCATCACCTTCCTCCTCCACCGCCAGAGTCACACCTCACCGGCTCTCCTATCCTCGGTACCTCGTCCTCAACCACCGACGCCGCCGCAGTACCTGAGGCGGGAGTGTCATGTCTGGTGAGCAAAATGCTGCCACTTGGCATAACAACACATCTATGATTTGGTGATAGAGAAAGTTAACTCTTCGATTTGTACGAGCCCGTGTAAACCACAAAAATATTGGAGTACTAGTATATTACAATCAGAATGTTAAATTTCTCTTTTGTGAAATTGAGTAGCAGTAGTTTTTTTTTTGTCAATCCTGAAAAAGATTAAGGAAAAAAAATCCAAAAACAAAATTAAGGGCCAGTTTTGCCATTACTGTCTTGTGCTGCGCTATCAAATCTAATTAGCTACATAAATCTTTAATAATTTCAGTAAAATTTTGCTATTATAGCTCAAAGAAAGATGGTTTCAATTTGCTCTAATATCCCAATGTAGGAAAACATAACGCTTTTGAAAGGTCATCGCAACGGAGCCAGTTAAAGGAATTGAAACAAAATACGCTGCTTTAGATAAGAGCAACTCCAACAGTAGCTCTCAAAACAGGGCCCTTACTTTTTATTTGAGGGCTCCCTCTACTTTTGAGGGCTCTGTTTTTTGGGCTGCACTCCAGCAGGAGCCCTCAAAACAGGACCCTCAAATTTATTCTTAGAGGGGATGACACATAGGACCCACCAGACCCCCAGGAATGAGGGCTCGAGGGGGAGATTTGAGGGCCCCCTACTTTTGAGGGCTCAAGTAGGAGCCATGCTGGAGTGAGTTTTTTTGTCCCTCGACCCTCAAAAGTAGGATGAGGGCTCAAATAGAGACCCTGTTGGAGTTGCTCTAAGCACTTGCGCTACATCTCCGGACCTAATTCCATGCAAACTAAAATGGTGCTGTTGGCCTTTGCTAGCGAAAATTAAGGTCTTTGTATGATTGTATATACCAAATCAAAAAAGGACAAAGGTCCTCGTTTAAGGTGAGCCAAATGATGACAGCACCATTTTGAGTTGGAAACCATCGGCCGGCCTCGATCGATTCGCTGTATTGTTTGTGGCCAACGGAATCTGCTTAGTTTTCTTTTAGGGGAAGGGAATCCGCCTAGTCGGTTCATCCACGTCGACCAGCTTCGCGTATCTTTTTTTTTCTTCTTCTTTTGAAATGGTGCAGCATAGTCAGCAACCCAGAGGCCATGTAATTAACTTGCTTCGTAAGACAATGGAGTGACATCAGCCTTCTATAATCTTTACCATATAAAACTTCTGATGACGCGATGAAAAAAATAGGAAGAGAGACATATTGTCTGACCTGCAATAGATGAGACAGTTTTTTTTTCTGTGTACGAATTATCTTTAGTTTTATCTAAAAAAATATAGAGAATTATACTATAGATAACATCCGTCTATACCATTATAGATCCTGTCATGTCAGATGGTGAGAAGTTTCATTCACTGAAGACCACCTCCAGTACAGTACAAACCAAAACATCTAGATCATATTAGAATTTACTAATTAATTTGCATTATGACTCTTCGCAACTTACCTATGAAAACTTTGCCAGACCAACGCAGAGTGTGACCGTATGTGGGTACTGCTGTACCAGGTAATGTAACGTTGTAGAAAGAAAGAGAGTTGGTAATGCATTAATTACCGATTTGGCCATATGACTCTGCCGCCAAAGGCAAATGGGGAGAGTAACAATTGTACATGCAATCTACAAAAATTGTACATGCAGCATCGGGCCGGCCGGGATGCTATTTCCCAACGTGCATACTGATACTGATACGCACATGCCTGATGGTACCTGTACCAGCTGCTCCTATATATTCAGGTAACCACGGTAGATAACATGGTATGTGAAAGAACCCTACATCTAATACCCTAACTAAGTAAGTAATTAGCGAGAAATTAAAATTAATTATTGCATTTCATTAAGCATAATTACAATTAAAATTACAGATTGAATTGCATTTTTGGCATTTCATTTACAATAACAAATTACATTATGTTTACAAAGTTATTTTACAAAAAGAGAAAAATAAAAAAACTCCAGCGTCGAGGTCTTTGGCGTAGGAGCAAATGCGTGTTTCTTCGTTCTTCGCCTGCAAGTAGAATTGTCGATAGTATCAAATCAAACCTATTTTCTTATGAAACTGGGGAACTAGATAATTAACAATCCAAGGGAGAATAAATAAATTAAGTAAAGTTGCCGTCAGAGCCCCTGGGCTGCTAGGGCCATTTTGAGAACGTCTTAGAGACTCCCCAGATCGTCCCGGGCTGGTCAGCACCTCTCGTCTCGGTGGGCTTCATCATTCGGCAAAACTTTAGAAAAATTAAAGCCCACAACCTTACCTTAGCCCAAAAGCCCACAAGCGAAATTCATGCATTTCAGCCCACAATTCCAAGCCCACATTAAATTCCAGCCCAGCCCATTTCAGCAGCACAGTGCACAGCACACCCTTAGGACCGAAGGTCCTTCGGTGCAGGAGAGCAAGACTCAGAAGGGGATAAGAACTAAGGCCCCGTTTGGCACAGCTCCACCACCGGCTCCTGGAGCCGTTTTGTGCCAAACGGGGTACAACAAAATAGCTCCACCCAAGGAGTCCCTTAAAACCTGCTGAGACAAAAGTAGCTCCTTGGGTGGAGCTGAAAAAAGTAGCTTCACCCAGCTCCACTTGTGAAGTAAAAAAACCAGCTCCACTTGTGAAGTGGAGCCGTGCCAAACGGGGCCTAAGCAGCCAGCCCCAGCAGAGAGAGACCAGAAACACCTCCCCTAGCGTTTCCAAAAGCCAGCCCCGTGCTCTGCATTTGCCACAGCTCACACAAGGATAAGCACAACCAAACAACAGACTGTCCCCAACAGAGAACACCCAGAGCCTTCACCAATCCCAGCATAGTGTAGCACCTTCGGCCGGAGGCCAGAAGGTGAAACCAGAGCATCGGCAGCCGAGGGCAGAAGAGGCCGGCGAGGAGAAGGCAGACATCGGGGAACCGACAAGGACCAGAGGGTAAGGAGCAAATCAACAGGTCCTTGTTACCCTTTTCTTTCCTCTTTGGGAGCATTCGGGTCAAACCATACCGAGGGAGGAATCACTTCACCAGTATATCGGCAATCACCTATAGCATGAAGGTAGCCATGACCCAAAAGCATTCCCCAACCACAAATACCACAACTCAGAGCCTTAAGGCACATCACCGATTGCGGTAGAATAAAGCCAGTAGTAAAAGAGTAAAATGAGGGAATCAAATGCATGCAAAATAATTAGGAGAGGAAGGTCAGCACCGGGTTTATAGCATTGTAGTCCGCCACCATCCCAATCTAGCACGGTAGCCGGCGGCCACCATGGAAAAAACTCAAGAATCCTGCAAGCCATCGCATGCCAGTGAGGTATAGCCTCAAATCCAACCACAAGAAAGTCAGTAAAAGTAGATCCACCGCCAAAGAACCACCGTCCTGGGTTGGATCAGCCCAGATCTGAACCCAACGGAGGCGCCATGGCCGGGTAGTGGAGGAAAAGTCAGGTGTTAAAATAGAGAGGGGAGCCGAGGAGTAGAGGGAGAGGAAGCGTAGAGGGGAGGTGCCGAGTGGGGGTGCTGAGAGGAGGCGCGGCATGGAGGCGTCCAGAGGAGGCGCGGCGAGAAGGCGTCGGGGAGGAGGCGCAGTGGAGTGCAGTGAGGAGGCGGCGGAGAGTGGGAGCGTGAGGAGGCGTGGAGGCGTGGTGAAGAGAGGCGGCGGCAGAAAGGAGGCAGAGAGGAGGCATCGGTGGGAGCAGTAGGGAAAGGAGAAGAGCCACGGTGGGCCGAAGCCAGCAGGCTGCTGCGCACGGGTATAGGGCCGCAAGGCCAGTTAGATGCCAGTAGATTGGGTTTTAGAAACCCCCAATTAATCATATACCCTCCATTTAGATGGAAATTTAGGATTTACCCTCCTGGCTCACGTGTCAGTGACTTATGATGACCCCACGTGTCATTGAGATGGGGAGGGTAAATCCTGAATGTCTCAACTAAAGGGAGGGTATATGATCCAATCTCCCTTTTAGAAAATAACTCTGGTATTCCTTCATAGCATTTTCTGTAATTAATTAAAAATAAACCTGATTAATACCTCTGTAAATATGCTTAGAAAAGCCACGCAATTAGAAATAACCTTTAGATGGTTGAGGGATATATTTCTCTATTTATTTCCCTTTCTAAAATTAGTAAAATTAATAGCCGTAAGTATTTACTTTTAAGTTAGAATTAATTGCTGCAGAATTCGAGCGATCACCAAGCGGGAGAACAAAGTTGATTTCTAGCAGTTCTGAATTACCCCTCGTATCAGGCAAGCTCATTCTTCGATCATGCACATATCTATGTTAAAAATACGTGTATTTCCAGCAATATTAATAATCCTAGTTAAATGCATGAAAACCATTGTTTTAAAAACAAATCAGAGAAATGAAGATGCTATGATGTTAAGATGAGTAAGATGAGAAAAGAAAAGAGGAGAAAAAGAAAGAGAGAAAGTAAGAAATGAAATGAACAGTTGTGGTACTGCTGAGAAGAGGAGCAGGCCCACAAGCAGAGATGTATTTGGTGGGTAAAGAGGTTCAGGGAAAGGATGCAGAGAGGCTAGGCAGACCTCTTTACATAGGGCTATGATGTAAGGATTTACCCCATTTTCACTCAGATAGGGGACCGTAATTATCGTGCCAACCAATTTCCCATTTTGGACGGGCGGAAATTAGTATCCCGTTACGTTAACCAGTCCACCACACTGGGTATGTATTTATGTGTGAGTAAGAGATGGATGGAGCTCAGGACCAGTAACGCAAGTCTGGAAGTGAGTAAGTCCCAGACGCTATATGCGTTAGGTGGAGTGTTGGCCGGGAGCCGGTCTAACCAAACACTATTGGAAGTCGGTGGAGCCCAAGTGAGCGACTTGGCACCCGATGGATAATAGATGGGCTGGTGGATGGAATAACGTAATCGGAGAAAAGTTCTGTACTCTGAACTGGATTCCATACCTAAGGCAGTGTGGAAGGACCTAGCTAAGAAGGTTCAGAGCAGCTTTGGGTACAGTGGTACAAGCCTGCGCAGTGCTGATAAAATCATGAATTCATGCCAGTTCACTGGAATGTGGACTACGGTGATCGCTAGGGATCGTACCTTACTGGGTGAAAAGTAGAAAATATTTCAGAAGTAAAAAGGCAAGACTTGATATTTTCATATGATTAATTTTAGAATAGGAGAAGTAAAATTTGGACTTAAGGACATGAGAGCATATCAGTGCATTATTGCTATTATGCTTGCTGAGTACCGTGGTACTCACCCTTGCTATTAATCTCCTTTGTTAGACCCCAATCCGCTCGAAGAGTCTTATGAGCAGGATGAGGGGGAAGCAGGTGCGTCGAGTCGACTGGGGAGGAGGACGACGACTATGAGGAGCCTGGCAAGGTGGACCCCGTATACTTCGGCTGGGACGAGTAGGAAGCCCAGTGGAGTGGACGGAAGAGCATTAGGGTATTAGTCTTGCTTTTGTGATTATTGTTACCTTTGTAAAACCAGACCCTAGGCCATGTGGCCATTGCTGTAATAAAGTCTACAATTTCTAGGTTATTGTTCCGATGCGCTACTCTGGTAAAGGGTTACCATTTGCCGGAGCAATGTTCTATTGATTAGGCAAATAGTAAACCGTTTGTCCCATGCGGTTATCCGGCTCTGAGAGGTATGAACATTATAACATGGTATGAACATTATAACATGGTATGAACATTACGAATATAATCACTTGAGGCCGACATCGCATGCATGTCAGCCAGATATTCAATTGCTTGTTCGCTCGTCAGATTGCATCTCTGCAGGAAGTAAAATTTCCGTCTGTAATGTTAACCAGTTGGCTCTTTCATGGATTAGCATGCAGAGCTTCACGAACACTTGTGATGTCAAAAACTAAAGAATCCACGTGCCTTGATATATATATCAAGCTAGCTACCTGCGTGCTCCTCCATCTACCAGGCTGGATTAATTACCTGAAGGTGACGTGCTGCATGCTGCTTATGATTACTAACTGTAACAGTAGTTTCCTGTGATTATCCCGGCGGCCAGCCAGATCACCACCACCACTGGGCAGGGCAGATCGCTAACTGTAACATGCAGATCCATCCATCCGATGGGGCGGTGCCATGTGCGGGACAGCAACGCCGCCCTCGCATGCCAAACCTGCAGAATGGAAAGGAAATTAATCATGGAAGAGTGCATGAACCAACAGGGAAGCGCCATGAGCCATGACTATAAATACCCGAGCCGAGCGCCGCGCCTCCATCGGCTTCCTTCCACACAAACACAGCTTGTTAAGATTAGCAGTAGCAGAGAGAGAGTGAGAGACCAGGGAGGGAGGGAGGAGGCTCCCTGCATCGCACGTTTGCGTTCTTAGTTTCACGTCCATCCAAACGAAGGCCTTCCTCCTCTCTTCCAATGCAGACCCGGGACAACAACATGCCGCCGCTCCCCTATTCCTACTCGCCGCTGCCCGCCGGGGATGCCCGCGGCCACCGGCGGCCGCTGTGCGCCGCCCTGTTGTTGACCGCAGCCACGGTGCTCCTTGCGCTCGCCGGCGTCAGGCTCGCCGGGCGCCCCATGGATGCGCTTTCGGTTGGTCCCGCAGAGGTGGACGCCGTGGCGAGGAGCAGGGGGCCGGAGTCGGGTGTGTCCGAGAAGACGTCCGGGGTGCGGAGCGGCGGGAGGCTGGGCGCGTCCGGCGGCGACGAGGGGAATGCGTTCCCGTGGAGCAATGCCATGCTGCAATGGCAGCGCACGGGGTTCCACTTCCAGCCCGACAAGAACTGGATGAACGATCCCAACGGTGAGCCCTCACTCGCACACAAGACATCCATTTCATCTCATCTCATCTCACCTCACCTTTAATTAATTAATTAATTCGTTTGTCCCTGCATATATCGTACGTACGTTATATACACTATCGGCGTTCTCATCCCGTGCTGTTGGAGATGCAAATGTATTGTGGTTATGCCTTGCCTAACAAGAGGCCGGAGAGCTGACAAGAATGGAGCAAGACTTGCCGTTAGTCGGAAGCGAACATTTGTTACCCCTAAAACTAACATTCTGTTCTTGTTAAGATCCTTCATGAGAGAGAGAGAGAGAGAGAAATCCGGATTCCAACTACATGCAACTAGAAACAGTGAACAGAATCATTTCGTGTCGCTGCCTCTTGCAGCTCGGTTACAGCGATCGATCGGATCGACCGATCAACCTTCGATCAAATTAACCCCATGATGTTTAGTGGTATCCACTTCCGACGCATCTTAATTTGAGAGAGAGAGAGAGAGAGAGAGAGAGAGAGAGAAGGACTGCAAAATGAAAATGGTGAATTGAAATGCAGGGCCTGTGTACTACAAGGGTTGGTATCACCTCTTCTACCAGTACAACCCGGAGGGCGCGGTGTGGGGCAACAAGATCGCCTGGGGCCACGCCGCCTCTCGCGACCTCCTCCATTGGCGCCACCTCCCTCTCGCCATGGTTCCCGACAGATGGTACGACACCAACGGTGTCTGGACCGGCTCCGCCACCACCCTCCCCGACGGCCGCCTCGCCATGCTCTACACCGGCTCCACCAATGCCTCCGTCCAAGTCCAGTGCCTCGCCCTCCCCGCCGACCCCGAGGACCCCCTCCTCACCAACTGGACCAAGTTCGACGGCAACCCCGTCCTCTACCCGCCGCCGGCCATCGGCGCCAAGGACTTCCGTGACCCTACCACCGCTTGGCTCGACCCCTCCGACAAGACCTGGCGTATCGTCATCGGCTCCAAGGACGCCCACCATGCCGGCATCGCCATGACCTACAAGACCAAGGACTTTGTACACTACGAGCTCGTCCCGGGGCTGCTGCACCGCGTCCCGGACACCGGCATGTGGGAGTGCATCGACTTCTACCCCGTCGGCATGCGCGGCGACAGCGGCATCGACATGTCGGAGGCCATGGCGAAGAGTAACAGCGCCGAGGACGTGGTGCACGTGATGAAGGCGAGCATGGACGACGACCGGCACGACTACTACGCACTGGGCAGGTACGACGCGGCGGCCAACGCCTGGACGCCCATGGACCCCGACGCCGACGTGGGGATCGGCCTGCGCTACGACTGGGGCAAGTTCTACGCCTCCAAGACATTCTACGACCCGGTCAAGCGCCGCCGCGTGCTCTGGGGATGGGTCGGCGAGACCGACTCCGAGCGCGCCGACGTCGCCAAGGGATGGGCATCGCTCCAGGTACCTAGCTATGCCTACATCACGCTTGCTTGCTTGCTTGCTACATCTGTCGACTTCTGTTCACTTCAGATGGCAGGCACTTCGTTTTTCGTCTTATCAGCATGATTAGTAAGTATTGCACTTTTGCTATGTTCCAAAGACACGTGGGCACGGGAGGATCAATATAATTGGAGCCACTTGTGAATCAGTCGTGCACATGGCAACAAAATCTCGCCATGTTACCGTCATCTCGTTGTCAAGTGTCTCTTAGCTTCATTCGACTACTATTCTAGCTCTAGCTAGCTCACTGTTGAGATACCTTGCACAAGGCAGGCAGCTGACCTAAAAACTGTTAGTACTGGCCGGCTGTGCACATGCGGTGGATGCGCCCATAACCCACTCGATCATGTGCAACCATGTGCCAGGATACACTGGAAACTAGCTAGTACCTAGCAAAATAATTCTTAGTGGTATAACCTAACTGGGATTAATTAGACAAGAAAAGGGATGTCTTGTCCGGTTACCCCCATCATTTCTTTGCTGTCACAACTATAGGAAGGGCAGACATGGATCATGGATGGATCGAAAAGCAAGTTGCTAAGAACATTATGTAGGACCTACCCCACAACACAACATAATCACCTAATTAATTTGTTCTAGCTAGATCAACTGATGCCTTGATCTGAAAACTGGGGTAAATTTATAAGGCGCTAATTGTGACCCAACAGTTAACGTTAACCTGCATGCTGTTTTGCAGTCGATCCCTCGCACGGTGGTGCTGGACACCAAGACCGGGAGCAACCTTCTCCAGTGGCCGGTGGAGGAGGTGGAGACGCTCCGGACCAACTCCACCGACCTCAGCGGCATCACCATCGACTACGGCTCCGTCTTTCCGCTCAACCTCCACCGCGCTACCCAGCTCGACATCCTCGCCGAGTTCCAACTCGACCCGCTCGCCGTCGACGCCGTCATCGAGGCCGACGTTGGCTACAACTGCAGCACCAGCCGCGGCGCCACCGGCAGGGGCGCGCTCGGCCCCTTCGGGCTGCTCGTGCTCGCTGACAAGCACCGCAGGGAGCAGACCGCCGTCTACTTCTACGTCTCCAGGGGGCTCGACGGCAGCCTGCGCACGCACTTCTGCCAGGACGAGACGAGGTCGTCGTATGCCAACGACGTAGTCAAGAGGGTCGTCGGCAATGTCGTGCCCGTGCTCGACGGCGAGACGCTCTCGGTGAGGGTCCTGGTGGATCACTCCATCGTCGAGAGCTTCGCGCAGGGCGGGAGGTCGACGGCGACGTCGCGCGTGTACCCAACGGAGGCCATCTACGCCAACGCAGGGGTGTACCTCTTCAACAACGCCACCAGCGCGCGCGTCACCGCCAAGCGCCTCATCGTCCATGAGATGGACTCCTCCTACAACCAAGCCTACATGGCTTGATTCTAAAAACATCTTTTTTTATTTTATAGCACAAGTGTATTTCCATTCTGATTTTTTTGCCCCATTTTTCCTATTTTTAATTAATCATCTCTATCGATCGAGGCCTTCCCACTGTACCTAGTGGAAGGTTCCATGATGCAAGGCTGTAGTGTACATGTTCGATGTATCTCGTGAGTCAAAGTTTTACAGAGATTTTTTGCAGGACCGAAATGGTGACAGAGGGGGTGAATGTCACTCGCTTCAAAGTCGCCCCCGAGAAATCGAACACTGATTTTTCAGAAAGATGCAAAACACAGCACCTCACAGAAAATTAAAATTAATTCCTCTGAATCTTGGAACGCATGCGACACCGAAAAATTCAGCATAAATCAGAGACTAACTAGTAAAAAATTCAACGGAAAATATCGCTGTTTGATCTGCATACAAAATTGTTGAAGATCAACTGAGAAAAGAAATTTTCTTGTACAAATGCCCAACGTGAGAATAGTGTTCTCCAGTCAAAAGCTGAAGTTACTGTAGCACTGAAATGGGACTTATTCTGTGATGATTCGGCCAGCCAAAAGGATTCAAAACTGTAGCTCACAACAATACTACTGCCGATTCACAGGCTGCCCAAAGAACTGATTGCTGCTCACTGCTGAAGCAAAAAGCAAACAACAAAGCTAAAAGGCAAAAGGAGGCAGCTAGGAGAAGGAGTACTACTTGGCAAAGGAAGGATCATGAGCTGCTGCTAACAAAGGGAGTACTATTCGGATCCCTGCAAACCGAGAGCAACCCAAAAGAAAAGAAGGATAAATGGCTGCCAAACTGCTCTGCTCAGATCACTGCAAAGCAACACGACTGAAAAAAAAAATGAAGAAACTTCCTCTTGGCCGAATCAAATAAGAGAAACGGGGCTTTCTGCTGGCCACAAATTTCAGCTAGAGATCAACTAGAAATTCCAAGAAATATGCAAACTAGAGGAACTGAGCAAATCATTTGAGAGCAAATCTTGCTGCCGAGAAAAAGAGAGAACCAACAAGGAGACCAAGAAAACTTAATCACAAAAGAATGAACAAAAGGACATGCACGAGAGATAAAACTTCATATTCCCATTCCAAGAAACAAGAGATACAAAGATCTACGTCCCCATACGCATGGACATTCGGAGGAATGATTACAAGAATTCTCAATCCATCCTCTCCCTCTCAATCCTCAAGAACACCAAGAGCTACACATGCTTCTTGGGAGGAACACACACATACACACATGGAGAGACCCAAATGGAACCCTAACTTTTACATCCACTCTCTCAAATTTCAGCACACCATCTCCTTCTCTATTTATACCCTCCACTAATGGGTTCACCAAGTGCTTTACCCATTTAGCTTTTGCGCTTTACCCACAATCCACTTCCTTTAGTGCAGCTTTGCGTTTTTACCGAAACGCCCCTCGCGCACCTTCCAGGAAGCTTCCTCATTCCTTGCCCTGCAAGCCACGCAGTTTCGCCGTCTTCGGCACACCTCGACCGTTCTGACCTCAGCGCCACCTGCGCCTAGTCCGGTCCACCGTGCCTCGCCACGACTCCACCTCGAGTCCACGTCGTCTTCGACACATCCCGACCGTTCTGACCTCAACGCCACCTGCGCCTAGTCCGGTCCTCCGTGTCTCACCACGACTCCGTCTCGATGTCCTGCAGCCAACACAGACAAGAAACACATCGCATAGCACGGTACAAAACATGTAAACATGGTTAGCACCTACAAATCCTACTCAAGCGAGAAATGACCCACGTGGCCAACCGGGACGACGCCCACGCGTCAAATTTGTCTAGTCACGACCCGACCTCGCCAAATGCCAAAAAGGCACGAATCACTCAAACTAAACTCACTCTAACCAAACCACGAGTCAATTACTCATCACCAACACGGGATTTAGACCACATGGTCTCTCAATCTCCCCCTTGATGAGTATATTGACAAACTCAGAAAAAGCACGAAGTTGAGTTTGAGTTTGAAGAATCCAACATGGTCCAAAGAAGGGAATGAAGCTTATGACCATGTCGACAGAAGAACCACTAGAGCAACAACTGAAAGAACAAATTGATCTCCAAAGCTCTAAAATGATCCCAACAGACTTTTTCTTCTCTATTCTCCCCCTTTTGGCAATAAACACATCAAGATGCAATAGAGAGAATATGACATGTCAATGGATGAATATGGCTGAAGTTTGTTTATTTAAACATTTAGAGCCATGAGAATTATCCATATTGACCATAATGTAATACACCAAGACATAACTCAATAAAACACTATCTAGATCATGACAACATATATATAAACCAGCTAGAGCACATAAATGACAATCTGAAATGTAAGGCATTTAGTGAGCAAGTCAAGTCAACAATTAAGCAAAGTCTAGCTAGAGATATCTAAGGATGACTCAGGCCATGTCAATAAGCTAAGCGGAAACAAGAAGCTAGTGTTGAGTCAATTAGAGTGCTACAAGCTCAAGAGTGTATCATTTGGTTAAGCACTTTTCATCTTTAGGTGATTAAGCAAATCTTGCACATTTGACATATTTTCTTTTAAAGCTTATAGCTGTTTCCAACCAAAAATTTTATCATGTGCTAGATCTCAAGCCTTATGCGACTACTCCAAGCAAGAAGCTTAAGAAGATAGTCCAGGTCATCCAAAACTCCCCCTGAGTTCATGCCTAGTGCAATGGCAAGCCGTCTCATGAGAAAGAATTGGTGAAATCAGTTTTTTCGCACATAAAAAGAGATCTTTTTGCTTTTTAACAGATTGTGCTAACTCATGATGTATCAAGATGCTAAAATAGCTCAATCTAAGATTCAACCTAGATTCAAGACTCAACTCAGCCTATTTGACATGGCATGAATCATACAAGGATAGCTAAAGATAGACTAAACTCAAATGCAAGCATGACAAGTTTTAATTTAAGTTGAGCAATTTTAATTAACTTATCATGACAGAAAGCTAGTCTACACATATAAAGTCATGATAAATCTAGCAAGCTAAGCACAAGTCATGGCAAGGTGTAAAGCATTGTAAACATGTCATAGCAGGATAATAATCAAGGCTCAATGTAGTTATATATTACAATGCTAAATGCTAAAATGCAGAAAAATCCAGCTCCCCCTCAACATGACATGCAACTTTTAGTTCAAGTTGAGTTAAGTCACAATTAAGCTCCAGAAGCTCCCAAAAGAACTCTCCCTGAACCAAAGCAGTAAATCGAGAAGCCGACAAATAAAACCAAAACAGGCAGTCCTTAAAGCATAGATAAGATATAGAGACAACTATGACTCAGACTGACTCTCATCTACCCCATATGACTCCAGGAAAATCAGCTGACAGTAAATCACACACTAGAGAGCAAACACGTACCCTGTCTACCCGAGGGTGGCCCAACCCTCGCTAGAACCTACAAGAAGTGAGTGAGCTCGACCTAGTGAGATAAGAAATAGCTAATAAGAAGCATCCTGAAAGCACAAGATAAGAGTAAGAAGTCTAAGCAACTAGACAAGAGAAGCACTCTAACCTATGCTGGAAGGACTAAGCCCGATGCAACCCGAGTGCAAAGCAACAGAAATGAGACAGAAGCATAATCAATATAGTAAAGCAGTAAAGCCCAAAGCTCCCCCTCACTACAGTCCATAAGGACAAACCACCCCAAGCTCTCCCCGCAGAGCTGAAAACCTCGAACTATCCAATGGCTTGGTGAAGATGTCAGCCAACTGGTGGTCACTCTCCACAAACTGGAGCACTATATCGCCCTTCTCTACATGGTCTCTAAGGAAGTGATAACGGATATCGATGTGCTTGGTCCGAGAGTGTTGCACTGGGTTCTTGGCAATGTTAATCGCAGAAGTGTTATCACAAAAGAGTGGAACACTGTCTATCGCTAACCCAAAGTCCCGCAGGGTCGAGACCATCCAAAGCACTTGGCTGCAGCAACTGGCAGCAGCAACGTACTCGGCCTCTGCAGTGGACTGTGCAACACCGGACTGCTTCCTCGAAGACCAAGAAACGAGAGAAGTGCCAATGAATTGGCAAGTGCCAGAAGTGCTCTTCCTATCTATCCTACAGCCGGCAAAGTCTGCATCCGAGAAGGCTCTCAAGGAAAGACAGGATGAGGAAGAGTACCAGATGCCATAGTCAATGGTAGCTCGAAGGTACCGAAAGATGCGCTTCACCGCCTGGCGGTGAGATACGCGAGGAGAGGCCCGAAAACGAGCACACAGACACACAGAGAAGTGTATGTCTGGTCTCGAGGCAGTGAGGTAAAGAAGGGAGCCGATCATACTTCTGAACTCTTTCTGATCAACTGGCTCGCCGTCCTCATCTGGGTCAAGATAGGCTGTAGAAGCCATGGGAGTCGACACAGGCTTACCATCACTCATGTCGAAGCGTCTCAGGAGGTCACGAGTGTACTTTCCCTGATGAAGAAATGTACCCTCCCGAGTCTGCTTGATTTGGAAGCCAAGGAAGAAGGTCAACTCGCCCATCATACTCATCTCAAACTCGGTGCTCATGACATCCGAGAACTGTGAAACCAGAGTATGGGAAGAGCCGCCAAAGATGATGTCATCGACATAGATCTGGACGAGCAGAAGGTCATTGCCATGACGGCGGATGAACAAGGTCTTGTCAACTTTACCCATTTCAAACCCATGACTCAACAAGTAGGACTTAAGCCTCTCATACCAAGCTCTGGGGGCCTGCTTAAGTCCATACAACGCTTTGGAAAGCTTGAAGACATGGTGTGGGTATTTGGGGTTCTCGAAACCTGGAGGCTGTCTGACGTAAACTTCTTCCTCAATAACGCCATTAAGGAAGGCACTCTTGACGTCCATCTGGTAGAGCTTGAAACCCTTAGAAGCTGCAAAGGCAAGCAGGATTCTAATGGCCTCAAGTCGAGCTACTGGGGCAAAGGTCTCCTCAAAGTCTAGACCCTCAACCTGGGAAAACCCCTGAGCTACCAGTCTAGCCTTGTTTCGAATAACCACTCCATCCTCGCTCTGCTTGTTCTTGAACACCCACTTAGTCCCAATAATATTGTGACCTCGCGGGGGCTCGACAAGCGACCAGACCTTGTTTCTCTCGAAATTTTCTAGCTCCTCATGCATGGCATTGACCCAAGACTCGTCAGAAAGAGCATGAGAAACATCCTTGGGCTCAAAGGAGGCAATGAAAGCAGAATGGAGACAGAATTGAGATAAGCCAGATTTTGAGCGGGTAACACGCTCGAACAGGTCTCCAATCATCTGCTCAGAAGGATGTCTTTTCTGGATATGTCGGGGAGGTCCAGGATGAGATGAAGAAGTGGCATCTACCTCGTGAGCTGACGAGATAGGAACAGAGCCACTAGCTCCAGAGGAAGCAGAAGGCATGGGCTGATCACCTGGAGGTGCGGTGGAAGAAGGCATCTCAAGGGGAGGATGGGGAGCTGGATCAGGTAAACAACCATCGTCTCCATCGTCCTCATCATCCACAAAGATGGTCTCGGACTGCTCTAAAGAACCTGAGATATCTGGCCTAGTCCCCGGACTGGCCTCGTCAAAGGTCACCTCACAGGTCTCTACCATTTTGCTAGACTCGCAGTTCCAGACCCTATAAGCCCGCGAAGAAGGCGAGTAACCTAGAAAGATCCCATCACAAGAACGTGACTCGAACTTATCTAGGTTCCCGGATTTCAGAATAAAGCACTTGCAACCAAACACACGAAAATGGGAGACGCTGGGCTTTCGCCCGTATCTCAACTCATAAGAAGTGCGGTGCAAGTGTGCCCTAAGAAATACTCGATTTGAGACATGGCACGCGGTAGCTATAGCCTCAGCCCAAAACTTCCGCGGTGTAGAGTACTCATCAAGCATCGTCCTGGCCATCTCGACCAAGGTACGGTTCTTCCTCTCCACAACGCCATTTTGTTGTGGGACGTGCGGAGAACAGAACTGGTGCTCTACACCTGTCTCACCACAGAAACTCTCGAAGTAGGAATTCTTGAACTCCGTGCCATTGTCACTGCGGATCGCTCGTAAGGCACCCGGGAGCTCAACAGAAAGCCTACCGAAAAGACCTCGGAAATGTGAAAATGTCTCATCCTTCGAGGCTAAGAAAAACACCCAAAAATACCTCGAGAAGTCATCGACCACAACAAGAACATACCACTTTCCTCCTGCTGACTGCACTCGAGCTGGTCCAACTGTGTCCATATGGAGCAGCTGTCCTGGTGCATCGGTCATAGTAACTGTGACCGGAGGATGAGAAGCGGCAACCATCTTGCCATGCCGGCATGGAGTGCAAACAAGATCTTTGACCATCTTGAGTTTCGGCAGACCACGAATGAGATCGTGACCGCTAACTCGAGTCAAATGGTCAAAGCCTATATGACCAAGTCTCCTATGCCAGAAAGAGAGATAGCGGGACTCAGAAGCAACTAAACACCTGAGAGGATCGCCAGAAGACTCAGAAAAATCAGCACGAAAGATCCTCCCAAAACGAGAAATCCCGCAAACCAGACTCCTCGAAGAATCAAGAATTTTGCAATTGTTTTTCTTAAAGCTCACCTCGAAATCGTCATCGGTAAGCTGAGAAACTGACAGCAAATTATACTGCAACTTACTAACCAAGGCTACATCTTTTAAAATGAAAGAATCATTAATGCGCACTGTACCTTTGGCGATGACGCGCCCAGATGAAGCATCTCCGAAGGTGATCGTCTCATCACCTGGAGCACGGGCAAGGGAAGAAAACCAACGGGAGTCTCCGGTCATGTGTCGTGAACACCCGGAGTCTACAAGCCAAACCTTTCCCTTCCCTGCCCGGCGAACCTGAGTCAAGCAGAGAGTAAAGTCTCAGTACTGGGGTAAATCAAGAGAGATTTTGGCACCCAATACTTAACAACACGTCGAGCAGATGAAGTAGTCAAGCACGACTGACCTCTATCTACCCTACGCTCTCTGTCACTCACAGCAGAAGGTCTGTGAGCAGACCTGAAGCTGTTGTGGGGTCCGACTGCTACGGGAGAGCGAGTCGGAACACCGGCAACACGCTGATCACGCCGCGGGTAGCTATCTCGATGGGGAAAACGAGATCTACCCTCAGGACGGCGGAAGTCATGACCAGAAGCAGCATGAGGACGGAAAACAGAAAACTCGGAAAAATTAAGTCCTCTATGCTGCCTAAACTCCGTAACAGGAGCAAGCCTAGACCTCGTGTTGGTCTTAGGTGTCCTCAGGATCTGGGGCTGACCCTGAATATGCCTAAGAGACTCAACACGGTCTCTACGCGCGATCTTGGCGCGCCTGAAGCATCTCTCGATCGAGTGCCCATCCTTCTGACAGAAGGTGCAGTGGTACTTCACCTTCTGAGAGGTGGAAGTAGCACGAAGAGGCTTCGCCTTCTGAGAGGCCGAAGCAACAGGTGGAATCACCTTACTGTCAGAGATCCCTTGGACAAAGCCCGCTGATTTGAATTTCACCTCGTCAGACTTGGGCTCAACCTCGATCACACCTCCTAAGATAGGTCGGAGAATAGCAGGAGGATGCTTCCTCATATCCTCATAGAAATTATATCCTAGACCTTGATTGAACTTGCAAATCTTGGATTGGTCTAGAATAAGATTGAACTTCTTCTTGCCGCCTACAAACTTCTCGAGAGTGTTCATAAGATACTGACACTCCCGAAAGAGAGAGATGCAAGAAGAGCAGGGAGAAGAAGAGACATCAGAAGGTAAGGGAGCAGAAGAAGAACCAACAGCAGAGGGAAGAATGGCTTGTGCACGCACAGCCGACTCTGAATGGGCAGTTCTACTGCTAACCAGTTGGTTCACGTTCCTAGGCGTCTCCACCTTACCCTGGGGCTTCTCCCCCTTCTCAGCACAAACAATACAAGCAGTTGGTGCCTTCACTAGTTGATCCTTAGTTAGCTTCACACATTTGTCATTCAAGGCAACGAGTTCAAGTTTTAGTTTATCACAGCTAATGCAAGGTGAGCTAACAGGATCCTTAGTCGCGAATTGAGCCATTTTCTTATTAGTGTCAATCATTTCTTGAAACTGTTTTGAGACAGATTCAAGTTCAGCAGTTAATCTAGGACAATTCAAACATGAATCAATGGGCTCAAGCAATGAAGCACGCAACTCAGCAATCTTGTGATCTGCCCGTTTTAGGTTCATCTTTAAATTATTGCAATTTTCACAAGACTCGGGCAGATCAAGGAGCATGGCATAAGGTCCTCTAGCAGCAATGTCCTTAACCTCACATGAGGTGGGAAAAGTAGTCTCATCAGTAGTAAGTAGGGTAACAGCCATCCTACTCAACTCTAACTCAGCAAGCAGACTAACATTCTCCACCTTAATAGAATCAAGCTCAGAGGACACACTATCATGCGAGGTCCTTAATTTCTCCATATCAACCAGCAAAGTAGAGCATGTATCACAGTCGTCACGGGAGGGAGCAGATGTAAGTGAAGTAAGCTCCCGTGACAGTCTATCTACTTCCTTCTCCAACTCGCTACATCTAGCTCTAGATCTAGCATGACATCCTCCTAGCTTAAGGAAAGCTTCATTAAGTTGGTCATAGGAGGGACATACCTCGTCCGAGTCGGAGTACAGCTCGCTGTCGCTGAGTTCGCCCTCGAGGGCCATGAAGCACATGCCGGAGAAGTCGTCGCCGCTCTTGGGATTTGGTCACCCGTCCCGTCGTCGTCGCTCCATCCTTCCACCTCGCTGAGGTCGAGGTCGTCGAACGCGGTGAGGACGCGGTGGAACAGCTTCTTGGCCTTCCCGAAGTCGCGGAACTTCTTCTTGCCTTGAGCAGGTGCTGAGGGCTTCGTGTTGCGGTTCTTGTCGATGTAGTCGTTCTTGCCCGAACCGCCGTAGTCGCCTTTGCCCTTTCCCAGCTTGGGGCAGTTTGCTCGGATGTGGTTGGGGCCACCACACTCGAAGCAAATCACGGGCCCTCCTCTCTTTCTGTCCCTCCTCCCCTTGTAAGCATGGGAGAATCTTCGAGCAAGGAGGGCTAGCTGCTCATCCGCAAGCTGCTCTAACTGATCATCAGTTATGTCACAGAGAGCAGCAAGGGAGAATCCGCAAGTAGACTCAGAAGAACCGGAAGCCAACGTGGGATCGGTGACTAGGGCCATCGACTGTGACTTCGACTTGCGAGAGACAATGTCAATCTCGTGAGTCTTGAGGCGCGAGTACAGCGCATCAAGAGTCAAAGTCGAGAGGTCCGTGGTGTCCTTGATGGTAGTCACCTTCATCTCCCAAACACGAAGGTCGAGTGCAGCGAGCATCTGTCGAGCGTTATCCGAGTCGGGATATGTGAGACCGACCGCTCGGAGGTTGCTCAGAATCTTATGAAAACGCGCAAAACACTCATCCAAAGACTCACCAGCAAGCATCTCAAAGTTGTTGTAGTCACGCTTGAACTGGTCCTGTCTCACCGTCTTAATCTGGGTGGTGCCCTCATGGTATGCATCGAGGGTCTCCCAGATATCGAAGGCGGACGAAAGATGAGATATGCGGTCAAACTCGCTACGACTCAGGCCCTGGATAATGATGTTCCTTGCCTTAGCGTTCGCCTCAACATCATGCATATTTCCAGCTTTGATGTTCTCATCGGCAGGAACAACAAACCGGACCTTGACCTTGCGCCAGATGGCATACCCCTGAGCCTGGATGTATGTCTCCATTCGGCTCTTCCAGAAGGGGTAATCCATGCCATCGAAAACGGGCGGCTTGGTCGAGTACTTGTCCGTTGCCATGGCTCTTGAGACCGGTTAAGATCTATTGATTAGAGCTAACCGGCTCTGATACCAATTGCAGGACCGAAATGGCGACAGAGGGGGGGTGAATGTCGCTCGCTTCAAAGTCGCCCCCGAGAAATCGAACACTGATTTTTCAGAAAGATGCAAAACACAGCACCTCACAGAAAATTAAAATTAATTCCTCTGAATCTTGGAACGCATGCGACACCGAAAAATTCAGCATAAATCAGAGACTAACTAGTAAAAAATTCAACGGAAAATATCGCTGTTTGATCTGCATACAAAATTGTTGAAGATCAACTGAGAAAAGAAATTTTCTTGTACAAATGCCCAACGTGAGAATAGTGTTCTCCAGTCAAAAGCTGAAGTTACTGTAGCACTGAAATGGGACTTATTCTGTGATGATTCGGCCAGCCAAAAGGATTCAAAACTGTAGCTCACAACAATACTACTGCCGGTTCACAGGCTGCCCAAAGAACTGATTGCTGCTCACTGCTGAAGCAAAAAGCAAACAACAAAGCTAAAAGGCAAAAGGAGGCAGCTAGGAGAAGGAGTACTACTTGGCAAAGGAAGGATCATGAGCTGCTGCTAACAAAGGGAGTACTATTCGGATCCCTGCAAACCGAGAGCAACCCAAAAGAAAAGAAGGATAAATGGCTGCCAAACTGCTCTGCTCAGATCACTGCAAAGCAACACGACTGAAAAAAAAAATGAAGAAACTTCCTCTTGGCCGAATCAAATAAGAGAAACGGGGCTTTCTGCTGGCCACAAATTTCAGCTAGAGATCAACTAGAAATTCCAAGAAATATGCAAACTAGAGGAACTGAGCAAATCATTTGAGAGCAAATCTTGCTGCCGAGAAAAAGAGAGAACCAACAAGGAGACCAAGAAAACTTAATCACAAAAGAATGAACAAAAGGACATGCACGAGAGATAAAACTTCATATTCCCATTCCAAGAAACAAGAGATACAAAGATCTACGTCCCCATACGCATGGACATTCGGAGGAATGATTACAAGAATTCTCAATCCATCCTCTCCCTCTCAATCCTCAAGAACACCAAGAGCTACACATGCTTCTTGGGAGGAACACACACATACACACATGGAGAGACCCAAATGGAACCCTAACTTTTACATCCACTCTCTCAAATTTCAGCACACCATCTCCTTCTCTATTTATACCCTCCACTAATGGGTTCACCAAGTGCTTTACCCATTTAGCTTTTGCGCTTTACCCACAATCCACTTCCTTTAGTGCAGCTTTGCGTTTTTACCGAAACGCCCCTCGCGCACCTTCCAGGAAGCTTCCTCATTCCTTGCCCTGCAAGCCACGCAGTTTCGCCGTCTTCGGCACACCTCGACCGTTCTGACCTCAGCGCCACCTGCGCCTAGTCCGGTCCACCGTGCCTCGCCACGACTCCACCTCGAGTCCACGTCGTCTTCGACACATCCCGACCGTTCTGACCTCAACGCCACCTGCGCCTAGTCCGGTCCTCCGTGTCTCACCACGACTCCGTCTCGATGTCCTGCAGCCAACACAGACAAGAAACACATCGCATAGCACGGTACAAAACATGTAAACATGGTTAGCACCTACAAATCCTACTCAAGCGAGAAATGACCCACGTGGCCAACCGGGACGACGCCCACGCGTCAAATTTGTCTAGTCACGACCCGACCTCGCCAAATGCCAAAAAGGCACGAATCACTCAAACTAAACTCACTCTAACCAAACCACGAGTCAATTACTCATCACCAACACGGGATTTAGACCACATGGTCTCTCATTTTTAGTACCTGGCCGTGATCTGGAATTCTTGGGGCTGCACCTGGGGGGCTGTCTGCCATTGCTGGTTTTCCATTGTAGTATAGCAGACCGTCAGGGGCATCTCTCTAGTGAGTTCTTCCCGGCGCTCCTCCACTGGATCCAATATTTCTGCAGCTTCTTCTCCAGTTGCTAATGATGACAGAATTGCAACAAAATAACCAAAGCAGAACCACCGGAAATATATCCCTACAGGACTAACATTGCCAATGAAGTACCCTTCACGACCAGGCATGAAGTCGAAAATCCAATGAGGGATTGGTTCAGGTATCACATTGAACTTGTTCAGCTTCAGTCTCTTAGCAATATATCATGAAGTCCTTGGAAAATTGGCCAATAGCAACTCTGCAGATGGTAGCTCAACACTTGGATTCTCTGTTACTTGTTATATCCTGCACATTTTGTAATTAGTAACCATGAACAAATTTCCAAGACAAACATTTGGATGATCTGCCATAAAAAAAAGAGCATCAGCTGATTAGTACTTTTTAGCTCTTACCTACTGGCTGCTGTCAAGAGTAATATGTGAGCCACAGGTACTACTGCAACCACTGGGCATAAAGTGAATTTTGGCACCGGTCCACCGAAATCATATTCATTTATATCTGAGTATGCAGTGTTCACAACAACACATTGCCCATTTGTCTCTGATCAACCTTTTTTTTCTGTTCTTCCAGTAGCACTTCTGACTAATATTTCAACTTGAAGCATGTGGAACGTTGGCTGGATAGACAGTACAATTACCAGAAGTCCCCACAGGAGCATATGCCATTGCTAAAATTGTGAAATCTGGCAGCGTCCCTCACAAGAATATCACGGCCAGTTATCTTAGAAATGAACTCGGTAGCATTGTGACAATCCGCACATACCCGTAGATCCTTGACAATCCGAATCGGCATTTCCTGCGGAACAAAAATTAAGCCAAAGGCAATTGCAAGCTGCTCGCTGTGATGGTGCTGAGCATGTGAACCTTCTCAGCATCTGCCACACCATGCAGCACTGAACTGACATCAGGCTTGTATCCTTCTTCCACCATCTAAGAGTTGAGCCACTCCAGTTTTTCATAAATTAACCTGGAGAAGGGATGAGACCGGTCGTCGGCCGAAAAGATGTGAACTTTGTTCTTATACTTGATCCAGCTGCAGCCTGGCTCCTTCTTCACTTGCCCGTCCCTCATTCCACGTCTAAGCTGGGCAACCTCGCTCCATTGACCTTTAGCAGCATGCATGCTGCACAACAACACGTAGCTCGCCGGGTTTTGAGGGTCAATTTCCATGAGATCCTCAGCAACCCATTTGCCAATCACCACGCAACCTACATGCGCGCAGCAATGTTGCCCATCCAATCGCATCAGGCCGGCATGTCATTTGCTTTATGAACTCCTCAGCTTCTTGTAATCTCCCTGATCTGCTATACAAGTGTAGTGTGTTATGAATAGCGCTTGTATTCAATACGAGGCCAATGGGCCGGTATATATACACAAAGTACATGTGGTAAATATGCAAAGAACCCCTCATAACAATGGGGAATAACAAACTATACATATATCTCTAACACCCCCCTCAAACTCATGGTGGATCAACAACACTGAGTTTGGAGAGGTAGAAGCTGTGCTGTGCTCGAGTCTGGGCCTTCGTGAAGAAATCCGCTATTTGAAGCTCCGAAGGCACATATTGAAGAGTAATTACCTAATCATGCACACAAGACCTCATGAAAGAAGCATCAACACCAATATGCTTGGTGAGCTCATGCTTCACAGGATCACGAGCAATACTGATAGCACCTGTACTGTCTGACAAGAGAGGGGTCGGTGTAGTGACAGAAACACCAAAATCCTCAAGTAACCACCGTAGCCAAGTAATCTCTGCTGTTAAGAGAGCCATAGCTCGCAACTCAGCTTCTGCACTCGAACGGGACACTGCAGTCTGTTTCTTCGTCTTCCAGGCAATAAGAGAACCCCCAAGAAAAACACAGTAAGCAGAGATAGACCGGCGATCAGAGGGATCGGCCCAAGTAGCATCCGAATAGGCCTGAAGCTGTAACGAGCTGGAACGTGGAAAGAAGAGACGGCGAGAGATAGTCCAGCGAAGGTATCGCAGAACTCGAAGAAGGTGACTGTAGTGGACCTGAGTGGGAGCTGAAACAAACTGACTCAGAATATGAACTGGATAAGTGATATCCGGACGAGTAACAGCAAGGTAGACAAGACTCCCAACAAGATGACGATAGCGAGTCGGATCAGAAAGAGGCTCGCCATCAGAGTGTCGGAGATGAACATTGAGCTCCATGGGAGTCTCAACAGTACGCTGATCAGTGAGAGAGGCGCGATCAAGAAGATCCTGAATATATTTCTCTTGGGACATAAAGAAACCATCTGGAGTGGAAGTAACCTCAATCTCAAGGAAGTAACGAAGAGGACCAAGATCCGACATAAGGAACTGCTCACTAAGACGAGCCTTGACAAAGGCAATGTACTCAGAATCATCTCCCGTAATGATCATATCATCAACATACAGAAGAAGAAGAGTCCGACCACGAGACGAAGTGTGGACAAAGAGCGCAGGATCATGATCACTAGCTGAAAAGCCAGCAGCAGTGACCACAGAGGAGAAGCGCTCAAACCAAGCACGAGGGGCTTGCTTAAGGCCATAGAGAGAGCGACGAAGGCGACAGACCATGCCCTCAGGAACAGAATACCCGGGTGGCGGATGCATGTAGACCTCCTCACGCAACTCGCCATTAAGAAAGATATTCTTGACATCAAGCTGAGAAACAGACCAGTGGCGAACAGACGCCACCGAAAGAAGAGTGCGAACAGTGGTCATGTGGGCCACAGGAGCAAAAGTCTCGTCGTAGTCAACACCATGCTCCTGCTGGAAGTCACGAGCAACAAGACGCGCCTTATAGCGCTCAAGAGAGCCATCAGAGCGAGTCTTAATCTTATAGACCCACTTACACGTGATGGGATGAGAATGAGATGGAAAACGAACAAGATCCCAAGTACCAGTACGCTCGAGGGCAGCAATCTCCTCGGCCATGGCAAGCTGCCACTCAGGATGAGTAACAGCATCCCGGTAGGAGACAGGCTCATGAGTAGCTGCGCCAGCAAAGGCAAAACGGGCAGGAAGCCGAATCGACTAGCGATCGTGGAGAGCGTAGCGAGGAGAAGATGACCCATCAGGGGAAGATGGAGCATCAGGAGAAGATGGAACATCAGGAGAAGATGGAAAAGGTACTGTAGTGGGATGAGCCTGGGGAGTCGTAGGAGACGACACAGGCGGCGACAACGGCGGAGAGGCCACAGGGGGAATATGTGGAGACTCAGTGGGACAGGTGGACGAGGGCAAAACAGATATAGGTGTATCTGGAAAGGTCAAGAAAGACAGAGACTCCACAGAGGAAGCCGAAGGAGAGGCAGGACGTGGGTAGAATGGACGAGACTCGTCGAAAGTCACATCCCGAGAAACCCGCATCCGACGACCAACAGGATCCCAGCACCGATAGCCCTTGTGCTCGGCACTGTATCCCAGAAGACACACTCAACAGATTGAGCGGTCAGTTTGGTGCGTTCTCGAGGAGCGAGGAGAACGTAGCAAACGCAGCCAAACAGATGAAGGGTAGAGTAGTCAGGAAGAAGACCACAGAGACGCTCAACAGGGATCGCTCCCTGAAGAGCAGAAGAGGACTGGATGTTGACGAGATAGGTCGCAGTGGAAACAGCCTCGGCCCAAAAGTGAGGTGGAATAGAGGCGGCGATCATCAGAGTACGAGCCGTCTCAAGGAGGTGACGATACTTGCGCTCAGCGACACCATTCTGAGCATGAGCACCAGGACAAGAGAACTGAGCGAGAGTGCCCTGCTCAGCAAGGAAGCTGCGCAGGTAACGAGAGAGGTACTCGCCAGCAGAATCAGCACGAAAGACACGAATAGGAGTGGAGAACTGTGTGTGAATCATATTGGCAAATTGTTTATAGATAGACAAGGCCTCACTACGAGAAGACATGAAATATATCCAAGTGTGACGAGAGAAATCATCTATAAATATGATATAATATCGATGACCCCCTTTCGAAACGAAGGGAGCCGAACCCCAAACATCTGAATGAACAAGATCAAAAGGGCACTGAGACACAGACTCACTATGAGGATAAGGAAGCTGAATCTGTTTACCTAACTTACAGCCCTGACAATCTAAAGACACGTCTCCTGAGACAGACCCCAGAAGACCACGACGAACTAAGGACGACAGACGAAATCCACACAGATGACCAAGACGGTGATGCCACTGCTGGAAAGAGCCGGTAGACGAAGTGGCAGAAGCGGAGAAACTGGCGGCGATGGTGGCAGCGGAAGGAAGGTGAAGCCAGTCAAGCTCCCAGAGACGCTGTGAGTCACGTCGCCGAGGGCCAGAACCAACCAGAGCTCCCGTGTGGCAGTCCTGAACACAACAAGAGTCAGAGTCGAGAATGACCCGATAACCAAGGTCAGTAATCTGCCCAGCAGAAAGAAGCTACATGGTAAGGCGAGGAACATGAGCAACAGAAGAAACATGAAAGGATGAGTTGCTAAGAGATCCTCGACCAGAGACAGAAAGAGGTGTACCATCAGCAGTAAGAACACTGACAGGAGAATCAAGAGGTGTAATAGAAGACAGAGTGGAAGGATCAGGAGTCATGTGAAAAGATGCTCCAGAATCAAGAATCCACGGGGAGGTACCTGACTGTGTAGGGGGTGGTTTCTCAGTGCCCGAAGAGTCAGTAGCAGAACCTGCAGAACCTGTCGAGGGAGAACCGGAAGCGGCAAGCAGGCGTCGAAGTCTGGCTATCTCCTGCTCGGTGAGAGAAACTGCTGAAGAAGTCGATGTAGAAGCACTAGTGCCAGTAGAAGAACTGCGTGAAGATGCCGCTTCTTCTTATAGCACTGGGACTCAATGTGGCCGACCTTGTCGCAGTAGGGACAGTGAGGACGGCCACCACCACCTGTGGTAGCCGCTGGAGGAGGCAGTGTAGCAGGTAGACGAGCGGCGAGCACAGAGGGGAGTGGCATCAGACCAGCACCACTCAGGCGAGTCTCCTCCGCGCGTATCTCGGTAAGAGCCTCCAGGAGAGTGACACGAGGGTGGCGTGCAAGGAGCTGGGCACGCCGTTGCTCGAACTCAGGACGAAGGCGAGTAAGGAACTCGTAGACCCGCTGAAACTCCAGGTCAGCACGTATATCCAGGCAGCACGGACAGGAACAACAGCCAGCAGTGCGGAGAGAGTCCAACTGACGCCAGACAGCAGAGCTCTGGGCGTAAAAAGCGTCAACAGTAGCATCACCCTGCTGAAGAGAGTGCTCCTGGCGGACCAAGGACAGGTACAGGGCATCACCAGAGGGCTCGTAGCACTGACAAAGATGAGTCCACATCTGGAAAGCCGAAGGGAGTCCCACAACCTCAGAAGAGAACTGAGGCTGGACACTGGCGATGAAGACAACAGCAGCCCGAGCGTCGTCATCGTACCACTGAGTGTAGGCGGTCAGACGATCCTTGTAGGAATCCAGAGCCTTCTGGTAGGCAGAGGCGGCTTCATCATCAGCAAGGCGAGCGGCCTCAACAGCAGCCTTATCGGCTGTCGGGGGCAATGCAACAGGCGTAGGCTCCGTCGGAGGAATAGGTCAAGGCGGGCAGGTGACATCGCCAGAGAGGACGCCCCAGAGACGAAGACCACGCATGTGGATGCGCATGTGAGACACGAAGTCGGTGTAATTAACACCATCAAAGATCACCGGGTAGCGAGGGAGGGAAACGGTGCCCATTGGTAGGCGGCGCTGGACGGCGCGGCGACCAAGGCAACGAAGTCTAACAGGCGGCGCTGGACGGCGCGGCGGTTAGAACGACGTTTTTTTTCGGCTTCGGCTAAAACCTAAAGCCTAAACAGGCCTCCGGCCCAATTAGAAAACACACGCACGCACGCCTTAGGGCTGGAGGCGGCGGCGGCGCTACGGCGGCGCGACGACGGCGTGGCCCGGGCGGCGGCGGCGTGGCCCGGGTGGCGGCGACGGATCGGCGGCTGGGCGGAGGGGTGGCCCAGGCGGCGGTGTAGGCCGTCGATGGAGAGCGGAGGCGGAGGCCCGGGCGGCGGTGGAGGCTAAGCGGGCACGGCGGCGGTGGAGGCCGTCGATGGAGAGCGGTGCGTCGAGCGCGGCGTTAAGGGAGCCATCGGGGGAGACGACGAGGGAGCCGGGGGCGATGGAGCGGCGGCCAACATGGCGCACGCGGAGTCGTCGGCGGAACGGCGGCGGCGACGTCAAGGATGACGACGAGATGGCGACCTCCAGATTGGATCCAAGAGGCGACGGTGAGGCGACAAGCGAAGCGACGGGAAACCCTAGGTACGCTCTGATACCATGTTATGAATAGCGCTTGTATTCAATATGAGGCCAATGGGCCGGTATATATACACAAAGTACAGGTGGTAAATATGCAAAGAACCCCTCATAACAATGGGGAATAACAAACTATACATATATCTCTAACATAGTGATCATCCATTGGCACAATACCATGGTCCTTCTGCATGGAATGGAAGTAGCTGCGGGCTTTCTCTACAAGCCCTGAACGGCTACAAGCAGAAAGGACACCACTAAATGTTACCCCATCGGGCTTCACACCCTTAGCCATCTGCTTCCCCATCACCGCATTCTTGCCCTCCATTTCATCAAAGACCCGCTTGGCATCGCCAATGAGGCCCATCTTGGCATACATATCGACCAACGGGCTCCTGGTGAAAGCCGCAGATTCTGGCAATGCACCTGCCGGCCGAGGGGCGACGCGACTATGGCCATGGAGGACAGCGTGATTCGGCTAGGCCTGATGTTGGCGTCCCGGAGCAACACGCGGTACGCCTCGGCCGCCCGGGCAGGAGAGCCGCCACTGGCGGAGAAGCCGGCCGGCGATGAGCGCGTTGAACGAAACAGCGTCCCGCTCGATCGGGCATGGAGGCGAAGAGGCGCTCCATAGCGTCTCTCTCATCTATTGGCCATGGTTCGTTATACAACGTCCCTGCATCAACGTAGCACCGCCCACTTATCGTTGCGGTGGATTATGACCTGACAAACTAAACAAGCTTATTTGCTGCGATCGCTTTCGTATATTTGGTGTCTCTCTCCTTGTTTTCTCCCCTCACCTCAGCCGTGTTGTAAAACGATCCGAATTCAAACCTCACCTAGACAACAAACTAAGCGCAAAGGAAATTCTCCGCGTCAGCTGCTACTTCACACGGCAGACATCCATGAATTGCACGAAACTCTGTATCACACAATACCAGAATAGGCTCTCCCTACTACTTGAAGAAGGCTTCTTCAACAGCTAGCCAAACTTGCAAGCAAGAACCAAAACAAACAACAGTAGATGCAGCACTAGTCACACACAAAGACTTCGCATCAAACCAGCCATCCATCCATCCAGTCCAAATCCCTATCTTGATAGATATTTACACATAAGAGCAGAAAAAAAATATACTTTCAACGGGAAAGAAAAAAAAACAACAGAGCAGATGCCAAGAACAAGGGCCTGCATGCAATTGCGAAGCACTTCGCATCAAGACGCCGCGGGCTCGCCGGTCGGTGCGCGGCACGTCGGGCAGGACGAGCGTCGGCCTCCGGCCAGCCACCGCTCGATGCATCGCGCGTGGAAGCCGTGGCCGCACGCTGCCATGACGCGCACGGCATCCCCGTCCACGAACTCAGCCAGGCATATCGTGCACTCCGCCGCCCCCGCCAGCTTCGTCCCCGCCGCCGAGTACACCAGCGCTGGAGGCGGCGGCGGGGCCTCTGGCTCCGCCATGGGCGGCTTCTCCGGGTCCCCGCCCGCTGTGCTGCACCATCCGCGGTGGAGCAGGTACCTCACGGCGGCGTTGAGCGCCAAGGCCAGGGCCAAAGCGGCAAGCAGCGCCGCGAGGATGACAGCCATGTTGCTGGCGAAGTCGCCGGCGCCGGAGTAGGGGCCCCACCTGTTGGTGGCAATGGTGGTCCCGGCCGTGGCGTTGGGCACTGAGCGGTGCCCATGCTGCTCAAGCGGTGCCATCGCCATGGCCTGGCTACCTCAGCATGCCACCTTCTCCCTGGCTAAGCTCTAGTTCTTCTTGGCTAGTGGCTTTGCCTTTTGCTTGGTGCTTGCTGATGCGCCTGCACTGCTGTGTCCGTGTGAGGTTTAAGCTTGTTGATTTTCACAAGGTGAAACCGAATTTATGGAGAAAGGCCGGGTTAGATTTGGATTTGGAGGGAGGATAGGACAGGGGGTGATGTGGCATGCAGCTTTTTTTGCATGTGGAGCGTTGCATCTTCTGCAACTGTTTCTTCTTGTCTTGGCCTTAACGATGTATTTCTGATGGACCCAGCTGCTTACTGATTCAAGGGCAGGAGAATCCAACTACTGGTGAGCCAGCCTCCTATTTTTCTTTCCGAGAAAAACTATAGAACTGTAAACCATTTCTTTCGAAACCAACGGTGTAAGAAATAACCATCCGATTCGAAGCATTGGATATTGCAGATCGTTGCTTTCTTCGTCCTTATCAGCTAGACCTAGACCCTTTCCCGATGTATACCTTTAGTCAATCCATTGGTTGCCTCTCCCCGGAATCCCTTCCCACACACACATTCCTCTCTCTTTCCGTAGCAAATCCCACCTCCGATGCAGTTTGATTCACCACCATCACTAGTGGATCTGACGGTCTTAGACCATCTTACAACTACGGAGGAAGAACTATGGTAAGCGGTTAGCTGTTGCGGCAAGTGAGCGGGGCGAGCCGCTACAGAGCATAACGGTGCGTGGTGTGCTCGAAACTCATCGCCTCATGCTCGCTTTTCGTTGCCTTTAGTGAACTCTAGTAAAGATATGTTTTGAAACTTCTCTAAAACTTGAAGTATGTGACTCTTCGTGTTTGAAATCTCCTTGAAACATAAGATTTAGATGTGAAACTCGCCTGAAACTATTATGAAACTTTGAAATTTTGGTATGAAACCCGCTCGATATTTTTTATGTAACTTGAAGATTGATATTGAAACTCTTCTAAAACTTGAAACTCGCTGTCAAACTTATTTGAATTGAAACTCTTCTGAAACTTGCATAAAACTAGCCGAAACTCGAACTAGAATTGAGTTTCACTTTTGAAACTTCATGCTTCAATCAAGTTTCAAAATGTTTTTAGTTGTAAAACAAGTTGAAATCTTTTGAAACTCAAACTAGAATTGAGTTTTACTTTTGAAACTTCATGCTTCAATCAAGTTTCAGAATGATTTTAGTTCTAAAATTTGCTAGAAACTAGTTGAAACTTTTTGAAATTTGAACTAGAACTTGATATTTAGTTTTGAAACTCTATGTTCTAGGATAGTTTTAGTTCTGAAACTAGTTGAAACTTTTTAAAACTTTAACTAGAACTTGAGTTTCAATTTTGAAACTTCATGCTTCAATCAAGTTTGAAAATACCTTTTAGTTCTGAAACTTGATGTTTTAGTCAAGTTTCTTAATATTTCATATTTATACTTGTGTTTCAGTTCTTAGACTTGCTTCCTTGTTGGGAGAGCTCCCGTGTGGCACGACGGAGGATAGTGGAATGGAATTGTCATGCACACGGCATAGGATGTCAGTGAGTTCTCAAGAGTATTGTTTAGTTAATAGCATCATCTAGAGGGTACACACGCGTGTATGCTCAGTGGAATAGCGCCGCGCTCCGAAGGTTTGAGCCTCCGTTTAACTTTTAGCATGTATAGAAGATACGAACATATGTGTATGTGTGGTGTGAGAGGTATGCGTCTGTCTTGTACCTTAAAAAAGAGCGTTTAGCAAGTTACCAGTCAGTAACTAGTCAGCTCAAAAGAAGCTAATAAGCTATCTCAAAAGGGACGTAATTAACGTTGTTAGTTGTTACCCTTAGCCATCGTGCACATAATAGAGCTATAGGGATCGTGTTTCTTTACTGTTAGGCATGGATGTCAGGTCACAAGTGAAATCCAAACCTTCCTTCAATAGAGAAGATGTACATTCTCACCCATCAACCTGCTCATCTGAAGTTTCGTAGGTGCTTCGAAAGGTCTCGGCGTCTAGGCTCCCCTAGGCGACTCGAGGAGGTTGGCGGTTAGGGTTTCTGTTTCCGGTTTCTCCACGATTCTGGGTCTCGATCTGATCTTATCCTGTGATCGATCTGAGATTCCCCACTTCCTTTTCCATCTGTGTCCACGTTCCGCTCCGGAGATCGGAGTCTGCAACCTATCTGCTAGCCCCTGGTATTCGCTGTTTCCTGGCGTGATCGTCGGGCTGTGGTGATCAAGTTTGTGGTGGTGTGAGGGTCGATGGAAGGGTGGGAAGGACTGATGGGGAAGTTGAGGCTGTCGGAGGCGGAAAGAGGCGGTGTGAAGATCGGCGCTGGAGGCGGTGCACGGAGGTCTCGACCCCAGGAACCGCAGGCGGTGGGGAAAGTCATGGCGGAACGTCTGATCACGCCAGAAACCCTAGAGCGGTCTCTTGGGAAAGTGTGGTGCCCGATAAGAGGAGTAACCTGCAAAGATCTGGGTGAGAACCATTTTCTTTTCACCTTTCTGCAACCATCGGGGAAGAGGAGGGCCTTGGAGGACGGGCCTTGGATGATCTCTAAAGATTTGGTGGTGATGGCGGATTTTGATGAGTCCAAGACGCTGGAGGAGATGGACTTCAGTCATGTGCCAATCTGGGTTCGTGTTTCAAACCTACCCCTGGGGATGATGGACGAAGAGACGGGTTCAATCTTAGGTGAAAAGATCGGGACACTCAAGGAGGTGGATGTCGGGGATGATGGTATGGCGGTGGGTAGGGTTTTGAGGATCAAAGTGGTGATTGATATCCGTAAACCACTTATGAGAGGCATCATGGTGAAAGTAGGCAGTGAGGAGAAGGAAAAATGGTGCCCGTTTGCATATGAATTTCTCCCGGACTTTTGCTATATTTGTGGTCGCATTGGCCATATTGACAAGCAATGTGACTACCGAGTGGAGAAAGGGGACGTCCAGCAATTCTCGAAGAACCTTCGCTATATCCCGGAGAGAAGGAAGGGGGAGGGCGTTGAGGAGAGGAGGTTGTCGAGTGGTAGGACGAGGGGCTTCTGGCAGAGTGGCAGCTCGGGTAGCAAAGGCTCCATGGATGGCTGTCCGGGCCGTTGGGCTTCGTCGGGCTCGGATAGTGGTGGCCTATCGTGGAGAAAGAAGGAGGGGGACGGGAGCGAGAAGGGAGAGGAGGTGACGAGCCCACCGAAACTCCCTAGCAGCGGGAGAGAGCGTGGGAGGGAGGGTGAGAACTCGACAAAGAAGGCCTTGCTTCTGGAGGCCTCTGCTTCGTTGTCTGATGAGAAGTTCGCCCTGGCTGGGAAGAAATATAGAGAGAAGAGCAGTGTTAAGGGCGGCAAAAAGGGCACTTTTAAACGTCAAAACCAAACTAGGGCTTTGGTAGGGGAAGACAGCAAGGGGACTGAAGTGTTGTGAAAGAGAGGTTTGGAGGATGCAGATATGCTGGAGGTTGTTGATGGGAAGAAAGCTAGGACAAATGAGGAATCTGTGTTGGGCCAATCTGATCTTAATGTAAAGGCGGGGCCGGCGGACCGGTCCTGCGGGACGCAATGAAGCTTATAGCTTGGAACTGCCGGGGTCTGGGCAACCGCCCGGCAGTCAGGAGTCTCCTGGAGCTCCAGAAGACTGAGGATGCTGATGTTCTTTTCTTGTCAGAAACAAAACTAGACAAGAGGAGAATGGAGAGGTTTCGTTGGTTGTTAGGTTTGACTAACATGGTGGTTCGGAACTGTGTTGGAAAAGGGGGGGAATTGCTGTGTTTTGGCGGAGAGGAATCAATGTGACGTTGAGGAATTATTCTGATAATCACATTGATTTGGACGTGTTGGAGGATGACGGGTTTGGGTGGCGGTTTACTAGAATTTATGGATTTCCACAAACTGAGGATAGACACAAAACCTGGACGATGTTGAGGGATCTTCACGCACAAGTTCAGTTACCTTGGCTTTGTGCAGGAGATTTTAACGAGATCTTGTTTCAGCATGAAAAGGAAGGGGGGTGCTTGCGGCCACAAGCCCAGATGGACAGATTCAGAGAGGCTGTTGAGGACTGCGAGCTGCAGGACTTGGGGTTTGAGGGAGATGTGTACACGTGGAGAAATCACCACCATTCGGTGGGTGGTTATGTGCGGGAAAGACATGATCGGGCGTTAGCAAATATGGAGTGGAGGTCCAAATTCCATTCTGTCCAGGTGGTGAATGGTGACCCACACCATTCTGACCACCGCCCAGTTATCATATCAACGATGAGAAAAGAAGTGCGGTGTCCGCAAAGGGATAAGCCTTTCATGTTTGAGGCGGCTTGGTTGGAGGAGGAGAAGTGCGGCGAGGTGGTTTCGGCAGGTTGGGAGTTGGGTGTAGCAGAGGGAATGGATACAACAGCCCAGCTGGTGCGGAAGGTGGCTGCAGGGCTGAGCGCTTGGAACTCAAATGTGCTGGGGGAGTGGGAGAGAAGGAGGAAGAGGCTGCGTCGAGAGTTGGAGGTATGTAGACGCTCCTTTCTGTGTTCGGATGGTGTAGCTAAAGAAGCGGTGCTCCGATTTAAACTGGATAGAATTGAGGAGCAAATCGACATCTATTGGAGACAGAGGTCGCACTCTAAATGGTTGCAGGAGGGAGATAGAAATACCAAATTTTTTCATGCGTCGTGCTCTGAAAGAAAACGGAGAAACCACATAGGAAAGTTGGAGGATGGTGATGGGGGGTGGATTGTTGGTGAAGATGAGAAGCGGGTGTTTATCACTAATTACTTTTCACAGCTTTTCAGGTCTTCAGCTCAAGGGAACGTACAACAGCTTCTTCATGCGGTTCACCCTTGTGTGACAGCATCGATGAATGAGGGGCTCATGGCAGATTTTACTGCTGAAGAAATTCGAATAGCCTTGGAAGCTATTGGGGATTTGAAGGCACCAGGGCCAGACGGGATGCCAGCAATTTTTTACAAAAAGTTGTGGAGTGTGATGGGGGCCAAGATTACTGCAGAGGTACTAGATGTTCTGAAGGGAGGACCGATGCCTGACCTTTGGAACGAGACAACGATTGTTTTGATCCCAAAGGTGAAATGCCCAGAAAAGGTAACTGATCTTAGGCCCATAAGTCTCTGCAATGTGCTCTATAAAATCATCTCCAAAGTCCTAGCCAATAGACTAAAGAAGATTCTACCCATGATCATTGCTCCAAATCAAAGTGCATTTGTACCTGGACGCCTTATATCTGATAATATTCTGGTTGCTTATGAGCTGACTCACTATCTAAAGAATAAGAAGCGGGGCAGTGAAGGCTTTGCAGCGATCAAGCTTGACATGAGTAAGGCATATGATCGGGTTGAGTGGTCCTTCCTAGATGCGATGATGCGGAAGTTGGGTTTCTGTGATGAATGGGTGGCGTTGATAATGAATTGTGTAACTTCTGTGTCTTACAGAGTGAAAGTGAATACAAGCTTGTCAGAAACATTTTGGCCAGAGAGGGGACTTAGGCAAGGGGACCCATTATCCCCTTATTTATTTCTCCTGTGTGCTGAAGGGTTTAGCGCTTTGTTGAATAAAGCGGAGAGGAATGGCTCTATTAGAGGGGTCAGAATTTGTCACCAAGCTCCAAGTATCTCCCATCTCCTTTTTGCAGATGATTCTCTGTTACTTGTGCGGGCTCATGGGCAAGATGTAGCGGAAATACAAAGGATCATTGAGCTGTATGAAAGTGTCTCATGGCAAACAATCAATAAGAACAAGTCGGCAATCCTGTTCAGTCCAAACATGAGGGCGACTAACCGTGCAGAGGTAAAACTAACTCTTCAAATTGATAAGGAAACATTGAATGACCGTTATCTTGGGTTGCCTGTCCATGTTCGGCAATCCAAGACAGCTACTTTCAACTATTTGAAAGAGAGAGTCTGGCAAAGGATACAAGGCTGGAAGGAGAAAATGCTGTCAAAAGCGGGGAAGGAAATTTTAATTAAAGCAGTGGCACAGGCTATCCCAACATTTGCAATGGGGTGCTTCGATCTGACAAAGAAATTATGTGACCAGATAAGTGCTATGATCTGTCGATTTTGGTGGAGTCAGCAGGACAATGAACACAAAATTCACTGGATTAGGTGGGATAAGCTTACACAAGCAAAAAGTGACGGCGGGCTTGGATTTCGGGATATCCATGCTTTCAACACAGCTATGCTGGCAAAGCAAGGCTGGAGGCTTATTATGAACCTGGAATCATTATGTGCACAACTCCTGAGAGCCAAATACTTCCCACATGGTGATGTTCTAGGTGCAAAGCCGAGGAGGGGGATGTCGTATATCTGGCGGAGCATTCTATCTGGGATTGAGCTGCTCAAGAAAGGACTGGTGTGGAGAGTGGGTGATGGTTTAAGCATCAAAATCTGGGAGGATCCGTGGCTACCTAGGGAGCATTCACGGAGACCCTTCACACCGCGAAGGAATTGTCTGCTGACTCGAGTAAATGAATTGATAGACCCAAGCACTGGCACATGGGATGAGATCATTGTTCGAGATGTTTTCTGGGAAGAAGATGCAACGATGATATTATGTATTCCAGTACATGAAGGGATGGACGACATTTTATCCTGGCATTATAATAAAAATGGTCTCTTTTCAGTCTGTTCAGCATACAAAGTGTATATGGAAGATAAGAAACGGACAGCTAGGAGATCAGTGGGTTCATCCTCTTCTTCGAGTAGTGGAAGTCCTGACCCTCTATGGAAGCATCTCTGGAAAGTGAATTGCCCAAAAAAATACAGCATTTCCTTTGGCGGCTTGGTCACAACTCCTTGGCACTTCGTGTGAATTTGAAGAAACGTGGTATGAAAATTGACACTCTCTGTGTTCTCTGCAGAAGATTTGATGAGGATGGCGCTCACCTCTTTTTCAAATGTAAGCATGTCTATGGAAGGAACTAAATCTGAACCAGCTATGCAATTCTATGGGTACGCTCCCATCAGCCAAAGATGTCATCAGAGAATTACTGAAGCTGGAAGATCATACGCAAAGACAAGTCATTGTATTGCTGTACTTATGGTGGTCCAAAAGATGCGCTGTCCGAGAAGGGGACACACCTAAAAGCCACCTACATCTAGCTCAGTTGATTCGTACGTATGCAGAGGAATGCACCAAACTGAATCAAGCGGGCACAGAACCTAACATATTGAGGCCGAGAGTACTCTGGCAACGTCCGCCGACGGGTTTCATCAAAGCCAATTGTGATGGCGCTTTTAGAGCTGAATCATGTTCGGGAGGATGGGGCTTTGTGCTACGAGATGAAGATGGTGTGGTAATAAGCTCGGGTTTTGGCAAACTGGAGAAGGTGCTTGAACCATTCCATGCGGAGCTTATTGCGTGTCTTCAGGCTCTTCAGCGAGCTACAGAGGTGGGAGTTCAGAAAATTATACTGGCTACAGATGCGATGGCAGTGATTCAGGCAACTAGCCTCACGCACCTGGACCGTAGCTCGGCTTGTGGCTTAGTTTGGGAACTTAAGGATCTTTTGGATTCTAATCTCACTTCGAAAGTTGTTTGTTATGACTCCCGCTCATGTAATTTAGTCGCTCATAGTCTGGCTAGTCTAGGGGCTAGTCTTGGACCAGGCTTGTTCTCGGTAAGGGATGATATCCCTGATTGTATTCAAGTTTTGGTCGCCAAGGATTTGGCACCAGTTGATGAGTAATGGATTATTTCCACGTTCAAAAAAAAACCTGCTCATCTGAAACATAACTGTCGAATCTCTGGGCCAGATTAACGTAGACGTTACAGTGTTGGCTTTTCTGAATGAAATGAATCGACCAAGCTAGCAGGTATATATATATGGTGCAGTGCAGCTATCAGGCTCCATTGTGTCTTCCGGTTTGGTCTACTAGCCACGTAGGCGTGGCGCCACGCCACGCCAGCCACCGTGTGGGCCGAAGCAAAAGATACGACAATTCGCAGGGAGTTTCATAAAAAAAATTGAGGACCCGTGTGTAATTTCGGAAAAATAAAAGGATTTTTTTGCAAAAAACCGAGGACCTGCAAGGACCTGTACTAAGTAAATAAGGACCTATACGTAATTTTGGAAACCCGCGGGTCACCATCCAAAATTTTTTTGAAAAAAACTGGACGTAGGGACCTTTTTGCGAGGAAAAAGGACCTTTACGTAATTTTGAAAAAATTGGAGGGATTTGCCTCCCCCGGCCGTACCGAAATCCCCCGCCACGCGCCGGCCGGGGCGCGCGGGCGGGGCGACGTGGCGTCGCGCCTGCGCGGAGAGTCCCCCGGGTTTAATCCCGGTAAGATGTCGGGTACAAGAACACGAGTACTAGAGGCCAACCGAAAAAAAGAAAAGATGTGTGCCCACCCTGTCACAAAAAATCAGGTCGATCCAAAGTCAAAACTATCTTCTTATTCTTGGGATAGAAAGGTTCCAAACGGGTAAAGCTGCCCACCCCATCCTCTGCCCTCTCTCTCTCTCTCTCTATCTTTTTGGTGGGGGACCTAAAATAATTCGTTTCTTTTAGGGACTAGGAAGAAAGGTTGGGACACTACTTTTTGGAGTCCAGCATTTCACATTTCTTTTCAGAAAAAGAAATACTGGGACTTTTTTTATATGCATATAGAAGAAGGAAAGGGATACGAAAGAGAAGTCAATTCTCTTCTTATGGACATTTCATGTTTGCTTAAAAACCTCTCAAGTAAGGATCGGAGTACATGCCAACAACACAATGCTCATCATTCCACCGTCCAAAACCAAGAAAGAAAAGGGTGGAATCACAAAGAAGAAGAAGAAGAAGAAAAGAAAGGAAAAGGAAAGGGAAAGGACAGATACATCATGCGGCCAAAGTGATCCAATGGGCGGGTCGTTTTCGTTTTAATTTGATGCATGACCCTCCTGCTGCATATATTGGTTGGTTGCGTAGGTCTTTAATTTCTCATTGGAAAAAAAAAACAGGACGACTGACTCGAGATCATTCGGGTAGCTGCAAGCAATCAATCAATCACGGCATGGGGAAGGCATTTGGGTTGTGCATTGCACGTACGGAAGATTATTAATCTGAAATCCAAGGAGGAAGCGATCACTGCATCGAAGAAGTGATCGCTTCCTCCTTGGATGCAGTGATCCAATATCTTGACTTACTAGCCTCTGCATCCGTCGTCTCAGCTGTTTGATTTACTAGCCTCTGCAGCCTGCTCCACCGCTCCTCTCCAACCAACCAAAGTAATCGATCGAGCAAGCTGTTACAAGGACACCAGGCGCGGATTATTCGGTCCTAGTGAAGAAGCCACTGCAACCTGCATGTCCACTGACCACTATATACGCCGCGTTAATTGTAAACGGTATTTAAATACACTGTGCTTCCGTAAATAAAGCTGTGTTTAGTAGGTGATTTCAATAGTAAGGCAAAAGTAGATTTAGGAATGATTTGAAAATGTTGAAGTCAAGATATTGAAACCCCAAATTCCTTAAGAAGTATATGATTTGCTTTATATTCAAAATTGTTTACAAATAAAATTGCATCCATAAATACTTTAATGAAATTACTATATCCCGTCACTTGAAAATCCTTACAAGTAGTTGTATAGTATTTCCCTATGTGACTTGTTGAGTACGATTGGTTGCACTTAGTCTTTCTTCATTTTTCACCAAAACAGAGATCAAAACAAGATATTTCAAGATTTCGTGTTAAGGTTACGACCGCACTCAAATGTTCCTGTGTGAGTTTTCTTCGGATTTTTCAATTGTAAGTCTAGGTTTTGGGATTAGACATCCATTAAAATTGCTAAAGTAGATCGTTACATCTTTATTTTAGACATCCATTAAAATTGCTAAAGTAGATCGTTACATCTTTATTTTAATTAAATTAACTTTCTTAAATATTTATGAGTAGATATGATATTTTTTCTGTTTATAACTGAACTAACTCATAAACTGTTGTGAGACATACAACGGCACTGTTTAAAAAGCGGGATGTTACACTAATTCTTTCCAGATGACCGAAGAAGCTAGGCAATATAATCCATCGAGAAACTACCAGCGAATTAAGGCCCTGTTTGGATTCTCAGGTCTAAAGTTTAGTTGGCTAAAGTTGAGGACTAAACTTTAGACAACTAAACTTTAACCACTAAACTTTAGACCACAGGACTGTTTGGATCTTAGACTAAAGTTTAGTTATGGTTCAATAAGTGGACTTTTGTACCCCTGATATTTTTGAGCCGTTGAAGTAACTGTAAACTGAAAAGAATTTAGCTATACTTTCGGATTTTCAATTGTTTCATTGGGTGAGCCCATCATTTTTTTTCTTTGAAATCTCCCACGGCCATGAATTGATCACAAAGGAATTCTGGAGGTTTACGGACCGCCCAAAACAAGTAGGATTTGCGGATAAAATCTGAAAAACATAAGGTGGAAACTCAGGGTACCTTATGTTTTGGGGAAACAAGAGGAAAAAATTGTGTTAAAAAAACCAGTACTTGATCAATAATTGATGCAATTTGAGAAATTGACTACTGATTATTGCACATGTTCTTATGTGGCTACAAGTAACCTAACAAAGTTAACGAAATGGCATTAATTCTTAAACTTCTCCAGAACATTGCCTACTTTTGGTTTGATAGTGACCAAACTGTTCGGCGGGAATCGGCGGGGGAAGTCCGCCCGTGGAGATTTTTTTCGTGCGGAGGCCAAGGAAGTTGCAGCCCATTTACTTTGATTTGATCTCAAATATTTTGTTTTACTCCGAGATCATCCATTTACTTTGATTTATCTCTGATTTACACCGATTTTTATTTAAATTTTTTGGCCCAAAAACTACCGAAATATTCTTAAAATCGGTGCTGCCAATCCTACTAGATCCCCGGGTAAAAATTCAAAACCACTTTCGATAACCTTGGAGACGATCGATTAATTGTTGATGATGATCAAACTGTTAGAGCTAACGTACGCTAGCCGCGCTAGAATCAATCATATGTGTGTAGCCTGCCTGGGGAGGCCGTAAGATTAAGCATGCAAAATATAACGCTCGCCGTGCCTGATCGACCAAGGTGCAAGCAAATTCCCACATGACTGCTGATAGATACTCCATTGTTAGGTACTTTAGAAAGTAGTTTCCTGTATGCCGAATTGAATGCGTGACTGGCCGGCCGGCCGGCCGTCCGTCGTTGAGGCTCCTTTGGAAGCTAAAGCGAAAGTTGTAGAAAGCCGGGAGAAAAAAGCGAAAGCTTGCTCGAAACGGCCTATACCCTAACCCTCGGAAGCGTGTGGAACCTTACTGCTGATTCACTCCTGCCACTGATCGAGCTCGCTACCCCTTTGATTTCTGCCAATGAATTAACCTTCCTCGACTGCTTGCTTAATTCTTGCAGTTCCATCATGTTTCGAGTTGTGTGTAGTTCGGCGCGCGCGATCGAGATGCAAAGAAATTAAGAAAGAAATATGCAGGCAAACTGAAGCTTGCAAGCAAGCACACGGACAGACGACGCAAACAAGTTAGGTAAGCAGGCTGGCACTGATCATCAGCTGGTCCAGCCTGCCTGAATAATTGAGTGTGCGCTAGGTTAAGTTGGCCCCAACCCCATCGTACTGTACGGCCTCGGGATGCTCTTGCCCTCGATCTCATGCACATTTCTTCCTACTACTTAGCTCTCAGCTTTAATTTAGCATGGCTACATATAATCATCGTCTCGTCCCTCCTCTTTAGTTAGCCGGCCGATGAGTGAGAATTCCATAGAAATTAAGGATTCACCGGTGACCATCATATCAATTGCTAATTAACTACTGGCACAGTAGTGGTATATGCCTTCTGAATTATGATGGCTACCGCTAGCTAGTTGAGGACTATATGGGTTCAATCTTATCTTAATAATCAAAGTAGCTGCCTCACCAAAGACGTTTGAAACTGGAGAGTCCATAAATAAATGATATATATCAAGATTAGATAGACCGATCTATCATGCATGCATGATCCATTGGACGACACCTCACCGAATCGTGTTTCTGATTGATTGCAAGTTAGTGCTTGCTTCCTTTATTGATCGGATCGATGATGCTATAGCCTTTTTGATTAAAAAAAAGAAAGAAAAGAAGCGTGTGGAGAAATTCGTTAACCCTTTACACACGAGTTTTACTCACACAAGTTCACTTATGCACATTTTTCAAAGCGCATAAATATGCATATGATAAATCCTTAGTCTTGATACACCTTGATCAAACTAGCTTCACCTTGACATAAGCTGCTCTCCAACGCATCGCCCATGTGCCACAATTTTGATCCAAAATGGTTTTCAGTATTTTGGTCAAACGACCAAAATACCATTCCTTGACCCGGTTATCACCAATCACTGTAAACAGCCGTCATGCTTGTCACATGTAGGTGCACCACTAGTTTGCTACGCGTTGCCAAGTATCTCCCGTTCTAGTTCCACCGAACCACACTCACTTGGCCCATGTAAGCCATACGGCACCATCACGTTGTTTGAACTCGCTTTCAATATTTCTCGTCTTTCTCGTGCCATGCTTGAGCTCACCTGCTCATCCTGTATCGTTGATCATTTTGGGTCTCAACTCCTCCATGAGCCTAGCCTCGATCATCACCATTGACTACAGTTGACTCTAAGGATCCTACACATCTAAAGACGAAGAAATCGTTTCCAAGTATAAGTTCTTCACAACTTGACATACATTATCCAAGATATGCATCATGCAATCTTAATCCAATGATTCAGGTCATCTCAACTCAATCCATAACTTAAATCTTCGAAACCCTGTTTTTCTAGGAAGATCGGTAGTACCACACTTAACATACCAGTTCTACCGCTCCCCAAAGTGGTACTTCCGCACCTTGCAGATCTAAACTGGATCTCTCTGGAAAAAACATACCGATGTCTCATTTGTACTTCCGCCTTGTGGTACTACCGCAAAAACTCATGCGGTACTACCGATTTTTCTGAGACTTCCAGAAAACAGTCCAAAACAAATACAATCTTTGCAAAACTAATTGACCACTGCATAAATATTGCAATGGTTCATCACAACACTAAATAGAACCTTCTCACATGGTCCGTCATCAAGTATGTGAGTCCATGGACAAGTTCTTAATTAAGTATAATTCTTCTCCAAAATCATCGTCTTCTGAACTTTGTCAAGAGGATGCTGAAAGCATGAGAGGCCAGCAGGTCCTTGTCGACTGGGTGTGGAACTACTTTGCAAGCGAGCATTCTGATGTATTGGACGATTCACAGTGTGTCGTTGTCAGCGATAAAACGTAAGAGCCTCTATATCTCCTGTTTTGGGAAATGTTCTATATCATCATCTGGAATTCCTGCAGGCTGCAACTTTGGCCTTTGAGAAATGCATGTTAACTGCGAAGATTGTTGTAGAGTGTAGACTGACTAATGGGGTGCCATTCACAGCCCACTGTATTTTCAACATCAAGGTCATTCAAGCACCATAGTTGGGATTCAAAAGCAAAAGGGTTATCGTGGATCTCAAGACCGATTTACCCTTTTGATTTTAGACCCTGGCCATGTAAGTTATGGTTATTATTCCTTTTGTCGGTGTAACCTATTGTCCTCTCAATTTGTCAGTTATATAAACTTTAATTCACAGCTAATTACAAGTATGGCCTATGATACTTCTTTTTCTGGTTTCAAAGCTTACCGAGTTGTGTTGCTTCAAGGTTTCTCAATTTGTATATAAATGTTCTCGTTACTTAATTTTCTGTTCTTCAACTGTAAATCTTTTGCTCCACACATTTTGTTTTACAGAATGCAATTTTCACCAAATGATGACTGGTAGAATGAGCCAAGCCCCTTGTTAACTCCATTATTTCTTCACTTTACTAAAAAAAATCCATTTTGAATCCTTTTTACTCCAGAATTTGTAATGCATTGTTCTTTCTAAAAATTAATATTCAAATGTTTTATTTTAAATGTTACAGAGAACAGCAGACTTAGAGAGGTCTCTTGGAAGCAAAAGAGGATAGCAGAGGCTGGTGAAAATAGGTGTCCACACCCTCACTAAGCTACAGTATCAGGTACGTCCAATGACTGGCCAAAATATCTAAACATAAAATTTTTGGTACACTTTTGTAACACATCTGATATGCCTTTCATGTTTTCAGTTGTGCTGTGTGGATCTTGGAATTGCTAGTTCATAAGAAATGGAGCAGCTCAAGACCCATCGATAGTATCTTGGTCAGGTTCTAGAACACTGGTAAGTACCATGAGTAACTGTGTCTTGTTGTTGAAAATATAGGCAATATTTTAATTCCAAGTTTTATTAGGAGACAAAAACAGTAAACTAATGATGCAAAACTTACAACTAACAGCAAGCTACTCATCATACTTCAGAATGAACTATAGAAAGTATATATTAACCAAGTCGAACGTGCTCTCGAACGACTTACTTGTTAGCCTGATGAAGAACAGGAAGCCGCGCAGGCTTGACGCAGTGCAGAACGAAGATGTCGCAGTGCAGTGAGCGGTCACGCAGATGCGCTGCCCAGAAACCTTATTGCCGCCCCCGTGCAGGTCTTCACGGCAGCAACGGTTCGGAGATACCGCTCCTCTTCTTCGCGGTGCACGCCGGGAAGAAGAGTCGACGAGGTTCAGACGGCGCAGCACAATAGCACACAAAAGTTTAGGAGGAAGAGAATGGAGGCAGTCCGGTTCTGACCGCATACTCTGGACGTCTCCAGGTATACATATAGACAGACTAGTAACTGAAATGATTAAAACAGCCATTTACCCACTGGTAACTGACACATTCAACCAGTCAGTTACTGTCTGTCATCAAACCCAATAAAGCCTCATTCAAATGTTTGAATCTCATTCAAACAGAGAGATAGTGGTGCAGGATTCAGCAAAAAATAGAGATAGACTTGGTCTGCCAAGTGGCGCGCCACGTCACGGCACGGCCGCGCGTTGCAAGGCACAAGTCATGCGATTTTCACGCGAAAATACGCGGATACGCGCGCGCGCGTGCGTGCGCGTGTGTGTGACTAGACAGATCCATCATCATATCATCTCTTTCCATATTCAAGGAGTGGGGAGGATTCCACCTTATAAATTGGTCTTCCTCCCCCTACCTTAGCAATATGGTACTAACCATGCATGCTTTGGGATTCGCGAAAATGGGCCTCGCTCATTGGGCCATTTTCTGACAATCCCCCACCAATTCCAAAGCAGAATTAGAAGTCAAAGATATTGTGCTAAAGTACTGTTAATATACCAGTCTTTTAGTGTAAGTCCCATACGGGTTGAATTTGCACCTAGAATGACAAGATTCATCTTCTCACAGCTGATGAATGGACTATGCCTTGAATTCACAGCTTTTTGTGACCAGATTTCACTTGAAATCTCAACTAGTACTAGGCTGCCAATGAACCACGCCTAAACGGAGCGTTATATGGTCATGCTCCCTTATCTGCTCATGAGCTTTCTAGAGAATGCCCCGTTCTCGTGAACTGCGACCACACAGTTAGGCTCAAGTAGGTGTATTCTTTCTAGGTATCCTGCAGGCTAATACCTTTTCCTTATTTGGACAACAGAATACATTAAGGCTTTATGCCAACCTGTGCGGCGTACTTCAAATGTTAAAAATATGCTCAACAAATAATTTAGAACCCACGACCGCTCAGTCGAGGCGCGCGCACCATCGTTGTGTCATCCTCCTACTGGATTTGGTCAGGATCCGATCAAATCTGGTTACCATCGTCCAGATTCAGTTTAGATCAGATCGTCACCGGGTGGTCTTCCTCTTCCTCGTCTGGTAGGCTTCTTCTCTTCATCGTCGCGTACTTGGGTCAAGGTCCCGAGGAATTGTGTGATGGATCCAGCCATGCTTTTTTGCATCAGAGGAGCAGCTCCTCCCCAGGCCAAAGAGCTTTGCCTTAGCCAGGCAGGCACCTGCTCCCTCTGCTGGTCCGACTGAGCATTTGAGCTGGATGGTCGGTGCCGACGTCAGCACTCATCACCAGCACCTTTATCCATTCAGTACCGTGAAAAAGAGGACATCAGATCACATGGTTTGTGCCACACAGACCTGGCACTGATCGTTGGGTCCCACTGTCCTGCGTTGTACGGTAATTTCCTCAGCAAGCACGTCGAGGAAAACCAGCTGAAGCTCGCTCACTTGAAACATGAACAGCAGATGATCACTGACATGGGAACAGCGCGAGGCAGCCATCAACACTGTTTTCAGGACGCGACGACCTACCTCTGCTAAACTAGTAGTACTCCATGTTAACCGAGCTCAGCTCCGAGGGAGAGGCTGGACATGCATATCGCTTCGTAGCTTCCGTACTAGGTACGTGGTTGCTTGGTAGGGCTACACCTCGACAGGTCCTACTAAGTACCATAGCGTAACATGTGATATGTGTTGTCTACTATCCCTTCCGAGTTCAGGAATAAGGCTATTTTTACAAAAATAGATGCTAGAGAGCCAAAATTAAAATATATTGTTACAGTGCTAGGTACGTGAGCAATTCTACTTACTCCATGCCACCTCCGCTTTCTTAGGCGAAAGAAAAGGCACAAGCTTCATACTTAGAAAATCAAGGAATTAGTGGTATCATTGTTGAAAATGTGGGCAATATTTTAATTCCAAATTTTACTATGAGACAAATATAGTAAAAAAACTAGTGATGCCAAACACAAAACTAACAGCAGGATACTCATTGTACTTCAAAAAATACGCTAAGAAAAACATAATATCAAAGTCGATCGAGCGCACGAATGACTTACTGTTGGGCTTGATTAAGAACAAGAAGCAGTGCAAGACGTAGATGAAGCAGAGCAGCGAGCAGTCGCGTAGATGTGCGCAGTTGGGTTTTGGGAGATGCAAGGAGGGAGGACATGGGGAAGACAGTTAAATCGACTTGAGGGGGTGTGGAACGGAAGGCGCGATGACGCGAGTAATTCGGAGAGAGAAGTTGCGAGCAAATCATAGGAGGACTGACGATGTGGATCTACCTATGCGTATCAAAAGGTTGGTGGAGCAGGAACAAACTTTCATTTTTTTTAATTAGTAGAGAAGAGGTATATTTTTTTTTTTTGCTATGCTAGAACGGCGCCTGTTTTGAATTGGGAATTGTACAAGTTTGTGTTTAATGAGCGAATGACACTGTGCGTAATGATGTTTAACTTCAAGGATGTGTGGAGTGCGGATCGAATAAATCGGAAAAAGCAAAAGAGATGAGGCTCCGCTCTCTCGTCTCGTCGACCCTTTTGGGTGGGCCCCACCAAGGATCGACACGCAAAATCTCTCTCTCCCCCCCCCCCCCCCTCTCGTGTACAGCGGCAGGCAATGGCGAGCGACGGCGACACGCGGAGCCTCGAGGCGCAGGCGGCGGCCGAGGCGGCGCGGGAGCTGCGGGAGGCGGCGGCCGCCCTCACCGCGCGCCTCGCCGCCGACGAGGACGCTCTGCGGCGGCGCGCCACGGCGTTGCACGGAGACCTCCGCCGCCTCCAGGGCTCACTCACCACCCTCGACCCCTCCACGCTCGATAAGGTCCGCCCCTTCCCTCTTCTTCTCTTCTCTGGCCCTGTTTCGAATTCCTCTCTCGCTCCCTCATCGCTCCGTGCGGTGGCTCGGATTGAAACCTGCAAGCTCCCGTAGATCGCGTTTAGCTTGCGAAGCAAAAGGGTATTTTTCTGCATTCCTGCTTCGTGCGTGCGCCGTGAGATGTGGCTGGGGTGTGGACGACATCAAAATTTGCGGACCGATCCGACCGTGTGCGTCGACTGAATTTGTTTGCGATATCTTCAAGGAGATGTCCGGAATTAGGTATTTCTTATTGGTTCAACAGAGCAGGAATTTGAGGTGTGTGCCTCGAGATGCTGGCAAAGGATTTGATCTCGATACAGTTTAGGGCAAGTTTGCGAATTGGAATTAGATTCCACCAGAATTCTGACCCCCATCATTCACTGCACTATTAGGAGATTCCTTGGAAAATTCTGTTTCTCACAGGTATGGGTGGACCTCTTCCCATAGGTATAGCTGCAATTTGGCCTCCCGCTGAGTACTTGGAGGATCCTTTTTATCAGTCTCACAAGCTTGGGTACTATGAATTGGTCATGCTCTTATGAACTAACAGTCTAACACCTTTCCACACTTCAGTCCTATCGTTACTAAGCCTGACCTAGAGGATTACTCCGTATGCCAGCCAAACATAATCCCAGTCTCCCATGCATTCCTTTAGCATGCAGAAATGATAGAATCTCCTTTGCTTCTAAATTGTTGCAAGAATATCCATCTGCAATTCCCAATAGAAAAAATTGATCATATACCCTCCATTTAGATGGAAATTGAGGATTTACCCTCCTGACCCACGTGTCAGTGACTTATGATGACCCCACGTGTCATTGAGATGTGGAGGGTAAATCCTCAATTTCCCAACTAAAAGGAGGGTATATGATCCAATCTCCCGCTGTGGAAATGATCTCATTTTGCCATTTGTACTTCCTTGTCATATGTGCAGGTTGAGGAGGAACTGGAGCGTGCCAGGGTAGCTATCTCAGATAGTGACGTGGCTGCATTTCTCCCGAGCAAGGGAAATGGTTCGCTGTGTTTTATTTAATTTCCCTCCTTTTGTTTCAGGCTGAATTTAGTTGTTATTTAAGGGTTATTATTTAAATATACTTCTTCTGAACTTTTAGGAAAGTTCCTTAAGATGTTTCTTGGCCCTGTGAATGTGCGGGTCGCGAGGAAGGAAGATAAGCTCAAAGTGAAGGATGAGTACAATAGTTATAGGGTAAACTTCAGATGGTTGTTCGATGTATTTCCTTTAGAAAGCCTATGCGGATTTTTTTGGATATGATATCCCGAACTGAATTAATAAAATCATCTGCTTAAATTATTAATTAGTTCTAGTGCGATGACTTATGCATTCTAAATTGATGATGATTGCTCCCACTGGTATAGTGTAAATTTTGGTTTGTGATAGGCATTATGACAAATGCTCATATATCATATGTCACTGCTAATCCACCGCTGCTTACAAAATTTTAAACCAAATTCAAATTATCAAGATTAAACATGGTGTATGTTCAAACTCAGAAAGTCATGCAAATAAAACCTTAAACCTGTTTTGCATATGACATGGTTAGATTAGTTAATGCAGAAACATGTAATGCTGGACTATACGCTGGTAATTATGTTGCAAGGCCATGTAAAATAATTTATTTATGTCGAGTTCAAATAATCCTTTATAATTGAGCTTAGTGGCTGAACTGATATTGTATACTTGCTTAAATTTTCAGTCTTGTAAATTTTAAGCCATGCCTGACAATCTTGATGGTTTAACCTTTGTATTGGCAGGATAGGGCTGCCTATATGTTTCTATTGTTTCCATCCACTCTCCTCCTACTGAGATGGTGGATATGGGATGGATGCCTTCCAGCATTGGCAGTTCAGGTTTACCAGGTATTTTATTGAGTACTGTGATACACCCTGAATATATTTACTCTGCTCATCACTTCATTGTCCAATAGAAATTATCTAAACAGTGTCTTGCCACTGTACAGGCTTGGCTATTATTCCTCTACACAAGCTTTGCTTTGCGGGAGAATGTTTTGATTGTAAATGGAAGTGATATTCGTCCTTGGTAAGGGTCCAGAATTTCATTGCTTAGGATATGGAAATTGTCGACTGCAGCATTCAAGCAATTGATTGTAATGCCCATTTTTAACGCATGGCCAGTCAAGTGTGCTCAAAATTTACCAAGCGTTGGTTACTTTGTTGGTATTTGAAAGATCTAGCACCAACACATCTCTTCATTTCGTTGCGTAAAGCCCATGTTTAGTTTGTTCTCTGAATCTTGCAAATTCAATTTCTTTTCCAAAGCATGGGTTTTTTTATCATAATGCACTACTATATTTTCAGGTGGATATACCACCACTATTTAGCAATGCTGATGGCTCTTGTTAGCCTTACATGGGAGATAAAGGGACAGCCTGATTGTTCCAGCAAGCAGGTATATGATATTTTTTCAGAGGAAGAAGGTATATTGCTTTGGCATCACTCCCAAGTCTTTGAACACTGAACTCAAATTATGACCCTTTTGCAGAAGGGGGTACAACTTTTCCTGCGGTGGGCAATCATGCAAGGAATTGCAATGCATCTACAGAATAGGTACCAGCGCCAAAGATTACGCACTCGAATAGCTCTAGGAAAGGTATGGTTCTGTCTTGATTCAAGAAAGTAATTGATATGTACTCTCTAGTGTTGAAACCTTGTAATTTGAATTACAATAAGAAATATATCTTACCATGTGTTCCAAAACAAGATTCTAACAAGTATTAACTGCAAATGATCCTGTATGTAGATGCATGGAGATCTTTAGTTGGTGCTTATGAAAGGCAATTCAATTCATTTGATATTTGTTCTGACATTTACATTTTAGCTAGGAATTGGGGACATCATGGGTACTAATAACAAAGATAAGAGTTGTGACCTTTCTTAAAATAAATCTTATTGGCAATGCTTATTTGTACAACTTGAAGGATTGTTAAATCGATTGTCTCTTGTCATCATCTATATACCTTTCTCAAGCTCAACGTAACTTTTTGTTGTTGCAATTAAGTTGTATCTAATATCAGAAAGAGTAATATGTCATTTTCCTCATTTTTATTTACTCTGTTGTCATTGACTACTTGCAGGCTAAAAGAATGGATGTTGTCGCTGGAGAAACAGCTGGTGTGGAAGGGCAGCTCTTGCTGCTATATCCTGTCCTTTTTATATTACAGGTATGTGGCATGTGAGCTCAAAGCATGGCAATTCCTAGTTGTTAGTAATCTTAACCCCTTCAGAATATGTCATCTCATGTTGTTGGTTCTTGATACTTCAATTGCATGTTTTTGAATACATTTTTTTTCCTTACTGGACGTAATCCTTTGAATCCTGAGCACAAGCACAAAGACGGCTAGTTGGGCACTTGGGCACTATATCCTTTCTATGTTGCACTAATGCACCTCATCTTGGATACTCCATGTTTTCAGGGTTTTGAAGCATATGTTGGAGTATTGCTTCTTCAGACGGCTTTGCACGGGCTCGCCTCTGAATGGCAGGCAAGAATTAAGTCGATTGTTTTCACGATTGGTAGTTGACTATCAGGTCTTCATAATGATTAAATTATGCACTTGTTCTTGATCAAATTTATTGTTGTTTGGCTTTTTGTACAGTCCTTACACAAAATGGTTGCCTTCGGATCGGCTTATGCATAGGGTTTGGCTTGAGTTGCTACAGTAACTAGTTTTTAAATTGTGTGTTTTTCCAAGGTAGAGTCTACAGGTAGATTGTAATAGACACCGTACCGAGTTCAGTTATACCGGCAAAAATCGCATGCGACTATTTCCTTGTACGTACCGTCTCTCGCAAACAGCCAGAATTCAAAAACCATAAGCTAAAAACCAAAGCCACAACCGAAAAGAACCCATCTAATCCCTTTCCCAGAGATTTAAAAAATTAAAAAAATTAAGGTGGTGATGAAGCAGTCAAACTGGCTGAAATGGATGATATCATCCTTAATTGAGATGCCATTTGTCCTGAACTGACTTTTACAGCACTGTCGTTTTCCACTTTGCCAGGTTGTAGTTTGTGGGGTCTTGCTAGTGGTTATGGCAGTGGGCAACTTTGTCAACACGGTGGAGACTTTGATCTTAAAACTGAGGTTCAAAGCAAAGATGAAGAGAGCAAAGAACAGACAGGATCACGGTCACAGTGGTCCAAATCACCCACATCAAAATTGACAAAAGCGTCATAATCCAGAATGATCACTCCATTCCTGGAAACAACATTGTTGACACCCATCTCTTTTGTAAATCCTTTAGTCCGTAAACCATTTTTGGATGCTGGTGATTTTCTGTTTTGGTAATTGGTCCCATAACATTGAAGTTCATGCTATGTTCAATGCAGTGCACGATACGACGGCTGCAACAATTATTTCTCGTTTCCTCAGATGAAGTGCAAGTTTATGCAATCTATGTATTAACCGTTGCTTGTCCAAAACTTTTGGGAAAGATAATGTATCGTAGTATTCAATAGCATTTGACATGTTTAACGTTCTCACATACTTGTTGTCATGCGTTCCCTTTCTGGCTTCTGCTGGTGGAATTGCTGTCATGCCAAGCAATCTGTTGTGTAGAAAACTCGTGTGGTATAAATTATTTTTACATGATATTTTAAACACAGAGTTCTTTGCTCTATCACACCTCTCCATATGAGTAAACTCTATCTGTGTTCTTACAACTTCTAGTTGGTCTTTAATTAGTTAGTACTACTGACCCAGAAGGATTTGCAGCTCCTAATAGTCAACCAACCCCCTTTCTAGTTGGTAGGAGGAGGAAATGCAGCTAGCTGTGGTGCAATTCACTCTCCTGTTGACATCTTGATTTCCACTTGTCTCCTAAGTGAACTTCCATTGTGCGTAGGCCAGCCTGTGTTTTGCAAGATTTTCCAGCCTGTGGTCCAGGAAACTCATGCTACCAGCAAACAAAATTACCAAAAACCAATAATGGAGAGCATCACTTCGGACAACGCAAAAACCATAGAAATCACTAGACCACTACTATGATTCCTCAACTTTTCCAACAATTACATCCAATCATATGCATGTCGTCCAAAAATGCTGCTGCTTTTGCACTCCATGTAACCTACCATCATGATTGAATCATCGAACTCTGATTACTGTTGAATTAGTATTAGTTTTGTCCATTAGCTGAAAATTCAGATGATAATATCCTGAGACAGAGATTGCACCCTTTATGAAAAGAGACCATAAATCGATATTTACATTAACTCTAATCCTTTGGCTATTTCTTCCAAATACTCGACGATTTTCTTTGCAGTTTTCACCGTTCTCTACTCCTAGACACTAACAACTAACAAGAGCAATCAATCCATTTACCAATCACAAGACACACACAGAGAGAAGCTAGCTAAAACATCCAAGGATAAAGGGGAAAAGAATCCAATCCATCTCTCATTTGAAGTCCGAGTCGTGCAACTTAAGATCACCGCCGGCCATCTCGATGGACCTCGCCGCCTTCTCCGCAATGGCCGCCCGCACCTGCGCCATCGTCGGCCGGAGGCCCGGCTGCACCGCGACGCACTCGATGGCGATCCTCGCCACGTCAGCGGCCTCAGCTACGGCATACTCCTCCCCTAGCCTACTGTCCACGAGCCCCTCCACCCCCTCCGTGCTGACACGCGGCAGTACCCGGGCCGTCAGGTTCTTTCTGCCGTCCGACCCTGATCCGGCGGCCGGCGATCCCGTGATGGCCTCGAGCAGCAGCACCCCGAAGCTGTACACGTCGGACTTCTTGGACACGATGCCGGTGCGGAGGAAGAACGGGTCGGCGTACCCCGGCGAGCCCACGGCCGACCTGGTGGGCGCGACGGCGGCGGAGAACCCCTCGGACGCGGAGCCCAGGTCGCAGAGGCGCGCGGCGGGGCTGCGGGCGCCGTCGAGGAGCACGTTGGACGCCGACACGTCACCGTGCACGACGGGGGGCGCGCCGCCGGAGGCGTCGTGGAGGTGCTCCAGAGCTCCGGCGACGTCGTGGACGATGCGCATGCGGTGGGGCCAGGACAGAGGAGCTGTGGCGCCGTGGAGGCGGTCGGCGAGGGTGCCGCCGGAGAGGTACTCGAGGACCAGTGCACCTCCCTCCTCTGCAGTAACGAAAGTCGGCAAGAGAGGCAAGTAGACATTAATTACCATGGTTGGGTGGAGTAAACAAAGAGAGAGGATCAAGGTTAAATATATAGCTTGCGATTTCTACAGCTGTAAGCGCGCAGGTGCGAAGAACTGAGACGAGAGCGAACGACCAACCTGCAGCATCTTCTGACCCTTTTTTTTGGCAAGTCTGACGAAACACTTGTAGAAATTAACAACAGAGTGATTTTGCGCATGTTTATTAGGCTTTGAAAATGCTTTGGAATCGTAGTAGTACCATATACACGTACATATCACTCGTCAACAAAGTCAATATCTACTATTTCAGATTAGCTTAGAATGTCACTTGCCAATTAGTAAATTTAATCCGTAACAATTAATAGCTGCTTAACTAAATATGACGTGAACACTAGCATGGATGAGACCGATCGAGCTAAGATTAATTAGTTTTTAACAAGAGAAACTAAGGAAGTAAACGTAAAAAAGGAGGACCACAACAACACCTGGAGTAACGTGAGCGTGGAGTCAAAGGCTCGAGGCAGCTTCGATAATACTACTGAATTCATTTTTTACGTGCGGAAAAAGACAGGGAAAACAAAAAACACTACGGGCGGCGCGGGGCGGAGGAGCTAGTAATTGAGACCAAGTGTACCGTGCTCGTCGGAGTAGGCGAGGAGGGCGACGATGTGCGGGTGGCGGATGCGGCGGAGCAGGTTGAGCTCCTGCCGGAATGCGCGCAGCAGCCGCTCGCCGCCACACCAGCGGTGCACCTTCACCGCGGCCGGCGACCCATCCCGGAGCCTCGCCAGGTAGACCGTGCTGGAGCCGCCCCGCCCCACCACAGCCGCCTCGTCGAAGCCGCCCGTCAGCGCCTCCACCTCCCGCCACGTCAGCCTCCGAGGCGCCTCCTTGGTTGCCGGTATCTTGGGCGGCGCCAGTAAGGTCAGTTCTTGCGGCCGAGGTGGTGGTACCGCCGCCTCGAGGTCGGTGTCCGGTGTGGTGGTCCGGCGGAGGGCGGCGAAGCAGTGGCGAAGGAGGAGGAAGGAGATGACGGCGGAGGAGAGGAGGAGAAGGGAGAAGAAGAGGACGGCGAGGGCCATGGCGACGTCCAGGGCGCGCTCTCGCGTCTGCTGTGTGGTGCGGCGGAAGCAGCTGAGCTGAGCTTGGATTGGTTTTGCATGCCTAAATATAGGATCTGTCCATTGCAAATTCAACTATCTTTTAATGGAGAATCAACGGCCTAGATTTACTCAAATCATTTTAATTCTCTAACCCTAACTCTTCCTCTCTCCCCCATTCACTCCACGCTCCACCACCTCCCTGCACGGCTACTTGCACCCCTCGCCTCGACCACTGGTCCTCCGCCACTCCCCCATCCCCGGCTTGCCCTTCTTCCTAGTCTTCGGTGGTTCGCCGTTACCGGATCTGCCTCCCCCTTCCCTCGCTTCCTCCTCCTTCCGCACAGCCGCCTTCTCCATCTCTAGCCGGATCTGGTGTCAAAACCCCCACACTGCCCTTCTTCCCCATCTCCGGTGACTGATGCCGTCGGATCCACTAACTTCGCCCTCCGCCACCTAATGACTCCACGACATGTCACCCCCGCTGCCTACCCCACCCACCGCCCTCCTTCTGCCCACGATCAAGGCAGCGCCACCGTCGACTCGTCGCCCCGCCACCTCCGTCGGTACGCCGCCGCCCTAGTTTCCCTCTAAGCTCAGGGGGGCTTAGGTGAACCTTAATCCTAATGAGGAACCCAAACCTTACTCCCACGAGGCGACAGCGCACGAAGACGATGACGTCACCGGAGATGAGTAAGATGTTTGTAGTGAAGACGACGTACGAATTTCCACGAAGATCGAAAGGTCATAAATTCAATTAATTTTGCCTAAAAAACATTTGAATGTGGTATAGCACTTCCACAAAAATATGTGTGACCGACAGAGAGCTCAACAACTATTGAAAATACAACAAAAGAAAAATATACCAATATCGTGATATATATGTAGTAATTAATATCTGTAAGAACACTTTGATGCATTGTAATTTAGCAGCAAGACAAAAAAAAATTAAATATTATTCATGGAACAAAAGCAAAACACTTCAATATATACATGGACTAGGTAACTGTATAAAGCAAAACTATAGGTCATCTTCTTCCCAGTGCTAGCTACTAGTATTTGTGCAACTTTTTAAACATGTTTACGTACGTACGTACGATCGATATTTTAAAGTTTTGGGAGTGCGTAAGGACACGTAATTAAGGAATTAAAGCGCGTTTACACATGATTCGTAGTTCAATTCCCCGTAAGTAATCGACGGCTTTAAATTGCGATTTGCGAAGGTTGAACAGTAGTAGTACATGTTTCCAATTAATGTTGCTCGAGTCATTACCACTTTGCGTGGACGGCGTAATATACTACTCCTCCTCCTCCAAGTAGTACTTAGAGCAACTCCAGCAGGGCCCTTACTTGAGCCCTCAACCCTCATATTTGAGGGCTTGAGGTAAAAATGGAGGTCCAGCAGGGCCCCTACTAGAGCCCTCAAATTTGATGAGCCCCTCAAATCACCCTCCCACCCCTTATTCCTAGGGGCTCCCCCTCCACCCCTCATTTTCCTGTTTTTTTTCCCGCTCGTGAAACTTCCCCCCGCCTCCACCCAAAATTCCCCGCCTCCCCCAAAATTTCCCCGCCCCCTGTCGATTCCCCCGCCCGCCGCCCGCTCGCCCCCCGCCGAATCCCCCGCCCGCTCGCCCCCGCCTGGCCCGTCGCCTCCGCCGCCCGCTCGCCGCCAGCTCGCCCCCCGCCTCGCCCGTCGCCTCCACTCTCCGCCGCCTCCGCTCTCCGCCGCCTCCGCCCGTCCCCCTCCCTCCCACCCCGCCGTCCCCGACTCCCCGCCTCCCTCCTTGCTCCTTCCCCCGCCGCCGCCCCCTCCCCTGCCGTCCCCGAGAAGCCGCCGCCGCCGCCCGTGGAAGGAGCGGCCTCTGCGCCGAGTGCCGGAGGTCGAGCCGAAGGAGGAGGCGCAGTCGCCGTCGCCATCGCCCCGAGTAGATCCGGCCGGATCCGGCCGGATCTGGCCGCCGTCGCCGACGCCGAGCCCGGATCCGACGAGGCCGCCGCCGCCATGAGGCGCCCTCAGGGCAGCACGCACAGGAGGCGCCGCCGCCACTCCCTCGGCCCCTCCGCTCCGCCTCTCCCTCGGCCCCTCCGCTCCGCCTCCACGTCGAGCCGCCCTCCGTGCCGGTCCGCTGAGGCGCCGACCGCCCCCGCCCCTCCGCTCCGCCACTCCCTCGGCCCCTCCGCTCCGCCTCTCCCTCGGCCCCCGCCCCTCCGCGCCGACCGCCGCCAAAATCCACTCGCCGACGCCCGTCGCCCGCCTCCCTCGCCGATGCCTCGCCGACGCCGTCCTTGCCCGAATGGATTTGTCAGGAGTGGGTCCCATATGTCAGTGTGTGTGGAATGGATTTGAGGGCTTAGATTTGAGGGGTGCTGTTGGAGTAGAAGCAAAAAAATTGGGCCCTCAAAAGTAGGGGGAGCCCTCAAATAAAAAGTAGGGGCCCTGTTTTGAGTAGTACTGCTGGAGTTGCTCTTACACTGCTTAAAAAAATACTACACGAATTTTGGAGTTCTTATTGGCTCTAGATTTCATGGCCGGGGAAGACAAAACAGCTTACGAGCAATCTATTAATGAATTGTATAGTTAATTAATAGAGAATTAATGTTGCTACAAAGCGACAAGCTTTTTGCAAATCAAACAAACATGGTGAAACCGTTCTATTTTGAAGTGTAGATATGGTATCAAGTAGGGAGTATTTATCAATCGAAAAGTAGTATGTCGATCAGTCTTTTATTCTGATTGCTTATAAAGCACACAAGAGCTATCCATATAGCCACGGTTGCTGCAGTTCCGACGTACTAGAGCAACAAAATGGCTGCACAAATCTTCTCCTCCGCCGTGGAGCCATTGCTCCTTTCAGCTTCACCGGTGCCCGGAAATGGCGGCGGCCAGAGAGGCCGCCCCAGCGGCTTCTTCCGCCCTTCGCCGGTGATACGTCCCGGACAAGAGCCTGCGTCGCACACGCTGTCCAATGATTTCGACATCCAGGTAGCTCATATATAGCAGAAGCATACACACAAACTAACATAAAGCAGAAGCATATATACAAACTAACATAAAGATCTTACGCGCACGTCTTTGTTGTTAAGAGGGAACATGCACATTTTTTCCTTCTTATCGAGTAATAGAACGGTTTCACCGGATCTGCCTCCTCCTTCCCCGCTTCCTTCTCCTTCCGCACAGCTGCCTTCTCCATCTCCAGCCGGATCTGGTGTCAAAGCCCCCGCACTACCCTTCTTCCCCATCTCCGGCAGCTGACGTTGTTGGATCCACCAGCATCGCCCTCCGTCACCTAATGACGCCACGACATGTCACCCCCGCTGCCTACCCCACCCACCGCCCTTCTTCCGCCCACGGTCGAGGCAGCGCCACCGTTGACTCGCCGCCCCACCACCTCCGCCTCCTACTGCCGGTCCGCTGCCGCCCCGGCTTTCCTCTAAGCTCGGGGGCTCGGGTGAACCTTAACCCTAACGAGGAAACCAAGCCCTAATCCCATGAGGCGACGGCGTGTGAAGACGATGACGTCGTCAGAGATGAGGAAGATGTCTGCGGTGAAGATGACGCACGAATCTCCATGAAGATCGAAAGGTCAATTCAATTAATTTTGCCTAAAAACATTTGAATGTGGTATAGCACTTCCACTAAATATATGTGTGACCGACAGGGAGCTCAACAGACTATTGAAAATACAACAAAAGAAAAATATACCAATATCGTGATATATATATATATATATATATATATATATATATATATATATATATATATATGTAGTAATTAATATCTGTAAGAACACTTTGATGCATTGTAATTTAGCAGCAAGACAAAAAAAAAAGTTAAATATTATTCATGGAACAAAAGCAAAACACTTCAATATACACATGGAATAGGTAACTGTATAAAGATAGCAAAACTAGGTCATCTTCTTCCTAGTGCTACTAGTATTTGTGCAACTTTTTAAACATGTTTACGTACGTACGATCGATAGTTTTAAGTTTTGGGAGTGCGTAAGGACACGTAATTAACGAATTAAAGCGCGTTTACACATGATTCGTAGTTCAATTCCCCGTAAGTAATCGACGGCTTTAAATTGCGATTTGCGAAGGTTGAACAGTAGTAGTAGTACGTGTTTCCAATTAATGTTGCTCGAGTCATTACCACTTTGCGTGGACGGCGTAATATACTACTCCTCCTCCTCCAAGTAGTACTTACACTGCTTAAAAATAACACTACACGAATTTTGGAGTTCTTAGATTTCATGGCCGGGGAAGACAAAACAGCTTACGAGCAATCTATTAATGAATTGTATAGTTAATTAATAGAGAATTAATGTTGCTACAAAGCGACAAGCTTTTTGCAAATCAAACAAACATGGTGAAACCGTTCTATTTTGAAGTGTAGATGGTATCAAGTAGGGAGTATTTATCAATCGAAAAGTAGTATATCAAATAGGAGAACGGTGTAGAGTGGCAACAAGCCAAGCCACCCAGCAACCGTTCAGTAAGGTCTAAAACAACAATAAGAATTTTCTATATCGAGTACTTAGTTATATTAATTTGGTGAACATTACAAGTACTAATTAATAAGCTCCATACATCCCCTTAAGTTCAAATTGATTAGGGAGTGAGGTACAATTGATTAGCTGAGCGGTAAACATCAAACAGTTTTTCTTTCTTTATTTTGAGACAAACCGCTCGGTTGGGTTGAAACATAGTGGCTTATGACTGAAATTATACTGTAACTAGCTGAAATTACACTGTAGCTAAAGATGGCTTATTTGGTATAATTAAATTTAAAAAAAAATAAAATAGAAAATATGTTAGCCCATCACGAGCAACACAAACGAGTATGAAAAAAGAATCAAAAATTTAAAAAAAATAAAATTTATAGATAATAAAAAATAAGTCAGAAGTTAGAAGACTAGCGGACGAAAACATGGAACAGTCGATTCGACTCGAAGCTGTACATTGCATGCATTTCCTATAGCTAGCTAGAGGTTGATGTGACATGCAGCTCACTGTTACAGCAGCTAGGTTGATTAGTTAGCCGACGGATCGATTTGCCAAGCATACATCGTACTGCGTGTCGATTGGATCAGTAGTAAGTTACAAGCTATAATAAAATCAAAGCCAATACATACATACACCAATTAAGGTAGTTCTAATAATACTGTGTACTGTCCAAGAGTACATTGTAAACAGTAGTACTGCTCTTGTCGTTAGATGGATGGGGCTACGTACTTACTGAAACGACCTGCATTTTTTTTAAACGTTAATAAACAATCAACTTATTAACCCTTCATAAACAACACTGTCTTGTAAAAATAAATCACAGTAAAACCTCACATTGAAGGTAACCAAGATTTACAACAGTCCAAGATATACAAATTAATTCACAAGTAGAGTCCCTTGACTACACGTAATTAAATTACAACAAAGAAAATACTTAAATTACAAAATCAATAAAATACATGAATAATAAAATACAAGAGAAATATTACATTCTGTCCCTACAAAAGAAACAATAAAACAAGTAAGAGTTAGGGATTAGTAAAATGCCGTCAGACCCAACCTTTTGTATAATATCTGTTTTTTAGCACACTGAGATGCCAAGGAAAGTCTGTGAACGATCGGTACCTCTCACTATTTGGGGTTTCATCGTCCGACAAAAGCCCACATAAACCAGCCGAGAAAGCCCACATAAACCATCCAGTGAAAGCCCAAATAACCTGCCACAAAAGCCCACGTAAATAGTCAAAGCTCATATTGTATAGCCGAAAGATGCCAAGAGCCACATACAGCTTCAGCTCAACATGAGCCAGCTGCAGCAATCATCACCAAGGGGGGCCCTCCACACCCCCAATCAACCAATAGGAACACAATAGCGCACTGCTGCCAGGCCCTGGGCCAATAGGAGATCGACAACAGCTAGGAGCAATGGAGAGGAGAGAAGGGATCAAGGGATTATAAAAAAGGGCCACAGTAACACCTGAAAGAGACAGCAAAGTGCCATTCAGAAACCACTAAAGTAGAGAACTTTAGTACTAGAATCTCCTACTAGGTAAAGCATCCCACCCACTGCCCATACACCCACTGCCAATATAGGACCCATGGTAATCAAGGCGTCCCATAAGCGTCGCTTAGGCGGTAAGGCGGTGAGGGGTTGTATGGCGTCAGCGTCGCCTTGCCAGGAGGGTGTATGGCGTCTTCCTCAAACCCATGGCGTCGCTATAGCATCGGTTAGGCGAAGAAAAGCGAGGAGACGGCGAAGGCGGATGCCCCAAGAACCCAAAAAAGCAAGTATAAAGAGATAGGATGAGGAGTGCCAGTGGGGAACCCTAGTGCCGCCTCCATCCCCGTCACCCTGTGGCGCCACCCTCCTCGAAGCGGCGCACCGGTGGCCATCTGTTGCGGCCTCCATCTCCAGGTATGCCCTACCTCCCCGGCCTCCACCTCCTCCCCCTTTCTCCCTGGCTCCCCCTCCCTACCGACCTTCACCTCCCTCGGTCCCTCCCTTCTCCCCGCCTCCCCTTGGTGGCTCCGCCTCCTCCCCCTCCCTCCCCTGCTCCCCCCCCCCCCTCTCGTCCTCCCCCTCCCTGCTGGCCTCCACCTTCGAGGTCATAAGGAAGGGAAAATGGCCTCAGTTCACGCAGTAGGTCGGGCCGTCCCGCACTAACTACTCCCCCGAAGGTCGAATTTAGTTTCATTCCAAAAAGGCGCATATGTATTATAGGAACAGTTCAGTTTGTTGCATCGTACATGATGCTCTTTGTTATGCATGTAATCAAACTCTACGTACGTGTTGCTCCCAACTGTACTATGAAGTCTATTTTAATTTTGGACAAGCATATTTCCTCGTCTTTTCACATTCAACTATTCTCGTAGCAAGTCATCCAACAACATTAACAAACTAGTTCTCTTCCATATACGAATTCCCGGTTACATCACAATATCACTTACCTTCGTACTTACCGATCGTTGTTATTTCAATCATTCTTTAAAAAAATTTACGAAATTGCTTGTACTACAACAACATACACGATCACAAACTCTTATTGTGATTTCAACAGATTATCTATTATTCATAATCTACAAAAATCACAAATGGATTAACCCACACTACCTCTAGGAATAGCTTGTTTGCAGTCGCTGCACAGCCGAGTGACTGCAATTATAGTCGTCCAGCCGTCGCTGCACAACCGAGCGACTACAATTGTAGTCGTCCAGCCGCTGGGCAATAGGCTGCAGTCGTCGAAACGTTGGGCGACTGAAACCTATCGCCTACCGGCCCATGGACAGCTTGCGTATCACGCGGCCGTTGGTGATATATTCCAGTCGTCCAATGGTTAAGCGACTAGAGCTCATTTCTATAAAAAAATGTTTATGCGGGTATATTACTGTTATTTCGAATAAAACATGGATTATTTATAAACAAATCGTTTTTCTCGGTATAAACATAGAGGGAGTTCATTCGAGAGCCTAGCTCGAATTAATCATGACAGACAGAAAACGAACAGATTGACGAACTACCAGCTAGCTAGTTGTACCTTTGGCCGGGTCAGCGAGGCAAGGTTGTCTGATGAGCTAGCTGACATGTATCCAGTGATTGATGAGCTCCAGCTCCAACTCATCACTATTAAAACCCAACAATTCTCGTCCTAAAGCAGCTGAGGCTCTGATGTAAGGAGCACTCTAGCTAGCTTGGCTTGTACTGCGTCTCCTCTACTTGCATCCAAAATTATCAATGCAAGGTTAGGTTGGATTTTTCTGTGGAGACTTGTCAGGCTCGCTAGCTTCACCTCTTCATATGTGCAGGTCGATCGATCGAGTTGGCAACATGCATGAGCATGCATGTGTGGGGCGAGGAGAAATTTTTTTTGGGTGAACCATCCTTATACGAGCCAGATTCTAGTTAATTACTAGTCCATAACTATTATCTCAAAAAAAAAAGTGAGGAAAAGTTTGTGTCCAACTAAAATACTGGTACTGATTAAAGTAGTGAATGCCAAGAGCAGAGAATTGCGACTGATACTTCGTCATGCATGCATAAACAAATAGAAGAAGCTAGTCCTAGAAAAAGCAAGGCAGGAGAGGAAATCCAAACCAAAAGAAGAAGAAGAAGAAGAAGAAGAAGAGGGAAAGGAAAGGAAGCTAGTAGCATGGAAACCAACTCCGCACAAATTTTCTACTCGCCTTCCCTTTCATGGAGATGGTTTGATTTATATATTGATGCCATGACATATCACACCATATATATACTATCAAATTTAAGCAACACAAATACGGGAAAAGCGACACGGCTAAATTTGACTCTCTTCCAAACCAGCAAGAACCCATGCGTCCAAATGATTCTTACTACATGAACCTAACCTAGCTCATTATAGCTCCGATTAAAGATATGGTTATAGTTGGGATGCGTGAGTGAGCGAGCAAATAACAACCCCAATATTTCATGAGTTGGTTTGATTTTATTGATCAGGTTCAGTCCAGGTCTCCAGGATTGGAAGCAGTCTCCGACAAATTTATTCCAAGGAGAAGATAATATAAACACCAGCTTCGAGAGGGATACTGTAGAGAATCTCCAACAAATTAAAGTCAATCATCTTATATTGTTAGGTTAGCAATGATAGTTTTTTTTTTGTTTAATTGAGTTTTCTTTTGCGCAGATGCATCATGCATGATACTACTTACTTTTTTTATTACAAGTCGATTTTCCGAGTTTTGTACACGAAAAGTACTACCTGTTCATGAGTGTCGACCAAGCAAGCATCTTGCTAGGAGGCCCTGCCTAATCAACTTGACTCAAATCACGCCAAACCAATTTGATTCTCCCCCCAAATTTGATTCGAACTTGTTACAGCTAATTTGTACCATTTTGCTGCGCCCTTGGGGCTCTTTAGCATCTCCCGAGTTGGTTCCTCGGCAATCTGTTGAATTAACTGTTAACTCCAAACAAGATACGACAAGATGATCAAGTTTTCCAATAATGGTCCAATGTCGAATTAACTGTTAACTCCAAACAAGATAGGACAAGATGATCAGGTTTTCCAGTAATGGTCCAATGTTGAATTAACTGTTAACTCCAAACAAGATAGGACAAGATGATGAGGTTTGGCAGTGGTCCAAGAACACGTAGCCTCGCTGGCTCTGAGATGGTGAGGCAGGCCGAGCAAGACAAGGGGGTTTTTTTACAGTGAGGCCGTTCCTCCTCAGTCGTTGCATCAAAATCATCATCTCAATCTAACGATAAAGAAGTGAGGCTCTATCAAGCAACACTACATGCATGCTTCTGGGTCGATCTGTACCGTCCGTACGTCTAATGTTTAAAATACCGGCGGTTACCATTTGTACCCGTGGAGACCGGTAAAATTTGAATTTTGAGATGTTTTTAAACTGGTTAAAAACATCTCACAATTCTGAAACAGTTTAAAAACATCTCAAAATTAAAATTTTGATTTTCAAATTGTGACCGGTTTTTCTAGTAACCGACCGGTAACCTTCTGATTACTGTTACCGGCCGTCAACCGAGATTTCTTTCGGTTTCAGTTTTTGGAGCCTTGCGGACGTCTATCCATGGATGCTTGCATGGCATGGCATGCACCATACGGCATTGGAATTTATATTTATTGCTGCTAGCTAAGCTAGGGTAACCTTAACCTAGCTAGCTCATGGACGCTTGTACTACGTAGTACTTCGTTACTACATGGTTTCACCTTCGATTCGTGCAGTTAAGGAATCCTGCATGATTAGTTAACCAACGTACACAAGTGACAGAGATACATTTGCAAATGATCACTTTTGACCTTTTCCATAGCTGGACGAGGGGATGTGGCCGTGTGAAAGGTCGATCGATGTAAAAGCCGTATATGCAGTAGCTAGGTATACGCTCTTCAAGTCAACTTGTTCGTGGTATGTACTGATCGTAGTACAATACTCCATGTGTCACCTGGTTTCCTTTTCTCGAGACCCACGTGTTATCAGTTGATTGGTCAATGAGATATGTTAATGCTTGCTTCTCATTTTGGTAGCATCACTCATCAGGAATAATCACCCACAGTACGTAGCAGCTGGTACTCATCGGTGCTAGCCGAGGCAGCTCTCAACATCATGCACGCCCTTCTTTCTCAAGCATGGAATCACAGGCATAAACGAAGAGTTAAAGCCAGATTTAATGCTGTTATAAATCGTATTTATAAAAGTAGTCGTATGTGTATCGTATTAGCAAAAATATCACTTCTGCCGTCCGGTGGACGGGCGGCAACGCTGGCTAAGCGACACGGGGCGGGGTCGTCAGCGGCAGGCGCCTCCCGCCCCCTCACCAGACGACAGTCAGCCTGCCGCCCAATGGGGGACCCAAACTTGAAGTGAAGATGTACATCATCAAACTTTAAAAGGATACTCAAGGCAAAGGTATAATTAGTTAGGGCTAAGAATGTGTTTCTAGTTTTTTTTATCGGTCTTGGTGTTTGGTTGGAAGACCAGATTGCTAGTGTAGGTTTGTCGTATTATTAAGAGGAGTCTTGTCTACTAGCTTGAGTCCCATCATGTGTTGATAGCTCCATCCTGCTTGCTCTAACTCTCCGTGATATGATGTTATTATTTGCGAATGTGTTTTGCAAATAGTTGAGGCTCATGCATATAATCCTTGTAACATGTGACTATATTTTGCAAAAGGTTAAAGTCTATGTACCTACTCCTTGTAGCATGATCTAAGTTTGTAAATATATTTTGCAAAAGTTAGAGATCATGCATTATCACTTGGTATGGTTTAATATTGTTTGTTGCTAGTTCCTTTGACATTAAACCACGGTAGTGACTCTTTATATGTCTTATGATTTCTGCATTGATATAATATGTTTGAGATCATGCAAATATATGGGTTGTATATCCCTTTGAATAAGCTTTCTATAGTGTCCAAGATCACTCAATTCCGACATCGAATTCAAAAGTTATGACTATTTTTCCGAGTGTCGCCCGTGCTGAAAAACCAAAAATGAAAGTACCGCCCTTATAACTGATAGTTCCACAAATTGTTGAATAACAACTATTTTTCTAGTCGTTATGAAGGAAAACAGAAGTATCGTTTTCATAATGACAGTAGTTTTGAAAATCTTGATTTTTATCTCCGATGGCTATTTTCGAGGTATGAGGTACAAATACCCCCTTGTGGCCGGTTGGAGCAAGGTCTTGGACACTCTATTTCACTTTCTTGAGTTAGTGTGACCTTCTTCTCTCAATTGTGCATATTTGCATCTTGTGAGCAAGGAGAGAGGTCTCTAGTTGCATGTGTTGCATCTAGAGATGGATTTTGTATCCACTTGAGTTTGTACATTCGTTGCACATGGTGAAAGTCAAGTAAGGGGGCTTGACTTATTACTTTTGGAGGTACCGACTTCTAGACAGCTTTGGAGGCGTCGTGCCCGGTGATCTTATCAAATAAACTTGTGAGAAGGCCCTATGTGTGTGAAGGTTGGAGCTCACCTACCCGAAGCGAAAAAGAGGTACCACTAGTGGATTTGAGGTGGAAAGCTTAATTCGTGGAGCCGGTCCATTTAGTTTGGGCTTACCTCAACGTGGACTAAGGGAGACCAACAAGTCTTCGAACACCACAGTAAAAAGGAACTGTGTCATTGTGGTTTGTTTTTTTGCGCTCAATTTACATTCAAGCAATTATATTTATAGAATTAAATTGATTGCTTGTCATCCTAGAATTGCAAACCTTTGATATAGACTTAGATTGTTAGTGCACATAGTAAGACTAGTTGATTTAGATCTTAATTGTGCAAAACTGATTTAATTACTCTTCTACATTATAAACTTGGTTTAGCCAAAGAAATTTTAAAACCGCCTATTCACCTCCTCTAGTTAGCCTCATTGATCTTATATCGACCACGGTGTCTTCGACCACACATCATGATTATGGCTACTCGACCACAGCTTCTGGACCACGTTTTGTCGATCATTTCATTGATTACAGCTTGTTGACCATAGTTTTTTGATCGCATCTTCGACCACACAGGTCTTCGAGCCCCGACTGTCTTATTGTAGCTACGACCCTAGCTTCAACCTTAGCATCGACCATACCTTCAATCATGGTTTCGACCACGGCTTGTCGACTACTGTAGCTACGACCACTGTAGTTATGACCACTGTAGCTACGACCACTGTGGCTATGACCGCTGGCTATGATCACTGGTTTCGACCGCTGGCTACGACCACTTAACAGTACTCAATACACGGGTACAGGACCAACACAATAAAATTAGTTTCAACAGTGACTATACTAGAGTGAGCTAGGGTTTGGCCGTGTGGCCACTCGGGGACGATGAAGACAGGCGGAAAGCAGGAAGATGAAGCGGTGGTGGCGGGCAAGGAGGTGAGTATGAGAGAGAGAGAGAGGAGCGAACGACGGGCAGGTGGAGCAATTGTGTCGGCGTCTTCCAGGGGAATGGGAAGGGGATGGGGGCGGGGCTCGCGGGGCCCGATGAATCATGAACCCCATGACGGCGCAAGAACGGACGGGCGGATCGGCCTTCATGCGTCAGATCGGACGGACCGGAGACCTCACTAACCTAGCCGCCTAGGGCTCGCTCGTTCTATTCCAGGCGAGGCGACGAACTAGCCCCCCAAATCCGATCTCCGCCTTTCCCCCAAATCATCTCCCGCATCTCCGCCGCGACGAGAGGAGGAGAAGCGCCGCGCGCGACCAGCGGCGGCCGGACGCCGCGGCTCCTCCAGGGGCATTCCACGAGGAGAGGTAGCTAGCCGCCCTCGACTCGCCAGGTAAGCCCCCCCTAAACCTAACCTAGCCCTGCTGCGTCTTCTCTTCTGCTTCGATTCGCTTCCATCCCGGCTGGTTGTTGACTCCTGCCTTCCCTCGATCCGGGCTACAGCCATGGCGAACCTGGGCGGCGGCGCGGAGGCGCACGCGCGCTTCAAGCAGTACGAGTACCGCGCCAACTCCAGCCTCGTTCTCACCACCGACTCGCGCCCCCGCGACACGCACGAGCCCACCGGCGAGCCCGAGACGCTTTGGGGCAGGATCGACCCCAGGAGCTTCGGCGACCGCGCCGTCCAGACTAAGGCCCCCGAGCTAGAGGAGAAGCTAAACAAGTCACGCAAGAAGAAGGAGCGAGACGCCGCCGACCCCGACGTCCCCCGCCGCGACGCCAAGCGCAGGCGCCGCGCCGCAGCTGCCCAGCGCGAAATCAGCGTGCTCTCCCTCGCCGACGACGTCGTCTACAAGCCCCAGACCAAGGAGACGCGCGCCGCCTACGAGGCCCTGCTCAGCGTCATCCAGCAGCAGTTCGGCGGCCAGCCGCTCGATGTGCTTGGCGGTGCCGCGGATGAGGTGCTCGCCGTTCTTAAGAATGACAAGATCAAGAGCCCTGACAAGAAGAAGGAGATCGAGAAGCTCCTCAACCCTATCTCCAACCAGATGTTCGACCAGCTCGTCTCCATCGGGAAGCTCATCACGGATTTCCATGATGCCGCTGCCGGCGATTCTGCCGGTGTGCCTTCTGGTGATGGCATGGACACGACACTGGATGATGATATTGGCGTTGCTGTTGAGTTCGAGGAGGATGAAGATGACGAGGAGAGTGATTTTGATCAGGTACATACATGCAACCCAACCTTCTGTCTAGAATGTCTTTCTTGCTGTGCCTGACTGAAACGTCTTATAACTCTTTTCTTGATCAGGTGCAAGATGAGTTGGACGAAGAGGATGACGACGATGTGGCTGAATTGAACGGTCCTGGAGCTATGCAAATGGGTGGTGAGTTAGATGACGATGATATGCAGAACTCCAACGAGGGGCTAACCATAAACGTGCAAGACATTGATGCTTACTGGCTTCAGAGGAAGATATCGCAAGCATACGAAGATATTGATCCCCAGCACAGCCAGAAGCTTGCCGAGGAGATCTTGAAGATAATTGCCGAGGGTGACGACAGAGATGTCGAGAATCGCCTTGTCATGCTGTTGGACTATGAGAAGTTTGACCTCATTAAATTGCTACTACGCAACCGACTCAAGATAGTTTGGTGTACCCGCTTAGCCAGGGCTGAAGATCAGGAACAGCGGAAGGAGATAGAGGAAGAGATGATGAGCAACGCAAGCTTAGCTCCAATATTGGAGCAGCTACATGCAACCAGAGCATCTGCAAAGGAGAGGCAGAAGAACCTGGAGAAAAGTATCAGGGATGAGGCCAAGAGGCTTCTAAACAATGACAGTGCTGGTGCTGATGGTGCGAGGGATCGTAGGGCAGTTGACTGGGATATGGAGAGTGGATGGTTGAAAGGCCAGAGGCAGCTGCTGGATCTTGACAGCCTCTCCTTTCAGCAAGGTGGTCTATTGATGGCCAACAAGAAATGTGAACTTCCTCCAGGATCATTTAGAACGCCTCATAAGGGGTATGAGGAGGTCCATGTGCCAGCATTGAAACCTAGGCCATATGAAACTGGGGAGAAGATTGTGAAGATATCTGATATGCCGCAGTGGGCTCAACCAGCTTTTGCTGGGATGACACAGCTGAATAGGGTTCAAAGCAAGGTTTATGATACTGCCCTTTTCAAACCAGAAAATATCCTTCTCTGTGCTCCAACAGGTGCTGGGAAAACCAATGTGGCTGTGCTTACGATTCTTCAGCAGATTGGTTTGCATATGAAGGACGGAGAGTTTGACAACACCAAGTACAAAATTGTCTATGTGGCCCCGATGAAAGCTTTGGTTGCTGAAGTTGTTGGAAATTTGTCGGCACGGCTGAAAGAGTTCAACGTTACTGTTAGGGAGCTCAGCGGAGACCAGAACCTGACGAAACAACAGATTGACGAAACACAGATTATTGTCACCACACCTGAGAAATGGGATATTGTTACAAGGAAATCAGGTGACAGAACCTATACTCAAATGGTAAAGCTTCTAATCATTGATGAGATCCATCTACTTCATGATAACAGAGGGCCTGTTCTGGAGAGCATTGTTTCTAGAACAGTCCGGCAGATTGAGACGACCAAGGAACATATCCGTCTAGTTGGCCTCTCAGCAACTCTTCCAAACTATGAGGATGTTGCAGTGTTTTTGCGTGTTCGCTCTGATGGTCTCTTCCATTTCGATAACAGTTACCGACCTTGCCCTCTTGCTCAGCAATACATTGGGGTCACTGTGAGGAAGCCACTGCAGAGGTTTCAGTTGATGAATGAGATTTGTTATGAGAAGGTTATGGCTGCTGCTGGTAAGCATCAAGTGCTTATATTTGTGCACTCGAGGAAGGAGACAGCGAAAACTGCTCGTGCCATCAGAGACACTGCATTGGCTAATGACACATTGACCCGCTTTCTGAAGGATGAGAGTGCAAGCCAAGAGATTCTTGGCACTCATGCAGATCTTGTCAAAAGCAGTGATCTTAAAGACCTTTTGCCATATGGCTTTGCAATTCATCATGCTGGGTTGGCAAGGGTAGACCGTGAACTCGTTGAGGAACTTTTTGCTGATAAACATATACAGGTCCTCGTTTCGACAGCCACCCTTGCATGGGGTGTCAATTTGCCTGCACACACTGTTATTATAAAGGGAACCCAGATTTACAATCCAGAAAAGGGTGCTTGGACAGAACTAAGTCCTCTGGATGTCATGCAGATGCTTGGTCGTGCAGGCAGGCCTCAGTATGACACACATGGAGAGGGAATAATCTTAACTGGCCACAGTGAATTGCAATACTACCTGTCTCTTATGAATCAACAACTGCCTATAGAAAGTCAGTTCATATCCAGATTGGCTGATCAATTAAATGCAGAAATTGTTCTGGGAACTATTCAGAATGCTCGGGAGGCATGCTCGTGGCTTGGCTACACATACCTCTACATCAGGATGCTCCGGAATCCAACATTGTATGGTTTACCAGCAGATATCATGGAGAGAGACAAAACACTAGATGAAAGGAGAGCTGACTTGGTAAGTACATGCCATATCTATGTTCTGTTTTTTTTTTAAGTTCCATAGTAATCCCATCATCCTGATGTTTTATTTCTCCAGCATTTGTTTGGCTGTTGTGCTTGTACTTATGCACTAATTGCTAATATATTCTCTTTAAGTTTATCTATCTGTAGAGGCCACCTGTTTCCTAGGTTTTCTCTACTCTGTGTTCAAGTTTTTTTTGGCTCTCTACATCCTAGTGTTCAACAGTTGCATGAGCTAGGCCCATTCATAAATAATCTCTCCGGTTAATTTTTCTGGGTGTCTACTGAGAGATGTTCAGTATTAAAATGCTATGTTTGGAAAATACTGTGCTTCCAGTGACATGTTACTACTTTACTAGGGCAATGGCATCCTTGGGGCTTTACAGGAAATTGGAGCAGCACAAAGTTATTTTCTTTGCATTTGAATGGCTACATGAAATCATCCAGTAGCATCATACTAACACGTATGGGTTTATAATGGATATTTGTTTTTGCCCCTGGAAACAGAGAAAAACACCTGTGCCTGTATGGGTTCATGGTTTTGTTGCCAGATGCATTATAGTTGTACATTTGTAGAATAGTCAGATGGAACAAACGTCCTTGTTGGTGAGAATTTGTAGAATATTCACATGAAACGAACATCCTTGTTGGTGAGAATGTCTGTTCCATTTCTTGGCAGTTTTATATAGTGGTATACATTCATACCAAAATGTAGCACTTGTATTGGTAAGGTATTTTATACAAATAGTAACAATGTGGTATGGGTAGGCAGGAAAAAACTGTGCAGTTTTTTTGGGTAGATACACAAATTCAACACAGATTATTATGTTGTAGTCGAGGCATGTTCTAGTTTTATCATGTGAAACATTTGCTTGAGATTGTTATAAATTTAAGAGTTATGTAAAAATGAAGGAGGGGGCAGTATAATCCTATCAGATAATGTAGTATTTTTTGTAAAAGGAAAGAAAAGAAACTCACTGCTATTTGGCTTTTGTTGAATGAGTTCCATATTGGTTTAATTGAAAGTATTCAATTTACATCTTGATACTGGCACAAAATCTTCGAGAAATATCAGAGCAATCTAGTCGGCAATTATTTCATGCTCGTATTGTTAATACGGTTCTCTAGATGCTCTCTTGATCTTGCATAATTTGTTTCACTCGTCTGCTTGTTCCACTGCTGATTCCTGTACTTATGTGCTGCTGCAGGTACACTCTGCTGCAAATCTGTTAGATAGGAACAATTTGATAAAGTATGACAGGAAAACAGGATACTTTCAGGTTACTGACCTGGGAAGGATTGCTAGTTATTACTATATTAGTCACGGGACTATTTCAACTTACAATGAGTACCTGAAGCCTACGATGGGTGATATTGAGCTGTGTCGACTGTTCTCTCTGAGTGAAGAATTTAAGTATGTTAGTGTCAGGCAAGATGAGAAAATGGAGCTGGCAAAGCTTTTGGATCGTGTGCCAATTCCTGTGAAAGAGAGCTTGGAGGAGCCCAGTGCAAAGATCAATGTTCTGCTGCAAGCATATATTTCTAGGCTAAAACTGGAGGGTCTCTCCCTTAGTTCTGATATGGTCTACATCAGACAGGTAATGTGTTCTCTACTGAATACACTTCCTGAATTTGAATTGCTTGCTTATTTGGTCTAGTATTCTTATATATTATTCTCTTATGATGCAGAGTGCTGGCCGCCTCTTACGAGCACTATTTGAGATAGTTTTGAAGAGAGGATGGGCTCAGCTAACAGAGAAGGCTCTGAATCTTTGCAAGATGATTGATAAGCAGATGTGGAGTGTCCAAACTCCCTTGCGCCAATTTCCTGGTATTCCGAAGGAAATCCTGATGAAACTGGAGAAAAAAGAATTGGCTTGGGAGAGGTACTATGACCTATCATCACAGGAAATTGGTGAGCTAATCCGTTATCCAAAGATGGGAAGGCAGCTGCACAAGTGCATCCACCAGTTACCAAAGCTGAACCTTTCAGCCCATGTTCAACCTATTACTCGTACAGTTTTGGGTTTTGAGCTGACTATAACACCTGATTTCCAATGGGATGATAAGGTACATGGATATGTGGAACCCTTTTGGGTTATAGTGGAGGACAATGACGGCGAGTACATTCTTCACCATGAGTACTTCATGCTTAAGAAACAATACGTGGATGAAGATCATACACTTAACTTTACAGTGCCAATATATGAGCCACTGCCCCCTCAGTATTTTATACGTGTTGTGTCTGACAAGTGGCTTGGTTCTCAGACAATTCTTCCTGTCTGTTTTAGGCACTTAATTCTTCCAGAAAAATGTGCTCCACCTACTGAATTGCTTGATCTGCAGCCACTACCTGTTACTGCATTGAGAAATGCACGATATGAAGGCCTTTATAGTGCTTTTAAACATTTCAACCCCATCCAGACTCAAGTGTTCACTGTCTTGTATAACAGTGATGACAGCGTGTTGGTTGCTGCGCCCACAGGTAGTGGGAAGACTATATGTGCGGAGTTTGCTATACTAAGGAACCACCAAAAGGCACAATCTGGCGAAACCAACATGCGTGTCGTGTATATAGCTCCTATTGAAGCTCTCGCGAAAGAACGATACAGGGACTGGGAGAGGAAATTTGGAGGATTTGCCCGTGTAGTTGAGCTAACAGGTGAAACTGCAGCTGATTTGAAGCTCCTTGATAAAGGGGAGATCATTATTAGTACTCCTGAGAAGTGGGATGCACTCTCGCGCCGGTGGAAACAGCGAAAACATGTCCAACAGGTCAGCTTATTTATTGTTGATGAGCTTCATCTGATTGGATCTGAAAAGGGACATGTTTTGGAAATCATTGTCTCTAGGATGAGGCGTATTGCAAGTCATATTGGCAGTAACATCCGGATTGTGGCGCTTTCAGCATCACTTGCAAATGCTAAAGATCTCGGAGAATGGATCGGCGCCACCTCCCATGGCCTCTTCAACTTCCCTCCAGCAGTGCGACCAGTGCCGTTAGAAATACACATTCAGGGTGTGGATATAGCAAATTTTGAGGCGAGAATGCAAGCAATGACAAAGCCAACATACACTGCTATCACACAACACGCAAAGAATGGTAAGCCTGCCCTGGTGTTTGTACCGACACGTAAGCATGCAAGGTTGACTGCATTGGACTTGTGTGCATACTCAAGCACTGAGGGTGGTGGAACACCTTTCCTTCTTGGGTCAGAAGATGAGATGGATACTTTTACTAGAGGTGTCAATGAAGAAACACTTAAAAATACGCTGAAATGTGGTGTAGGCTACTTGCATGAGGGTCTAAGTGACCTTGATCAGGAACTTGTAACTCAGCTGTTTCTTGGTGGGAGGATCCAAGTGTGTGTTGTGAGCAGCACAATGTGCTGGGGAAGATCATTGCCTGCTCATCTGGTTGTTGTGATGGGAACCCAGTATTATGATGGCCGGGAGAATGCTCATACTGATTATCCGATTACTGATCTGCTACAAATGATGGGTCATGCCAGCAGGCCTCTTCAAGATAACTCAGGGAAATGTGTTATATTGTGCCATGCACCTCGCAAGGAATACTACAAGAAGTTCCTTTTTGAGGCCTTCCCCGTTGAGAGCCATCTTCACCATTTCTTGCATGATCATATGAATGCTGAAGTTGTTGTTGGTGTAATAGAAAACAAGCAAGATGCCGTGGATTATCTCACTTGGAGTTTCATCTATCGGCGGTTGACCAAGAACCCTAACTACTACAATCTGCAGGGTGTAAGTCACAGGCATCTCTCGGATCATCTTTCTGAGCTGGTCGAGACAGTATTGAATGACCTAGAATCAAGCAAGTGTGTGGCTATAGAGGAGGATATGTACCTGAAGCCCCTCAACCTTGGTCTCATTGCCTCATACTACTACATTAGCTACACGACTATTGAGCGGTTCAGTTCGATGCTAACTCAGAAGACTAAGATGAAAGGTCTCCTGGAGATTCTAGCTTCTGCATCAGAATATGCAGAGCTTCCGAGTCGCCCTGGTGAGGAAGAGTTCATTGAGAGGCTGGTTCGTCACCAGAGATTTTCTATTGAGAAGCCCAAGTACGGTGATCCACATGTCAAGGCCAACGCACTACTGCAAGCCCACTTTTCAAGGCACACGGTGGTAGGGAACCTGGCAGCTGACCAGCGGGAGATACTCCTTTCTGCCCATAGATTGCTCCAGGCAATGGTTGATGTTATCTCCAGCAATGGATGGCTCACTCTTGCTCTTAATGCAATGGAGTCGAGTCAAATGGTGACACAAGGCATGTGGGATCGTGATTCTGTGCTGCTTCAACTTCCACACTTCACCAAGGATTTAGCCCGGAGGTGCCAGGAAAATGAAGGGAAGGCCATTGAGAGTATCTTTGATCTGGCTGAGATGAGTACCGATGAGATGCGAGATCTGCTGCAATTATCAAACCCTCAGCTGCAGGATATCATCGAATTCTTCAAACGGTTCCCCAACGTTGATATGGCTTATGAAGTTCGTGAGGGTGATGATATAAGGGCCGGTGACAATGTAACAGTGCAAGTAACGCTAGAGCGTGACATGACAAACTTGCCGTCCGAGGTTGGGCCAGTTCATGCTCCCAGGTACCCAAAGCCCAAGGAAGAAGGCTGGTGGCTGGTGATTGGTGATAGCTCGACAAACCAGTTGCTGGCAATTAAGAGGGTTGCACTCCAGAGGAGGGCCCGAGTGAAGCTCGAGTTCACTGCTGCTGCAGAAGCAGGGAGAAAGGATTACATGATTTACTTGATGTCAGATTCCTATCTGGGCTGCGATCAGGAGTACGAGTTCACTGTGGATGTCAGGGATGCTGGAGGGGATTGAAGGGAAATCAGTTGAACAGGTGATGTCTGATGCTGTGGAAGCGGTGCTATTCCTAGAGAATTGTGGCTGAAAACTGTTCTTTCGAGTATTTTCTGTGTTTGTAATGTTTGAACGTTAGCTTGTTTCAATGTGACTGATGCACCTCTGTGCTGCCGCTTGTGCAGCTTTATTAGCCTGTTATTGTGTTTTTGTATGATAAGGATCTATACGTAATATTTTGGATCTATCAACATGCCTTTCCAGCTTTGGTGAAATTTGAGAGCAATAAGTTTTTTCTTGGTGATCTATTGGGGCACCCTGCTCCCATGGTAGCTTTGTTTCCTTGTGAGAAGGTCGTTTCATTGTCTGCGTAGAGCATGCCGTTGCAGTACCAATTTATCATGCTGTTGGTTCGATCGTGCTTTACCTACAGCAGCCTTGCATCTTCCCATGTGGACGTTCCTTGCAGATTTTTTATTGAACAGAACACCTGAAAGTATATATAGGCACGGATGCATGTACTTTTCAGCTCTCTGTTGGATGAGACGTGTACGTGCATCATGAAGTGATCGTAGCAATAGCCATTCCCATAACTATATTGAGTATGACCAACGAACAGGCCAAGTGAATTTTTTTAGGTCCTTACTCACTGCAGCTAAGCAAGTCACAACTGCTAGCGCGGCTGCTTAATGCTGTTTTAGTAATCTGAGGATGTCACAAAGATCTAGTAGCAGTGGGTATATAAAATGGTGAATTGGTGATGAAATACTAGCTTAACATTGTCAAGCTATCTTCTTGTGTGTTGTTCATGGGTACTAGACCGGAGTAGCATAGCATGCTAAGCCATGTGATGATATGTGAAGTATAGCTCCTCTGATCCTAATGCGTGACCTCGTTTCTTGCAAGTGGTAATCCTATTTTCTGGCTCATGAGCTGCTGATCCCTCCCCTCCCCTCCCCTCCATATGCGATGATCACAATAATCCTATTTTCTGGCTCATGACCTCCCTCCCGGCCCGCCGGCCCTGCTCTTCGTCGCCAAGTTCTTGGCGCTCCGGCGATCCATCTCTGACCTCAGCCAGCTTCTCCGCCAGCTCCACGCGCGCCACGGCCCCGTCATCTCTCTCCGCCTCTTCCGCACCCTTCAGGTACGGCATCGCCTGCAGGTCGCCAAGGATATTTTCTTTTGACAGTTACTCTGCCCTGGCCTCCTGTCTGAAACTTAGTTGGGGGCTCTCCGTCTGCGGCTACTCACTTTGCTGCTTCTTGATTTTACTTCCTGAAAATATCCTGAAATGGCACCTGGGCATTAATTTTACTTCTTTTTTTTTTTTGAGAGAGAGAGAGAGAGAGAGAGAGAGAACCTGAGCATTTTATTTGCAAGATCACGAATGAGCATTCAGCTCTAACCACACACACTTGGTCACTCGTCCATTTGGCAACGATGTCGACAGAACGCAAAACGTGACAGACAAATCAAAGAAACGAGTACCCAATTTTTTTTTTTTTTTGGAACAACAGCACAAATGCAATAGCTCATATCAATTGATACTAGTAGTACTATAATTGCTTTCTGTCCGACAGATTGGGCCCATTAATTAATTGTTGAGCTCAGCTGAGCGGTTCAGATGGAGGGTTCCATGTCATTCTTAGCTGCTGCTATACTAATTTTGAAGTGCAACATTAATTCAAGACGTAGTAGTAATCGCCCATGATGAGCAAAGCTGAAGCTGGTTGGTGCAAGGTGATCAGTGGTCGTTCGGATTAGCTAGCCCATCAATTGTGTCACCGTGCAACCGTGCAAGGGCCTACAAGATCATATCTTGAGATTAGTACATCTGACTTTTGCTGATTAATAGTATTAGTTAGCATTGTCCCATCCAATACTACCAGTAGTAGCATGGAAAATGTGATGAAAGGACGAGTGACAATGTTCCAGGGCTTCAGAGTAAGAGAGTGTTCTTCTTTGCTGTTGAAGGTAGCTAGGTCATTCCAACAAGTCAGTAGGACCATGCAGATCATCATCTGCTAGAAGAAGTCGCACCACATGTGGGATAGCATTTGCGTTGGTTGCTGCACGTTTGTGGCCTGAAGCTGTCAACAATCTACATCCCATTTTTCACTGCACCGGTGTAATTGTAAATGCTCAACAGTTGCAAATATGATTCTGCCGGAAGGAAGAACATAGTGAAGTGCAGAGAATAACTCATGCCTTCGGAGTCGCAAAGCCCATGTGTCAAATACTAGTACAAATTCTACGGCCCTTGGAGTCAACTGGATCATGTGGATAGGATAGGAAGATTCTTCTATTTCCTACAGGCTGCAGCAAGTAGCAGCTAGCACACATCCCTTTTTTCAAAAAGAAGAATATTACAGCTTTAGGGTTGCTGTAAGATTAGTCATAAGATACTATGGACAGGACGGTCGAGTTGAACCTAGTATAAAGGGATTGTGAGTGGTGCCAATTGACAAAGTGACAAGGTCACACAGCTAAGCCCCAGCCCAGCTGTGGCTGCCCCCTTGATGGCCTGCACCTCTCTCTCTCTCTCTCTCTCTCTCTCTGGGCATTGAAATCTTGGTCAGCCTCGGCCATCCCCTGTCCGTCAATGTTAGGTGCAGGCCGATTTGAGTCAACAATGTGATCTTCTTCTTCTTTTAGTAAAGAGACAGAGAAAAGGTTTAGTGAATCTTGAAAGGAACCACATGATCCTAGCGCTCAGTCATCAGCACGTGGCTTTGTCAACTGCAAGATGCAACTGGGCAATGCTAGCAAACTCTGCTCATCTGAAACGATTGGATGGCACTGCAGTTGCAGAGATCGAAGTCTCGATCAAGGAACAGTTGGAACACAAAGGCCTTCACACGATGAACAGAAACAAGTGGAAGAAGCGAACGCTCGGACAGAGAATGGACAAATTCTACAATCCTTTTGACTCTTTTCACTTTTCACCGCATAATACATTCTCCTCTCCTCCGCTCTGCAGCATACATCAACATTCAGCAATACAGCACACACTAATCCAGCAAGTTAGTTTTTACAGCCACTGAGCCACATCATGTACACAAGATCACAGGCACAAAGGCAGTAGCAGTAGTAGTAATCTTACAAATCAAAGAATGGCACAGTACAGTAAAGAAAAAAAATAATTTTAACCCTTGAAAAAACACACCGCCCCTAATTAACCACCAACGACCACCATCATGCGTTTCCCTCCACCGAGCGGAAAGCCGCTCAGAAGGAATGGTGGTGTGGCGGCGGCACGCCGGAGGCGGACGCCGCGGCATTGGCGCTGGCGCTGCGCGCGCTGTGCTCGATGCAGCGCACGACCTCGGCGCGGCTGGCCACGACGCGGTGGAACACAGCCCGCACCTGCCGCTCCAGCGGGGTGAGGCCCTCCTCCAGCGCCCGGCACGCGGTCGCCAGCGCCTCGGCGCGCTCCACGACCTCCCCCGCGCGCTCCTCGTTGACCCCCACCTCCGCCTCTTCCTCCTCGGCGATCTCCTCGAGGAGACTGTTCAGCTCCCGCGCGGCGCGCTCCACGGCCTGCATCTCGGCGAGGAGCCCCGTCGTCGCCGCCGACCCGGACGATGACCCCTTCTTCTCCCTCCGCTTCCACTCCTCCGCGATCCGCTCCTGGAGAGCCGACATCGGCGTCGCCCACTGCGCCTGCTTCGGCGGCGCGACAGGGGGGTTGGTAACCGCGGACGACCGGTCCTGGCACGGTACCGCGGCGACCAGCGCCCACATGCCGAACACGAGAACCGAGCTCATGGTGTAGAAGGCCAGCCCAATCCCGCATCCAGCGCCGGCGGAGGCAGCCGCAGGTGCCTGCGGCGGCGGCGCGAGGTGCGCCGCCATGGCGTGCACGTGGCGCCCCGAGGACCAGTTCTTTGACATGCTGAACGAAAGCGCGCGCGCGGTGCGGGAGGAAGGGGACGGCGCGGCGACCTTGGAGGCGTCAGGGAATAGCCTGGAGATGGCCCGGCGCGAGCGGGCGAAGTGGGAGCGATGCAGGGGCCGACCGAGGAGGCAGGAGGCGGCGGTGAGCGCCGCGCGGTGCGAGCCGCGGAGCGAGGCGAGCGTGAGGGAGACCGCGTTGAGGACGTCGAGGGTCTTGACGGCGCGGTCGAGGAGGTCGGCGGCGAGGCGATCGGCCGGCTGCCTGGACAGCGCGGCGGCGACGGGGGCGATGGCGAGGACGTTGCGGAAGGCGGCGTCGGAGGAGAGAACGGCGTCGAGGAGCTTGGAGAGGAAGGCGAGGGAGAGGACGGGGGACTGCGGCTGGGAGGAGGCGGAGAGGGCGGCGAGGCGGTCGGCGACGTGAGCCTGGAGGGCGTCGAGGACGAGGAGCTCGTCGTCCTGAGCGGGGTCGAAGGAGGCGACGGCGGTGGCGCTGCGGCGGAAGCTGAGCAGGCCTAGGAAGCCCTTCTCGGCGGCGGCCATCCTCGGTGGGCTTGGGCTGGTGTTCTTGGAGGCGGCGGAGAGGAGGGAATGGTGGGGAGCGGCGGTGGTGCGCGCGTCGTCCATATATACGACGGGAGAGACGGAGAACAAGTCCGGGGATGGGAGCTGTGTCCCAATGCCACGTGGGACCACATATTTAGGTGGGGCCGGGTGTCAGCCGCACAAAGAAGCGACGTGTTGGTGCGTGGACTGGTTCGTTGTAGAGCGTGGAAGCTGACTTGGCTTGCATGGCCGCCGCTTCCTTCCTTGTCCTTTTTTTTATAAGCTATTCTCTATTTCTTTTTCCTTGTCCTTTCTTTTTTGTTTTGTTTTTTTAGCTATTCTCTATTTCTTTCTGTGTCATTTGGTTCCAGAAAGCGCGGATCCTTTCTTCCAATTTAATTTAGGCTCTCTCTCTCTCTCTCTCTCTCTCTCCAGTTCCTTTCCTCCTGTACTGTCTCTGTCTGTTCCTTTTTTGCCAGGGTCCAGTGTTTCTTCCGTTTCTGTTTAACAAAGACCTGCTCATTTATTTTTCTCCTCCTCCTTGTTTGTAATCAGAGCTCGAGTCTATTTCCATACTGAATTTACTTGTAATCTCTCCTTTGGAAATCCAGTCTTCCTCTCCCGGGAAGAGAAAATCCTACTTACGTGCTTGCTGCTGGGAGCACCAACTTACAAGGGATGGAATGGAATCGATGTATCATTCATGTATGCTTCTTCAAGCCTTGAGGTCAGGGAATGAATGAAATCCTGAGCTGTAAGGCATGACAGTGACGGAAAAGGACAAGCTACCGACCATCTGATGGATAAGATAGAGAAGAAACCGAATACATAGGGGACGTATTATACAGGGTATATTTGCTTGGGATCTTTCTCTTGTCTTCTCTTCCTCTCCTCTTGGTGCTGCTAGACAGCACTATGCTACGGCACTAAACAAATACTAGCATCATCAACCGTCGCACAACTGTCTAACCGGTTTAAAGTTTAATACCTTGGACATGTATAACAATACATGTCATAAATTTATAAGAATATAAAACCTCGGACTACTAGGAACCACGCTTTTGCTAAACTAATAGCACAAATTATCAAATTATGAGCGAATTTTCTAGATGAAAGGATTAAGTTCATTAGAATAGACAACACCAGCAAGTTTACCCTAAGGCTTTTAATGACTACTGTTTAGCTTTAGGCATTAAAGTAGAGCACTCAGTACCACACGTCCACACCCAGAATGGCCTTACAGAGTCATTCATTAAAAGAATTAATCTTATTGCCAGGCCACTATTGCAGAATTGTACGCTTCCCACTAGCTGCTGGGGCCATGTAGTGTTGCACGCTGCAGCACTAATAAATTTAAGATCGACTGCATACCACCAAATCCCCTTACAACTAGTGCAAACCAAATATTTCCTATCTACGAAAATTTGGATGTGTTATATACATGCCAATTTCACCACCACAACGTACGACCATGGGCCCCCACCGGAGGTTGGGAGTCTATGTAGGATTTGAATCCCGTCGATTATCAAATACCTTAAGCCTACTACTGGAGACATGTTTATGGCCCGCCATGTCGAGTGCATTTTTTTTATGAAGATAACTTCCCGACATTAGGGCGAGGAAAGTAATTTACTGAAAAAAATCAAGAAATAGATTGGAATGTCTTGGACATTCAAGCCCTAGATCCATGCACTAAAGAAACTGAACTAGAAGTTCAGCGAATTATAAACCTGCAGCAAATAAAAAATAATCTGCCAGATGCCTTCACAAATCAAAAGGGAGTAACAAAATCTTATATACCAGCAGTAAATGCCCTGGAGAGAGTGGAAGTACCCCAGATGGATAATCAAACCACTCTAACCCCTCATATAAAGAAGAGTGGGAAAGCACTGGAGAACGAGGCCTCAATTCTGTGGTGACGTTCACAGAAAAAGAAACTCGAAGAAAATGAGACTACTTAGCGAGTTACAAGGTTCAAGGGGAGTAAACACTTGAAGCATATCACTTATTTAAGACTGAAAGTCTTATATGATCTTAAAGATCTAATATTATACTCTTTTTTTCCTTTGTAAGTTTTTCTGAAGTTTTTTCATGTGAAGGTTTTTAATGAGGTGACAAAAGAAACGGATGCAATGTACTCTTTTCTCTATCTTTTTCCCACTGAGTTTTTTTTGGAAGAGTTTTTAATGAGGCATATGTATATCGTGGTATTCGCCTAAGAGGGAGTGTTACAAAACCTTTTAGGTTACATGGTGGACAAATACCGAAACTACCCATGAGGTGTTTTGACTATAAATAGACAAGCATATGTACAAGGAGAATAGATCTGAGATTAAAAAGACTTCGTTTACTTGGTGTTTTTCTCAATTATTCTCTAGTGATTCTCACTTGATTGGTTGCATGATTGTATTGGTGATTATTATTTCTCAACAAGGATCATCAAATCTCGAAGCAATTCTACGATTAGAGAAAAATTGCTACATTTTATGATGATTTTATCTTAATTACATTGGATCTAATCATTTCAAATTATTTTTCTATAGTGGTGCTGATTGGATAGGGCAGTTGCACTTCATCAGTTGGACACTAGGAGCTTCCATCCCATACCGTCCGTCGTACCACGTAGGCGCACGTCAACCGTCGATTCTGGCGGGCGTATGTGTATCGCGCGCCTGTCTCAAAAAAAAGGACATGTCATCTTGGCATGATCCACTCGGACAGTGACGCGAATTTCAAGAGAGAGAGAGAGAGAGAGAGAGATAAACTCGATAGTGTTGTTCAGTTCTCCTTGGACCACGTCAAGGCGTTGGATTTGAGTTGCATCGATCGCTTGCATAGACCAGTCGATCGCTTGCATAGACCAAGTCCTGTTCTCGCCTCCCTAGACTGGGGATGATGATATACTAGCCTGGGGATGATGATATATCACTATGCATGCGCATGCTCTTCGATCTGGTCAGGTTCAGGTTATCTTCTGTTTGATGTCTCGATCGAGGACCTGATCAACCCGGCTTCGACTTCAGCTTCTGGCTTATTTTTCACTATTCATATGTTTCATCTTTTTTGAACTTTTGGCTTTTTGTTGAGCTTTTTTGACGATTCTTTTTTTTTGTATTTGTTTGTATTATACGTAATGGGCTAACATATTTTTATATTTTTAATTTTTTTAAATTTAATTATGCTAAATAAACCTCTGTCAGCTACAGTGCTTTTTTCAGCCAGCTACAGTGTTTTCAGCCATGAGCTTTTCAGCCGAACCGATCACCACCTTAAGCATCTGACTTCTATTTTTTTTTATTTTTAAATTTTATCTTTTTAGTTGTTTTAGTTTTTTTACTGCTTCTTTTTTTCTGCATTCGTTTGCATATATCTGGTGGGCTAACATATTTTTTCTTTCTATTTTTAAAATTTTAAAATTTAATTATATCAAATAAGTCATCATCAGTTAAAGTATAATTACAATCAATTACAGTGTAATTCTAATCTAAGTCCAAATGAGCGGGCTGTTAATTTCGAGTGCAACAAGCTAGATAGCAGAACGAAACAAGCTAATATATACTTTTCTCGAAGAGAAAAAAAGAGGGTAAGGTACACTGGTTTCTTCTAGTCTGAAATCATCTCACATATATCAGCGAAGGCATTGGTCATGCGGTTCCTGATTAAATTGACAGGAGTTTAATTACTTGTTACCAGAAGATGATGAGTAGGATGCGACGTCATATTTCGGGTTCCTGGCAGCCGGGCTGTTACTATCCATCGATTCTTACTGTAACCTCTTGGTTAATAATTGGCTGCTTCGATGGATCTCCTGTCGATAAGTTATTGCAGTAGACACGTCTTTTACCAAGAAGGAACCACACATTGACTGACTGACACATCTCGCCCGTGCTGTGTGCCATCGACGTCGCCTCGCCTCTCCTCCAAAGCTATCTATCTTGTCGAGTATTGTATTATCAGTTGGGTTTTTTTTAAGCTATATTTTATGGTTTTTATTTGAATGGAATGGAGTAGAAACGTACATCAGCTCAGCCCTGCTTGGCGGGCGGCCTACCTACGGGCCCCGCTGCCGACGCCGAGACGCTGCTGCACCCGGTGCGGAACGAACACTAAAAATCAAGGATGGCATGCATTTGATCCAACTCAAGGATGAAACCCACAATCATCCATATACAAGTTGATGTCATGCTTCGTACAACGGTACAGAGCTGGCCGGTTCACTACTAGTTCCAGCAGCTTGTTATCAGACTACCTGCATAAGCACTAGTTGTCCAGAGGAACAAACTATCCGAATCAAAACATGACGCCGCAGAAATCCCGGGCAGATGCAGGTGTGCTACTCATGTTGACATGGCTTGCGCTGCTTATTTTTTGTGTTCCTCCATTTCTGCAACTTCACTTGGGCCAGGTGGTTCATCTTTTACTTCACCCGCTGGCCTGGTAAAAGCAAAAAATCACTTAATTGTCAAACCACCATCCAGTGGTCTATGCGGCAAGCATAGAAAATTATCAAACCGAGACTGCTTAATTGTCGATGTAAAAAGATCTCAGAATCAGGACATGGTGCATTTTGGATGGCAACTTCTCTAGTATTTAGGCAGAATCTGCATCGCAACAGGACCAAACGGCACGGGAGATGCCAGAATGCTTTTGAGAAGCTCAACAATCAACACAACAGAACAACTATCGTGTTGTTACAGAGAACTGCTTTGTTCTACCTACCGCAATGTCATGCACGGAACAGTCCATGTGTTCTGCGGAACCATCAACATGGAATTCACAAGTTCCCCAGGTTCATTTACAAAAAGACCATCAGCCGTGCACAGGAAGTCAGGAACATTATTGTTGTGTTAACTCTATGTTTAGATAACTCAATGGATGATCAGATATATTTATACTAGACTATATATTCTAAAAGTGAATGGAATATATGGAGTTCCTAGACGAATGGATAAACCATGAAGTGATGCAAATGAGGGGGAAAAACAACAGATGAACAAAACTTTGAATATGCAAAACACAAAGAAAATTCTGTAAACATCTCTTCCAGCTTTTAGGAATATCATCATTTACATGCCACTCTTGCAAGTTGCTAGTTTGGAAGTATGAGAATGTGAGAAACAGCAATCTTTCCATGTGAAAACAGTTGAAGTTTTTGAAAAATCTGCAAGCATATAAAGCAGCCCTACAGAAGTTTGCAAAGCAAACAAAGCCGCCCTGTCCGTAGAAAAACAGAAGTTGGAGATGCTAAAACAAGGTCAATACATGGTGCCTCAGCGTAATCAATCTAAAATGATTACAATGCAATATTTGAGTAATAAAAAAAGCAAGACATGTAGAAAGCAGAGGTAAATTGTCATGATACAAAGAGTTGCTACCACTAACCTTTGCTTGCAATCATGTTTGGTGATATCCTCGATGGCTTGGTTGAGTGCATAAAGAGCTAACTTCTTAACCTGGTGATTCAGATTAACAGGGTTCATACACAGTTTCAAAAGGTGCTTAATAAATGCAGTTAGATAACAATATGTCAAGATAAAAGATTTAGTTCTGCAGCTATGAAAATTGCCATGCTATGCACAGGAATACTTTTTATCAAATCATCAAAAGAACGCTTGATGAAATGATTGGTAGACCTCTAGTTTATCTTCATTCACCCTATGCCCCTCCGGAAGCTGACGAAATTCTTCTGTCAACCTGATGCACTCTTGCACATTTTCCGGAGAAACAAAGTCGAGTGCAACCTTTATACATGACTGCCCAACAACAAAAATGAGGTAGATAAAAAAAGAGTGATCCCACAGAAAATGACAATCATTTCAATTCAAAAGCATGGCATTAACAGCAATGGAAAAGGGCAACTGTTTCCCTGCATTAGCGTCATATCGTACCTTCAAATTTCTTACTTGGTGGGGACATCCTGCTGGGATAAAGACCGCCTCACCAAGCTTCTGCTCAAATGTCCATGGCTCAACTCCTGCATATGAAAAACCATGAAGTGATCCCTATGGGAGAACTCAACTGACAGCTGCAGTGAACAAAAAACTAGGAAGTAATCACTTAGGGAAAAATCAGCTTCCAAAAGACATCAGTGTTCTTAACTGACCATATTCTCCCTTGAGCTTTCTCTTGTGCTCATTTGTTAGATAAAAACATTGATCGTGTATAGGATGAGTAACCTGCCAGAATACGATAGTTACGCAACATGAGAATCAGATATGAAATGGCATTTCATGGTCAAACAGTAAGAACTAGTCACCACTCACCTGCTTCACTGGTTCATAATTGCAATGCCTAAACTCCTCTGCATGCTTCACTAGATAAGCATGTAGTTTGCTGACATCTTCCCGTCGGAAGATATCCCACAATGCACCACCCTCTGGCTGGTTCCCCTCCACGAACGGGAGGTCATCATTCTCTGGCTCAGGATATATGAGAATTTGCCCCGTCTCATTTTCCTTGCCTGTTGTTTTATTTCTTTTTCCTGTTGCATTAGAAGAATGACGGCCACGCCGCTTACTGCATGCTTGACCAGTAGGTTCAGCAGATGTTCCTTCTGCTAAATCACTAGGAGATTCACTTCTATCTTCACTGCTGACTCCATCACCCACACTCTCTCCCCCATTAATTGTGCACAAAGAATCTTCTCCTTTTCCCTTAGCAAGAGAAACATTCTTATGATTTGCATCACATTGAAAGGACGATTTCCCATACGATACAGCAAAGTTTCCCCCAGCTTCATCAGCTACCACATCTTCTTGAACACCTTCCTCCTCTGCAGCAACATGTGGTACTAGCTGCTTAATGCCCATGTCACTTCCACATTCTTCAGGTCTTGGCACATTGGCTGGTTCACTGAGAGCTTCTGGCAAATTAGCACCAGAATCTGTACACGAAGCTTGAACATTTCCACACTCTCCCTTGATAGTTAGACTCTTCTTCTTTTCCTCTATTGCTGTAATCCTTTTTGCTTTGAGATTTATTTCATCAGTATGTGTGAGGATATTGACCTGTTTAAGCAATGGGAAGTAGGATGTCACTCATAAAACCGAACAAACGACATAAGGATAAGCACACAGTGGTTTGTCAATAAAAAACTTGAAAATGGGAAAATTAAGCAATGACACGGCGGGTACAGTACGGGCCTATTCTTTTCAACCGAAGCTAGCGGCTTTTGGCTTTTGCTATAGTACCTAACTTTCAAACGGGGTATTTTCTCAAGACGGGGTCTACAAGTTAATTGTAGTACATGTTAAAAGCCCGACATCTGTATCAACCAAAATCGCAAGCGAGTACCTCTCTCTCCATAATCTCTGTCGCAAACAGCTAAAATTCAAAAATTTCAACCAAAAGCCATAAGCCACAGCTATGCCAAACAGGCCCGCAAATACATCTTGATAATTGAGATTGATGTTTTCTAGATTTTTCCCGTATAATTTATAGTCTGATCTGTGGTCAACCAACATTGCCGGCTACCGTAACTAGCATTAAGCCATTAACAATAAGAGGTGTAGCTTTTGGCAGAAAACAACCAGGCCAAATTCAAGAATATTAAGTAACTATCACCTAAAATTTGCATTGCTGTGTTAGCTCCATGCAGTGCTAACTCCTTTACAAGATGTTTGTATTTCTTGTCTTAATTCTTAAGAGAATTGAAAATTCAAATTAAAATAAGCAAGTCCCAATATACAACAGCATATAGAGATAGCCACTAGCAAGTTCCATAAGAAGAATGTGGACATATAACAGAACATATCAAAATTTGAAGACCATGCAAGGATAACAAGGTTTCGATCATCAAACTCTACATATGAACACCAGCAAGCATAAGCAATATCCATTTATTTACCGCATCAGACATGTCACAATGAATCTTCGTAACAGAATCGCCAATTCCCAACTCTTGGGCAACACCATAAGCAATATAAGTCTTTGGACCAAGGTCTGGCTTGCTAACACTGTCAGGCAATTTCACTGCCAGATTTAGAGGACCAGATTTGGGATCTGTATAATCGCGAAATGGTAATGCAGACATGAACTCTGCACCATGCCGTGGCAGTCGCTCCTCAAAGGAACTATGTGGCGGCCAATCTTTAAGCTTAAGCAACAGAGGCAAATCCTCTGGACCAACAAGCCCACGGGAATACCCAGCAAAAAACATGTGAATATTTACATCAACCTGCATTTGGGTACATGAAAGCAGCAGTAGTGTTAGGAAATAGGAATTTCATTTCAAAATAAAAATGATTTGGCTGGCAAGTTCAATATAGGAAATATTTTTTTAAAAAAGGTAACCGCATACCCTATGTGTGGACATAATCAGAACTGATACTAACAGAAACTCTGGCAACCAGCATTCTAAGTTCTAATGAGGCACATTAACTGAGCAAATATTATGCAGATGTGTAAGGCATAAATAGAAAAGAAAAAAAAGGAATGAATATTCCACAGCCACATTTCAGCAAAAGCACCAAGTTCATTAGATTAGCACAGATAGAAACAAAACCACGTGTTTAATGATTGTAGAAGACATTCTATGCACCTAGTAATCCTTAACACCAATTTTTATCACTTCCAGCTTATAACAATCTAAAATGGTGATAACAATCAATAGTCACAATAACATCACAAACCTCACACCACGTCAGGCATTCAAGAGCAATAACTGAGAGCCTCTCATCTTTATTCATGTCTCTCTTTTCTCGTAAGGCCCGCCACATAACCATTGGTTCCCAGCTCAAACCAGAAGTCAATGCAAGTACATCACGAACAATAACAGGCTGACCCTTCAACCAGTGCTCCTGGAAATGATCCAGACCTCCATTTTGAACATCTCTAGCAGTTGGACAATATATGTAATTATCACTGGAATTCTCTCTAGAAGCTGATTTCCGTGAGGTTGCATCGGTCATGTCACCTGATTCAGTGAAGCAGGAACATTTTGAACCTCCTAATTCCAGCATTATTCCATTGTTGACCACTGAATTGGCTTTCTCCAGTAAGTCAGAAATAAACTTATCCTCAAACAAGCACTTAAGTTCAAGAAGAGAACTCCCGCAACCACCAAATTCATTTGGTGGGCAAGGTATGCTTCCATTGCTATTTACCCTCCATTGCCTCAAACTAGGAGTGCTATCCTCAGCAGGAACTGCACTATCTATCGAAATTTCATTCTGCCCATGAGAAGGCTCTTGACCTGCATCGTTATTACAACTACTTCCCGGTTGCAAATCCTCCTTGCCTCCTACTTCAGGTAGACTAAGAACCGTGTCACTAGTAACACCACCACCAGGAGTAAGACCTCGACGAAGCTCCCGGCAGCAGGTGAGACAGAGATCGTAGGAACATTTCTGGCAGCTTCTGTGGAGGTCAACAATAGATGTCCTGCATTTGTTGCTATTCCAAAGAAAACTATGAATTAGACTTGAAAGGAACAAATAATCTGCATATGATGCATATGTAAAGCAAGACCAACCAGTATATCCGCTCATCGTGTCCACACTCAACTTGAGGAACCTTCAAATCGCATACATCAATCCCTGTTATAAAAAGCAAAATTAGGAACAGCAGAACCAAATAGAGTAATAAATAAGCAGCAGCCATGTTCTTAATCTAGAAACTCAAAAACTGGCATTTCAATGATAATACCTTCAATTGTGGCCTCAACACTTTTCTCTAGCATCTGCTCTTGGTGAAATTCTTTCAACCAAGGGAGCAAAAAGTACGCAATACGCAGAGAGAATTTAATTTTATTGTCTTCAGATACACTCCATTCATTAACCTGTGGAAGAACGAAGAGAAAATATCAAACACACTGCGGCCAGGAAACAAAATGGAAATGAAACAAAAAAAAGGCACACCTGCTTTATTCTGGTTGCCCGCAGACAAGTCTTACAGTTGCAATTCTTGCGACAAAATGGGCAGCTATTCACGAAATCATCCTCTGTTAAATGTGGATACCTGTTCAGATCATACCACAAACACAAAGGGTGAACATTTTAATGTCAAATACATAAATGTAAATTGACATAGGTGCTACCATGGTGACTAATAGAAAGATACTATAAAATAAGAGACCAGACAAACACAAGAGCCATCGCTCTACAAAAACAGGGCAGCCAAATGCAATGTCAATTGATCAACATGAATGCTTTTAGAAGGGCACAAACCAGCGAGTGATGCACGGCAAGCAGTATCTCTTATAATGTTTGCAGCCCTGGCACCGTACAACTCTTCCTTTGTCGTTCCTCTGGCACTGATGACACATGTGTGAATTTATACCCATCATCTTTGTCTTCTGCAAATTCCAGCAACCAACATAAATCATGCATGTACATATAGGAAAAGGTAAAGGCTACAGTTCAGAGCAGGTACTCTGAAATGTAATTGCTTCTTTATATATTGCACATACATGTCTTTGGTAGCTTGAGACACTGCTTACGCAGTGTATATATTGCTCATTCTACTTCTTATACACAGTGCACATACCTAGGAAGTGGATATAAAACGTGGTGTATGCGTGTGTGCCAATTGGGAGCAGAATGGGCACTCAAATTGAACCATGTTTCACAAACAAAGCACAAAGTACATAAGCGAAACCAACACAAGCACCAACTAGAGTTTAATTACACTCAGCACATACATCCCCTAATCGTCCATCCACCACTTCCGATAACCCCAAGAGATGGAAGATCAATGAGAAAGATCAAAATTTCCACCTTAGGCTCCTGATCCTCTACCAGTGGAGCATTCCGCCTCTCCCGAAGCCGCAAGTTCCTAGGCTCAAGAGAAGAGGGGTCAGCAACAGGATCCATCCTGTGCTTTCTTGTGGTTCTTGAGGCCTCAGTTCTCCCTTCTGCATCATTCTCCTGGAATTTAAAAAAAATGCAATACATGGGCAAAAAATGTTAAAGATTCTCGTTTTCTTTTTTTTTTCCAGAAAATCGCGTGCAAGAAAATACTGACCTCACCAGAAGCCTGGGGTATCTCCTCCTTGCCCTTCTTCACACCGTTCTCCTGCAACCCACAACCAAGCAACGATTAAGCATTTCAGAAAAATCAGTGCAAGCACTTTCAACAATTTTTTTTTCTTAAAAAAACTCTAAGAAAAAAAACACAGGGGAGTTCAGGGAGCATTTGCATTTGCAGAGTGATGACACTTAATTGTTAACCATTCCGAGAACATGTTAGGCAAAACAAATTAACAACCCCCGACAAAAGAACCCTAAAGGAGAGATGGCCGCGCAATAAAATTTGACAACTCTAAAGCTTCCAGGAGCAAATCGATTCCAAGTAAGATCGAAGGAAACGAGCACAGCGATTGCAAATGCGAACCTCATGATCCCAATAAACCGGCCTCTCTACCTCCCCAACCATCCAAAACTAAAGTAAAAAGAGGGGGGGAATTGATGGTATGCCCCAAAGTTCGTGGGCCATTGCCAAAATGACTTGAACACACAGACACGGGTAAAATGCCACAAAAGTTTGTGAGCCAATTGATGATTTGCCATTTTTCTAAATTTTAGTCGTTTTTATTGCCTGCCACTTGAACCAGAGGGGAAATGAGCTAAATACCCCAACTCCTTCCTTGCCTCCCCTTTTCTTCTCTCTTCTGCTCTCCCCTCCTCACTCCCCATCATCTGCGCCACCCGGCACAGCCCTGGCCTTCCTCTCTCTGCTCCAACTCCGCCGTTGCCCACGCCCAGCCATGCCGCCGTCGCCGCTGCCCCTCGTCGGCCGCCGAGCCTGTCTCCCTAGCCAGCCGCTGCCCCTAGCTGGCCGCCGCTGCCCCTCGCAGCCTCCCTCTGCTTGCGCCGCGCTCGACCTCCTCACGGGCTCCGCCTCCACACACCGAGGCCACCGACCTCGCCGAGACACGTAGAGACTCGCCGGAGTTGAGCTGCACCGCCGCCCTCGTCTCTGCCTACAACGAATCCGCCACCTCCGTCATTTCCCTGCCGAGCCAACCACGTCATGAGGTGCGCCCCGTCACGCTGATGCTCTTCCCCACCTCTTTCTGCCGTCCCCGCCGCCCTAGACTGCCACAGCCAAGCGCCACCCCGTCGCCATGGCCGTCGCCGATGCTAGCCTCCTCAGCACATCCTCCGAGCCCGACATCCACAAAAATGGAATACCCTCCTCCGGGAACACGCCATGCTCGCGCTATTTACGTCAATTTCGCCCGGAACCGCCGCCTCCGTGTCCGCCCCTCTGTGCCCTACCGCCCTGTTCCGGCCATCCTCGTTCCCCGACCCGCCGCGCGTGCGCCTCCGTCTTGAGGGCGGTGGGCACGCCGACCACGCCCTGCAGCTTGCTGAGGCGGAGCAGCTCACCGATGCGGTCGAGCGAATTCGCCACCATGGAAAGCCTGGCCGGGAGGGAAGAGGAAGAAAGGAAAAGAAGGAAGTAGAGGAAATAGCCCAGGGCAGTTCGGTCGTTTATGGAGGAAAAAACATTCAGAAATTAATTTAACATACAAAAAGGGCAAATCGTCGATGAATTTCGGGTGTCTTGTGGGGCATATGATCAAATTTCCCCTAAAAAAAAGAGCGCAACTCGCTCGACCTAGTTAATTTCTGGATGGCTTACCTTGGCGGCGGCGGCCGGGGCCTTGCGCTTGGGCATAGCGGCACCGGCGGCGGGGGGGTCCGGGCGGAAGCGGTGGCGTCGCCGGGGCGGGGAGGAGTAGCGCGTGGGTGTTGTGTTGGTGGCTAGGCAGGCTCGCTTGACCGGACGGAGGAGGGGACGACGGGGTTTTGTAGGGCGGTGCTGCGGGTGGAGAAATTCTAATGTGGCACAGCCGACTTTACGTCACAAGTCAATCCGGCGTCGTGGGCAAAAATCCACTATAGAGAAATAGTATTTTTATTTATTTTTAATGACCGTTACAGTGCATATTGCCATGTGTCACAGTCTCATTGGCTTGTTACATCAACTCGGTTGTATCACCGTTGCATATTAGATTTTTTCCTACGGGTGGGCCAGATTGAGGTGCTCATGGGCCCCGATTTCGGAGAGCTGCTCGGTGGGGCCGCTGTCAGGGACAGAGGTGAAAAAATAGCTCGTACTCACTGCTCCTATTTACTGGTATTTAATTATGCTGTTGATGTTTTGGTTTCGCGAGTGAGGTGGAAAAAATCAGGAGTAGCTAGCGGTGGGAGACGGGCTGTGCTTTTTCGGACTAGCTCAAAGCACGGTCGGTCTGACATAGCTCAAGCATGGTTCGGTCCGACACGTGGCGGGTCGTGCCAGCACGGCATGAATGGTAGGCTGGGCTGAACCGAACCTAGAAAGCTGGTACAATGAGTGGCACGGCACGGCTTGGCGTAACGTGCCATGCTCGGGAGTCGGGCCGGCCCGGCCCAGCGAGCACGATTAGCACAGGGGGGCACGGCCGGCACACCAACGCTGTCGCCATCCCACGGTTATCCCCACAACACAAGCTATCATAGAGCGCAGAGAGAGAGGGAGTAGAGGGGAAGGAGTATACCGAAGGTGGCATTGCAGCGATGACGGCAGCACGACGGGCACGCTAGCACCGGTAGCCGCCTCGGCCTTGCAGCCCTTGCCGCTCTATGCGCTCCCGCCTCCTCGCCGATGATGCGTACTCCAATCAATCAAACGTTCCCTTCCTTCCAACGAACGTATGATGCGTACACCAATCAATCAAATGTTCCCTTCCAACTAGGGCTGAAAACGAAAACGGTAATTCTCGGTTACCGAAAATCGTTTTCGAGAAATTACCGATTTTTTCCCCTAAACGGAAACGGTGACGGTAACCGATAAACCGGAAACGATAACGGTAAAAACATCCGATAACGAAAACGAAAACGATTTAGCTCTTTTCCGATCGTTTTCGAAAAATACCGTATTTAACCGGTAATTACCGTCGATAATTACCGTTTTCAGCCCACCCCCCACGGCCCACCCCCGTGCCCCGTCCCCCAGGGCCCAGCCAGCCAGGCCCATTCGGCCATTCCGTCTCCCGCAGCCGCACGGCCGCACCCCACCCAGTACCCCACCTCCTGTCCTCCTCCACTCCCAGACTCCCGCAGGCTGCAGCCTCCGATCCGATCCGCCCGATCCGGTGATCCCCACGCCAGCCCTAGACCTAGCCACCGCCGCCGCTTTGGCCATTTCCGTCTCCCGCAGGCCGCAGCCGCACGGCCGCATCCCAGTACCCCACCTCCTCCACTCCGGGACTCCCGCAGCCTCCGATCCGATCTGCCCGATCCCCACGCCAGCCTAGACCTAGCCGCCGCCGCCGGAGAGGGACCGCCCGAGTGAAAGGCAAGCCCGCTAAGCGCCCCCACGTCTTCACCCTCACGACTCCAGCACGACTCCGACCGCCTCCATCTCCAATCTCCGCGACTCGCCTCTAGTCTCCCACTCACGCTGCCGTCCTTCTCCTTCTTCAGGCGGTCGGCGGCCACATCTGAGACGAAGATGGCGCCGGTTGGAGATGCGGATCAGCCGGCGGATGCAACACCCCGAGGCTCCCGAGCGCGAGTGATGGAGGCAGAGGCACCACTCCCTATCGACCTCGCCGTCGCCGCCTCTCAAACCTGGGCAGCGGCCACATCTTCTTCTGGTAAGCTCAGCTTCTTCTGGTAATCTAGTGGTGATTGTGAAGAAATATAAATCTGGTGTATACAATATAAATCTGGTATATGCAGTGCGTGTGATTGTGAAGAAATTATCGATGGTTACCAAGTGATTGGATGATATTTTTGAGCAGAGAGAGCAAGAATTGAATGGCCTTGAGTACTACCAGGAAAGGAGGCTCAAGGATCTCGGTTTTGTTGGAGACAATGGTGAAATTATCTTCTGGGAATCCTAGAGACAGTTTTTGTAACATGCCATTTTGCAATACCATACTAACGAAGAAATGCATTCACACATCGTTACCAAGCTCGATTGGAAAATGGTATACCAACTTGTGTGCCATAATCAGTAAAATAAGTGTAGAAAAAAAATTTGTATCGTCATCAACATTCAAATTTCAAACAAACACTTTTGTCATTTGCTTCACTTCAGCTTCAGGTCATTTGTCATTTGCATGCACTGTCCCCCAATTAGCAGTGTGTAAGTGAAGCTATCAGGCACCATTCCAGATTGTCTCATGCAAAAGAATAACTTAACAGCTTCATGGTATTGGCCATCTATATAGAGACCATACATCAAGGTCATATATGTCTCACTGTTTGGGATCGAATGCTCTTCCTCAATTGTAGAGTTTGACAAAAAAGGAATGAATGTCACCATACTTCTGCCCTGGATACTCCCTGACGAACCTGAATGCATCTTGAACCCTATGCCCTTTTAGCTATCATCTCCGTGCATAAATCTGGTATATAAATGCTTTTGTAGCTGGTTCCAAATGTATTCCTGCTCTTGGTCTTAATAATACACGCGGTGCAAATGTATTCCTCTTTGACAAGTTTACAATTGCAATTGGGTAAGGTAAAGGTGTTCTACTGTTTATGTGGGTGTTCACTGTGTAGATTCATATCTTATACTAATAGGAGAACATTTGCACTTCGTTTGTGATAGGATCCCATAAACGTGCTATATAATATATGTGTCTTGCTTCTTATGCCATGGATCATTACTACAGTATTATTTTTCATGTGACTTGGGTCAATGTATACAGCTATTGTCATGTTGTGTAGATTGGTGTGTTTATTGTATTTTAGATATCGTTTTCATGATTTCCGATTGTTATCGATGCACTTTTGATCGAATAGTTTCGTTTCCGAATTTACCGGAATATCGATGTCGTTCTCGTTTCCGACAATATCGTATCGATTTCGTTTTCGAGAAAATAATGTGAAATTAAAAGTGATTTGATCTCCTACCGATTGTTTCCGACCGTTTTCAGCCCTACTTCCAACAAACGTCTCATCTCACGGAAGAGCGAGAGCATCCTCAACATCATCATCCATCGGTGCTGTAGCAGAAACCCTAAGAAAGACTGTAGAATAGAATAGATAGCCAAGGAGTTCTTTTCTTTCTTTTCGTGAGCCAAAGGCCCAAGTCAAGCCATCATCTCTCGCGGGATCCTTGACGCCCAGCACGCACAGGGCCCGGGCCACCCTCAGCTCCTTCGCCTTGGACGCCGGCCGGCCAGTTGCACCTCGACTTTCGCGTGCCCGCCTCCCCAGCGCTCGCCATGGCGGCGGCCACACAAGCTCTTCCATGCTTTCTTCTTCATTCTCCCCCCGCTCCGGCTGGCTTTGCAAAAAGCATTGAACTATATGTCTATCGACCTGTGGCTGGGCAGGACATGATCATACTTGATGCTATTCGGCTACTATTATAAATACCAACCCAAGTACGTCTATGTACAGATTCGTATATTGCATCAATTGCAGAGTTTTTGTGGTATTAAGTACTATTTGATATTATATTAACAGAAATGACATCCATCGTGTGAAATTAGCGTAAATGTATCTTCACCGTATAGTCACCATATGAGACAAACAACCAGTTGGCACTTACCCATTGCCGCACTGCCACCATACAGTGAAGTCGCTCCCGTGCGGTGGAGCTCACTCCCGTACGGTGGTAGTGCGGCTTTGTACGGTGGCAGTGCATGGGCTTTGTACTTCAGGCATGCCTATACACTGCACTAATTAATTTGCTTGGTTTAACAATTGAGATTTTGGGAGGACATTTGGATTGGGAAGAAAGCACTAATGACGAAATTCCTTGATTTATATAGAATTGTTAGAAAGAAGAATATGACGGTTGCACAAGTACTAAGTACAACACCGTTAAATGTTTCTTTTAGGGGAACGTTAGTAGGTGAAAAGCTGACTGCATGGCTTAAGTTGATGCGTTTGATAGTACGAGTTTCTCTGAATGAGTAAGAAGATGTTCTAGTGTGGAACTTACACAAGATTGGTTCTTTTTCTGTTCGTTTCTTGTACAGAAATCTCATGGAAAGAGAAAGCATTTCAGAAAAGAATTTATTCTGGAAAGCAAAGATACCATTTAAAATCAAAGTATTCCTTTGGTACTTGAAGAAAGGAGTTATTTTAACGAAGGATAATCTTGCAAAAAACAGTGGCAAGGAAGTACCAAATGTTGTTTTTGTCCCTCTAATGAGAGCATTTAGCATCTTTTTTTGGATTGCCATGTGGCTCGGGCTTTTTGGAATGTGGTAGTCATTAGCTTTGGCTTTCAACCACATACTAGTATTGAGATGTTGTTTGGTTCTTGGCTTAGAAGTTTTTCTTTGAAGCTTAGAAATCAGATTCTAGTTGGTATAGGGGCTCTATGCTGGGCCTTGTGGTTGAATAGAAATGACGCTGTTTTCAAAAGGATCATTACTCATTCTTTCTTGCAGGTCATTTTCAGAGGGACTTACTGGATCAGGTGCTGGTCGCAACTATCTAAAGAGGAAACGAGAAGTGCACTCATAAACGGTTGCAAAAGACTTGAGAGAGTGGTGATGGAGATTTTCAACAAGTTTTGGTGAAGCAGTTGTTTTAGATTAAAGGATTAAGTCCTCTGTCATAAGTTCTTTGCTTAGGAGATTCTGTAACACCGTTTGGTGGAGTGTGGTCTGAGTATTGTGTTTGGTTCTGAACGGCTGTAGTCATTCTCATGGAATGATCAAGGTCGGAATATTGTTATTCCGTTATCTAAAAATTAATTTGCTTGGTAATTAACAGCTTGCATGTATAGCTTCGTTAATTAGATCCAAAAAAATTAATTAGTGCATGCTCGGCTTTATTAATTAAATATCAAAAGATTAATTAGTAATGCGCTCTTCATTAATTAAATACCAAAGTGCATCTCTTGATTAATTAAGTCTCTTCATTAGTTAACAGAAAATGTGTGGAGCCGCTCCCGTGCGATCGGACAGTTAAGGGTCTGTTTGGGAGAGCTCCACAACTGAAAACGTGGATCTGGAGCAGCAGCTCCACCATGGATCTGGGATCCCACCATGGAGTGTTTGGCTTGTACAGCAGGTCCAGATCCACGAAATTGAGGTTTTGGTAGGAATGGCCACTTTTGGTGGGATGGGGTGTGTAACCACTGGCATTGGTGGGTAATTACCACCCAACTCCACGGTGGAGCACCTCTTGAGGAGCTCCATGAAATCCATGGATCTGGCCCTAAGATCCAGGATTTTGGTGGATCCAGATTTCGCGGAGCTGGAGTGTTTGGGTAAAATTTCGTGAAGTGGAGCTGTTTTTCGTGGATCTGAAACTGGTGGAGCTCTCTCAAACAAGCCCTAAATCCCAAAAGCATGCATGCAGTTAGGCTTCGTTAATGTGACCGCATGGCCACCATGCGTCTCTTCATTAATCAAATCCCAGAAGCGTGCATTCCTCCCAAAAGATTAATTAGGCAGGCTTCATTATTTTTTTTTTGGCGTTTGCACCGCACGGCGCGTATTTCTGTTAATTAATGAAGAGACGCACTTTGGGATTTAATTAATGAAGAGCGTCTGACTAATTAATCTTTTGGGATTTAATTAACGAAACCGATCATGCACTAATTAATTTTTGGGATCTAATTAACGAAGCCATGCATGCAAGCTGTTAATTATCAAGCAAATTAGTGCGTGCGTGCGTGGCCTAAATTTGATTATCAAGCAAATTACTTAGTGTATACAGATTGTGACACAATCTCATGCCTTGGCAAACTAATCATCAGGCAGTTAGTACAGACAGCTATATACTATGGATTAAGTAGACCTCTCTGACAAAACCAAACCAGATGATAAACGCAGCTTCTGTCGACGATTTGTACAACGCCTGAATTTTCAGTGATCATTCATATGGCACACCAGTGCACAACACCAGAAACGCATCTTGAAAGACAAGGAAACAGTAAATTATTTCAACTCCACGAACAGCTAACGGATGTAAGTATGTAACAAACAAATTGCATGTATTCATCAACGACCAGCACAATCAATGTATTATCCAGGTATAACAGGAACCAGTTAACCGTGAAAGAAAACAAAAGATAATCCAAGGTAACTGTAATGAAGATACACAACAAGACATTTGGAATCTCAGACAGCAAACACAATCATCTTCCTACTCTAACAACATCTTTACACATGCTTTTTCTCCTTACAAAGGCCAGCGCCAGGTGCAGTGAGATGAGGTGAGGGTGTTTCTCAACGCCTGAATCCGAAGTTGGACCACCTCCTCCCAGTGTCTTTCTTGACACGCTGCAAGTTGGTGACGAAAAGGTTCTCCAGTGATTTTTGCTTCCTGTTCCGGGACCGACCTGCCTCTTTTAGAAGCCCGGCGAGCCTCTTCTTCTCGTCCTCGACACCAGGGTTTGCTGTGCCGAGCTTCTCTTCCCTCACCTTGAGTACGTGTTCCAGGATTTCAATGGCGTCCTCCACTCTGACAATCCAAGGAATCGCAATCATGTATCAAGTAGCATAAACGGATCATTTAATACAATAAGAAAGTTAATTTCTCAATGTACAAAATATCCACCACAACAAAAAACATAGCAATGACTAAATTCCACAAGCCTGTAACAGTTCGTGTGCCTGTTAGTTACTGCACACGGATCAGCTGATTAATCAGTTTAGAAACCAGGTGTGTAATGAAACTCATCATGAATTTAGGCCAGGTTGCTAGTTATGTCATCACCTAAAAGTAGCATCATAACTCATTAGCATGCAGCAACTTTTGGGCCGCTAGATGATGGACCACTAAAATAGCTTATGCCCTCACATGGCAGACACGATAAACTGATAATTCATCAAGCAATCCCGTGGTTGTTCACAGTTCAAATTAAGCAACCTAATTCTTGCATGGGTAATCTAATGAGGCAGCCAACCCCACCCACAAACCCACCATTATTCAATATTTCACAAAGCATTAAAAGTCGAATACCACAAGTTCACCCCTTCAGATAGCACAACAAAGTCAAGGGCATTACTTCTACAGTTGTAAATGATGAGGGGTAGACGCCATTACAAGCATGTCATAACTATCTACAAATCCTAAAGGCATGGAATATTCAACAAAGAATTGCATTGCGAAGATATCAGTGGATTCCAACAATGGCTGCAGGTTGAAACAGAACCTAGTTTCTGTTATTAACACATACCTTCCCATGGCATCATAGATTGCAGCCAGGTTGCTGTATACGCCAAGAGTATCTGGATGAGAAGCACCACACTCCTGTTCCAGAACTGCCCTTGCCTCTTCAAATAGCTGTGCAGCCTCATCTATCTTGAACAGCTGTACGCAAGCTAGCCCCATCTGGTTCAGAAGAACACCGAAAAATGCCGACTTCCTCTCCCCACTAGCCCTCAATTTGGCAACCGCGCTCTCAAATGAGTTCCTTGAATCAGCATACCTCCCTACCATGTAGTACAACACGCCCATTTGTGCCTCAATTCCAGCAACAGTGCTCCACTGTCCTGGTGAGTCCTCGAGCAACTTCAGCGCTCGTTGAAGAAGCTTTAGGGCCTCATCAAGGTCTCCAAGAGCCTCATAGATGGCAGCAATCTCCATTAGGCCTCCAGCAACCTCATCAGGAGCGGCACCAGGCGCAGGCTTAGCATACACTCGGAGGGCATTCTCGCAGTAGGATTTGGACTCACGGAGCCTCCCTGTTCGGTGGTAAAGATCTGCAAGGCGGACAAAGACAGATGCGACTGACGGGTGATCATCGCCTCGGGCAGACTTGAGGACAGTCAACGCCTTTTGGTAGGAGAAGACAGCCTCATCAAAACGAGCAAGGGCAAGGTAGGTGTTGCCTATCGCGACGTCAATCGTGGCGACCTCAATGTCACGTCCATTGGCAACCATGGTCATGGAGGCCAGCACAAGGTGCTCGAGGGCACCATCGTAGTCACCCTTGGCATCAAGGATAAGGGCCATCAGGCGGCGATCCGAGGCCTCTTCAAGCGATGCGGGAGCGCTGTGCTCCCGGTGGATTTCGAGGGCTTTGCGGCACAGCTTCTCTGCCTCGTCGAACTGCAGAGCTTGAACATGCGCTTCCGCCAGATACCTGCTCATTGTGCAAAAGCAACGCATTGGTCAAGTCTCATCTCTAGATTTCTTAGTTTTTTGTGCAATATACTCCAATCTTAATGTCATTTCAGCCGAGATCCGTAACAATCTAAAAGTAACTAACAGTGAGGGGGGAAAAAGATCTCGCCTTTGACGAGAGCTGGGAGGTGAAAAAAATGGTGTCTTTGGGAGAGATCTAGTTCGAGAAACAGATAACTATGATCACCTGCATGTCTCGGCGACGCGGGGATCGCGCTCGCCGAGTGCGCCCATCTGGATCTCGAGGCCCTTGCCGTAGCAGGCGATGGACTCGTCCATGCGGCCGAGCATGGCGTACGTGTCGCCGAGCTGCATCCAACCGGAGAAGGAGGCGAGTGCCCACTCCTCCCCCTTGTGCTCCTCAGGCTGCTGCTCCTCCGATCCCTCTCCCTCGGGCGGCGTGACGACCGCGACGGCGCGCTCGAGAACGGGGATGGCGTCGGCGTGCCTCCCCAGGCCGCAGTGGATCGCAGCGGCGACGTGGAGGCTCATGGCGAGCTCGAGTTCGGCGCCCTCGCCCCGCCGCTCCAGCGCGCGGGCCGCCCGCTCGGCGAACTCGAGCGCGCGCGCGGCGGCGCCGCCCTCCCCGGAGACCATGGCGTCGCGGGCCTGCTTGAGGAGGAAGGGGCCCAGATCCGGGTTGTCAAGCGCCACCTCGTCCGTGTCCGGCTGCGCCGCCGCGGCCGCCTTCCTCGGCTTGGCGCGGGAGGAGGTGGAGGGCGAGGGCGGCGCCCTCCTGGGCAGCGGCGACGAGAGGCGTCGAGGCTGCGGGGCGGCCGCCGGGGGCGAGGTGTCGGCGGCGGCTAGGCCCGGCATGGTAGGGTGGGAAGGTGAGGTGGGGTGTCAGAGAGGGAGATGGACAGATAGGTGGAGAGGGGAGGTGGGTTTAGCCAAGGAGACGACTGCTACGCGGTCGCTACCATTTGTGGGAAGGGAAGGGCTCAGTGCTTCTCTTGCTTGGCAGGCTAGACTCTTCTTGTGTTTGTGTGCTCGCCGGCGCCGGCGCCTTGGTGTGCGTCGTCGGTCCGGGTCGTGGCTCACTGGCTCATACTCATGGTGGTGGGAACAGGGGGCTTGCCTGGCTGGCGTCATGACGACTAGACTTGATTAAGGTATACTCATGACGACTAGACTTGATTAAGGTATACTCGCTTAAACTTTTAATAGCGTTTTTTTATTTTTAGCTGAAATTATACTGTATCAGCTATTACATTTTTTGAGAAAAAAAAGAAAAAGGAACAAAACCGCTATGTTGTTCTGAACAATGCAAAGGAATAAGAGAAAAAGAAAAACAAACTGAAATTAGAGGCCGATGTGTTGGCTTCTGGCTTAAATAAGCCAGAAAAGCCAGAAGCTGAAGACGTTTGAATCGAGGCCTAAACAACGATCGATGGTTAACAGACTAGGCCAAATGGTCAACCGTGTTTATCCGAGGCACGTTATTGTTGATCTTATCTAGACACAACACGACACGAACAGTAAATGGATAGTGTCAGTCCGAACCAACTGAACGTGTCATGCTTGGGCCGGCACCTCAATACGGTGGGTCAGCCTAGCATAGCACGCACAATACTGTGTAGAGGATCAACCAGGCCTAGCACGGCACAACATACAATTTACCCCCTCTAATCCTCCCAAGAGGACAGATTTGCTCAGAAGAGAGTAGGGACTCTCCTATGGTAGTGAAGTAAAATTGCTTATGGTTGACAATAAAATTATTTGTGTTGGAGTTACCGTACTCTAATGATTGTGGACGGGTCACTTTGCAACAAAAATACTTAAGATTGTAGTAAAATTTCTTGTGACTAGCAGTAAAATTACTTATGACTAGCAGTAAAGTTATTTTTTATTGGTAGTAAAATTATTTGTGGTTAGCAGTAAATTTACTTTGCAATCGGTAGTGGAATTATTTGTGACTGGCAATAAACTTACTGCTAGTGGCACCCTTGGCTCTTGCTAGTAGCCCTCTACCGGCTTGCCCCTGGTCCCTGCGGCCCTACCATTAGTGCAGTGTTGTGTGACAGCGGCACCAATAGTGTTGTTAAGCCTGTTTAGCATGGTGTGGCATGAATATAGCGTTAGGCCCATTAATGCACAGTTGGACACGAAATTTCAAAAAAGAAGACCTCTTTTAGCCATTAGAGGCTTAAAAATTTTGGGAAAATATAAAATAATCTCCAAAATTCCCTTTTTTTCTATAAATAGACATGCACTCCTCCCTCATTCAGTCATAGCTCCTCCCTCAATCTCCTCTCTTGTTTGTGTTGTGAAAATTGAGATACAGTTTGTGAAAAATTGGCAATATTAAAAATTCGCCAAATAGCTAAAATTTTGGAATTCGGTGGCTTTCACCCAAAGAGGTAATCACGCCAAAATTTTTAGATTTTTATTCAGTATTGTTGTTACTTTATTACTATTTAGACTAAGGTGTAGTTAATAATGTTGTAATTTTTGAATCGCAGTTTTCTTAATGGATCACGTTGATCTTGCTGAATACGGCCTCTCGTAGAAAGACCTTGCACCCTTTGAGAATTCTATGACTGCACCTCAACCGGAGCATAAGCCTGAGGTGCCTCCAGTAGTACCATCCTCTAGCTCTGTGAGTGCCTCTGTATCGACAAGCATCAGTGCAAAGAGATTCAGGTCATGTACTTCCATTGTGTGAGGACACTTTGATATCACGTACAAGGAAGAAGCACAAGGAGAGAAGATGAAATATGCTATTTGCAAAAATTATCATAATGAATTAACTACAAAGTCTTCAAGTGGAACGAGCCACTTACAAAGACATACGAGTAGATGTTTGGCCAAACAAGGAGCAAGCAGACTCAACTCCAATACAACCCAAACAGTATGGTACATAACTGGGACTACAATCCCAAGGTAGCTAGAGAATCTCCTTGTAGATTAATTGCCACACAGGATTTATCTTTAGACTTTGGGGAGCCCCCTGCATTTCGGAAGTATATTAGAACTGCTCATAATCTTAGATTTATTGTAATGTCTAGACAAACAACTACTAGAGATCTTGTTTGGTATTATAATAGCGGCCATAATAAACTAAAAGAAATATTTGCTATATGCACATTTTTTGTTGTCTTGACCTCAGACATTTGGAGTGGTCAGGCTAGAGAGGACTATCTTAGTGTAGTAGCTCATTTGTCAGTGTAAACAGTTAGAAATTGACCCATACGAGTAAGGCCCACTTTCTTAATTCCAAAGAATGCATGATTTAGTACCATATTACTAAGACAAGGTGGGAAAGACTAATTTATAATGTAGAGTTCTCACCACTATTTAAATATGATAGAGATGGCATGAGGAGGGCTTTGACTAATTACGCACGCACGCGTGTATTCGCACATTTTCGCGTGAAAATTGCGTGACTTCTATGATGCGAGTATTAAACTTCGAAAGAACCAGGGGTTAGGAAAAGATCAATTAAGATATTTACAAATTATTGGGTCACTCATATATTTAGCTGGTGCCACAAGACCTGATATTTCATTCGATGTGAGTAAATTAAGTCAGTTTACTTCTAACCTGGAGATTATCAATATGAGGCACTTGAAAGAGTGTTGCGCTACTTGAGGGGCACAACATCTTTTGGAATATATTATACTAGATACCCTTTTATATTAAAAGGATACAGTAACTCTAATTGGATCTCTAATACGAATGAGATTAAAGCTACAAGTGATTATGTATTTACTTTAGCTGATCCTTCGACATCAAACCCGGCTAGAACCTAGCTCCTCCATTCCTTCCCCCTGCCATCCTTTGACATCAAACCCAGCTACGATCTGCTCTACCGCTTCATTGAGAAGCACAGCGCGCGAAGGACCACGACATTGCCAGGAGGGATGCCCTCAACAACATCCTCTTCGTGCTAGGCTTCAACACGTTCAGCGGCTTCTCGGTGTTCCTGCCCTTCCTGGTCGTCGACGTTGGCAAGACATTTGGTACCAGCCGCTGGCAAGACACACAAAAGAACTTCTATCCTCTCCCGTGGATACATACATTACACGCCGAAATTAGTTTATTTCGCAGCTGTATTTGAGAGCTTGGCACGTAGTAGTACCGTATTCAATGTACGAACATCTTCCCTTACAGGCAACTGGGAAAGAGAGCAGCAGCAGGCTAGTATCAGACAGTTCTCACGCAAGAGATCAACAATCCAATCCCCATATGAATGGTAGCGAGGACCAAAACCAACATCAGGCAAGTTCCCCAAGGGCAAAGCTGAAAGCTGAGGCAAGTTCCAGCAGAACATTGGCCAAAAAAGTTGTCAGTTCAGAAATAAGAATAGTAGCACTAGAAAACTACACTTTGAAAATGACAATGAAAATGCCGTATTGGGGAGATACAAAAGAAAACGGAGGAGACTAGTGCAGAGCGACAAATCATGAAACATCACAACTAATTTTTTTTCACATGCAAACCATGACTAGAAAAAAAACAACCGGGAGGAACTAAATCTTCAAATGGTTTCGATTGGAAAGCATGGTAAGTACTTCGTAGCATTATTCAACACCGCCATAGCCAGAAAAAAAAACAAAGAACAGTTCAGGAGTAATACACCGTGTACGCGGATGGCGTACACAGTTCTGACCTCGGAAAACCGTGTGAAGAATCCGTTTTAAGAGGCCACCCTGTTTCGACGTTTGGCTTTTTGACTTCTAGAGAAGCCAAGAGCCAAAGAACAAGACCAAAGAAAGATGGCATCCATAACAAGCTGAAATCAGGCTGCAACCTGAATTTAAATGACCAAAATTGAGTAACTGTCCCACAAGTTGATTTCATATACTAACGGTCACATCAAAGTTGCTAGACTGGAGCATAACAAAAATGGTATAAAAACAGTGCAGAGAATATCAAAATGCACCTAATTTTAACTATGGAATCAGGAGGCAAATCAAGAATTAAACATTAACACTTCTAACAGAACTGGAGCAAAGAATACACATCATGCAACTGCATGGTTTTAAATTGACACTTACCACTTCACCAGACCATACATACATGATACATATAACAAACCAAAAGGTCGTGAGTATCTTATTGTCCAGTATCAGTCTAGATGCAATTAACGAGTTGAAATAATAAAAGCATGAAAAACACGGAGCAAAGTCTTCCTTAGCGTCATGCCCAACCAAATATTCTGGGCTGGTCTTTAGTACAGCCACTTGTAAACAACAAAGTACAGCATGTTATAGTTATAATTGCTCAACATCTCAGCTAAATTCATAACAATAAGTACATCTTCATCAATTATTAAGCATGTTTTCTTTTCTAAGACATGGTACATAGTTAAATCTGGGGTTTTGCGAAAAAAAGTATATGTACCTGCCCTTCTTGTCTCCAAGGATAAAAAATCCCCACTTGACCAATAGCCAAATAAGCATTAATAAAAGAAAAGAACCACTACTTTCATCAAGTCAAAAAGCAGATAGGATCTTTCCATGAATCCAGAAGTCTCGCTAAGCACCCATGGCAACCCTTTTGCCCCTCTTGGATGTCGATGATGCATTCTCCATCAAGATCCTAGACAAAATGTCAGCTTGCTTTGAGTACCCTTCAGCTTTTAAGCTCTCCATCAAAGCATCGCAACCCTTCTTGTCCACAACACCTCCTTTGTTCTTAATCTTGCAAAGCATGGAGTATGCTGGCAATGTCTTCTCCTCGGTGTACAGGGCCTCCAGGACTCGGTCATAGGTCGAGAAGCTAACGTCAAAGTCCCTGTCCAATGCAAAATCAGCCAGCATCTGTGCTTCCATCACTCTTTCATTCTCACAAAGGGCAACCAGCAACTTATCCAGATCATGCATACAGCCATTGTCCACCATCAGATTAACACGACCGATCGCCTCCTCTACATGGCCCCTCATGAAGAGCGCTTCCAAGATCTTATGTGCCATGTCCATGTTCTCTGTAACCCCCTTCTCGATCATACTCTTCATGACCCTGCTTGCGGTCTGAATTCGACCATCATTGAAAAGCGCCACCATGACAGACTGGAACAGAGCTGGGCTCGGCAGGTGCCCCTGTTCCATCATGCTGTCCAGCGCTGTTTTTGCGTCAGCTGGCTCATTCTTCTTCAGGAATATATCAACAAGCAGTGCATGAGATTCAGAGTCAGTAGGGACACCACGGTGTGTCATAATGGTGAGAATCTCCTGTGCCGCCTCCGCCACGCCTTCCTTTGCATGTCCGCGGATAAGACTGTTAAATGCAGCCTTGTCATCTACACCTTTCTTCATCAGCTGCCTGAAGAACGTCTCAGCCTTGTTGGTATTCCCATTGGTGCACAAATACTCAATCACTGGATTATAAGCTGGTGCTTCCAGCACAGGACTCTTTGGGCTGAGCAGCGTCCCCTTCTCAAGAAGCTCATCTAGCACCTCAACGGCACCATCAAACTTTCCACCTGCACACAAGCCCTCCATCAATACCCCATACTGTCTTGGATCCACCAGAACATGCTTGAACTGCCCGCTCTTCCTGTGCACCTCCATCGCCCCATCCAAGTCCCCAGCTCTGCACAGCGTCGTCACAAGCCTCAAAAACACCGACTTGTCCTTTGGCGTGAGTCGTCGCTCTGCCATGTCATCCACTGCCTTCTGGGCCTCCGCAACCCTCCCCTCATCATCGCAAAGCCCCGGCATCAACGCAGCAAATGTCTTCTCGCTCAACCTCAACCCCTTCTCCCCCATCTCCGTGAACAACAGCACTGCCTCCTCCACCTTATTCTCCGCAACATATCCCTTGATCATGACATTGTATGAGACTGAGTTCCGTTCAAACCCAGCCCCCACCATTTCGTCGAACACCTTCCGTGCGCTCTCCAGATCACCTGTCCGCACCCAGGCATTGAGCAGGGTGTTATAAGTCGTCACATCCGGTGCTACCCCGTGACCCTTCATGTCCCCGAACACCCTCACGGCGGCCTCCATCTTCTTGCACAGGCCGAACCCCCAGATCAATGTGTTGTAGGTGGACACGTCCGGGGCGACACCGTCTGCGATCATGGCGTTGTAGATCCGCCTAGCCATGGCCTCGCGGCCGCGGCAGAGTATGGCCTTGAGGACGGCGTTGTAGGAGAGAGCGGTGCGGGCGATGCCGAGCTCGGGCATCAAGCGGAACAGCTTAACGGACTCCTGTGGGATGTTGGCCTTGCCGTAGGCTGCGATGAGGGCGGAGACGGTGGCCTCGTCGGGGGAGATGGAGAATGACGGCATGGTGTCGAGGAGGAGGCAGCGGGCGTGGTTGAGCATGCGGCGGTTCGCGAGGATCGGGACGAGGAGTGCGAAGGTGGCAGGCTCCGGGCGGAAGCCGGCGCGGCGGTATGCGAAGCGGAAGAACTGAAGCGAGAGGTCGGCGCGGCCGGCGGCGGCGGCACCGGAGATGACGTCGTGGACAAGCGGCGAGGCGAGGGTGGGGGAGAGCAGGCGGATGGAGTTCTCGAGGCGGGTGGTCCACGGGCGGCGGCGGATCATGTGGAGGAGCGTCTCGTGCAGGGGCTCCTCGCGGCGGGGCGGGTCGGGGGCCGGCGGCGCCGCCTCCGGGGCTTCTGAGGTAGCGGGGGCTTCCGAGGTAGCGGGGGCTTCGACAGTGGAGGAGGATAAGGCATGGAGGAGGACGAGAGGGGTGGGGGCGTGGGGCTTGCGGGAGAGGAAGGGGAGGGGGAGGTGGCGGCGCGCCATGGCTGTGGGAGTGGGAGGTTTGGGTGGGGGAGACGAGACGACGAGGGTTTAGGAGCCGAGTAGCTTCGGAATGGGCCGTGAAATGGGCTGCTTTTACTGGGCCGTCCTTCCACTTGTACCTCCGTATATATATATATGTAAGTAAGCTCATGTACAGGTCACCGCTGCCGAAAAAATCGGCATCGTCGCGGACCCCTTCGCCGCCGATGAACTCTCCGATGCTAGCCTTTTCTGCTCCTTCTTGTGAACTGTTATCATCTTTAGTGAGCTCCTCCATCCCTCGTAGAGTAATCAAGGTTGAAAAGAAAACTAAAATAATCGAAATCAAAAGGAGAACTAAAGTAGTCGAACTCGTAAAGGAAACTATAGTAGTCAAACATGAGAACAGAATCATAGCAGTTGAGGCCAAAACCTTCAACCGCTAGCATGGTAATGATCCTCGACCAATGACGTGGTCGAGATCTTCGATCGCCGTTGTGTCGAAGTCTTCGACCGCAGCCGTGTTGACATCTTCGACCGTTGCCGTGTCGAGATGTCCGATCGCAGCCAGGCATCGAGATCTTCGACCGTTGCCGTGTCAAACTCTTCGACCACTGACGTTGTCGAAGTCTTTGACCATAGCTGTTGTCGAAATCTTCGATCGTTGTCATTGTCGAGTCTTCGGTCGCTGCTGTTGTCAAAATCTTTGGCCACAGCTGGAGTCGAGATCTTCGACTGTTGCTGTGTCGAACTCTCAACCGCTACTGCGTCAAATTTTTTGACCACTGGCATTGTCGAAATCTTCGACTGCAGCCGGAGTCGAGATCTTCGACCGCTGTCGTGTCGAAGCCTTCAGCCGCTACCGTTGTTGAAATGTTCAACCACTGCCGTGTCGAACTCCTGACCGCTGCCGCGTCGAAGTCTTCAACCGATGTCATTGTCGAAATATTCGACCACAACCATAGTCGAAACCTTCGACCGCTGCAGTAGTCGTAATCTTCGATCTCTAACGGTAGTCGTAGATGGTAGTTGGTAGTCAAAACTTATATTAGATCGGTCGTAAGTACGGTAGATCAGTCATAAGATACATTAGATCGGTTGTAAGAGCAGTAGATCAGCTGTAAGATACGTTAGATCAGCCATAAGTGTAGTAGATCGGTAGTAAGATACATTAGATTGGTCGTAAGTATGGTAAATCGATCATGAGATACATTGGATCAGTTGTAAGTACATTAGATCAATCGTAAGTTATAGAACGTGGTGTCCGAGCACCGTAGCGGTCGAAGAGCATTGGTAGTCGTAAAGAGTTTTGTACTCACCATGAAGGAATCATTCAAACCAATCCAAAACTCGTACATATATAACTTTGCAATTGAACTCCAAATTCAGTAATCTTTGTTTCTAAATTTTTCTAATATCATGTTCTTGATTGAACAAAAATATTGCAGTCTTGTCTCTATTTATTTGGTTCTTATTTGCTATTATTTGGATTTATCGGATAGACGATCCCACGCCAAATAACGCTGAGAACGCCTTGGGAACATTCTCTGAGCAACAAGAGCAAGGCAAGCATCCCCTTTGACCATATTGATCCCAATATTTCAACTATTATATATTGTTTGCAAAACTTATTATGCATGCGTGTATGTTTCAGTAAAAATTGATATACTATGGGAAAGGTTAGTTACGACTGCTCGAATGCATTGAACCTTCCTTACAAATTTGATACCCTCATTGTTGTAACTTATAAGACATGGCTTAGAATATTTATACTGTCCAACTAGGAATACTACATTGATGGATGGTCTAGATGCTTAGCCAAGCACTAGTTTCTGCTAACTTTGAATTTTCAAACAAGTTACACGTGGGAATGATAGTTTCAAAATGTTGAACCAGAGGAGGAACCTCTATTAGTTTGGTATAAAACAAAATGAAAACCTAGTTTTTAGACGCAAGCGAGTTATATGATAATCTGTCAAATGTGAGGAGGAACTTTGTATGTAGATAGGGGGAGATTTTTGCCGGGGTCAATTAAGGACTGGACGCTTTTGCCGAACATCTAAGTCACACCGTACAACCACATGTGCTATATGGGCTCTGACATTTAGCTGATTAAGTTGGCTAAGGCTGGCCTTGCATTGTGGTAAGAGTAGATGTAGCGAGGGCATTCTGAGTGAAGGTCTGCTCGTAGGGGCTCCCCACACTACGGTGATGGAACCAAAGCTTGCTAATAAAATGGTGAATACCCACTTGGGGGACGGACTTAAGTGAGGGTCTTCGCTTAGGGGATGGACCTAGCGAGGATTCGGACACTCTCTTAGGGGATGGACCTACTAGAGGTTTGGTATCCATTAGGTTGGTGCAAAATTAGGACTAGTTGACCTAAAGGTTTCATGATAATCATTATCGTCGCAGGGCCAAGGAAGTGTGTAATGGCCGAGAGTGTATTTGATTGTCTCATGTGGGTAAAGCTGTACAATCTCTGCAGAGTTCTAAAAACTATTTAAATAGCCATGCTCGCGGTCATGAGCAAGCTTAGATATAGCAACAAAGGGTATAGTTTTCCTTTTCAAAACTGTTTCACTGAACATATGGGATCGCATATACACGTCTTCTATGTGCCATGCCCATGGGTGGGATTTGTGCGATGATCACAGCCAAGGAGAGCTGCGAATGGATGTGTTCACAGCTGAGGAAGGATGTGAACAGTTTTGATCTACTGCTATCAAAGTTTTATGTGTTATTTCATTACATCTCAAATGCTCTTCACAATTTTTTTTTGTAAATTATTACTTGTCAATATTGCAAAATGAAATCTGCTTTATGCTGAAAATAAGTTAGTATAGAGCCTCACTCTTTGATAGCCTTTCATATATGTAAAATTTTGCGATACACTACAAGTCTTGTTGACTACACAATGTACTCAACCTTGCTTAAATTATTGTTTATCAGAGAATGAAGATTACATACCCGACGATGCGTATTTCGCCCCTGGTACTAGGGAATTTGACGAGGGGTGTTGCTAGGGTTTGACTCCAGTAAGTTGCTTGCGGGTTATGATGGCAAATCACTGGATACTTTGTTATTAGACTTCTGCAGCATTTTGTTCAAGACTCTATTGTTGTTTAGCTGGTCAGCTTATGTGTATATACTCTTTTATGCCTCGCTTTATATCATCATTTTTGTTGTAAGCTATCTATGCGCGATGTGTATGGATGTGATCTCAATGATGTGAATGTGTGTACTAACTACAAATCATGGGACTAGTATAGAATACATACGATGACTACGGGTGATGCAGTTCCCGAGGTCCCCACATATGCCATTGCCATCAATTAGCCTCCGTTTGGCCCTGAAAAAGACGATTTTTCCTTCAGTTCAAAATTTGTCCCTATGATAAAAATTAAATATATGGTAAATTGGCTTAGCCAAAAAAATTTTAAAAAATTGGTGGATCATTGGGATACTATACAACTCAAATATAAAATTTTATGGACTGACCCTTCCATTCGATCCTTTTTTGAAATTCAACTCCAAAATCGGTCTATTTGAGCTATTTTGTAAACCAGGACAAATTCATTGTATAAACATGCAAAATCATAATTTTTTGGAGCTATGTGACATCTTAGATGCATGCGAGAATTTTAGATCTCATTTAGTCTGTGTTTGTAAATAGTTTCCTTTGAACAATGACTTGAAATATTTTTCATAGCTCACTAGCATATTGAACAACACCTCTATGAATTTTCATAATTTTTTGAGTTTGTTTACTATTTTAAATAAATCGGGTCTTTAGTCTTTTGGTAGGAGCATTTTGACCTTTTTTTGATAAAATAACAGCCTCCACTAATAGTGCAGTAATGGTAATGACATATAGTAGAACAATACCAAAAAAGATTTCCCCCCCTATGTTGCTATGGCTCTGCGTCTATCTAGTTCTACAGTATTCCAAATATGTTGCTATTGTACCCAAAAAATAGTTTTTTTGTCTTTTGTTTTTGTTTCGGTTTGTGCTGTGTTGGCAGATTTGACAATTAGAAGATAGTAAAATTGAGAAAAAAAAATTCTGTTGCAAAGTACAATCATTCACCTCCTTTGATCGTCACCGATGATCCTACAAAATGTTTCAAAAGAAGAGAAAATAATAAATAAGTAGAGAACATTAAGTATAAATTTAGGATACACATGGAAGGTTATTACTTCCTATGAAGTAATGCATTACCACAATGATAATTTCTTGAGCTGGCCACAACTTAAAAAGGCACTTCGTTTAAAAATTTGATATTATGGAAAAATCATTTACTGTAGAAAGTAAAAACAAATTTTAGAAGATAATATGAAAATGACCGCCTCTAACGGAGGCCGGGCTTTACTTGGGCCAAGCCCTGCCTACTTAATCTTACGGGCCCAATTATGGCCCAAACATCGCCCGGCTTCCTTAGTTCTCATCCGGTCCCACGCGTCGCAGACGCGAAAGGGTGTGCCTCGCCGCGATGAGTCACCGCAGGCGATCTCACGCCGCCGGCTCGTCGCCTCGCAAAGGCGGCTGCGACGCCGCTGCAGCCTCGTCTCCATCGCCGGGGCAGGCGGGGCGGATCCGTCCGTGGGCGGTGGGATCGGATCGGAGGGTGCTGGCGCTCGCGCTGCTGGTGCGCACCTACTCCAACCCCGACGAGCACTGGCATTGCCTCGAGGTCGCTCATCGCATCGCATTCGGGTAAACTCGCCGCTGGTCGTTGCTGTTTCTCGATGTTTATCCTGCTTAGAGTGCGGTTGAAATTGGACCCGGCTGCCACTCAACGGAATGATTCGAAATAATTTAATTGCTACATTTTGTTAATTTTTCTGTTGGTTGCAGGTATGGCCACCTTACTTGGGAGTGGAAGCGGGGTCTTCGAAGTTACCTCCACCCGTTGACCTTTGCTGCTCTTTACAAGATTCTGCCCTGCTCTATGGTAATAATAACTCCAGCAATTTTGCCAAAACTAGCGGAGGATCAGTATTGGATAGTTCTTTGAGCAAAGATTACAATTGGAACGTAGAATTGTGATTCTAGTCATAAGTTATGTCGGGCTTGAACTGTCAGTGAACAGAAGTTATAGTTGTAGGTTACATGAGAGTACTGTCCGGGCACATAAGTCCTCAGTACCAATAGGTTACCTCCGGTAACTAAATTCTTAGTTTGGTTGGCTTTAAACTGGTTTAAGCCATGATGTTGGTTTTGTGATGCCAGCTTCGTCCAAAACATCCAGAAACTGTATTCTGTTTATGTTCAATATCTATTTTAGGCAATTGGGCTGCAAACCTGATATGAATAGCAAACCTATATGAGAATTGGATATCCCTTCCCCCCCTCTGCGTAGCTTTATCTTTTTTCACGTATTGAGGGGTATCATGTCCTTATCTATTTATTTGGTTTGTTTTGTAGGTGATGGCTCCACGTTTTATCAGTCTTTGCATCTTTCGGAGATCTGTACTTGTATAAACTTTCCAAACTTATTTTCAATGAGCATGTTGCCCAGTGGACAGTATCCTTAAAACTCATTTGTGTAGATATGATTTTCCTTTCATGAATAAACAATAGCAGTTACCTGGTGGATGGTGACCTTAACAAATCATTTCAGTTACTTTCGCAGTTGGTTAACTGGTTCACGTTTTCTGTATTACACGGACACTATTGAACAGCTTGGAGACGGTTTTGACTATGGCTGGTCTCTATTATTGGTTTATTGCAATCGAGTCTTCCAAGAGAACTTCAGTTGTTTCAAAGCAGCAGGCCACCAGCTACCAAATTCCTCCATCAAGAAAAGTGGCGCTACTCATAGCAGCCTTAGCTTGCGCCATTCGGCCAACAAGTGCCATCACATGGTTATATGTTTGTCTTTTGAATTTCATTCAGATAAAATCAAAATGCCGATTTCTCTTTCTTGAGGTCATTCCGCTAGGGTAAGAAATTATTTAGAACTCATGTCAACTTGCAGTTTTTCATTGTTTAGGCATTGGCAGATTTCTTTATAATGTCTTCTCAGTATTGTTTCTTGTTTGTTTTTCTGCTGAATATGCATAATGCTGATGGCATTTAGGAAGTTGCCCATGATAAGTTTTTTGTCTGGTAGTATCACGGTCCATTGGGGGGGGGGGGGGGGGTGCAATGTTCATAAGGCAGCAGCAAGGTAAAAGTTTCCACATTGTCTTAGAATTGTAAGATCAAGATTTAGTAATTCAGATAACTATATTATTAATAGTTACTTTATTCACAGCAGTTACTTGTTTGTCTTTGAGGTTATTTTTTCTCTTTGTCACGACTGATCAAACATCCATATAAAATTTCTATGTCGTTTAATCTTTCTGCAGGGCCATTGTCCTTGCAGTAACAACATTCCTCGACTCGTGGATGTATGGTTCCTGGGTCATAGTGCCGCTTAATTTTTTTTTGAAATTCAACGTATTTTCTTCAGGAGGAGCCAAGGTTCTCCATCAATGATTTGGACGTTCTTGACGTTTTCAATTTTTGGAATAATAAAGTCTCAAGAATGGAGGCTTTCAGGTCTAATTGCCTGGGTATTAGGGGTTTATAGCATACTTGGACACAAAGAGTTCAGCTATTCACCTCTTCTCATAAGTGTATACTGTCCTTGAAATCAACCAATCTCTTCTTTAAGTACAACGTGGTATGATAAATATATTGAATACCACAGGTTTGTTCTTCCAGTGCTACCTTTAGCATTGATGTTCTCGGGATACTGCTTAGCTACGATGTCGCAATTCAAGGGCAAAAGTCTGCATGGGAAAGGACATATTTCAAGGTTGCAATTTTCTGATGTTCTTCTCATCATAACCAATGTTCCGATGGCCTTATATATGTCCCTATTCCATCAAGTAAGTCAACATTGTTCTTTCTTTCTGTTGTTCTATGGATTTTTTTTAAAAGGTCAAACTTGTTCTACGGATTACTTTTTCTTGCTTTGGCGTTTTCGCTGATTAGTTTTCCATTTCTAGATCTTTTTTTTATGTTCTTATATAGTTATATGCACCTTTTGTTGTGGCAGAGAGGAACTGAAGATGTTATGTTGAAAGAAGCCCATGATGGAAGAGTGAAGGGTGTCCTCTTTCACATGTCTTGCCATTCAACACCTTATTACTCTACCTTACATTACAGCCTACCTATGCGCCTTTTGGACTGTACTCCTAGGTGGTTATGTTTAGACATAGCCAATTTTCTCTGACTTAATTTGCATGTTCTCAGTGGTGACAAAGGGACCTTGGATGAGTCAGATCGTTTCCTCATGAACCCACATGATTTTGTGGGTGAAGTTTTTGGAAATTTATCTTCCTTCAGTCACGTTGTATTATTTGAATATGAAGAAATACATGTTTTTCAGTTGCTTCTGCACAATTCCTTTCAAGAGGTAATATGCCATTGCACCTTAGTAATGATGTGTTTTTTTAAAGTGCAATAAACACACATTGGTTACTGCTTTCTAGTGTCTGACTATTATAGTATATTATTTATGATTTGTCATGCAATATTTATCATTAACTAGTACAAGTATTTCCATGAACTTACCAGCATTTTAGGTACACTGGTTACCACTCACCCGGCATGACTATATAAGTAGCTTCGGAATGGGCCGTGAAATGGGCTGCTTTTACTGGGCCGTCCTTCCACTTGTACCTCCGTATATATGTAAGTAAGCTCATGTACAGGTCACCGCTGCCGAAAAAATCGGCATCGTCGCGGACCCCTTCGCCGCCGATGAACTCTCCGATGCTAGCCTTTTCTGCTCCTTCTTGTGAACTGTCATCATCTTTAGTGAGCTCCTCCATCCCTCTCAAATGCAAAGCGTATGCAATAGCATTACATTTGAAAAGGGCTAACACTAAAATAAGGAAAATCCAAAGTCCATGTCTTGAAGATGTCATTGCGTGCGGCTCTTGAAAAATTTGCGTCGAATCAAGCCGAAAAGGGAGATAGAAGCATAGTGGCACAGATCGAAGCCCGAGATGGCGACGGCGCAATGCACAAGACACGCAACGGAGGCGCGGTGCAAAAAGAAGCGTGGCGGCTCAAAGAGAAGCGGCGGCATCATAGAGACTTCTACAATTTGTAGCGGCTCAAAGATAAAAAGCAGCGGCTGCGACTATGCGAAAGGAAGAAGAGAACCACACCCATCCGAGAGGATAAACCGTGGCTACCAAAGCAGTCGGCTGACTGACATAAATTTTGTGGACTCGCACAACTTTGACGATATGAAGGAGAAGCTATAGATTTGGATAGACGCAACGGAAGACTCTAAAACAGAAAGACTCAACGAGACGACGCAACTGAACGAGATGACACAAGATAACTGGCCGCCACTCTCTCCCTCCCCACTCTCTTAGTCTCTTCACTCCCTCCACTTACTCCTCACTTCCTCCCTCCCTCCCTTCCGAGTCTCTCGCTCTCACTCAGAGAGAAGAGGAGCTGACAGCGGAAGGAGGCGGCGGCGCGGGCGCGTAGGCTGGGAGGTGGCGTCCGAAGGCGGCGGCGCGGGCACAGCGGCTGGGAGGCGGCGTCCGAAGGCGGCGGCGCGGTCGGGGAGCCCGGATCCGGGCATGGCGGTGGACGGCGTGGCCGGGTGGAGTGGAGCAGAGGCGGGCGCGACCACCAGACGGCGAGATCCGGCGGCGGCGGCGGTGACGGGATCCGGATCTGAAGTGGCCCGGACGGCGGCGGCGGCACGGGCGGAGACAGCCTGGGCGGCGGCCGGATCCTGGCAGGGCGAGGTCGGATCCGAGCGGCGACGACGCAGCGGCGGACGGATCCAAGGAGGAGCGGGCGGATCCGGGCGGGAGGCGGCCGGATCCAGCCGGGGCGAGGCCAGATCCGAGCGGCAACGGGCGGCGACGGCCCCCTGAGCCGCCACGAGCCGAAGACGACCGGATCGGGCCCGGAGGCGGCGAAGACGTCCGGATCCGGCGATGCCAGACCGGCGGCGGCCGGATCCGGAGGCCCGAGCCCAGATCCCCGGCTGCAGTGGGCTCCTCGAGGCCGGGCACGGTGAGATCCAGGGCGGCGGCCGACGTAGAGGCAGCGGAAGATGCGGCGGCCACGGGCGACGGCTCGAGCGTAGGGCAGCGGCGGCGAGCGGTGGCCGCCCCCGGGATTAGCTCCTCCCGGGGGCAGCAGCGGAAGCGGCGGGCTGGAGGTGAGCTAGGTTTTGAAACCTTGCTCTGATACCATGTAAATAGGAATAGAGCATATATTGCAAAGAGGCCCATAGGGCATATATATAGTACAAGAGACACATACAAGTAAACCCTAGATAATGGGGAAAAGACCTAAATACCCTTAACACAAACTAAATGCCTCTGTTTGCAACTGGTAATGTGCTGTTTTTCTTGTTTTAATTCCCTTGAAGCTCCTGCTAAATGCACGCAAGGCCGAAATTTTGATTTATCATGGTTAGTTTCTTTTCATTTTCCCCTATCTTTTCTTGCTTATAATTATGTAGCCATCAACTGTTGGTGCAGTGAATCTCATATGAAATATCATTACTGGTGGATACTCTGATTTTATTTCAATCCTAGTTTTTAGTGAAAGTTCTTGCAACCTTCATGCTGCTTTGAAGTTTGATTGGCATGCATTTTTGTGATGGTAAAATACTAAAATTGCTTTAAGGTATTAATCACCAACTTCCATGATGTAAAGTAGACTGAGCAACACCATGGCAATTCTTTGTTGCTGACATACTGGAATACATCAAAATCATGGTACATATAAATACTCATGCCAGGAAGTTTTGTCATTGAAAACAAATGGCACGTTTTTACAGGATATTTATGCCAGGAAATATTAAATTCAATCTCTGCTACAATCTTTGATTTGATACTTGCATATTTATCATCTACCAATTTCTAAATCTAGTGCCATCAGATTTCCATGCCGCCCAGTGCTAGAAGGGTCGTAGTGCGATGAGTTTTCAAGCAAACATTCGGTATCTTCACTAACATGTGAAATCAATTGTTCTCGCCAGGTGCTTCGTATTATTTTCAACCTCTCAGCGATTTCGGTCATTAATGGCCGTTCTTCCCCCTTCATACTCAAGCAACGCTTTGCCAGTTGAGCAAATTCTTGGAGCAGCTCTGTTCCCACACCCAATATATTCCTGTCCATGATGGATTCAAGGCTGTTCTCTTCTGGGTTAGTTGACGCTCTTGTAAGTATTCAGGGTCTAGATAACCTAGAGTCCCCTGTACCATTGTCATAACTTGTATTTCATCCTTGGGAAGCATTCTAGATGCTCCAAAGTCGGTCACTTTTGCTATGTAGTTGTCCCCTAGGAGAATGTTTGGAGACTTTACATCTCCATGAACTATGGGAGGGGATGCTGATGAGTGCAGATATGCTAATGCTTCTGCAGATTCCTGAGCTATCCTGAGACGAGCGTCCAATGAAATGAATGACCTTCTGTTTTTACCATGTATCAGATCGAATAGAGTGCTGATGAATAAGTCCCTGTACTGTGGTCTTTGTGGGGCTGTGGTAGTTTTTGTTTTTTTGACTGCTTTAGGACAGCATCTGCTTTTGCTTTAGGACAGCATCTGCTTTTAGGACAGCATCTGCTTTTGCTTTAGGACAGCATCTGCTTTTAGGACAGCATCTACTTTTAGGACAGCATCTGCTTTTAGGACAGCATCTGCTTTTGCTTTAGGACAGCATATTGACCGCTTTAGGACAGCATCTAGGATAGCATCTTAGCATATGCTTGGCTGGTTCTCAGCCTATAAATATGTATCTCCAACTCCTCAGGTTGGTATGGCATTGTGTGAGCAATAAACAAGAAGAAAATTGCCCCATCTCCTAGTGTCATCCTCTCCATGAGAGTTAGGATCTTGCTATCACCAAGAGCAAGAGTCCAGCGACTAACAAGTGGTATCAGAGCCTTAGTATCCTGTAGCTTGAGCATCTCCTGCTCATCTCCTTCTCCGGCCTCGCAGCAGCCCCAGCCGGTAGCAGCAGCAGCTCCGGCTGTCCCCGCTCACTCCTCTCCGGAGACGAGCAGCAGCTCGCCAGAAGCAGCCCTCTCTCCACGCAACAGCCCCCCAGTAGCGCGCCATGTCCGCAGGGCAGTCTCAGCGCTCGGTCGCCTCGAGCATGCGGCGTCAACAGACGGCCGAGCTCGTCGCGGCAGAGCAGCGCGAGCGAGCGGCGGCAGAGACCGCTGCGGCGGCGGAAAGGGCGTCAAGGCTGGCAGCGGCGGAGCTGGCAGCAGCCAGGGCGGAGGTGGAAGCAGCGGCGGCGGCAGATGCAGCGCGTGCGGCAGCAACAGAGGTCAAGGCTCTGCGCGGCAGCAACAGTAGCTCCGGTTCTGTTGATGACAGCGCCGACGCGGACCCTCAGCTGCTGGAGAAGGAGGCAGCGCAAGGGCGAACGGCGCAATGGGCAGCCGCGCACGCCCACGAGCGCGGCGGCAGCCCAGACAGGCGCGGACACGCCGGCGGCGCTCCTGAAGGAGGCGCACACGGCGGTGGCGCTCCTGGAGGAGGCACGCACGGCGGCGGCGTACGGGTCGACGGAGAGCGCGGCCCTCACAGGCAACGCGGCTCTCTCTCCCCGGTTCGGTACCGTGGTCACCACGAGTACCAGGCTGTCGTCAGGGACGTCGGCCCCGGCGGCGGGTGGCCTACCCTCACCAAGACCAACTACGTCGAGTGGGCTGCGGTGATGAGGGTGAAGCTCCAGGTGCGGCATATGTGGGATGCAGTCCGGTACGGCGACGTCGACTACGACCAGGATCGACGGGCGCTGGATGCTCTCATCGCCGCAGTCCCGCCCGAGATGCAGTTCTCGCTTACCAACAAGCGGACTGCCAAAGAGGCTTGGGACGTCATCGCTGCAGCACGCATCGGCAGCGATCGCGCCCGCAAGTCTACATTGCAGGCACTACGCACGGAGTGGGAGCACCTGGCCTTCAAGCCAGGTGAGGACGTTGATGACTTTGCTCTCCGTCTCAACACTCTGTTGCAGAAGTTGGTGCAGTTCGGTGACGACACCTACGACGAAGAGAGAGCTGTGGAGAAGCTCTTCCGCTGCGTCCCCGAGAAGTACAAGCAGATGGCTCGCTCGATCGGGTCTCTGCTGGACCTCTCCACGATGACCATCGAGGAGGCGTTGGGTCGCCTCAAGGTCGTCGACATCGATGAGCCACAGCGCCCCTCGGGACCCGTCACCATTGGCGGGAAGCTCCTCCTCACTCGGGAGCAGTGGGAGGCCGGCCAAGGTGACAAGAAGAAGGGGGAGCCTTCTTCCACGACAGGCGGCCGCAAGAGTGGCAAGCGCGGCAAGCCGCGCAAAGGCGCCCAGGGCGGCGATGCTGGCAAGCAAAAGCCGGCACGAGACGACTCTTGCCACAACTGCGGCAAGCTTGGTCATTGGGCCAAGGAGTGTCGACAGTCACGACGCGGCCAGGCCCACGTCGCGCAAGCGGAGGAGGAGCAGCCGGTCCTGTTCATTGCTCATGCGAGCATCGAACTACCTCCAGCGGCACCGGCCGCAGTGGCTCTCCTCCACCTTGACGAGCCAAAAGCACACGCCCTCCTTGGCGACAGTTCCGGCAATGACAAGACCGACGGGTGGTGCCTCGACACCGGCGCCACCCACCACATGACCGGGCGGCGGGAGTTCTTCTCCGAGCTCGACTCAGGCGTTCGAGGCACCGTCAAGTTCGGCGATGCCTCCGCCGTGGAGATCAAGGGCGTCGGCTCTGTCGTCTTCGTCGCCAAGACTGGCGAGCACCGGCTGCTCACCGGCGTCTACTACATCCCCGATCTGCGGAACTCCATCATCAGCTTGGGACAGCTGGATGAGAACGGCTCGCGCGTCGAGATCGAGCACGGGGTGCTGCGAATTTGGGATCTTCGACGCCGCCTCCTTGCCAAGGTAACCAGAGGCGCAAATCGACTCTACACTCTTCACGTGCAGGTGGCACAACCCATCTGTCTCGCAGCTCGTCGGGACGACGAGGCGTGGCAGTGGCACGAGCGCTTTGGGCACCTTCACTTCGAGGCCCTGAAGCGGCTCAGTGCCACGGAAATGGTGCGAGGCCTGCCGTGCCTTGACCATGTGGAGCAGCTCTGCGACGTCTGCGTGTTGACGAAGCAGAGACGACTCCCCTTTCCCCAGCAGGCGAGTTTCCGAGCCAAGGAGAGGCTCGAGCTCGTGCACGGGGACTTGTGTGGCCCGGTGACACCGGCCACACCAGGAGGACGACGCTACTTCCTGCTGCTCGTCGACGACCTCTCCCGCTACATGTGGGTGATGGTCCTCGGCAGCAAGGGAGAGGCTGCGGACGCCATCAGGCGCACGCAGGCTGTTGCGGAGGCGGAGTGCGGCCGCAAGCTGCGCGTGCTGCGCACAGACAACGGCGGCGAATTCACCGCGGCTGAATTCGCGTCGTACTGCGCTGATGAGGGCATTCAGCGCCACTACTCCGCGCCGTACAGCCCGCAGCAGAACGGCGTCGTCGAGCGGCGCAACCAGACGGTTGTGAGGATGGCTCGGGCCCTCCTCAAGCAGAGGGGGATGCCGGCTGTCTTCTGGGGAGAGGCGGTGGTGACGGCCGTCTACATCCTCAACCGCTCGCCTACCAAGGCGCTCGACGGCAGGACGTCGTACGAGGCTTGGCATGGGCGCAAGCCGGCGGTCTCCCACTTGCGGGTCTTCGGCTCCCTCGCGTTCGCCAAGGAGCTTGGCCACATCGGTAAGCTCGACGACAGGAGCACTCCGGGAGTGTTCATCGGCTACGCGGAGGGCTCGAAGGCCTACCGCATCCTCGACCCTGACACACAGCGAGTCCGCATCTCGCGTGACGTTGTGTTCGACGAAGGGCGAGGCTGGACGTGGGACAAGGCGGTGGACGACGGTTCGACTTCGACTCTTAGGGACTTTGTTATCGACTACGTCCACTTCGAGAGAGCCGGGGGTGCTAGCAGCTCGTCTTCACCGAGCTCGTCCACCTCGACACCTTGCTCGCCACCAGCTCCGGCGAGTGCTCCACCACCTTCGGCACCGGCTACGCCCCACTCTTCACCACCGGCTCACCACTCTCCTGCACCGGCGGCCACACCACCGGGATCGGCCCCAACAGCTTCGGTCCACGACGAGCAGCGCATGGAGTTCGCTACTCCGCTATCTCACGACGAGGACCGCGTCGACGTCTACCACGACGACGAACCTCTGCGCTATCGTACCATGGACAACATCCTCGGCGAGTTGCCCGTCCCTGGACTGGCGCAGCGCGACTTCGAGGCGGAGCTGCACTTGGCGTGCGACGACGGCGAGCCTCGCTCCTTCGCTGAGGCGGAGGGAGACGCGGCGTGGCGTGTCGCGATGAAGCAGGAGATGGACGCCGTCGAGCGGAACCGGACGTGGGAGCTGGCGGATCTTCCTGCCGGTCACCACGCGATCACCCTTAAGTGGGTGTTCAAGCTGAAGCGGGATGAAGCCGGCGCCATCGTCAAGCACAAGGCTCGCTTGGTAGCACGAGGCTTCGTGCAGCAGGAGGGGGTCGACTTCGATGACGCCTTCGCACCCGTCGCGCGCATGGAGTCCGTTCGTCTTCTCCTCGCACTTGCAGCCCAGGAGGATTGGCGCGTCCATCACATGGACGTCAAGTCCGCCTTCCTCAACGGCGATTTAAAGGAGGAGGTCTACGTCCGTCAGCCGCCGGGATTCGTCATCCCCGGCAAGGAGGGCAAGGTTCTCCGCCTGCGCAAGGCCCTCTACGGCTTGCGGCAGGCACCACGAGCCTGGAACGCTAAGCTGGACTCCACCCTCAAGCAAATGGGGTTCCAGCAGAGCGCACACGAGGCTGCGGTCTACCGGCGGGGCAAAGGCGGCAATGCTCTGCTGGTAGGCGTCTACGTCGACGACCTGGTGATCACCGGCTCCAAGGAGGCCGAGGTCGAGGCGTTCAAGGCGGAGATGAAGACCGCCTTCCAGATGAGCGACTTGGGGCTCCTCTCCTTCTACCTAGGGATCGAGGTCCACCAGGACAGCTCCGGTATCTCCCTTCGTCAGACCGCCTACGCCAAGCGCACCGTCGAGCTGGGCGGGCTCACCGACTGCAACCCAGCCCACACTCCTATGGAGGAAAGGCTGAAGCTGAGCCGCGACAGCACGGCGGAGGAGGTGGACGCGACGCAGTACCGGCGCATCGTGGGCAGCCTTCGCTACCTCGTCCACACGCGTCCGGATTTGGCGTTCGCCGTCGGCTACGACAGTCGGTTCATGCAGCGACCGACGACGGAGCATCAGCAGGCCGTAAAGAGGATCCTCCGCTATGTTGCGGGCACCTCCGACTACGGCTTGCACTACCCGAGGTGTCCCGGCGCGGCACACTTCATCGGGTACAGCGACAGCGACCACGCAGGCGACATTGACACCAGCAAGAGCACAAGCGGGATTCTCTTCTTCCTCGGCAAGTGCCTCGTTAGCTGGCAGTCAGTCAAGCAGCAGGTGGTGGCCCTGTCTAGCTGTGAGGCCGAGTACATAGCGGCTTCCACCGCTTCGACTCAGGCGCTCTGGCTCGCTCGACTGCTTGGTGATCTCCTCGGCAGGGACACTGAAGCAGTGGAGCTCAGGGTGGACAGCAAGTCCGCTCTAGCCCTGGCAAAGAACCCCGTTTTTCATGAACGGAGCAAGCACATCCGGGTGAAGTACCATTTCATCCGAGGCTGCTTGGATGAAGGAAGCATCAAGGCAAGCTACATCAACACCACGGATCAGCTTGCGGATCTGCTCACCAAGCCTCTTGGAAGGATCAAGTTCCTTGAGCTCTGCTCCAAGATCAGGATGGTTCGATCCTCCCACAAGACAACGCACAAGACTTAGGGGGAGAATGATGAATAAGTCCCTGTACTGTGGTCTTTGTGGGGCTGTGGTAGTTTTTGTTTTTTGACTGCTTTAGGACAGCATCTGCTTTTAGGACAGCATCTGCTTTTGCTTTAGGACAGCATCTGCTTTTGCTTTAGGACAGCATCTGCTTTTAGGACAACATCTACTTTTAGGACAGCATCTGCTTTTAGGACAGCATCTGCTTTTGCTTTAGGACAGCATATTGACCGCTTTAGGACAGCATCTAGGATAGCATCTTAGCATATGCTTGGCTGGTTCTCAGCCTATAAATATGTATCTCCAACTCCTCAGGTTGGTATGGCATTGTGTGAGCAATAAACAAGAAGAAAATTGCCCCATCTCCTGTGTCATCCTCTCCATGAGAGTTAGGATCTTGCTATCACCAAGAGCAAGAGTCCAGCGACTAACAAGTGCCATTTGGGATGAATTCGTATACCAACACGGGAACTTCCACTTCTAAGCAACAACCTAGAAGCCTTACCACATTCCTGTGGTTGATCTGTGAAAGTATAATCATCTCTTGCACAAATTCATCTTTCTGGACCATGTTCATAATCTTTGAGCGCTTTATAGCTACTACTCTGTTGTCTTTGAGAATTCCCTTGTAAACAGTTCCATGGCCACCTCTTCCTAGTTCTCTGCTTGAGTCAAAATTGTTGGTTGCGTTCCCTAGTTCTTCTGTCGTGAATATTCTCACTGTATCAACTTGCTTTGACCTGATTTGCTCATATAACAGCAGACCCCCATTTTGTTGGAAGAATCTCTCCTTTTCTTTCACCAGCTTTCTCTTCTGACATTCAATCAGCAGTGCAAAAATGCAGATAAGGAGAAGCATAGCACATGCCGATATACCTGCCAAGAACAACATTCTTTCAGATACTGGAAGTCTAGAGCAACAGTTAATTGGAGGGTATCTAATCGCTTAGTTAGCCAAGAAGACATTTTAATTCAGTCACTAGAACAAAACTTTGTTTTGAGGCACAAACACAAACCGGAAAATTAGCCAACCTCTTTCAACACATAAATATGTATTTGTCTTTGTTCCTTATGCATAAAAGTGGGCAATGTGGTGGGTAGTTTGCGGAGGATCTGCATATAAGATCAACAACGTACCTGCAAGTATCATCTAATGTATATATGCAGAAAATTGCAGGTCACCCTTGTGTACCTTTGTGTTTTGGTAGATTCCCATCTGTGTCTCTTAAATAATGTGTAAGACTAAAAAAATTTATGGTTCTTCACCTTATGATAAGTATAGAGTGCATAATCTTAGAGTAGGTATCCTAATATGCATATTTTAATAATACGAGTGAATACAGTATAATTTTTTCATTTGTTCTATATGTGGCTTAGTTTAGATTTCTAGGGATGCATGTAGACTGTAGTGCATCCCCTCTGCTCTGTACGTGCAGCATTTTTGGCAACTATACCCTTGTCTAAAAACTTACTGTAGAGTTGCACTATCAACTACTTTTATTGAATCATCTAATGGCTAGAGATGATTGTGTTGTTACAGAAGATCCATATATTGTTCATGTTGGTTAGAGATGTTCAATACTCTGTCAACCCTTCTGACTTTGGCTGTTCTTCTACTAAGCTTTAGGAGTCTGTTGTACAATTTACATAATTAATTCCAAGTCACTAATGCCTCATCATATGCGCTATATCAATGTGGCTTACCTATGCTATTCTGATACCTTTACTTAAATCTTCGGAGTATAGGGATATTACCTATAAACATTTTTGTTAGTTTAGCTCTTTCTGAAGCTGCAATTGGATTGCAGGTTTCTCTCGTTGCATCTATACTGTGAGTCCCAGATGCGCAGGAACAACTGTAGTCCCCAATTGTATTTCTACAGATTCCATAGCAAGGATACCGCTCTGGAAATTGGCACTCGTTGATATCTGCACACATCATGCAAGAGGAGAGAAATAACCAAAGATCAATGCACAGATAACTTAAGGTGAGCTTGAAAGAAGAAAGTGAGTTACGGAGCCTTGCTGACCTTGGCACCCTTCTTCCAGGTAGGGGTTGCCTGCAAAGCCATCATTGCAGCTGCAGAGATACCCTGTTGCATTTGGTGACTTGATGCACTGGCTATTCTTGCCAATGCAAGCATATGATGACATGTTCTTCACCGCTTCATCACAAGATTCATTTCCAGCAACCCAGTCAAGCACAGCAGGAACTCCATCCTTGAACTTCTCTATTAACTTATTATCCTCGAGATAAGAAGCCTCGAACCTGAACCATTCCTGCTCAGTGACGAAGGCATAGCTGCATGGGTTGAAGTCAAGCACCTCAGAATTGTCAAACCTGTCATCGAATGTCACGTTTAAGGTATTGAGGTTTGGCGCAATGGATGTCTGGCAACAGCCCATGCCAGAGCACTGGCCGCTATTGTCCACGCTTTGCCTGTCGATGCACATCGAGAAGCACCCAGCTCCCACCCTGTGCTTGTTGTAGCCTCCCAAGAATGCGAGGGTGTTGCATCCAACCGCTGTTAACTTGTTCGCCGTGCTGGATACTGTAAACAAATGAGCAGTTTCTGAAGAGGCCCATCCATCAACTGTGCTGCCATTTTTGTAAGAGCACTTGGAGGCAATCAAGGTGCTGACTCGAGCCTGCCCTCCTACCAGACTGATGTCATAGATCTCCATTCGGCTGCTTGAGTTATGCATGAAAGTGTGGTTATCCTCACATGAAACATCGAACCCTTGACCGTGGTAGCAACCAGGACCGATGCCAAAGGGGTACGGAATGGTAAGGTTGCCGCATGTTTCTCTGCATCCAGGCTTTGCCATCCTGGAGGCCGTGCTGATATTGATCATTGCTAGCAGCAGGGTGGCTGCAAAGATTAGCCATGGTAACACTCCAGCCATCTCTATGTATATCTCTGCCTCTCTCTTTTTTTTTTTCTTTCTGTTTGTCCTATGATCCAGTTCTCCTTTTCTAACCGAGGCACTGAGCCATGCTTATATAATGAACCAGATCCCGTTGATTCGTTCTTGTCTAATTGCATCCAGTCAGAGCATAGACTCAGTCAGACGAAGCAGTTTCCAGGTAATACTAACCAGCTGCTTGGCAGCCCAAATGCGAAACTGCAATTTGGCACTTTTCCTTTTTTTAGAAATAATTGCAACATGACACTTTTCTTTTATCTTTTGAGAGAGATACTTTTAACTTAAAAAAATTCCTTGTAAGATCACACCGAACAATCTATGGAACGAAGGATATGACTAAAAAAGAATTTCCCCCTCTACATGTTTCATATGTAACAAAGTCCATGCTATATTTTTCGTTGTGTCATACTTTCCTCACCTAAAGCGGTTTCTAGAAAATAAACTTTTCGACTTTGTCACGGACGCAGACTGATAGATCACAAGAATAATGAAATTAGTGTTTTTCTTCTTGTCGATGTCCTCTTGTAGATATAGGGTGATACCAGTGCAATCCCCCGCCCCTCCTTTTTTTTTAATCTGTAGAATTCTAAGTTGCTTTGGCCGATTGATCTTTCCTTAAAGCATCTTGCCGCCTACCAGAAGACCTGGTCATTAGATTCTTATTACGACAACATATTACATATGGTAACTTCTTGTGTGTGTGTTTTGCTTCATGAGTGTTGCATCCTTACAAATGAACTTTGTGAGACGAAAATTCCCTTATGTAATGCCAATTGGCAGGTGAGCATGTACGTACAAATAAAGTTTGGGAGACTCGTACGTCTTGGTTGCAAACAGCAAAAGCAACTGGGATATAGTTCAGCACACAAACATCATTACATGAATGAACTGTTTAATTATTGTACTATTACTTTGAACACTAAAAATAGCCTTCAGCCAGTGCTGATTAACCTTGATCTTGTGTTGCCGCAGGTGAGTGAGCCGAGATCGGAATTAGGTGATTGTGTGAATGGAGATCGGGAGACGCGTTCTGCATTTGGCCTAAAGTCTTTGCCGGGCCCAACGATTTTGTATCCGGAAATATTCCTGGTGTGATCGATCTGGAGCTGTTGTGGCCGATGGTTAGATACGGCCTGAGAATCAAGGATAGGACGCTTGTACTCATCTAACCACGGTAAAGCTCTTCTTTGATGTGGTAGAGATATATTGAATCTTAGTTGAAGAAGAGAGAGAATCTGAAAACTTTGTTTATTTATTACTTAGTGGCAACTATTACAATAGACCTTGTGGATAGATATGACTCTACTAACAGTTATCAATAAGATCATTTTAAATGATCACCTTCCTAACTTATACCAATTAAATAATCCCTTATCTTAGGAAACTACTTAATTATTTAGAAAAATATATATTCCTATTTATAAAGAAGGTAAACCCCTCCTAACCCTAATACCACAGTTACGAGGGGTACTATTCACCTGCAGTTCCAGGTACCGTAACCACCATTGCTGCGACTGTGGTGGGGTCAAGTCGTGAAATAAAGTGATTAAAAGGGGAGAGATGCCCATCCGCGTCGATGATAAAGAAAGAGGAGCAATTGCCATCGATGTCACGACCGACGACAATTGGAGCAGCACCCTAGGTGATCACGAAATTAATTGGAAAAATTCCACGGACCTATTCTGCTGTCTCGATTAACTTACGTCTGAGCAGATTGCACCATATGTTATACGTAACTTAAAAACATCCAGGCAGCTAAGGCTTGCTGAAGGACCAGTTTAGCGTCGTTGTTGTGTGCTACACCGTGCAATGCAACAGTTAGTTACAGAGAAACTTTACCAACTCTTAAAAGGCTTCTAATAGTATATCAATAAGCAGCAAAGAAAAGGATCAAAAAGCCACCACAAATCAATCTAGGACGGTATATATATTACTGTTTTAGCTGCTGCGCTTTTGAAGGCGGTGGGAAGTGGAACGCAGCTTCCCTGTTTTCTTCTACCTGTTTCCCTCGTGTTTCCGTCGACATGTCAAATATCCAAAGTATTTTTTCTGTCCCCCTCATGTTTCCCTGGTGCTCTGGATCCCCGTCACATCGACGAGAACATGAGGAGAACAGAGAAGCTCCGTTCAAGGAAGTGGGTGCCCATGACAAGGCATGAAGGGCAAGTAAGAAGGATAATGGGCTGTATGGGCCCAATAACTGAGGGAGCTTCCGCACGGCCCATTTATCGAACACAACAAGCCCACCACCACCGCTGCCCCGCTCCATATAAAGCGCTAGGGTTTGGCGCCACTCCTCCCCCATTCGTCTCGTCGCCGCCTCCAACCCTATCCAGGAAAGGAAGCGATGGTACGCGCGCCTCCTCCAAACCCTAGCCGTCCTCCCTCCTCCTCCAATCCCTAACGTGCTGGTGTTTCCGTGGTTGTGGCTTGCAGGGGAAGGGTACGGGCAGCTTCGGGAAGCGCCGGAACAAGACGCACACGCTGTGCGTGCGGTGCGGCCGCCGCAGTTTCCACCTCCAGAAGAGCACCTGCTCCTCCTGCGGCTACCCCGCCGCGCGCATCCGCAAGTGTAAGCTTCGCCATAATACCACTCCCTCTTCCCCCGATCCCCTCCCCTCTAGATCTCTAGTTTTACTCTCTTCCTGTGTGAGCCGTGGGGATTTGCATCGTTTGTATCGTTCTATGTTACATGCTTGTTGGTTGTCACGTGGATCTTAGAAGGATACTGCAGCCAGATTAGATAGCCAAAATTAAGATGCAGAAATCTTCTGATGATTACTAAGTGAGATGTTAACGGCTGATCTGTTATTGCTCAGCTGAGATGCGTGGCCTTACACGTACCCGTTTCTAGTTTTTGCACCTGTTCTCTACTTGTAGTCTGTACTTATATGTAGAGTTTGATCTTTTGAGGGAAGTGACGAAGAAACCATCGGTCTGTGTTTCTGATAATCCGTGACTGACAACAATGTTTTCCAAACTGATACCGGTGTGCTATTCGTCAATTTTGTGGCATCAGCTGCATAATTGTTTCATCTGAGCACTAATATGGTTTCCTTTACTTTGCTGTTTTTGATTGAATAAATTGTGTGTTGTTCTGTATGTGTTTTTACAAATGCTGTAAGAAGAGCCACTGTCCTGTTAAGAAAGTGTAAAATTGTCAGCATGGGTGTAGGCAGGAGGAGCGCCAGGGAAATTGGGGTGTACCAGCATGACCAGGTGGGAAGGTGTAGGAAGTCTCATGAAACATGATTATCAACCCTAACTCAAAAAATCATTTTGGCAAGTTTTGTTGTACTTCGTATTTGGGCGCTGCTCTCATTTAGAATTTCCACTATATGTTCCTTTTGCATTTAGTTTACTGAGTTTTTTCCACTGTTGCGAAATGCTACGATGAATGATGACAACTATGTTCGCATGTCAGACTTCAGAGATGCCCTGGCATTAATGAGAAGATATGTCATATTCTGAGCAGAATTTTATTTAGTTTTGATTCTCTGTTTCATGTCTATTCTAATTCGTCAATAAATAGTTTTCTTCATTTGGGGGTGGTTAAGGAGAGCATTTTTTGGCGATTGCCTAGAGAAGTTCAAATGTATGTGAAAATAGTCTTTTTTAGTGTAAAGCAGTGGGCTAGTATGGAATATCTCTGTTTTCTGAAGACTTGCTCTTTCCGACTCCTTTGGAAAATGTGTTGCGCTTAAACTATTCTAGCCTCATTGCACTTATTGTAAATTTCTGTAACGTCTCAATATATCTGATGTTTTTCTTGTTGCACTTCTTATTCAAGTGACAATGAATAAACCGCAACAATATGGTGTAGTTATAGTCCTGTGATTCTTAAGAAATTTTAGTCTGATGATCTGTAAGCTTTGTTCAGACTAAGTTGTTTGGATTGCACTATCTCTACCTAGTTTGGGGTAGCTTGTCTGTGTTGCACGTACCCTTTGTTAGATGATTTGTACTCTGCTAGCACTGAAGTTCCTTTTTTTGTGATAAGTGATAACCTGCTCTTTTCTTCTTCTTTGGAACATTGTAGGGCTTAAAAGTATTCTAGCCTCGTGGTGCTTATTGTACGTTTCTGTATTGCCATATGCATTCTCAATACATCTTATGATTTTTTTGCCTGCTTCCATTTGTGAGGATCAAGTGATGAGGAATAAACTGCAACAATATGATGGAGTAATACTCCTGTGATTCCTAAGTATTTAAGTCTCTGATGATCCCATCACACTTTCTCTTTTGGGTTTCTTTTGCCTTGTATTCATGGGAATAAAATTTCCCTTCCCTCCCAACTTTTCTTTTAACTTCCCCTGTAGCTTCAGATGTATTTTCTGTTTATTCTGTCTGTCTGGACTTTATTTGATTTACCCCTTTGTAATGTGTGGTTCCAAGTTCCAACTTATTGATCACTTCTGTTGGTGATGTTAACTGTTATATCTACCTGCCATTGATTAATGAAACTGAAGCCCTGCTGGAATAGGAAAATATTCATCTGATTGTCTGGTGTATAAGCATTTAAACGTGAATCCTTACTATTTGTTCCCCATATGGTTGATGGTTTAAGTTGCTTGGATTGTTCAATTTCTACCTAGTTGGGGGTTATTGTTCTGTGTTTCACCTTTTACCCCTTGGTTAGATGATTGTGGTTTGCACTATCTTGTATGATTTCGGATTGGCTTAGTGCTAACATAGCGATTCATCATTTCAGATAACTGGAGTGTGAAGGCCATCAGGCGAAAGACCACAGGAACTGGAAGGATGAGGTACATGCGACATGTGCCTCGCAGGTTCAAGAGCAACTTCAGAGAAGGTACCTGAGATTGGCGTCGATAGTTGCAAGTTAACATGTGAATTCTCAACTTGCTGTGTTGGCAATTCGGATCTAATTACTAATTCTTTTGTGCTTCAATTCAGGCACTGAGGCTACCCCAAGGAAGAGAGCTGCGGCTGCCGCCAGCTAGGTCCGGATTTTGCCATCAAGAACCTATGAAGCTAGAATTTATGAGCTTTTGATTGGATGACCTTGAAATTCAAGTCAGACCAACATCTTCAGAATTCGCCCCCATGTCCTATGATTTGAAATGTCGTTTTAGCAAAGCATGGTTTATGTGATGATCCGATGCTATCTATGGTTGTTAGCACCGCCTTCCTCTTTCGTTGTTTTATCTGTATCTTGGTGTTCGTTTGTGTTTACTCTTATATCGGAAAAGAAGTGCGTAGGAATAGGATAATAACAACGAGCGTTTTAGCTGCAATGCTTCTGGGAGGTGAGCTGCCGTATGCTAGGTCCGATGCTAATAATTTTTAGATTCGACTATCGTAATTTTATGCGTGACATGAACAAGATGAAAAATGAAGATGCAAGCATGTGCTTAGTTCCCTGAAACAATGGCGTTTTTAGTCAAGAGTAGAGTAGGTCCCCACTCCCCAGTCTGAATGACCAGACGGACATGTTGAGGATGATGGCACTGGTCAATATGGCTTCAGCTTATTTTTGTACTATTTATAAATTTCGTTTTTTTCTGAACTTTTGGCTTTTTTTGGAGTTTTTTTACCGGTTCTTTTTTTCCTCGTATTTGTTTACATTATATGTGATGGGCTAATATGTTTTTTCTATTTTTAAATTTTTTTAAATTTAATTATGGTAAATAAGCCTCTGTCAGTTACAGTGCTTTTTTCAGCTAGCTACAGTGCTTTTTTCAGCCAGCTACAGTGTTTTCAGCCATAAGCTATGAGGCTTTCAGCCGAACCGATCACCACCCAAAACCGTCGAGAATAGGGCTGAAAACGAAAACGGTAATTCTCGGTTACCGAAAATCGTTTTTGAGAAATTATCGATTTTTCCCCTAAACGGAAACGGTGACGGTAACCGATAAAACGGAAACGAGAACGGTAAAAATATCCGATAACGAAAACGAAAACGATTTAGCTCTCTTCCGATCGTTTTCGAAAAATACCGTATTTAACCGATAATTACTGATCAGTGCACCCAAGCTCAGGCCCATTAGTCTCCCCATTGGCCCATTCCGTCTCGGCCGACTCTCGGACTCTCGGCGTCTCCGATCTGTGACTCCGTCTCCGGGGAGCAGCAGAGGAAGCAGCTTCGGGATGTAGAAGAGGAGACCGTCGGTGAAGAGGAAGAAGCCGGAGTTGGGGATGCCGTCGGTTCGGTGGTAGCCGTAGAGCAGTGCCGTGGAGGGAGCTCGGGTTGGTGGCACAGGTGAGGTTTGGCGGCCGTGGTGGATGGGCGGCGGGGTGATAACGGCGTGCAGGTGGAGAAGAGTAGAAGGGGGAGAAGGAAGGGACGGCGCCCGGTGGATGCAGATGGGAGTAGGTGGACAGCTGCCGTGCGGGTGGCCGACGATGATGGCGCAGGGGCGGCGCTCGGGTGAAGAGGAGAACCGGGGAGAGGAGGAAGGATGCGGCGGCGCCGGTGGGGAAGAAGTGGCGCATGGGAATAGGCGACGGAGGAGGTGCGGCGTGGCGAAGAAGATGAAGGGGTGCGACCGGAGTTAAAGAAGAGAGGAGGGAGAGCAAGCGGCGGCCGGTGGATCTAGGTGGAGGAGAGAAAGCCGGAGGTGGTGAGTGTGGAGACAGGCGGCCGGATGTGGAGAAGTAGGGAGGAGAGAAGAGGCAGCAGGGCGGCCGGCGAGTAGAGGAGCGGCGGCGCCGACCGGAGTGTGCAAGGCGGCGGCGCTGTGGAGCAGAAGGCGGTGAGGAAATGGCGGCGCTAATGGGGGATGCGGCTACCGGTGAAGCAGTGGGGAGGAGCGAAATAGGGTGGCGCGGTGGCGAGCCGGCCTGGCCTCGCCGCCGGCCGGAGCTAGAGAAGGGAGGAAGGAAGCAGATGGTTTAGGGAAGAAGAAGTGCCAGGCTTGGCCTGATCTGAGAATTGCGGCTAGGGTTTTGTGGGGAGATGGGGCATTAAACATTTTACGATTTAGCCCTCATAGTTTCTGTCATTTGCAACCAAGTCCTTCCGGCATTGATTTCTTCTGTTCTGGCCCTCCGGGAGTCCGATTTCATCGCGGTTTGATCCCACGTATCCGTGACGACGCGCACATTTGTACGGAGCAGCCCCAGAATGCCAAGTTTGTCGTTTATGCGCCTCGATCGCGCCGGCCTGCAGAAAAATATAGAAAAACGTAAAATGGTCCATTTCTAGCAATTAAATTTGGAAAAGCGTGTAAATGATGATAAATGATCCCAAAATGCGAAAAATATGAGGGTAAAATGACAGCTAAATATATACAAATATGACGCATGTCACTAACTAAGTATTATTGTATTAAGTCCATGATGTCACTTGTGGTTGTGGGCTTGTGGCTTTGTGTCGTGTCTTTTTATTGCTATATAATATATGTGTCTTGCCTCTTGTGTCATGGATCATTACTACGAATTTTTTGTACGGATAATCCATTTTTTATTCGAAATTACATAAATATACCCGCGGGAAATTTTTTTTGCAAAAATAGGCTCCAGTCGCCTAATGGTTGGGCGACTGGAGACTTTTGCCCAACCAGACCGCGACATAATATATCTCGCTGCATGGTAAAGCGACTACATTAAGTCGCTCTTCCGTTCGGCGACTTAACGGTAGTCGCTATCCCGTTAAGCGACTAGCATGCAGTCGCCATCCCGTTAGGCGACTGCATGTAGCCCCCGTGATTGTTTTAAATTTTGTGAATTTTGTAACGTTGAACCGGTAAAAAATACGGTGAAGTTGTAATAAAAGTTTATGTTCATTGTATATTGTAGGTATGTAAAAAGTTTTTTAATTTTTTTTATGAAAGATTGAGTAGAAAACGATCGATATATACACTGTTAAGTGAGATAGTTTATGTGCGGAGAGAGATGATAGACTATGTAAATTTAAATAAACTTCATAATATAACTGAGAGTAACATGCCGCATGTTTTTTCATTACATGCATAACATATATAGCATCTGCAACACGCCTCACTGGTCACCCTGGTGTGCCCCGTCACCGCGCCCGCGTCCTCCCATACGGCCTCGCTTGGCCCTCCTCCAGTGCAACGGGTTAGGACGATCCGAAAAAGTAAAACGAGCAGGAGGGTGTCTATCCCGCCCCTGCGCTGGTGGAGTCAGCTGCACCTCTGGCTGTGTGCCCTCCGGTGCACCGGGGAGGGCACTGCCAGAGAGAACCTCCGGTGCTGCGTCGGAGAACTGCCCGGACCACTCCGCGAAAAACTGGTCCACGTCGTCCGGGCCTGGGGAGACGCCGTGCTGCTGGTAAGTACCTGCAATATTAATATCGTTAGTTCGTTGCATGTCGTCTTCGGATAAACACGATATAAGACCCTCTGCGTACCCGTAGCTGGCGCCATCGAGGTGGGAAAGACAGGGGTGTGCGTAGGAGGCGTGAAGTGAACCGGTGTAGGAGGCCCTGCCCAGGCTGCTCCGGGTGAGGCGGTGGAGGACGTGTCCATGTCGGTGCACCAGAGTAGTGCCACGCTGGTCGGGGTGGCACTGGTGGACGAGCAGGCGGAGCGGTGGGCGTGGAGACCGCCGGTAGCCTCGTGCAGGACAGTAGGCTAACAATACGTCTACACCCATCGTGCATTCGACGCGCAAAGCTAACGCCCTCGTCATGGGTCAGCTGCCCACCACTGGTGAGCCTCTCAAGTACTGTGCCGGAGTCGGCACATAGGACAGAACCGACGTCAGCCTGAACACAAAGACATGAAATGAAATGGTCGATTATCGAAACGACATTACCATTCGGGAATCTTTGAAATGACATTTAACGTACCGCGAGGTGAGCGTCGCGCGCGAAGTGCGCGGGGTACGTGTCCGTCGGAGCGGCGACGTGTGTGGCAGACGGGTCTACCACATATACGAGCCTGGTACGGGTCTGTGGCTGGTACCAGCGAAGGTACTCCGCGTACTCCGTGCTGTCGTACGGGCGGTCCTCCTCCACGCGGTCGTCGAGCGCACCCTCCCACTGCTCGACCCAGGGATGCATCGTCAACGACCAGTCCGTCCCTCTTTTCACTCCCTTCGCGCTGTGCCTGCGTATAGAACCATTACGTAATGTGAGATACTTGCGAACGCAGTAGTAAGTATGTACATATTTACCACAAACGATCACTCACCCGTGCACGTGCCTCCATCCTCGTCCGTGGCCTGCACCATCCGGGCAAGAGGGAGTAGCCCGGCATCCCGCAGCCTGCAAACAAAGTGAAGGTCAGCACGGAACGAACTTACGGTCGCACTAAACGCTGGAGTAGTGCAAACCTGGCGGTCCAACGAGGGCCGAGTCCCCAGGCCACGCGAGGTGTGCGTGTCCGGACCACTCCCAGCTGAGGCGGGTCGTCCGTGCTCCCCGGTGGCGGGACTAGACGGGAAGCGCGATGAGAGCGGTCCACGTGCTCGTCCAACAGCGCGAACCGCCACTCCGAGTCACGTCCAGCACGAGCCATACCTGGAAAATTTGTACAATAATTTCAACATTCAATGTTCTACATCTAAATTTCAACACTACATTTTCTATATCTAAATTTGTACAATAATTTCAACATTACATTTTCTACATGTAAATTTCAACACTAAATTTTCTACATCTAAATTTGTACAATAATGCATTATAAATGGTATACAAAATTTAGTTTATACATTTTGTAAACTAAATTTCTAAACTATATTTACTAAACAAAATTTGAAAATTAAATTTGTAAACTAAATTTCTAAACTACATTTTCTAAACTATATTTCTAAACTAATTTTCTAGACTACATTTTCTAAACTAATTTTTTAAACTAATTTTCTATACTACATTTTGTAAACTAATTTTCTAGACTACATTTTCTAAACTAATTTTCTAAACTACATTTTGTAAACTAATTTTCTAGACTATATTTTCTAAACTAATTTTCTAGACTATATTTTCTAAACTATTTTTTCTACACTAACAAAAAAATATAACGCAAAAACTTACCTGAAAAACGCGCACTCCTTCTCCTCCCCCTTCTCTTCTCCTCTCCCTCTCCCTCTTTCCCCTCTCTTCTCTGCGCTGGCCGAACGGAAGAACAGTCCGGCGCTGCGTCGTCGCCTTATATCCACCTTCAGTCGCCCAACCGTTGGGCGACTGAATCACAGTCGTCGAACTGTTCGGCGACTACATTGAAGGCGCCCAACGGTTGGGCGACTGCAATTAATCGCCCAACCGTTCGTAGACTCTCCAGCTGTCGCGGTCTGGTTGGGCGAAAGTCTCCAGTCGCCCAACCATTAGGCGACTGGAGCCTATTTTTGCAAAAAAATTTCCCGCGGGTATATTTATGTAATTTCGAATAAAAAATGGATTATCCGTACAAAAAATTCTCATTACTACAGTATTATTTTTCATATGACCTAGGTCAATATATACAGCTATTGTCATGCTGTGCAGATTAGTGTGTAATGTGTTTATTGTATTTTAGATATCGCTTTCATGATTTTCGATCGTTATCGATGCACTTTTGATCGAATAGTTTCGTTTCCGAATTTACCGGGATATCGATGTCGTTCTTGTTTCCGACAATATTGTATCGATTTCGTTTTCGAGAAAATAATGTGAAACTGAAAGTGATTTGACCTCCTACCGATCGTTTCCGACCGTTTTCAGCCCTAGTCGAGAATCTCATCAATATTATACGTTCAAACTTGGTCATTCGATTTTTCATCTACATTACTTTTATTTTTGTACTCGGATAAAATAGCCGAGTGAGTTTATTCACCTGCCTACAATAATCTACATGACCTATGTCTAATTCTTACAGCAAATGGTTGGTTACAAACTCAAAATCGTTACGCGACAAGAATCTACATACAGGAACAGATCATCATTAACACGCAGTGAACCAAACAAAAAAAAAAAAAACGTTGAGCTCCTAGGCGTAGTCGGAGTCCGGCGTCGTGCTGAACACCGGCTTGTCCTTGTCCACCACGGGCACGGCGGCGTTGGCACTGCCGTTGCCGCTGCCGCTGGCGGTGGAGCTTCCGCTCTTGCGGCGCGGCTTGGCCTCGCCGAGCATGGTGAGCACGTCGCGCATGGACGGCCTGTCCCGCGGCATCCTGGCGGTGCAGAGCACGGCGATGCGGAGCACGAGCAGCATCTCCTCCCGGACGTGCGCGCACCCGCCGCCGACGTGCGGGTCAAGGTGCTCCTCCACCGTGTTGCTCCGTATCTTGTCCCGCACCCAGCCGACGATGTCCTGCCCCTCCCCGAACTCCGCCTCCACCGCCCGCCTACCCGTGATCAGCTCCATCAGCACCACCCCGTAGCTATAGATGTCGCTCTTCTGATCCACCTTAAGCGTGTACCCGTACTCTGCAATTTGCATTTAGATAAAATCAGTCTAAATGAATTTTTCAACTCAAGCATTACTTGATCAAGATTAATGATCGACTAGGAAGGATTCGATGGTGATGCTCGGACCTGGAGCAATGTAGCCGTAGGAGCCGGCGACGACCGAGACGGACTCGTTGGTGCGGGCGAGGACGCGGGCGAGGCCGAAGTCGGCGATGCGGGCCTCCATGTTGGCGTCGAGGAGGATGTTGTTGGACTTGATGTCGCGGTGGATCACCGGCGGGTGGCAGTCGTGGTGGAGGTAGGCCAGGCCTTGCGCCACGCCGGTGGCCACGTCGTACCGCGACACCCAGTCCACGAGCGTGCGCCGCTCCGCCGGCCCGTGCAGCGCCTCCCAGAGGCTGCCGTAGGGCATGAACTCGTACAGCATCATGGCATCCGCATCGTTGTGCATGTACCCGAGCAGCCGCACGATGTTCCGGTGCCTGAGCCGGCCGAGGAGGCCCACCTCCTTGAGGACGTCCGCGGTGAGCTCCGTCCCGGCGCCTGTGTCGCCGTCCATCGGCGCTGGGCGCCAGAGCTTCTTGACGGCGATCACGGTGCGCGCGCGGGGGAGCTCGGCCTTGTACACCACCCCGGTCGCGCCCATGCCGACCACGTTCGCCTCCTTGACGCACGCGAGCACGTCGGCGCATGTGAACCCGAGCCGCTGGAACGCCGTCAGCCGCCACGGCCACGCCCCTGACTCCCCGCCGAGGTTCTCGTCGTCGCAGCACCCTGCGCCGGCGACGTACCACCGGCGGTACGCGTACAGCCCGCCGAACAGCGCCGTGAACGCAGCAAGAGCGGCGAGCATCCCCACGAGCCACCCCACCGCGATGTGCTTGAGGCGCGCGCTGCCGCGGGGGCGCGGCCCGGAGGCCGTGTCACGGCTCCCGAAGCACGGCGGGAGCACGCCACCGCAAAGCCCTGTGTTGCCGGCCAACTCATCCGGGTTGATCGAGCGCAGGACGCCATTCCCCGGCACGGGCCCGGTGAGGTTGTTGTACGCCAGGTTGAGCGTCTCGAGTGCCGGCGAACTTCCGAAATTCTCCGGTATGCCGCCAGTCAAGAAGTTGCTCGACAAATCAAGAATGGCCAGCGCCGGCATCATGGCGAGCTCCTTCGGTATCTCGCCGGTGAGCCGGTTGTGCCGCAGGTTCAGGTTGACCAGCCTCTGGCACGATGCGAGGCTGGGCGGTATCGTATCGGCGAGCCGGTTGTTCGACAGGTCCAGCGCGCCCAGCGCTGGGCAGTCTTGGAACTGGTCGGGGAGCTCGCCGGAGATCATGTTGTCCGACGCCAAGAAGCTCTGCAAGCTCGGGATGGTGAACAGGTTCGACGGCAGCGAGTACTGGAGGTCGTTGTGCGACACGTCTATAAATGACAGCGACGTCGACGACGCGAGGTCACCGGGGATCTCTCCGGACAGATCGTTGCCGGCGAGCTCGAGCCGCTGCAGCAGCGGCAGCTTCCCGAATCCAGTGGGGATCATGCCGTTGAGCCGGTTCCTCTGCATGCGCACGCGCACCAGCGACGCGCACGACGCGAGACCGGCCGGGATTCCGCCGGTGAAGCTGTTGTTGAACATGATCAGCTTGGCAAGCGCCTTGCCATCGCAGATCCCAGCCGGCACGGGGCCAGTGAAGGCGTTCGACGACACGTCCACCCACTGCAGCGGCGAGCTCCGGCCGAGCGACGCCGGAAGTGGCCCCGTTAACGAGTTGTTCCACAGCTCGAGTACCGCTAGTTTCGGCATGTCGCCGATGGCCGCAGGCACGGCGCCGTCGAGGTGGTTGCACATGAGGTTGAGCAGCCGGAGGTGGCTCAACTGCGCTACCTCGGCGGGTATCGCGCCGGTGAGTAGGTTGTCGGACAGGTCGAGGAAGACTAGCGACGATATGTTGCCGAGCTCCGGTGGTATCTTTCCCTCGAGGTTGTTCTTGTAAAGGTAAAGGGAAGTGAGCATCGGAAGCTTCCCGAGCTCCGGCGGGATGGGCCCGTCGAGGTTGCCGACGGAGAGGTCGAGGTACTGGAGGTTGGCAAGGTTGCCGAGCTCCGGCGGGATGCCTCCCTCGAGCTCATTGTAGCCAATGATGAGGCTCTCGAGGGCCTCGAGCTCGCCGAGCTCCGGTGGGATCTTGCCGGTGATGTTGTTGCCGGAGAGGCCCAAGAACTTGAGCTTGGTGAGGCTCCGGTAAGCCGCCGGGATGCCACCACCGAAGAAGCTTCCCCGCAGGTCGATGGCCTCGAGGGACGTGGTATTGGCGAGGTCCCCGGGGAGTGGACCGACGAAGTTGTTGCTGGAGGCATTGATGGTGGCGAGGTCGGCGCAGGAGCCGAGGCCGGCTGGGAACGCGCCGTCGAAGGAGTTCTGGCTCACGTCGAACACCTGGAGGTTGGACAGCCGCGAGAAGGACTTGGGCAGCGTGGTGGCGAAGGCGTTGGAGGAGAGGTTGAGGACGGTAAGCGACGGCAGCCGGAGCACGTCGTCGGAGACTTTCCCGCTCAGGTTCCTGCCGGAGAGGTCGAGGCGATCAACGAGGTCGGCGGCATTGCACCGGACGCCGGTCCAGCTGCAATGCGGCGAGGCCTTGGCGCCATCATTCCAGTCGGCAAGCGCGCCCAGCGGGTCAACGAAGCCCGCCTTGAGCGCCAGCAGTGCCGACCGCTCGTCGCCGGCGGCGTCAATGCCGGTGGACAAGATCAAAGACAGTGCCACTAGGAGCGGCAGTGACACTCTTGCTTCCATTGGAATTTGGAAGCACTTTTCCTGGAAGCACTTTTGCTAGCTAGCTAGCTCAGCTCCTAGCACTAGTTCTGCCTGTGCTTCTGCTGCTTCTAGTGCTGTGCCATGTCAGGGCAGTGTCTGGTTTGCTTAGTTTACTCCACTGATGGCATCTGCAGTATAGCAGAAAAGACTTTATATGATGGTGAGGGGAAGATTAGTTCTTCGTAGCAGTATATACTATTAAAAATCTTCTTGGCATTTTTTAACATGCCACTTTGCAGTTTGTTTAGTTGCTGTACACCTCACCTAGTGAACAAATGTGAGGTGTTTCAGGATTAGATTAAGGGTTAAACAGGCTGGTTTTTGGAGCTGGAGGAAGAGGAGGATGAAACAAAGAGAAGAGGGGGCATGGGAACATGGAACATGGAGGGAATGTGTTTTAAAGTCATGGCTTTTCCTACCTGCTTTTGGGCTGTAGCATTGTTTAATATTTTACTTTATGCCAATCCATTATATTGGTTAGTGTAGCAGTACGTTTATTTTACATTCCCTACCTGTGCAGAGACAGTAGATTAGCCCCAGCTCTTAGGCCCCAATTGCTACTTATCAGAGACCTGCTGTAACTGGGAGTTCGTACTGGTTTGTTCTTTGGAACCTTCTGCTTATGAAGCTCTGATACAGATTTACTCCGACATTTTGTGTAGGTCCAAGGCTTAACACTTGAATTGATCGAACAAGAGTACCATGTAGAAGCTAGCTGCTTTTCTCCATGGTACATAGGAAAGCTAGCTATGAGGATGAGAAGAGCTACTCTAGTATTGCGCAAAAGGAATACTACTAATCCTATATGACTTTTAACAGTCAATAAAAGTGTAAAACAAGATGCTTCCTTCGCAGCAGAAAAAGAATGAGTTAACCCAAAGAGACAAGAGGGTATGTTCTTGGTGTTGTCCTGATGCAAGCACCCTAAGATCTGTACACATGTCCTGCATAAAAAATAAAGTAAGTTTACCCTGTGTGACTGTGAGGCATATGTACAGTGAGTGGTGCATGTGTTGGTCTGCCTAAGTTGACCCTGTTAAAATAGACTTTGTGCTAATCATTCCTGTGACAGTGGGCAGTAGCTGCTGCAGTTACTGCTGTGTGCTGACAAGGGGATTATTGGTGTTTTGCTTGGCACATGTCCCCACTCCCCAGTAGAATGTCACCACTACTGCATCAGATCAGAGGAAACAGAAGTAGTAATCTAATTAGATGGGTTAACAAGCAGAGTTGACACAATCAAAAGGCTGCCAAAACAGTCAGAGAGAAAAATGTCAAAGTGATTACTGATTAGTAAATTGTGGACTGCAGGGTTGCCATATGCAATCTTCTATGTCTGATCAAGCATTTACAACAGCAGCACAAGGGAAAGAAGCACTGCATCTAGATTCTAGAGCAAGGAACTGACAGCAGAAGAATTCAGGAAGCGACTCCTTGTTCTTAAAAAGGGAAAAACGATATAGTACTACAAAGGCTATAGCTTACAAAGCAAATAAGAGGTAATAAAGGAGTGATTTTCTCCCATTGGAAATTAGAGCTGCTTTACAATCTACATAATCTTCTTTCTGACAGAGTAAAGAATTAAGAACACATGTGATTAATTGATGGTAACAAAAACCCTACTGAAAAGAGGTTTGGTGGTGCACATATATACTGAATACTGCAAAAGTGCAAATGAACATTTCTCACAATCAGCAGTAGGAAGACCACAACAAAGTAACAAAGTAAATGGGCTAATTCCTGAAAGCTTTTTATCAAGTTCATTTGATGGTCTTTGTGACAACAGAAGGGGCTAGGGGCAAAAACCTAGTACAGGATTGAAGCCCCAGCTAGTACCATACAAGATAATTTATTGGTTTTGGACCTATGTACACAGGGTACAAACTCTATGAACATGTTGAAAAACTTGTTGTGCTATAGTCATTTTGAAGTTAAAAGGCATACATCTAAGGAAAAGGGTAGGACTATACAAACTGACTGTATTCAACGACAACTAAAGTAGATTGATCATGATGATAATCACAAGCAAATAACCTATAGCAGGTAGCCAAATGTGAAGCAAAAAGTTGATCAGAAAATGGGTGAAAAAAAAGAAGAACAATCAAGAGCACTTGCGCTAATGCAAGTGCAAGAACAATGCTACGTACTGGTTCTTGCACAATTGCATTGCACAGGACTCGGACATAAGTAAGCCTTAGACATCATGATTCTCTGCGTTTAAATAATTTCTTCATTTATACATTCATACCTTGAGCACCTGATTTTGCACCGTGGATAATCCTAACAGTGCATCTGATTTTGCACATGGAAGAGCGCAGCATTGGAGACAATTGAATAACTGGAAATTTCAGTGAAGGATCAAACGATATTCATATATATGCTTCTAGTCCAATTTGATGTATCTGGCACAAATGAGAAGACGCAAGCTCCTCCAAAAATGTGTCAACACACACCAAAATGGCTACAAACATGTACATCTCGATCGATATAGCCTCAACTGACGAGCAAAAAGCCTAAGTAGCTAGAGAAACCAAACCAATTCATAGTAGGAACCTAAGCAAAATGTTGAACTTTTGTATTTGGAAACTTCACAGATTGCAAATAGTTAACGTACTCAAGATATGATCATACGTTGGCGTGCGGTGCTATTTAAGCAACTGTTCCTACCAACCAAACTTAATCATGCAACCATGAGTTGGGTGTAGGAAAAAGAAAGATTGAAAAAGGAGACTCAAAGCTAGCCATGGATGCTAGCCTGTGACATTCTCTTATTATTAGCTCTCTCTGCTTCCTTTTAATCCATGCATGCAGCATGCAATCATTTTGCACCAGCTATCTTGTTATGGAATCATTACAGTTAAGCTTGCTCAGTTGCAAACATGTAGTAGCTTAGTTTCAATGTTTAGATTGCGACTTGCCATGTGTTGCCGATGAGGTAAAAAGAAATTCAGGCAAGCTGCCTGCACCACCAGTGCAACTACGTTTACTAGACTACTATAAATTTCTGCAGCACTCCGTTATAGAAAGCTATGTTGCACAAACTAAATGGAGTATAATTTTAACATCGACTTACCCGACAACATGACAATAAACAATGTCTAACATCGAGATGTCACCGTCTTTATCCCAACTCGAGGAGTCTTCTACAGTACAAAGCTATACCATGCATGACTCCTGTCCTTCCTTGCATATAAAAAGTCAAAAGCCAGAGACAAGTAGAAGAATTCCTTAACCGTTGCTTCATTTCTATCTCCTCTTCTTTTTCATCTCTCCGATCATACAACTCATAAGCATCAGATGTTACGATAATAAACAAAATAGAGATGAATTATTGATAAGTTGCGTTGGGTTGCATGTTGCAAATGGGTCACTTCAGTGGCATTTCCCCCTACCTTACCTTGCTCTGAGAATCTTCCCATGTTATGGTTGTTGCTCCATTCAGGAGAAGGGGTGCAACATTACATATCATCTGTGGTGTCTACTTTATTAGGTTCAGGATCCCTTGTGTGAAATCAAATTAAATTGAAGTTCGGGTATATGACGATGATATAAAGAAAAGGATAGTTCTTTGTGTAATTATTAAGTCGACACTGTAACTATCTCAGGGGAAAGAAATGTAAAATGCATTTCAGGTAATGAATAATAATATAGTAAAAGCAAAACAAAGAATTAGAGAATATAAGATCCGATTATAGGCTAGCTTATATATTTTTGAAGAATAGTTCTCAAAACATCTTCAAGCTAGATTTTTTTGGTATATATACTTGAAATAATTTGTCGATACTTTTTCTTAAGGAGAATATAAAAGAAACTTAGCAGCTTATATGTATTGCAATTTAAAAGTACAGACTAAATGAGAACAGAGAAGATGAAAAATCAAGAGATGGAGCTAGCTTAGTCCATAAGTTGTAATAAAGGAATCATTTAACATGCAAAACTAATCATGGAGAAACATGCAAATTGATCATGGAGAGGGGAATATGTTCAGTTGGGTAAACAGCGTCAGCAACCTAGCTAGCTTAGCAAGGTAGCCACATGCGCACATGTGGCCCATAGATGACAGACAGACCAATAAACTGATGAGGCTGGCCATGTGAAACCCTCTTACTAAGCAGCTTCCAAAGTATATGTATAATGCTTTATTTACGTATCATTCCAGTACTTGTGCACCCACTTCCATGTGGGACCACATGAGTTGGGCCCAGGCGGCAGTGAGGGGGTGCATGCATGCCAGGGTGGAGTAGAGTGGAGATGATCTCACCATTATTGAGCATGAACTGCTTCTTACATGCATGAAGCTGAGCTCAACTATTAATCATGGAAATGAGGATACTAATATACAGTTAATCTCTCCTCCTCTACAATGAATCTAATTAATCTTGTCAACATTATATTATATCTTTTTTCTGGTGATGCATTTGGTGAGGGCCATGTGAGTGCCATTTCGGATCGACCTGTGAGCTGGGCATCTACCGTTCTGCCGGCCGGTGTACCTTTTGGAAGTTGGGATCGAGTTGGAATTAAGCTGATCTGATCTGATCTGATCGATCAATCAATCATCCATGAGCGGCAGGTGGCTGCATGCATTGCTATGTTTTCTTTTTGCGGTGGCGACATGCGAACTCGCAGCTACAACCAAAACGAGAGATCGAACAAGCGTATGTATGATCTGGCCAACAAGACGTGTGCATATGTTCAAAAATCCGAACTGTTCACACATGTAGCACTGTAGCACTTTTTTTTTTCCAATTTGACCTCCGAACGTTGGTTTTTGCAAAAATAACCATGTTTCCGAGCTCAGTAGGCACGACAGGTGTCACGGCAGGCCAGTTGGAGCGTGGCAAGCAGGGGTGAGGCTCGGGCATCAGCAGCCCGTAGGGCTGCCGAACACCCTAGGCTTGATAGCTTTGCTGCCGGTACATGGCCTCTGGTGGCCGTTTGCCTATGTAACCATTTTAATTTTTTTTTGTAATAACTAGTGCTACGGATGAAAAAAATATCTCATTTTGTTAGAATTTTTTACAAAGGCACAACGGGGGGTTTGAATGTGCAGATGAACCAACGTCACCAACTCTATCTTTTAAATACTGGAGATACATCATGTTTATTTTAGCTTGTAACCTCATGTTTTGAATTCTTCAAACTTTTGGCTGTGGTTAATGGTCAGTAATCTAACTGAACGTTCTGATGGCTATAGCATAGGAGGAAGTTTAATGTAATGTAAACTATGCATTCAGAAAAAAAAACACATAACCCGTTCTGTATGTGGTGCTAAATAGCCTTGTTTCCTAGTAATTTTTATCGCTCATCATGATCATGAGTAGTCTTGTTAGCTAACCCCTGTAGCCTTGTTAGCTAACCCCTGAAAGATCTGAAGAATGTCAGAATGCAATTCAAGGGCATGCAAATAGTTTATTTGGTTCGCAGAAATCTGACAGCTGATTAGAAACCAAGGGAAGATTGAGTAGAAATGTTACCGACTGTAGGTTGGATATGCAATATGTACGGAGAGGAGATACATAGACACTGCAAACTTCACATTGCACTGCGTCGTGTGCCAAATTGGCGTCAATGGTCAGAAGGTGAGACTCTTAAAAACACAATGTTCCAGGCAATCTGTGAAAGCTGAAAGCCCCCCTCCTTTTTGTGCACAATGCAGGAAGCTGTTGAACATGCACAAGCCACTGGCCATGTCAATTACCAAGAATACTGTAGGATGGTATGCCGAAATCAGAGGGGGTGAATGATTTTCGTCGTTTTTTGGAGTCTCTTGACAGTCGATGATAATTTTCAATCGCTCGAACAACCACATTGTTCAACTGCTTCGATCACCCTTGCACGTGCTTGTACACTTCAGCCCAATTACAATCACCAGCAATTTTCAATGAATCACGAACTAGATTGACTCAAGATGATTTTTATTACTGAATTTTTGTGGATTTACAAAGTACCCTTACAAGCACCCCTAAAAGCCTTTTGGATGAAATCTCTCATAAATCGACACAGACTTTCTCCTCGCAAGCCCTCACCCAAAAACCTCTCTCGCTTTTATAGGTTAATGCTACAAACCGTGTCTAACTCAAACAACAACAAAGCCTTTTGTCCCAAACAAGTTAGGGTAAGTTAGGAATGAAACTTTCTCAAGATCAAAGAAATGCGAGCCTTGAAATAAAAATCTACCATGCTAAAACTGTGACAACCCGGCCCATGTGTGTGTGCACATGAATTTCTGGGTTAGTACCACCTTGCTAGCGTACCTTGAGAAGCACTTACATATAAGCCTAGGAGTTCCAATGGTAGCACCCCCGATTAACCGTTTTGCACGAAGCGAGGACGAAAGTGCAAGCGGGTTGCTACGTGTGCGTGGCCTATCTAGAATGTGGTTAGGTCTGAGCCGGTTTGGACCTAGGGCGTTACAAATGGTATCAGAGCCGACTCTCGCGGTTACATGGGCGCGTGCGGGTCAGGGGCATGGGCATATGGCGCATGGCGCGTGTGGGCCCGGAGTGGACACACGGCATGGCATATGTGCTGGCACTAAACGCATGAACATGTGCCAAGAGGGGAGATCCTTATCATTTGCCCCGATGTGGGTATGTTGGTCCGACGAGGACTTCGGGTCCTTTGAGGGGAGGTGTATGTGACACCCCGGCTCATGTTGGCCCATGTGTGTGTGTGCACATGAATTTCTGGGTTAGTCCCACCTTGCTAGCTTACCTTGAGAAGCACTTACATATAAGCCTAGGAGTTCCAATGGTAGCACCCCCGGTTAACTGTTTTGCACGAAGCGAGGACGAAAGTGCAAGCGGGTTGCTACGTGTACGTGGCCTATCTAGAATGTGGTTAGGTCTGAGCCAGTTTGGACCTAGGGCGTTACAAAAACACTGCCCCTATTTTGTTTATGGTTCCAGTACGTGAATCGCTAACTTCCATACATTCCTATCCAAAGCTAATTCTTTAGATACATTTCAATCCCTCAAGTTTCTTTTAACTGCTTTATCCCACATCAGTCTTGGTCGACCTCTGCCTCTTCTTACGTTTTCAGTATTTCTTAAAATTCCACTACGTACCGGTGTCTCAGGATGCCTTCATTGGAGATGTCCAAACCATCTCAAGTGATATTGGATAAGCTTCTCTTCAATTGGTGCTACCCACACCCTATCACGTAAAATCCGCCTTGTGTGACCACAGATCCACTACAACATCCTCATCTCCGCTGCACTCATTTTCTGTATATGTTGTCTTTTAGTCACTCAACATTCTGCTCCATATAGCATCGCGGGTCTGATCACCGTTCTATAGAACTTACCCGTTAACTTTTGAGGAACTTTTTTGTTACATAGGACACTGGATGTTTGGCACCATTTCACCCACCCCACTATATCCAATGGCTCATGTCTTCATCAATCTCACCGTCCACTGTAGTATCGATCCCAAATAATGAAACGTGTCCTTCTTAGACGCTACTTGTCTGTCCAATCTAACATCTCCATCATCTGCCCTAGCACCACTGAAATCACACCTCATATACTCAATTTTAGTCTTACTAAGTCTAAAACCCTTCAATTCTAAGATCTTCCTGCACAACTTGAGCTTCCTATCAACACCTATCCTATTCTCATCAACTAACACTACATAATCAGCAAAAAGCATATATCAAGGGATATCTCTTTGTATGTTCTGTGTGAACTTGTCCATCACTAAGGCAAAAATGTATGGGCTCAACGTTGACCCTTGGTGTAGCCCTATCTTAATAGGAAAGTCATTAGTAATATTATCACATGTTCTGACATTAGTCACAATATTTTCGTACATATCCTTAATTAGGGTAATATATTTTGTTGGGACTTTTTTTCTTTTGCAGCACCCACCGCATGACCTTTCTTGGCACTTTATCATAGGCTTTTTCAAGTCAATAAACAACATGTGAAGATCCTGCTTTTATTCCTTATACATCTCCATCAACTGTCGTAGCAAGAAAATCGCCTCCGTAGCCGACCTCCCAGGCATAAAACCAAATTCGTTTGTCGTCATGCTAGTCACTTTTCTTAAATAGCGCTCAATCACTCGTTTCCAAAACTTCATTGCGTGGTTCATGAGCTTAATTCCTCTATAATTAGTATAACTTTGAATGTCTAAACCAATAACTTCCTTTCTAAATTGATGCCTTTATATATATATATATAATGGGGCACCAAATCTCCCTACCTTTGTATCGCTTTTAGATGTGTGCAAGTGCAATGATATATAATATATCAGGATGGAAAGTCTTAATCATAGATGAAAAGTCTTAATCATGGAGTCTGCGCACCATGATACCCCTATTATTTATACTATATATATATGAAAAATATTTTTTTACTCTTGGGTGTAATTACTCCCACCTCTAATATACCACCTAAATAAACTTGAAATACTCCTTTGGGGTTTAGGAGTGCAATCTCATGGGCTAGATATATATAGCACGAAAAATCAAACAAGAAAAGGAACTCGCTTGCTGAAACTAACCAAGCGCAAAAAGGCTTTGCCTCAGATTGGAGTGACGAGGCTAACCAACTCTCACTCGAAAAACAAAACAAAAGTTTAAAAAATTGGCCTTACAATGTGGGCCTTGTATTGGGCGGCTCAAGTTCTAAGCCCATATAATTGGGGCCTCATTGGGCTACATTTTAGATGAATATATTCGTTCGCGCCATCTTGCACAAGAGGAGAGGACTGTAGTCTCCGCCGCTATCTAGAGCTCCAACACGACAACTGCAAATTTGTGAAAAAAAAACTCTAAAACACAGAGAAATCGAATTAAATTAACATTGAAACCATCTTTCCAGGAGCAATTAAGATCAGAAGCAGCGGCTTACACTCAGAATCTGTGGTGATCCACTGAGCCATCCTGCTCACCATCTTCATCTCATCTCTAGTTCTGCAGACCTCTGGGCTACGAGGGGGGCTGCCACTGCAGAACAAGCCTATCATATCAGCCGCACGCCCCGAGCTCCGCGTGCTCATTGTACAGGAGGAGAGCCTCGGAGCGTTCGACGTCGGCGAGGACATTCGATGATCAGCCGCTGTTTCGTAGGCTTGCGCAGAGACGAACGCCGGCCACAGTGGCGAATGTGCAGGCGACATCGTCCACGAGCAGCTCTCTGCAGCGGCGACGACGTCCCAACTGAAGCTGTTCTTGCTAGAGACCGACGATGAGCTCATGTCATCACCCTGAATTATTAATTGCTGATCCAGCTGCTTTCTTGCACTTGCATCGTCCCTGCTCTTCTGAAAGCTTACCACCCTCTGCAATTAACACAAAGGTTAACACGCATGAAGCTAGAATTAATTTCAGACACCTGTGAATTAAAGGCTGGATGGACTATCTTACCTTCCATTTCTTGGCACTGACCGCTACCGTAGAGCGGAGCTTGGATTGCGCTGACTGAGCAGCAGCTCGCCTGATGAGCTCCCTCATCCTGGACACGATGGCCTTCTGACGGTCGGTGATCCTCCTCTTCGACTCCGGCGCGGCGCCCTCGCTCTCCGACGACTCCTCATCGATGATGGGCAGAACTCTGCATGCGGGCTCAACACCACTACTATGCCCCATGTTAATTGATCGATCAATCCCTAATTAACTTGCAGATATGTCGTCATACTCGCGCTAGCAGCTTTGAATTTGTGTGCATGCCCTTTAGTCAGAAATGCCATCATATATATGAGATTTGTAACAACCACTGTGCAATGCCAACCCAACTTGCAGACGAGAATAAGATCGTCAGGATCTAGCTAATAGTAAAGCAGGAATCTATCGGCCATGCATAGTTTACACTCGACACCACATGCATGTTGTGCTTGCAAGCTAGCTTGGCCGGATGAGTAGGAATCTTAAGTTGGTACTACTCATGAGTCACTCAAGGGCCGGGAATCGAACACGTCAAGATGCTAGCCCAAAATATAGATCTTCCTTTGTCTGCTTGTCTAGGTGTGAAATTACGAAGGATTCGATCGATTCATTGGAAGTTTGTCTGCCGTTGTTACTCGTCTCACGCTTGTGTTAATCATCTACAAATGTAGATGCTCTGCGAAGATTTATCAAACTCATGGAACGCATGGGCATACTAATCAGCTATCGCTGCTTGCTTAGTTGGCCATGTGATCATCGATGCAGCCATGCAGATGCAGCAGGCAAAAATACTCCGATCCATTAACAACGACGATCCCATTAAGCCCACAGAAAAGCTTTCCGCCCAAAGAAAAACAATCCATCGGCGGCACCCGTAGCTCCTCCTGTTTCTCCCTCCCCTTCTTCCCCTGTTCTTGCACTTCCATGTCCAGATCCAGAAACACCCTTTTTTTTGTAACTAGCGTCATGACCTTCTTCGTTTTGTATCTTACTTTAACGGCTTATAACACAGCATGTTCGGAATCCGTGTTGCGGAATTGTATGTACTGGACGTTCTATAAGACCCACCTTGTGACACGGAACCATAATTCTCTCATAATTTGTCATCGTTGCTCCCATGCTCGGGGTATTAGATAATACAGTTAATTTGGTGTGCTGCTCTTGCTATTTTTTGGCCAAAGATTGCACATCTTGCTCTTAACATTTGAGGATGCTCCTGCTGAATTATCTCTTGGGGCTTTGCAATGTCGAATCCCGCTTGGTGCTTGGGAATCGAAAAGGCTGAAGTTTAATAATACCTCCTCTTGCATGTCTACAGCTGCTTCAATCCTTTGCTTGGATGTTTGGCTCTTCTAGTGGGATTGCTCTCAGTTACTTCTCTCCCAAAATGATGTTTCTATTTTTTGCAATTCTTCTCGTGCTCCAGTTCTGCACTACTATGGCTATACCTAAGAAATCCCTCAAAACTCCCAAAGGCAGATACTAATATATTAGTGCTCTCTAGCATCCATAAGCAAATCAAAGAGCTGTCATATGCGCTATGATAGTTATGGTAAACTTCCGTTTCAGTTTTTCAGTTACTGCATGCGTTTCAGTTTTTAGTTATTGCGTCAGTTTCAGAGTTTAGTCATTGCGTTCAGTTTCAGTCTTTAGATGTTAGCTATTGCTTTCAGTTTTCTGTTTTACTGCCACAGATCAGTTTCATGTATTGATGAGATCGTGGTGCAGTTTGTAGTTTCTGTTTTCTATAAATAAAGAGAAGCAAAAAACCTGAAAAGCTGCGGAAGTTTGAGCAGCACAAATCTGTGTTTGTGTCTAGTGTATTTCTGAGTTCGCGTTGTGTATTTCCTTTGCCTAACGTGAGCAGCAGAGAGTCTCCAGAACTGAAACTATTCAGTTTCTGTAGCACTACCGAAAACACCATTTTCCTCAGTTGTAGACGGAGTGTCATTGATCGATTTCGAGTTGTTCTAACACGCTATGTATGCCCAAAATATTTTGTTCAATCATATGGTTTTCAATATCTTACAGTATCATACCATTTCTGTTTGGCACCATGTTCTTCTATCAGACTGAAGTGTTACGACTGGACTCATCCGTTATCGATTTATCCATGGTTTTTGGGCAAGTGGTTCTCTTGGCTTGGAGCATGGCACACAATAAGTACTTCAAAACAACACCTGCACGTAAGAACGTCCTAGCAGCTCTGCAGTTTGTGATAGCACTCATAATGTTGTCAGATGTGTTATCTGTTCAGGGAGTATATAGGACGGCCGGAATACCAGACTCCATATACACAATTGTGTTCTTAGGGCTTTTGGAGGGTCTAATGTTGTTTAAGGTGCTTCCCTTTAGTGTTCTTGTTGCAAAACTTTGCCCTGCTGGGTGTGAGGGATCGGTTATGGCTTTTGTAATGTCTGCACTTGCCCTTGCTAATATTATCAGTGGTTATCTTGGGGTTGCGCTTGACGAATTAATGGAAGTATCTGCAGATTATTTCTCACCATTGCCAGTTTGCCTGTTGATTGCAGCCTATCTCAGCACCCCTACTTTTGCACCTGCACTAAATATCAAGGTAAAATCACATGCTCAGGATATTAGGTAATACGTTGATTTGGTGTGTTGCTCTTGCTATTTTTTGGCCAGAGACTGCACCTCTTGCTCTTGACATTTGAGGATGCTCCTGCTAAATTATCTCTTAGGGCTTTGCAATGTCGAATCCCGCTTGGTGCTTGGGAATTGGAAAGGATGAAGTTTAATAATACCTCCTCTTGCATTTCTGTAGCTGCTAGCAATCTCGATCATAAGCCTCTCTAGATCATCGAGCTACTAAGGTCCACCCCCTTTCTTGTACATTAAGTATTCCTTTTTAAGAATTTTGGTGCTCAGGTGTTCTGCAACTACTGAACTTGAGTAGGATTTGGGATTGAGTGTTAATAAATCTGCATGCATATTTCTAGCTGGACTATTTAGTTCTGAATTTCAGATGGTTGAATTAGCTACTGTGTGATATACAATTTATTGCATCGAGACGACAAATCCACACACTAACAATTTTAATACTGTCTTTGAGCTTACTTTTAATTTGATGCCGTCATGGATCCTATCAAGATTGTTTTTCCTTGTTTATTCTTTGTAAGTAAATGGTCATTTCAAATGAACTCCCCCTTCAATTGTATTGTTCAATGAAAATGAAAAAAAAATAGAATAAGAAAACAACAATAGGCAAAGAAAAAAAAGGTTAGTTTGGTTTTGTTGGTTTGGGAGGGCAGTGCCAGTCCTTCTCTAGCTGCCTGGTTGAGGAAAGGAGCTAACCAGCTTCATGTGACCATTTTACTTATTCCTTCATGTGTTTTCTCTTATGCATTATGATCTTTTGGGAGTTATTAAAAAATGTTATTTCTAGGTTCATAAGATGTTTAGGTCTTCAGGAAGTTTTTCCTCCACTGGATTTAAGGTAGAAAGGCATCAATTTTTAGAGAAATTTTCAGGTGCATTTTTATGTTTTGCCACCTAAAATTCCTGATGTATGCACAAAAGAACTCAACTTTGACTAATAACTGCATGAGAACACATAGGCACCCTTGCGAGTTATGAGGCATTCTAGGAACTGCTAATCAATGTGAAATGTAGCTTTTAGCAATATCCTTTTTTTATCTTTTGTATCTCAAGAAAAAAAGAAAAGAAAATCTCTCTTTTTTTTTGTTTGTGTTTACTGCATGTGAGTACATTTACTTTTTGTTAGACTTGACCTAGATTAATTCAGTATTTGCACGAAAAATGGAAAATGCTCCAAAAATTATCCAAAAGAATTCAATGAAGAATCAACAATTTCAAATCATGTGACAATAGGGGCATGCGGCGGTAGGTGTTCTTGCTCACAATTACAAATCGCGCGGACACATGGACCCATCCCCCACCCGCTTCCTATTCCTCCATGGCTCCAAGCCATCCAAATCTCACCGCCATGGTAAGTGAGAATATATCACATGTTTAGTCTAATAACTCTGCAAGATCCCGTCGCCATGGTAAGTGAGAATACGCCACTTATTTAGTCTAACAACTTTGCAAATGACTTGCACACCCATAGAGCATAAGAGGGGTCATTTCTTGCATCTTATATCACTCCATTGGAGCATTTATGCGATGAGTAGAATATTGTTGTAACAAATCTCTAGATTATATATGTAGATGACTCGGACGATCTAGATCCCTCCTTCCCTGACTCTTCCTCTTCCGGATCCCTCCTCCTCCCGGTTTCGCAAGCCTTCTCCTCGCCGTCGTCGGAGCGCGCCACCGGGCGTCGGTGGTCGCTAGGAGGGCGGCGGCGGGGCTTTTTCCTCCTTCCCCAGATCTTCTCGGTGGGGAGAAGTTCTTTGGTCACGTGCTCCCCGGCAGCGGCTCTCTTCGCCGGCGTCGGATCCGGCGGCCTGGTGGCTTCAGGGCTTGGTGGAGCCGCAGCAGGATCTCGAGCGGCGGCACGAAGGCGGCCCAGCGGCGCGTGCGGGGGCATGGGGGCGGTGTTGACGCACGCGTGGAGCAGCGTCGAGGAGGTGCGGCGGTGCGCTGCAGCCCGGCCTGGGGGCGGGTAGCGGAGGCCGTGCCTCGTCAGCGCCGAGGTTGCCGGCCATCGGCGTGCGACTCCGGCGTGCTGGCGCCCGGATCTGGTCGGGCTCGGGTTCGGCGGCGGTGCTGGCGGTGGTGGTGGTGGCCTGCGGTCCTGTCATCACTCGGCAGCGGCCGGGGTGCGGCAGGCAATGCGGGTGGCGCGGCGGTGCGCTGGGCGACTTAGTGCGCCGACGGCCGTCGCGCAGCGAAGGGGAGCGAGGTGGTGGAGTTGGGGAGCGAGCTTTCTTCTGGATCCCCGTGGGGTTCTTCTCTGGTTGGTGTTTCCTCTTCTGGCGGAGATCTTTGCTCGCAGCCGGATGAGGTCGCTGGTGAGGCGGAGCTTAAGGTGGAGGGGGGGGGGTCCCCATAGCCGATTTTCGTCGCCGGATTTGCTTTCTTCCTCTGTTCCACTAGCTGGGATTAGGGGGAAGGGTGTGGATCTCGGTTTTGGTCTCAGGTCGGGGATGATAGTTCTGATGAGGAATTTGAAGAGGCGGGTGGGCTCATGTCTCTGGATCTGCTCTGTGGTGGCGCTTAGGCGTCGCATAGCGGTTTCATCAGTGGCGGTCATTGCAGGAAGCGGCTCGTTGTGGAGTTCAAGGGTGACTATGCCATGGCCTTGAGGCGGACAAGAACCTGGTGTGTTGGTGGTGGTCTATTTTGTATGTGGGCAGTGCGTGGGGTGCTATGGAGGTGCTGGCGAAAGCCTTGCCGGTGATCTTACCGGTCTCGACAACTATGATGCCTTCGGGCGCCATTGTCCTTCCTGGAGGGTTGTCATGGCACTCCATAGCCCTCATGTATTCTGATCTCCAGGTGAAAACTTAGTCTCGGTGAGGCGGGCGGCGTCGGCAACCCTCGTCGCCTCCTTGGAGGCGTCGTCTCGGAGGCCCAGCTTCATGCAAGGTAGACCAAAGTTTGGAAGGCTCAGTCGGATGAGGATATGGGCTTGGTTGATAGCAAGGACAGAGAAGAAGTTCTGAAGCTTAGTCTTTCTAGCTTTTTTCTTAGTCCTTAAGCTCTCTTTCTTGTTGTTTTATGCTCCTCAGTTTTGAGGATTTGAGCCTAAGAGCTCGTGTAACTTTTGGCTGTATATATCCCATATGGATATAGAGGCCGGATTTTATATCCTTTATCTAAAAAGATGGGAGTGACTCATTTCTCCTTGAGTCAGCATCATGACTCATATGGAGCTATTATCCTTTCATAAAACAAATTGTTATGAGATTACTTTGTTCATTCACAATCTTCTCAATGCACAAACCATTCCCAAACGTGGGATCGATATGCTTAGGTTCTATGTGTTGGACCGAAATGGCGACAGAAGGGGGGTTGAATGTCGAAACTTTAAACCTTGCCCCCAAATTGATTTCCTTTCCACTAGCAATGAGAAGCTATGTCCAGAAAATCAATTGCCAACTAAAGAGACACCCTGAATTTTCAGACAGCAGATTGAACTTCCCCTTTTTCTTGCCAAAACTAAGAGAATCAATGAGACACTTCTATTCTTTTTGGACAAGGGAAGCAAAAAAGTAACTACAATAGCTAGAGAGACCTAGAGACCAAGGAAATCCAACCCATGAACAAGAATTTCAGAAATGTGGCAATACCTGAAAATTACTGGCAGCAGCTACAAAAACTTAAATTCCCACTCAATCCTTGAATCTTTGGCCACGAAACTTTGAGGATAGCTACTTAATAGCCATAGGAATCTGCATGCCAAGTTTCGTCATTTTTCATGAAGGGAATTAAGAACAGCCCCAAATCCTAGAAAGGACTGAAATCTGAAAATCTTCAGAGAGGAGCACTCAAAAACCCAAATTTCTCCATGGTCTCAAATCCTTTGCTAATGAGACTTTCCAGATATCTAATAGATAGCCTTAAGACTCTGGAAAACAAGTTTCAAGTCATCTTGCAAAGAGAATCAAGATTTAACTCAAAACCCTAGAAAAGACACAATTCTGAAAATTTGCACGAGCTGAACCAAAAAGGCTAAATTTCTCCTAAACCCTTGATCCTTTGCTAATGAAATTTTGCAGACATAGAAGCAATAACCAAAGGACCTCTTAGCCCAAAAATCAAGTCATTTCCTCAAGGGAATCAAGATCTGGACCAAAACCCTAGAAGACAACATATGAACAGGGAAGGTCCAAGAACTAAAACTGAGATTAAAGATGGGTTTTTGGGATTTTTACTGATCAATTGATCTTAAGGCCACCTCCCAACGTGAAACAACCCATTTTGAGTAATCCCAGCAAGCAAGAACTCAAAACTCAGAAAATCACGAAATCACTGAAATGGAGAAACGAAGAACAGAAGCTACGAACAGAGAAAACAAACTCCAGAATTTCATTCAATCCAAACAAGGTTTACAAAGATCTACGTCCCCATACGCATGGACATTAGAACAGGATGAATGATTACATGGATTCTCTACTCAATCCCTCTCCTCACCCTCCAATCTCAAGAACACACTACATCCTTTCCTGGAGAAACACACAGAGAGGGAGAGCTACGAAGGGAACACACAGGGAACAAGAACCTGGTGCCCTCAACCACTAAAGAGCCTCACCAACTAAAGCCTAAAGCCAAAACAACCACTAAAGCCTATTTTTGACTAAAGGAAACCCTAAAACCCTTGGAGTGCTCAAGTGGACATGCAGCGCCTCCACTCCTTTTATAGCCCATGGCTAACGGGTCTCCGCCCCGTTACGCCCGCTATTTCCAACGGAGCCCGCTCCCGCTTGTGCAGCCTTGCGAAATTCCCGTTTCGCCCCTCCTGCACCTTCCGGGAAGCTTCCGCGCTCCTTGTCTCGCACGCCTCGCAACCACCTCGAGTCCACGTCGTCTTCGACACCTCCTGACTGTTCTGACCTCAGCGCCACCTGCGCCTGCAGTCACACAGACAAGAAACATGTCAAATAGCACCGCTCGATACATGAAAACATAAATACCATCATACTTACCACAGATGAAGTCCAAACCTGTCAAATCAAAGAATCAGCGTCCTAACCCCATATGACCATGTTTGACCACAGTCCGACCGAGCCCGTTGCACCACGCAACGACTCGACTCCGAACCACCCAAACCAAACTCGACTTATCTAAACCAATGTCAATTACTCATCATTAACACGTGGTCACCTCCACATGGTCCATCACTATGGATTCTAAAGATAATACTTTGCACTTTCTACCACAATAAGTTTTAAATTCGAGGTACTTTAGATAGTCATATCTAGGTTTTCTTATGAGTATTTATCATGCAGATGTCACCACCCTGCTAAAATCTGACTATGATTTATCTGTAAAGATGTGATGTGCAGTCATTTTATCAACAAACATATGCTGTGCCATTATGAAGAAACGGGGCATTTTGTTACCCTGAGCTTTAGGTAAATTGTTAAGCCTGTTTTTTTTATCGACTTTTCCTTTGATCACACATCCTTTGGTTCCATGCAAGACTGTTCCATTGTTGTGTCAGTACGCTATGTTTTAAATCTGTCAGACATCTATTGTCATTTGAAATGATACATCTAACTATACACATTGGCCCACCAATAAACATTTACTATCGAACTGTGCTGTTTATTCCTATATACATGGATTCTTAAAAGAAATACAAAGTATACAACATTGGCCAACACTTTGCTACACTGGTTTCACAGGTGGAACCACTGGTCGGACCAACAGATCATTAACTTCACCGGCCTAGCTTCAATATCTGTGCTTCTAGAATTCCATTACAATGTGAAATGCAGCCTATTCCTGGTAGCTACCTTTCAAGCAATCACTAATTGAACTAGAACATTGGGCGCGCTTTGCGCGCCTTGCCATAATTTCAATTGCAGACATTAATTCACAATCTAACGTAGACATTTCAAGCAGATAATAGATAGAGGCTATCACAGGAACTGACCTCCACTTCAATGTAGAATTTGCACTCCAACATTAGATACTTGAAGGAGATAACAGATAGAGGCCATCCCATCTAAGTATCAGAATCTAAAAGATGCATAACAAATTATGTAGATAATTCTCACACATTTCATAGCACAGAGCTGCAGCAGTTACATATCTGGATAGTTTTTGCACAGCACTCATAGCTCACAGGGTGCTGTCTAAGGCATATGTTACATATTACGATCAGAATTCGTCACTACCAAACATAAGAGCCGGTAGTTTAGAATACCGATCCAAATGACCATCGAATACACTAAAGTGGTTGCATGACGTTAAAAAACAAATTAGTAGCAAATAGCACAGCCTGCAGCCACCAAGTTCCAAGCAACGGCGGACAAGCGATCAGAGATTCTGTTGTAGATGATAGACGCAAAAGCCGTGAGTCTTTCTGTGCCTAAGCAACTTTATTGACCTGTAAAGAAAAATGGGCTTTAGATGGCATATGTTGACGATACGATCAGAACGACCATTGAAAACGCAAAAGTAGTTGCATGATACTAAAGACTAAATCAGTAGAAAACAGCACAGTTTGCAGTCACGAAGTTCCAAGCAACGATTAATCAGTGATGACACACACATTCTGCTGCAGCTGGTGGAAACAAAAGTAGAAACCCCTCTTGCGCCTAAGCATTTTCCGTTGACCTGCAAAGGAAGAAAAAGGGCTTTAGACAGTGGGTTAAGTAGTGTAAGCAAATACACATGATGTTATTCTATATCAAGCATGAAAGTTTAGGCGTCGGATAAATTAGAGCAAGAAAGCACCCAGGTTTGGCAGTGTCATCTGCAGAAGCATCACAATCATCATCTCTAGCGATATCATCTTTGAAGAGCTTCTTCGCGGTACTTTTCCTAGGTGATGAGCGAGACCTATAAGAGAGTCGTTATGTCATGTATACATATATAAGGGTGGATCCTGATTTGTGCTATAAACAAAGCAATGAAATGTATTGTTAGTGAGGCTAACCTCTTTCCTGTCACGCTACCTCGTGTCTTCGTTGAATCGCCGAAACCAACATCAGAAGCAGCCTTCGGTGAAGCAGGCATCAAAAAAGGAGCACGTTAGTCCAGGTATCTAGGAAACCCATAAACAGACAAAGAACTGTACCGAATAGCCTTGTCTATGTTTTTCAGATGCATTTCAAGCATCACAGTGTAATCAATGCTCATATATCATCTCAAAACTCATTAACACAAAGAAAAATCTGTCATCATCATTTATCTTATGGTTTTGTACCACGTTGCAAATGAGAATTTAATGTATACATATAAACGACTGCCAAGTTCAGTACGCAACTAATCTAATCAAAATCTGGGCAAGAAGATAACACGTTTTGTCACAACAACTCATCAGATGAAAAAAACAGAACATCAGAAGCAGCCTTCGGTGAAGCAGGCATCAAAAAAAGACCACGTTAGTCCAGGTATCTAGGAAACCCATAAACAGACAAAGAACTGTACCGAATAGCTTTGTCTATGTTTTTCAGATGCATTTCAAGCATCACAGTATAATCAATGCTCATATATCATCTCAAAACTCATTAACACAAAGAAAAATCTGTCATCATCATTTATCTTATGGTTTTGTACCACGTTGCAAAAGAGAATTTAGTGTATACATATAAACGACTGCCAAGTTCAGTACGCAACTAATCTAATCAAAATCTGGGCAAAAAGACAACACGTTTTGTCACAACAACTCATCAGATGAAAAAAACAGAACTATATCCCCTCCCACTACTTCGCTACACGTAGTGATTCAGAAAGAAAAGGAGTGACAGCAGGAGTAAACCTAACCTTGAGCACATTTGCACTACCACTCTCCTGTTGTGTTGCTGGTGACCCTGCAAGTGCTGCCACAGCACCAATAGGCCCTGAAACTGCCTCTGTTTGCAGTAAAGTCCGATTTTGAGCTCCCTAGAGTATTTCACACGTTGTATAGTAGTGTTAGAGGAAGTCAAAACATATGCTATACATATGGATAAACTATACTCCTGCCTGGAAAACAAATGTGTAGTCTACTGACTTTTATCTTAGAAACGATTTACCTCATCTTTAGTAGTGTCTATGGCACTTTGCGGCGTCACCGGTGGTCCACGCGCGAGAAGAGTTGCTTTACTTGGAGTAGTGCTCGAACCATGGCTAGCCTCTGAAGTAGCAGGTGGTGAAGGCAAAGCTAAGGGGGCACTCCTCTGAGGAGTGTTCTGCATACTGCTGCTTGCACCTTGAGAGAGCATGTATGATGATGACTGTGATCCTGTAGGTGTCATTGGAAGAAGAGCATTGCTAGCGTCTATTTCTCCAATGACTGTGTTGACCTGAAAACAAACGTTGCCAGAACCTATTGTGTTTTCAGTGAAGCTGACATTCCATATATAAACCTTCTCTAAAAGCCTCGTGATCTCATCCGGAATGAAACCGCGCGGGTTATCAGCGATGAGAGTATCAGCAGTCTTCTTTGTGAGGCGCTGAGCTGTTCGTCCAAAGAGAATAAATTCAGTATCACCCGTTTCATCTCCAGCAACAATGGATAGTTTGTACCTATGGTATATGAAAAGTATGTTAGAAAGCCTATTTGTGTAGAGCAAGGTGCCTAGTGCCAGATAGGTAGCTAAGTCAGTAAACGTTATTTGACCTTTGGGTAGGTGCACCAATGAAACCACAGTCAGGACCACTGCATCTGTACGAGTCACCATGAGGTTTGGCTGTTCTAAGACACTTGCTGCAGGAATTGTACCACCACGAACCATCGATCTTTCGTACCGTTACCGTGACAAGAAACTCTTTTTTCTGTAAAAGATGCAGAGAAAGTGAGTAACTACTTAAGTCATCAATATGGTACAGGTATGAAATACGGTGACAAAAGCGTACCTTATTTTTGAAAGGGTGAAGGTGCTTAATATCAGAGATCTTTTTTGGTTCAGCAGCAGCTCTGGGTTCTGCTGAAGTCACGTGTTCATCCCATCTAATTGGCTCATGCATGCTTCTCACTCTAATTAGGTCAGCGAGTAGAGAAATTAATTGTTAGAATGTACAAAAAGATGGCTGGCATCCGCAGGTATTAAATATCCACACCAATATATTACCTGGCCATAAGATTCTTTGCTTCAGGGACCTCAGGATTTATATACCATTTGCATGCTGAACCGCCTGTTAGTGATACCCTGTCTGAAACAGTGGCCATCAGGTGTAGGATTCAGATAGCATTTCGTGCACAACAGTACAACAAACATACCTGCAAAGCGCTTGACAAGAGTGCCAACAAATATCACAATCTGTGGAGAAGTTAGCCCATCCTGATGCACTTGTTCGCCCGGGAATGACGTAGCCCGCTCACCCCAAAGCACAATATCAACTGTAGCACTGCTGTTAACACAGTGAAATCAAATGCAAGTTAGAACTGTTCTCAGCTAAGCACCACCACAGATAAACTGTCAAACAAATACTGCTACTGCACATGCAAACAAAAAACATGTCGTGAACAATAGGCATGCATAACTGACCCCGTGCTGGCAATGGTGATAGCTCTCTTCAAGCTGTCAGCCTGTCGCGACCTTGCCCGCAGCGTTGAAACATTTGAGATCATGCTGACCACTCCGATGACATCTAATTTGGGTAACGGCAATGCATAAGCGAGTGTTGAATGCTTTATGAGATGCTAAACTCGTCTGTTCAGTGATGTACCTGTGAAGCAATCATTGCAGTCAACACGTGACTGAAGCTGCTCCATGGGAGTAAGGGAGTAGGTACACATGGGAAAAGCAGGTGGGATTTCAACAACCTCCTCTACTAAAGTCCACCTTGTAAAGATGATCATGATGTCATTCGGTACTGGCTTGTACTTGCTGGATTTCCTGACTCGGAAATATGAGATGTTGTAAACGGCACCTTCTTTTATCAGAGGCTTAAACTGCTCATCTAAACGCGGGTAAATCTGTGCGTGTATGCTGTTTCCCTGTCCAAAAAAGAGCATTAGAACTAAAGACATTGGAGCGGAGATTCTATTGTGATAAGCAAACATCACCACCTACAACCGCTCCTAAGTTGGGATATCTAGCAGTACAGCTAGGCGCATGGCTAATTCAGTGACACTATAAAAAATATTCCAACAAAGGAGAAAAAACCCATAATCTATTCTTGGGGAAAATATATACCTCTTCATCAATCAACACCAGATCTGTGTGTAGCAACTTTGTTTCATCATGAGGATCAAAAAAGTCCCAAAATCTAGAGACACGCACACATATGTGCTCACTGCAGTCTCCAACCATAAGGGTGGGAATCAGTACGTCCCCCATCTGCGAGTATAGAAGGAAACATGGAATCATTAGAACACACATGAATGAAAGGTCAGATCAGTTAATGGGTCGTAAAGGGTTCAGATAAAAAATGAAGACACCTTAGATCAAAAGATATCACACACATCAAGCAGGTACAGTGGATCAAATGCAAATAAAACGTACAAAAGTGATGAGCAATCGACTTTTAAAGTCATATATATATATATATGCATGGTTATGTACAGAGCAAAAAAGCATCGTATGCCAAGAGTCCTAGGCCGACGCCGCGTCTACAGCATCAAGGACATCTCTGTAAACTATGTTCCGAGTTTGCGAGCCACACGAGCCATCATCATTTTCAATTAAAATCCTAAGGCCACCTCTAGACGTCGATCTCGAAACAGCAACATAAAGTTGCCCGTGTGTAAAGACAGGTTTTTTGAGGTAAAGTCCAACCCTTGATAGGGTCTGTCCTTGACTCTTGTTTATTGTCATTGCATAGCATATTCGAATTGGAAACTGTTTTCTCTGCAGTGTGAAGGGCCATTTGACATCTGTAGTATTAAGAGCAATCCTTGGTATAAAGACCTTCTCACCAGTATTAGAGCCTGTTAGTACTACGCACTGCAGCAAACGCTGCCCAAGTTCGACAATAATCAGCCTTGTGCCATTACAAAGACCCATATTTTGATTGAGGTTTCGCAAGAGCATCACCACAATACCTTTCTTTAGCACAAGCCTATGACAAGGGAAATTGTTTGCATCAATGGAATTAAGAAATTCCGTAGGGTAGAGCAGATCAAAATCTGGTACGCATTCAGATGATTTTGATATTGTGTCACAGCTTAGGTAGTGTACACTATCTCCAGGAAGCATTGAGACAATATACCCATTTAGCTCGTTAACTGTCACATTATTTGGGCAGACAATGCCACGTGACGCTAAATATAGAGGATTCTGGTAATTTTCCAAGAAGTTTGGGTACACCTCGGATACAAGAGCAACAATTTTATCACCAGTAGTACGAATCAACAAATCGTCGGGAATTGTCACCCAAGAAGGCTCACGCTCACCCCCTTTTTTTACAGCAGGTACAGTACCGTCACCAATGGATAAGACCCATTTGGCAAATTTCTCAAGTTCATCACGCTCATTTCCTTCTAAGGACGGGTTAAGAAGTCGCATGTTCGTGCGTAATTTCAAAAGGGCAACATGCTGCCACAACTTAGAGTTCGTAATAGACGCACTAACTATGGAGGACCGTGAGCCCCTGGGCACAACAGGTAAAATCTGCCGAAAATCACCTCCGAGAACAACAGGTTTTCCACCAAATGGGAGGATCGCATTCCTAGGATCATGTTCAGAAAGAATATCTCGCATAGTTCTATCTAACGCCTCAAAGCAGCGTCGATGTGTCATTGGTGCTTCGTCCCATATAATTAGGGAAGCAACCTGTATAAGTTCAGCAAGCATAGTACCCCTTTTTACACTACATGTTCCAACCTCTGTTATGTCAAAAGGTATCTTAAATCTCGAGTGCGCAGTACGGCCTCTTGGCAATAGCAAAGACGCTACACCAGATGACGCTACTGCAAGCACTATCTTCTTCTCAGACCTTACCCTTGCAATTATAGCATTCCATAAAAATGTTTTGCCTGTACCACCATGGCCATAGACAAAGAAAAACCCAGGCGATCCAGAAAGAACACGGCCTGTTATTACGTCAAACACTTTTTTTTGGTCAACATTCAGCTGCGAGACTAAAGACGTGGCATGCATGGACAACATTAAGGGTTCAGGGTCAAGTTCATCATTAATTAGTCTATTATCACTTATACTAACACACTGTGTTCTCAGCTTTGGCAGGTTATAGTCATCTATGTTCCCACCGCTGCTTGCAAAAACATTCGTGAGTTTTTGTATGAGCAGAGCCATCAGCTGTTCGTGTGGAACAGCATAGTACGGGTTTTGAAGTGCATCTCTAAGGGTACGGTGTATGTCGTCTGTAAAATAAAGCCAATATCTATCAAACAAAGAGCGAACATCACCAACAGAACAGAAAAGCACCACAGTGACAAACAATTGCCTCAACTGATATGCCGATGCAGATACTATCGCCTCGTCAAACAGAAGATGCCACTCGTTATCGCCCTCAAGTAAACCACGCGCCTCACAAGCATCTCGAAACGTAGTGTACACTCTATTGTTAAAGGTTCTTACGTCAGCATAATTCTCCGCGCCTTTAACTATCATTAGAAGCATACGCAAATAATATAACTCCCCTGCAGCTGGATGGACATAGTACATGCGACCAATTTTAGCACAAAGTGTTCTCTTTCGCCAACATCTGCTAGAAGCATCCCAAGACCACTCTTTTGGGAAGTCGCAATATGTTAAGTGTCTGGCTTCTTCGTGTTTCGAATTAGCTTCGAACCACGCAGTCAACATTGTGGACTTCGCTGCTGTGCTAGCAAGCAACGCTTGTAGGTTAACACCAGGTTCATATCGCACATGGTTCATACCAGGAAGATGAACAGCTAATCGCTCTACCGAAGGCACCCTAAAGTGAATGTCAAACTCAAAAGCACGCCATAGGGCCTCACACGAAGAAAGAAATCTAGCATCAACATATTCTTGGATTTCATTTTTTGGAGCTAACTGAGGGCCAGGAGACGCATTGTCTGTTTTTGCGGTAACTTCAAAATAGACTCTTGCCCGATCATTTCCCTTTGTAATGTATTTAAACAGGTATTTAATCATGTTTGATTTGTTACACCACTCGACATTGATATGCGCATTGTATTTCTTTAGCAAGTGCATATTGTACGGAACAACATTCCTATTATCCAATAAGACACCGTTTTTACAAACATGTCTACCATCATCTCTTCGTCTGTAAACAGTGAACCCAAAGTCATCCATGATAGTTTCATCCTGAAACGACTTAGGAAATTTTTTTGAGCATTTGTTATCTTTCATACATGGACATTTCTTGTTGTAATCACCGCATGGGCCGTGTATCATAAACTCGTCAACTAAAGCATAGCCTACTGGGTCGTCGTCGATGTCAGGGATTTCTGCGCAAATAAAACTATCGACAGTGGCAGTACAGAATCCTGAACTATTAGCAGTTAGCCATACAAGACAATGTATATGCGGCAGACCACGTTTTTGGAACTCAACGGTGTACAGAACTGCACATAGAAGGTGTGGTGTAAGACTCACTAACAATAAATATAAAGGTCAGCAGGTACAGGCAATATATACTACGCCTTACCTGCAAGGACAGGGCCAAACGTTCTGCCCTCCTTTATATCAGCTATGAATTCATCGACCTTCATATGAAAAACGCGTACTATCAAGTCAGAACGATCGCATGGTTGCTGCCCACGCTCAAAGCGCAGTGCATCAGTTATTTCTCTCCATTTAGTGTTACACGTGAAAGTAACAAAGAGGTCAGGAGGGCCATAGACTCTGCATATGGCCATCGCGTCTTGGTAATTCATTACATGGTATCTCCGGCTGCCAGTAAAACTGGCCGGCATAACTACCCTACCACCAACTGAATCGGCATTTATAAGACCCTTATCAATGGCATCGGCTATTCCTTGTACCGTCTCAGATCGTAGTTCTTTTTGGTGGTCTGCTATGAACTTCAGTCTAGACCCTTCGATCGTTGAGTACGCATCGACACATATCTGGTCACTTAACCTGCCACAGCAAGTGAATGGATTCGCCTCATTTAGTCTGTAGTGCATGTGATATCTAACAAATTCAAGCATTGTGACATATCTACGGCCCGTCCCGTCACTATCGTCAACATCTGAATATTTAATACCAAGATGGTAGCCATGCTCACCATAAGGAAACAGCAATGGGTACTGCAAAGCCATATAAGACGGGTGTAAGCAAGAAACACGTCTTAGTTCGCACCCCCTGTCCTGCACAAGGACATCGTAAGTGTACTCATCGGCGGAGTAGTCACCAACAATTATAGCGGCAATCTCACCACTTGATGGTAAACTATACTGAACATCGTGTCTTGTATTGCATCCTAGCAATCGTAGTGTTATTTTTTGATTGCCCTCTTGTTCTAGACGTTCCCTAGCATAGCGAAACGCCTTAACAAGCTGATTGTGCTCGTTTAACATGCTTAATAGAGACATTGCTATCGCCGGGTCAGGCTGGTCAGGAGTGTTACCATCACCCTCAAACATGAGCAGCCTATTTTGCGACTCATTTTCAGTGTCGTATATGTAAAGCTGTGCAAATTTGGGCCGCGAACCACGATGTGGCAGCAGGGTACCAATACGATGATGGACTACTCCATTAATCTTAAACACATAAGGTGCAGCGCCACTGTTTATCGTCCTATCGATAGCTGCACCTAAAGAGGTGAACGCAAACAGAGAGTTGTAAGTTCGAATCTGTTTTAGAAACCTCTTTGAACGCGCATCACCATCAAAACGCAGTAGGTCAGCTAAGGGGACAGGTGGTTTCATGTAGGGTTTCAAACTGACTTTGCCTCCTTTACAGCAAAGGTTGTACACTATTTTTCTCTTGGTGACAACGGACGCACTCTTGACACGCTCTTGGAACCAGAAGACAGCACCACAGTATGGACACTCATGTGACGGTCCGCCATAGTATGACCGGTCCCTGTAGTTATCTACAGTCCAACAGCAGGAAAATATAGCGGTGTATAAACCATAGTAGACCATTTAACCTATGTAAACTTTAAAAAATAGCATGCACACACCTTTCAGCGCCTCGACATATGCCCTATCAGGAGGAACCACGACATCTACCGAACCATCGCAGGCAGCTACGAACAAAAAAAAAATCAAACGGCGGAACGTCATATCATGACTACAGTGAAAGGTGTCAGGAAAAAAAGGTTGTAGGTAATCACCGTGCTTAACACACGGCGAATGTCTGTATGGTCGTTTACTGCGTATCCTAGCGAGCCGGCGCTGCCTGTTGAACGTAGCAACCTCAGCAGAAAAGTCCATTAGAGACCTATTTCCTGTTTGACGCGAAGCTCGACCCGTTAGTAAACAACATGCACCTTTTTTTCTCCTATAGCAAGACATGTCTATCTAACGTATACTCACTCGGTGGTAGGGTAGATGTTCCAGTTTGGTTAGATGGCTCTGGTCGACCAGGCACGCACGAGCGCTCATTGCCAGTGGCAAAGGAAGGGCTCCTAAGAAAACCTACGCATTTTCCCACAGTTTCCAGAAACAGCACAAATTAACTAACGACAAGGTAACTGTTCTATAACAAGTAAACTATGCATGGCAACTGTATAGACCTTCGGAAAGCGCGAGACGCCTTCTTTTCCTTTTCTCACGACACCGGGCAACAATTTCACACGGAGAACCACCCATTAAAACCCAGTCTGCACAACGGCAATAAATCACAACCAACACCAAGAATAGATCAGCACGCACAACAGCGCGAATGACAAGCAAATAGCAAACGCATTCAACTGAATACCGCACATCCACAATCAACAGCATCCATGTACCAGGATAGGCCCCAGAAGGGTATAAGAAACGGCCGAGATTATTAACAGCCACCAGAGTAGGTAAGTAAAGAAGACGCGCCTGTACAGCTTAGAAGAGAAGATTCCACAACCTATGGATGCTACCTATGAGTGGGGAATTAGATGGTAATGGAAGAAAAAGCACCTAGATAGATTAGCAGAGCAGGTAAGCGCACCTAGAGAGCTTGGTAGAACAGACAAGCACCTAGAGAGAAGCAAAAACAGAGGCCAATACGACCAGCAACACTTGCCAGACCAGGTCTCATGGCACGATAAGCCACAACACTAAGAATCATAGTGTCATAGGCAAAAGCAAATGATTCTGCCCATGATCACATACCTATTCGGCGAATATCATTGGCCATACATCTAGTGACTCAACCAAATACCTGGCTCCGGCTAACGGAATAGACAAGAAGGATCTATCGAGAGAGAGAGAGAGAGAGAGAGAGAGGAGAGAAGACCTGGAGAATACATAACAAAAAGCACTCATAGAGAGGTAAGAAATGAGGCCTAAAGAACCTAGGTAAGAAATGAGGCCTAAAGAACCTATGTATACTACCCAGGGCCTTCCTGGTCAGACAGAGCAGATCACAAAAGCACATCAAAAGTCATTATCTATGAAACACATAACGACATAAAAATACAGGACAGTGCAAATCAAGAAGACCAGACTTACCTTTGCAGTCTGTTTCCTCTACACACAACAGAAGGCGACAGCAGCTTCAATACCCGGACAACAGCGAAAGTGACGATGGACACCTTCCTCGCAGCCGTAAGTGACCAGGATGACCTATAGGCCCGTTTGCAATCAATATAACGACGAAATATAGCTTTAACCGGCAAGACTGTAGCACACATCTCCCATACCTGCAACCAAGAAGCTCTTCGTGGCCTTCAGCCTGAAGAGACGATGTACGTGGGCGACAGCTGCGGATCTGTACCAAGCGAACCAAGAAAACCTGTGAATCAGAAGTATCCCGGAAAGTAGCAACCACAGAAACATAAAAAAACTACCAAACCGCATGGACAGAGGCACATCACCTAGACACGGAGAAGCCCCGGCAAGGTCAACCGCATGGACAGAGGCACATCACCTAGGCACATCGTGGATGCAGAACGAAGGCCAAAACAGCAGATCTCGCAAAGATACCGAAAAGGGATAGGATGAAGGGGGCTCCCAACCGGACAAGCAGATAAATAGGGAGACCGAGTCACTCACCTCGAGCACGGGAACCAGCACCGTATGATGAGACCGGTAGAGCGATGAGCCACGCACAGACCAATGATGAAGGGCGATGGCCGCGTGAGCTCCGCGCGACGGGACGGTACGGTCGTCCGTGCACTGTTCCGACGGGACACATCGGCCAAGGGTAGGGGAGAGCGGCAGCACACGCCCGTACGGAGAGCGAGTAGCGCCGCTGGCACTGTTCCGATACGACGGATGGGTCTCGTGGATGCAGGGCAAACATCAAAACACCAGATCTCGCAAAGATATATGGAAAAGAAAGAGGATGAAGGAGGCTCCCAACCGGACAAGCAGATACATAGAGAGACTGAGTCACTCACCTCGAGCCCCGGAACCAGCACCGCAGGATAAGACCGGTAGAGCGATGGGCAACGCACGGACCAACGACGAGGGACGATGGCCGAGCGAGCTCCGCGCGACGGGACACCGCGGTAGTCCGCGCACTGTTCCGACGGGACAGATGGGCCATGGGTAGGGAAGAGCGGCCGCAGACGCCCGTACGGAGAGGGGGTAGCGCCGCTAGCACTGTTCCGATACGACGGATGTGTGTCGAGGAAGACGAATCTGTTCTCGGTATAGAGGAGGCACGCATTACCTATGCATCTAGCAGCTTCCTCCGCTCCGAAGGTGATACAGCCCGCCCCCTTACTACCTCTCGCCGCGTGTGGGCCCAGACAAAAGCGGGGCCACCGGCCAGAGGGTCGGGTGAAACGGTCCCGCGCGCACCGCTACGCCCGAGCGGCGCCTCGCATGCTCTGCCCACGCTACCTCTCCCCAGATGACCCGGTGCGCCGGTCAAAGCTGCTTTATTGTGCTCGCCAAGCGTCGCCGCGCGAAGCCTTTCCGCCTGCTCCGCGTACGTTCCGTCTTCCCAGACGGCGCAGCCGCTCTCTCACTGCGTGTGGGGTCAAAAAAAACAGGGCCACCGGCCAGCCAAATGCGCTAGAACCCTCTCGCGTGCATCGCTACGCCCGAGCCGCGTCCCGCCTTCTCCGTGCGCGCTCTCGCACGAAGGCCGCGTACATTGCCTCCCCGCGCCCCGTGTCGCTGCGTGTGGGGTCAGACAGCAGCGGGACCACCGGCCAGTGAACCGCGCTAAAGGACCTCGCGTGCACCGCCACGTCCGAGGCACGCGCGCTGGCACGCGAAGGGCGCGTACAGCCCCTCGCCGCGCGCTCCGCCGCTGCGTGTGGGCTCAGAATGCCGCGGGCCCACCGGTCAGAGAGAGACGCTAAACGTGTTCACGTGCACCGCTGCGGACGAGCGACGCCTCGTGTGCTCCGCCCGCGCCCTCGCACGAAGCCGCGTACGCTCCCTCCCCGTGCGCTCGCTCGCTGCGCGTGGGCTCAGATAACGCCGGGACCACCGGCCAGACAGACGCATAAAATGCACCCGCGTGCGCCAGGACCTGCGCGGCTGAGCGACGCCTCGCGTGCCACGCGCGCGCCCCCCCCACGAAGCCGCGTACTCCCCCTCTCCGCGCGCTCTGCCGCTGCGTGTGGGGTCAGAATGCCGCGGGACCACCGGTCAGAGAGAGAGACGTTAAACGTTTTCACGTGCACCGCTGCGGGTGAGCGACTCCTCGTGTGCTCCGCGCCCGCGCCCCCGCACAAAGCCGCGCACGCTCCCTCTCCGTGCGCTCGCTCACTGCGCGTGGGCCCAGATAGTGCCGGGACCACCGGGCAGAGAGACGCACAAAATGCACCCGCATGCGCGAGGACCTGCGCAGCTGAGCGACGCCTCGCGTGGCACGCGCGCGCCCCCCCACGAAGCCGCGTACACCCCCTCTCCGCGCGCTCTGCCGCTGCGTGTGGGCTCAGAATGCTGCGGGACCACCGGTCAGAGAGAGACGCCGCTGCGGGTGAGCGACTCCTCGTGTGCTCTGCGCGAAGGGCCACGCGGGTGCGCGAAACTCTCGCGACGCGCGTGCGCTCCTCCCGTCGCCGCACTCGCGACGCGCGTGCGCTCCTCCCGTCGCCGCACTCGGCACGACTGAACGCGCGAAGGACCACGCGGCGCACGAAACGATCTCTCGAGCGACGCGCGCGCTCACTCCCGTTGCCGCGCACGCCACGCGTCACCGCGCGAGGGCCTCCGCGGGCGCGAGAAACGCTCTCGCGCGAGCAGACGGGGGGAGGTTTTAATAGTTCTGATGCATGGCCATTTGTTGTTGAGCTAATCTAGCTTTAGCTAATGAACAGTGAGATAATTGATTCATTTGAGTCTTGATTGCTACAAAGAAAGAAATAGTAAGGAATAGGATATGAGTTAATTCTGGCAACTAACGATCGAGATTTTCCATCCACGTGGGCACCAGATATAGATTAATTCTGGCAACTAATGCAACCATATTAATTAGAACAAACTATAGTCTGCTCAACGCAGCATGTCCTAAGACCAGATCCTGATTGTACTGCTCGTCGTGTTGCATTCAAATTTTGTGTTGTCTACTTTTTCTTAGATCATGGTCATTAGAAATGTGCTATTTATATTGTATTTATTTTTCCGTTGTAACACATGGTATACGGCTAGTTAAGCATAATTTTGTAGATCGTGGGTCCGTTGTACTGGTGCCGTACCAAATACCAAACCAATTCAAATGTATTTTTCTCTGCTCAAGTCAAAGACCTAAGACGTACGCGCATTACATACGTGGATGCTATCAGGTTTAGTCCTCTGAACGAAAAAAAAATCCCAACGAGAACATCATGGAAAACTTATCTATCGTTTTATGCATATAACAGGAGAGTCGGCAGCCCTGATAAGTTCAAAGGGCCAGACTTTATGTATGCATGTCTCCTTGAAAATTTTTAATTCAGAAAACTGAAGATTAATCAAAGCTGCATCACGAGCTAGAAGCTACTGCATGCTCAACAACTCAGTTATAATTAATGATAACACCGAGAGGAGGGTTAATTATCACCGTATACTTGCCTGAATTTGGACAACGCATGACTGCGTAACATGAGCTGTGAATTACGATGGAGACGACACAAGACTTCATTTGATGCATGCATGATTCAGAGGCCATTTATCCCCTTGGGTTCGTACTTCGTACTACTCTAGCTTGCTGTTCCCTGTCGTCACACGGCTTGGAACAAACGAGAAATGCATCTGGCTCGCGAGACGAAAAGACGCATATGAGAGCCAAAACAATCGAAGGGAGTTGAAATATACTAGTATATATATGTACTAGTAGCATACTTGTGCGTTGATACGGAACCCTAAACCTGGCATGAACAATATTTTCTTAGAAATTAGGAGTGGTGTGAAGCTCTCTACGACGACAATTAGGTTCTAAGGGGGATGGAAGGTTGTGGGAGCAGTGATGTGGTTTGGCACAATGAGGCATGCGGGGAGGGGAGAGAGAGAGGGCGAGACTCTACTGGGGAGTGATGGCGCAGGCGGGGTGGCACTGGCAGCTTTACAGAAGTTGGCGGATGATGACGGCAGCTGGTGTGGCGGCTCGCATGTGTTGGGTAGGGAAGGCCGAGCCACGGCGGGAGAGGCGTTTGGTCAAATGGTGCTGCGTGAGGGAGGGAGGGTGAGGTCGGCCAGGGCGGTGAGCCACTGCGCAGTGGGGTCGGCTGACAGCAGCTGGCAGGACGGGTGTGAACACTGGTGGGTGGCGTGGCTGCAAAACAGGGCCGGGGTGAGCAACTGCGTGGGCGGAAGGAACAGAGATGCGGTGGTGGTGGCGGCTTCTTCGGAGGTGCCAACAAGTGAAGGAAACAGAGAAGCAAAGAGGAAAAGCAAGAATTCAAGGTGGTTTGCCAGTTTGAGGAAGGATTTGAGATTTCAATCTAACCCCAAAAAGAAATCAAAATTTTTTTGAGGTGTTTCACCCTGCTACGCGTTGGGCAAGCGAAAGCGCAAACAGTTTATGAAGTTTCACCGAAGCATTAATTACCTGCAGATACAAATGACCGAGATGAAATTTGGCAAGGACCTGCAACATGCGCATCTCGATCGGGTACTCCCGAGTCTCGGCGCGCATCCCTGATCCTTGGGCGAATCCATGGGATACGTACCCTCCAAAAGTCTCAAGGCCAGGGTCGGCAGGATCAGATGCGGCGCCGAGGTTATCGTACGTTTTCGTTGCTTGTTTTCTTAGCTCCTAGACCCATCTCTCTTGTCAGGTCAGGAGTAAATAAATTCTTCTCTTTCAGATTCAACGCTCTCCAAGGGCCCAAACCAATTAATCTGCTCACTTGAGACTCCAAGCACCGGTGATTCCGCCTGCAGAAACAATATTAATTAATCTACATATATCACAATTAATTGTTGTGTTCTTTCTGCACAGCCCAGAGGCCAAACTGAGACCAAGCCGATGGATGACTGGATAGCTTAGCTGTTCGTTTCACTCGCTACCAGCTCCGCGAATCTTAAAGCACTTGCATGCATGCCAACTCCTACACGCGCGCGCTAGCTATAAATACCACTCGATCATGTGGCACGAAGCACAAGCCCGAGCAGCTTCAAGCATTGCAAACTACGTACGGCACCTAGAGTTAATTGAGTATTTGTGAGTTGTGATCTCGTACGCAAGATCACCAAAGTTATGGACATGGCGGTGGGCGCGCCGGGGCGCGAGCCGGCGTTCGCCTTCTCGACGTCGGCGGACGACGCGGCGGCGGGCAAGTTCTCCCTGCCGGTGGACTCGGAGCACAAGGCCAAGTCCATCCGGCTCTTCTCCTTCGCCAACCCCCACATGCGCACCTTCCACCTCTCGTGGGTCTCCTTCTTCACCTGCTTCGTCTCCACCTTCGCCGCTGCGCCACTCGTCCCCATCATCCGCGACAACCTCAACCTCACCAAGGCCGACATCGGCAACGCCGGCGTCGCCTCCGTCTCGGGCTCCATCTTCTCCCGCCTCGCCATGGGCGCCGTGTGCGACCTCCTCGGCCCGCGCTACGGCTGCGCCTTCCTCATCATGCTGTCCGCGCCCACCGTGTTCTGCATGGCGCTCGTGGACGACGCCGCCGGGTACATCGTGATCCGGTTCCTGATCGGCTTCTCGCTGGCCACGTTCGTGTCGTGCCAGTACTGGATGAGCACCATGTTCAACAGCAAGATCATCGGGCTGGTGAACGGCTTGGCGGCGGGGTGGGGGAACATGGGCGGCGGCGCCACGCAGCTCATCATGCCGCTCGTCTACGACGCCATCCGCAAGTGCGGCGCCACGCCATTTACAGCGTGGCGCATCGCCTACTTCGTCCCGGGGGCGCTGCACGTGGTGATGGGCGTGCTCGTGCTCACGCTGGGCCAGGACCTCCCCGACGGCAACCTCAGGAGCCTCCAGAAGAAGGGCGACGTCAACAAGGACAAGTTCTCCAAGGTACTAGCTACTAGTTAATACTCACTCCTCCATTAAATTAAACCCTGGAGCTCCTTAACATGGGCCGAAGGGGCACTTCCAACAATATTAAAAAGAAGCTTGCTCGATCGCCTCCAACAAAAAAGAAATCTAGCAGCGATCGAGACACTGACATGTTGGCATCGCCATGTACATGGTGTGTGTGTGCAGGTGCTGTGGTACGCGGTGACCAACTACCGGACGTGGATCTTCGTTCTGCTCTACGGCTACTGCATGGGCGTGGAGCTCACCACCGACAACGTCATCGCCGAGTACTTCTACGACCGCTTCGACCTCGACCTCCGCGTCGCCGGCACCATCGCCGCCTGCTTCGGCATGGCCAACATCGTCGCGCGCCCCATGGGCGGCCTCCTCTCCGACCTCGGCGCCCGTTACTTCGGCATGCGCGCCCGCCTATGGAACATCTGGGTCCTCCAGACCGCCGGCGGCGCCTTCTGCCTCTGGCTCGGCCGCGCCTCCACCCTCCCCACCTCCGTCGTCGCCATGGTCCTCTTCTCCTTCTGCGCCCAGGCCGCGTGCGGCGCAATCTTCGGCGTCATCCCCTTCATCTCGCGTCGCTCCCTCGGCGTCATCTCCGGCATGACCGGCGCGGGTGGCAACTTCGGCGCGGGGCTGACGCAGCTGCTCTTCTTCACGTCGTCACACTACTCCACTGGCAGGGGGCTGGAGTACATGGGCATCATGATCATGGCCTGCACGCTGCCCGTCGCGCTCGTGCACTTCCCGCAGTGGGGCTCCATGTTCTTCCCGCCCAACGACGGTGCCGCCGAGGAGCACTACTACGGCTCCGAGTGGAGCGAGGAGGAGAAGAGCAAAGGGCTCCATGGCGCCAGCCTTAAGTTCGCGGAGAACAGCCACTCAGAGCGCGGCAAGCGCAACGTCATCCTCGCCGCATCCCCGAACAACACGCCCGAGCACGTTTAAGACATACATATTGTTGGAAATCTTTCAAGATTTCTTACTCTTACATGTATTTTCTATCCCTCTTAAAAGATAAATACAAACTCACAAGAGACAAATAATTTACTGCAAACGGTGAGATGTTTTAAATAGATAAAACCGACCGCACATACAGGCCACTCACTCACCACTAACAATCATATGTTTATCTCGTGAAATTCCTCCATGATCCGCACGGCTCAGTTCTCTAACTACTTATTGACTCAGATTATAACCGCTACTACGACCATCACTCGGTCGACTGCTTCTCTGACTACGACCGCTACTACAGTAACCAGTCAAGTATGATCACACACAGTCTTACAACCACATGCTCGACTCCGACCGCTACTCAACTCCTTCTACGATCACTGTAGCTGCGACCACTGTGCTACGACCTCTATAACTATGACCACTGTAGCTATGACCATTGCAGCTACGACCACTGTAGCTATGACTATTGCTGCTGCGACTTCATATGTACTCAGAGTATTCGATTACCACTGCCATAGCTTCGACTACGGCTACTTCGACCATGGTCATTTTGACCACGACTTCGAGTGCATGGCTTTGATCACAATTTCTACAACCACTTATAAATTATCAAGATTAATTCTAACACATATACGACTGTGTTTGTACGTATGTTCGTATAGTAGTGGGTGTATATATATACGCCTGCAAGTAATAAGGTGTAGGGGCGCGCGTACGTATGCTATGAATTTACATTTTTAATATGGGAGTGTTTATATAACACTCGACTATTTTTGAGAACAAAAACAGTTAGATTGATCTGGAACGTTAGATCTCCATCTAACAGATCCACTCATACAAACCCCCCTCCAAAAAAATAACCCCCTCTAAAAAAATGATCAGTGTGGATGTATGTGGATGCATGCATGCAGGATTGCTCGTACATGATGTAGGATCAGTGCATGGATGCGAGGGTAACTTGGGTCTCATATTACGTGAACAGTTTTGAGTTTTGACGTATGTTGTGTAACTCCCGGCACACTAAATATATAGGGCCTGTTTGGGAGAGCTCCACCAGCTCCAGATCCACCTAGATCCACCAGATTCACCTGGATCCACCGTGGAGTAGCTCCATCGTGGATCTGGGATTCGTCAAAGTGTTTGGTACAGCTCCACCTCCCTCTCTATCTCACTTCCACCCGGGCCCCACGCGTCAGTGGAGCAGTTCCATTCTTCTTCCTCCCGATGAGAAGCACGCGCAGAGGAGGAGGCGGAGCGGCGGCTGGGGGGCGGGCGTGGCCGGCCGGGGGCGGCGCGGCCTGAGGAGGAGGCGGGCACGGCGCGCGGCAGAGGAGGAGGCGGAGCGGCGGCTGGGGGGCGGTGAGGCGACTGGCCGGAGGCGCGACCGGCCGGGGGCGGCGCGGCGGCTGGCCGAGGGCGGGCATCCGTGTGACAGCGGGAGGAGGCGGAGCGGCGGCTGGGGGCGGTGAGGCGGCTGGCCGGGGGCGGCGCGGCGACGGGAAGAGGACGGGAAAGAAAGAACGAACCGTTTTTTTGTGTAATCAGTGGCATGGTGGGTAATTTTCCCCAACTCCACCAACTTGAGTTTGGTGGAGCACCCCTTGAGGTGCTCCACCAATTTGGTGGATCTGGAGCCAGATCCATGGTTTTGGTGGAGCTGCTGGAGTTAGAACTGTTTGGCTAGCAAAATTGAATCTGGATCTGTTTTTCGTGGATCTGGAGCTGGTGGAGCTCTCCCAAACAGGCCCATAGTTGATTTTTGGGAGTGATTATTGTATAAGCGATTATTTTTTTCTTTTATCTTCAATCACTTTTTTATACTACAACTTTGGATGCCTGAGAGTGCAACTTCATGAGGGACGAATTAGTACACTGTAATTTTAGGTGATTGAGAGTGCAACTTCAGGTGACTGAAAGATAAAAAAATTCAGTCGATTGTACAATAGTAAAACCGTTGATTTTTACAAGGCACCCACCTATTTTGAGTAACTCCCGTATAAAATTAACTTCAATTCAAATTGGCAGTTTCAAGCTAACCAACTAATCGGTAGTCTCGCTCTCTTTCCTTCAAAAAAATTCGGTAGAACAAATTTATGTACATATGACTACACGTCTGCACGAGCTAGCAGTGTAGCACATAGAGTTAGAAATTATACATAGTAATTTTCACTTATTGCTTGTGAACCTTGGTTCATCAGATAGAATACGAACATTTTTTTAATACGGATATGAATATTTTTTAATACGAATACGAATATTTTCGAATACAAATTTTGCTTACCACATTTGTATTTTCTCGGATACGAATATCAGATAAAACGGATTATCTTTTACCGTTTCTTATTCCTAGTCCTTTGTATGAAGCTAACCAAATGTGTTTATGAAGGACCATGGACTTCATTTTTTCAAGCTAATAGTAGTAGCATGCAAAAAAGATAACTACAAAGCGCTCGAGATTGTCTCTCTCCCCTTCCCACCCTTCAAGCCATGCAAACAAGAAATGCAACTTTATGCGGGTTAATATCACAAATACATCTTCTCACAAAAAAAATATTATATCATGTACATCTTAATATCGCAACTAATTCAAAACAATTCACATTTGATTTTATCTATGTTAAAGTTTTCATGGTCTGCATAGCCTCATGTAATTTACCTACAGATAAGGCATGCATGCATGTATATGTACGTATAGACACACACATCTATCTATATATATATATCTATCTACGTGCTTATCAGTTGCAGTCACTCTCGCTTACTCAGCTCTGATCGTAACGTACGGTTCATGCACCTCACGCTCCTTTTGACTTTGCCAAGTTAATCCTAAAGTCTGCCCTAGCTTTCTTTTCTTGTTTGTTTCTTTCTCTAATTAATTTATGGCATAATGCCAATTAAGTTCACACACGAGCCAGCATCTAATATTTTAATTGTTCTGTCTAAGTTGACATTGGATCGGGCAATCTCCAAGTGCACATTTCATCTGATTATCTTGCTCAATTATATATTGCAATGTTGTAGCTGGTGATAAGCCATTTGCTGCGGATTGATCAGCTCCAACAAGTACGTGAGCTGTACTTTCGGTTTGTTTAAGGCACTTCCATGAACTTTGGGCTACCACGAATCCTTGCTGTATATCTATCTAAGCCAGATGAAATTGTTCTTTGAATGGTTCTTGTAGTCGACAGTTATTATTGTAGCTAGTTAACTGATTTTTGTGGTTGACTACTTGCGATGGATCGGTACTTTTTCATAGAAAAAAGGGGCTATATGGCAATCAGTTAGCTTTCAAAAAATGTTTTAGTCAACTTTCCAAAAAAAAGGCTATATCCCCACGAGGCCATCTTTCTCCTCAGCTGCCTCCAACCGAATTGCAGAGAAATTTTTAATCATTTTTTCTCAAAAGTTTGAGTCAACTAGCTAGCAATTCCAAAATTTAAAACGGTGCTTGTTACACATTTGATCGATCTTGTCACGGGAATACACGTTCATGGTTACCCGGGGGTTCAGTACAGATAACATCGATCCTAGCTAGCCACCGCGGATAATTAAGGCCCATACGCATGCAATATGTTTGTAACGTACATGAACTGACAAGATAAATAACGTAGTACCGTACTGGGAGCCCTCTATTTGCTTGGTCTATCTATGCCATCATTTTCATATTCGGAATGAATAGCTAATTCGAGATATATAATTGTAGCCTTGTAGAGAGGTGCGTGCGTTTGCCAACGTCAACCACTAGCTAGCCAATTAACCAATCATGGAGCTCGGCATGCAGAAGATAGCAAAACTTTCTTGTATTCGATCGGTATTCAATCTAGCTACGACTTGTTTAGCGTAAGCAGCGTTATGTATTAATTCTTGTAGTTACAGATCGAGATAAGCTAATTGTAGTCGTAGGGTGAGATGATGATGATATAAGCCAGGAGTTTGGTGCTTCTCTAATGTGGGAAGATAACCTTGCATTTACTCATCTGCATGCACGGTGGGATGGAAGACAACTGTAACAGCCCAAATTTATGGTTAATTTTTTTTTTTGCAAAATTTGCAACTTTACGTTTGAAATACTCCACTAAATTTTTTTAGTCATTTCCCCTGTTTATGTGCTGTTCTTTTTTTATTGGGATAGACTATTGCACAGGCGACTGAAATTTTTTTATCTTTCAGTCACCTAAAGTTGCACTTTGAATCACCTGAAATTGCACATATTTTTTTTGGAGGGGGCTGCAATTTTAGTTGATTGAAAGTGCAATTTCAGGTCATCTGAAGTTGCACTCTGAATCACCTAAAGTTGCAGCTGTTTTTTTGGAGGGGGGCTGCAATTTTAGTTCATTGAGAGTGCAATTTCAGGTGACTGAAACATAAAAAAATTTCAGTCGCCTGTGCAATAGCAAAACTGTTTTTTATTTGGAATTTTTTTGACTAGAAAATCCTAACTACCTCAAGGCCGGGTTCTTTTACGCTCATGGCTTTTGGTTTTTACTACAGTAACTAGCTTTCAAATGGTGCGTCTTTTCAATACAAGGTCTCTAAGTCGATTGTAGTAGACATTGTACCAGCTTCAGTTATATTGCCCAAAATCACATGCAACTGTCTCTCCCTTCATACTCTCTCGCGCGAATAGCCAGAATTCAAAACCCATAAGCCACAGCCCAAAAGAACTCACCCCAAAATCTGAAAACCGTATATTTTGGTCTTCTTCCCCCAAATAACACTTTTCTTCTCCAGCCCTTTTGTGCCCTATTCTAATTAAGCCTCCTCCCAAATTAACCTACTCAAGCCCACCTTCTCACCTATGCCAAGAAACGCTCAATGCGTGCATGTCCTCCACCTCTTGATGCTGCATGCGCACCACCCGACCATGATCAGCCATGCATGCAAGAAATTGGCGTCGTCCACGCGCGTCCGCACCATGCATTGATCAGATCCCTTCTCCCCGACGAGCCATCATCGATACCGTTGCCATTGTTGCTCACAACGAGCTCAAATCTCGTTGATCCCCTGCTCTACCTTTTCCCAAAACGTGTCTCCACCATTCAATTTCATCCCAAATTGACATTTTAATTTGTCCACACTCCTCACTCCGTTAATTGCGAATCCATTGGCCTGGCCCCTCCCTCCTTCGCTTCTGCCTCCAATGGCTCACTGCTAAAAGGCCGCACCGACCGTGTCCATGGCAGCCGTTCCCGCTGCTCCAAGGCTTCCCCACCCTTGACATGTCGGGCCCGAATTTTACTAATTTGAAATTCTCTATAATTCCATCGCACTATTATCTGAATCGATAGATAAGGCTCACAAATACATTACTGAACATCACATTGATATATTGCGGAAGTGTAACTATGTGATAATATGCTTACACATGGGCCGATCAGGCCAAAACCATTAAAAAGTAGCATAAAAAATGGAAACTTTATACAGGTGAGATCTTCAGGATATGTCCACAGACAGCCAACTCGGGTTCGCAATCTATTTCTTGGCCTCATCATCTTCTAGTCTTGTCAGTTTGTTTAGATAATCGTAGAGCTTGATTTTCTCCTCCTTACTGAAAGATAGTAATTGAGAAATGATGAGTATAGAGGCGCATGTACCTATGCTATGGGTTTACATTTTATATTGTTAAGCCCGAACCGTGTACGTGGATGTATATGCATGCATGCATGCAGGATTGCTCGTACGTCATGTAAGATCAGTGCATGCATGCGAGGGTAACTTGGGTCTCATATTACATGAACAACCTATTTTTAGTAACTCCCGTATCAAATTAACTTTAATTCAAATTGGCAGTTTCAAGCTAACCAACTAATGGGTAGTCTAGCTCTTTCTTTCCTTCAAAAAAAATGTAGTCCTTTGTACAGATGGAAATGAATCGAATACGAATCAAATAGTCCCAAATACTATTACGAATCTATATTTTTAAAACGAATATGAATTCTTATTTTTAAAATGAATACAAATATGAAGGCTTTGTCAAGGAATGCTTCAAGCTAACCAACTAATGGGTAGTCTAGCTCTTTCTTTCCTTCAAGTATTTCATGTTTGGCTTTGTCAAGGAAGGCTATTCTATCTTGTTTTTTTGCTCAAAGCAAATTTTGCTTTTACAATATAAATAGTAGATTGAAAAAGGCATTGTAAAGCAATAAGTAAAAGCAAGTGAGAGCCTCAGGACATGTTCATAGGCAATCAACTCGGGTTCACGACCTATTTCTTGGCATCATCATCTTCTAGTCTTGTCAGCTTGTTTAGATAACTGCAGGGCTTGTCTTTCTCATTCTTACTTACTGAATGATAGTAATTGAGTAATAGTGATTACAAAGATACTCAGGAAGCTATCACATAAAATAAAGTAATTATAGGTGCAAGGCCGGTAAAGGGAGACTTGATGTTATTTTATTGACAATTACAAAAAACTACTATAACTTATCATTTTTAACTAAGGCACTTGCAAATTCTAAGGGCCCCCCTCAGTAACCATTTCAGCAAGTTTACTTATTCGGAGGGTATCTTGCATACTGCAAGTTTGCAATGTCAAACCTTGTGCAAAGCAATGATGTAATTTTTAATTCTCACGGAGTAATTAAAGTAGTCTATAACGTATCCAAACGTACACTTCAGCAACTTTGTAGACAATTTTTAGCATGATGAAATTTATTTTTTTTACAGATTTTTTAAGGAAGTGTAAGAAGAGTTGGGAAGGGCAAATGAACCATTACTGTCAACTTCTTTTTTAAATAGTAGAGATGTGAAAAGTCCCCAAAATTTCAAAACCAGAAAATTTGTGATTTTTTGCTGTATTTTGAGTGAAATTCTGAAACTTTCCTTTTCGGGAAAGTTTCGTCGGATTGCGCTTTCCTTTCTCGGCCTTTCCGCTTTCTCCCTCCGTTGGCGCCCCGCCTTCCCTTTCCGCCTCCCTTTCTCTCGCGCGCCCCGCGCCCGCGTCTCCGCTGGCGCCACCTCTCCTTCCGCCTTCCCCGTCGCCCAGCGCCTCCCTCCGCTCCCCTCAGCCGCAAGCGCCCAGCTCCCTCCCCGCCTTCACCTCGCACACGCGCGTGCGCTGCGCGCTGCGCCCGTGGGCACGCCTGCGCCCGCGCTCGTCCCCGCGCCGCCCGCGGCCTCGCGTGCCTCCGCGCCGCCCCGACAACCTCGGTCCGGAGGAGAGGCCATCCTTGAGCCACGTCGCCGCTCCCCTGTGCCCGACCCCGCCTGTCAGCCGCCGCTTGTCCCCTCCACCGCGCGGGAGCACGCCTCCGCCACGCCCGCAGCTCAACTGCCCCCGTCGCGTCGCCCGCTCTGTGCAGAGCCTCGCGTCACCCTCGCCCACTCCCACTGTGCGGGATTAAACGCCCTTGACGGCCCCGTCACCTCCCTGTCGGTCGGAGCCCCGCCGCTGGCTTCTCCCCAAAGGAACCCCCTCCCCTCCGCGCGGGTATAAAGCCCCCTCCCCCTGCCATTTCTCTTCCTTTGCTTTCCGAGCTCCCCAAACACCACCATTCCCCTCCCCACCCTCCAGAGCCTCTCCCGGAGCCTCCGATTGGAGCCCCGCCGCCTACAGCTCCGCCTCCGCCGTCCCCTGCACCGGTGGCCCCCGGGAACCAATCTCCCCCTCCCCTTCCCCATTTCTAAATTGCATTCGTCTGGAGCACCTTCAACCACCCCTATTTACTTTGCCGTTCTCCTCTGGCCAGGTGAAGCCCTGTGGAGCGCCGCCGTCGAAGTCCACCGCCGGCCGCAACCACCTCTCCGTGGCCAGCTCACCCCGAAGGCTCTGAGCTTCAGCCACCGCCACCAATGTGAGCTCCCAACTCCCCAGATGGTGTAACCGGCCCCGATTGAGCTTCCTCGCCGCCGGTGACCCTCTCCACCGTGAAATCCCCGAATCACCCCCTTCTCCCTCCCTCTCTCCCCGTTGGTCCCCGCAGATGCTAACCACCCGAAATGGGTTCCCCGCAGTCCCCTCTACCCGCCGGTACTCTCGGTGACCGCCGGCGAGCCCCCTAGCGCCCGGACCGCCGTCGCCACCGTTGCTCTGCCGCGGCTGCACTGTCGCGGCCGGAGGAGGAAGACGATGGACGTGGCCCCTCCTTCGCCGTCGGATCTTACCCCCACCTTCTAACCTCAGCTGCTGGATCTCCCCGTACCGTTTCACCCGCCCCTTGAATCTCAGCCGTCCGATCTTCTTAACCGTACCGCTCCGCCTCCGTTGGATCACGCCCCGTACCGCTTCGCCCGCTCGCCATCTCCCCCGTCCGCCAGCTCCACGCGTCGCGCATCCAGACTGCGTGGGCGCGCGCGAGCGTGGGCCGAAGCCTCGGCCTGCCTCGCCTCTCCGCGCACGCGCGCGTTCCCCGTGGGCCGCGCTGGCCGTTGGCCGCGCGGGCCGTCCGCCGGGCCGGGCTGCACTGTTGCGCCAGGCCGGGCCTTTTACTGTTCATCGAATTTCCAGAGGTTTATTAATTTCTAAAATCTCAGAAAATCCAAATAAATCCTAGAAAATCACAGAAAATCCCGAAAATCACCCCAAATATTATTCCAGACCCTCTGGTGAACTCCATTTCCACAGATTCATCCTAGAAAAATTCCTAAAATTCCATTTGGAGTGTTTATGCATTTTATTTCTTTTTAATTAGATTATTTTTCCTCGCTTGATTAGTTGCAAGCTGGATTTAATTTATTTTACGTGTTTATGCTAGTGTCGGAGATTCCGGAGATTCAAGAGCAGGCTCAGGATCCAGGTGCTTCGACGTTCGAGCTCGCAGAGATCATCCGGATAGACGGCAAGTCCCAAATCCTTTGATCATATTGTATCCCATAATGTTTAAATATGTTAATATGTTATTTGCATTGAGCTAGTTCTGAAATGTTAGTTCGAAAATAAAAATAAAATGTTTAGAATGTCATGTGATATATAGTTAGTCCTACCACCGCTAAATGCCATGATTAAATTGCAGCCATGCCTTTGAAACCCTAGAAATAATTATCTGATAATCTAGAGAATTGTAGGCTACTATTATCATGCAAAATGTTACACTAATAAGGTTGTGGCTGTGGGCCAATAGAATCTGGAAAACCCGACTCTAAGGTAGGGTGGTATGGGACACCGTATCTTAGAGCGGAGAGTGCCGGCGTGCACAAGGTAGGGTAAGCGTTGGGGGAGAGCCGCGAGACGGTCTTTGCCCACCTCTTATCCTAGGGCTGGAGTAGGGTAAGGGTGAGTGGGAAACCGCGGGACGGTCTACGCCCACCGCTTACCTTAGTTTGGGTCGCGGACCTGGCGAGGTTGCGGGCCATGTGAAAATATAAGGACTGAAACCCTTACGCTGAGCAAATGTCACAGTGATCGCTCAACCACAGGAGTTGACTTGTCAACACTTGTCTTTTAGCTGCTCAACTCGATTGAAACTCTACAGGAGGGTAGCAGTGAGGTTAGGTAGGCCGTGCGACGGATACCTAACAACGGTGGAATTCACTCGAAGCGGACGTTGTCCTCTCTTGTGTGTGTGTGTGTGTGTGTGGGTGTGAGCCAGACCCGAGTGAATTCTACTGGGTAGAGCCTATATAAAGAGTCGAGCAGTGAAAAGACCTGGCTTTCTTAACTCTTTAGCGGGAGTTGAGGGATCGTGTGGGTAAAGCTGAGCAAACTCTGCAGAGTCAAATAAATGGTATTCGAATACGCCGTGCTCCCGGTTATTGGAGCTGTGTCACTTGGGTGATTCCAGCAGCAAAGCTTAAGTAGATTTGTACGTGCTTTAACTTGGTTAGTTGGTTAATGAACTCTTGTTGAAAAACCCTGAGTTCTTAAGGAGTAAGTTTTGGGTCCGTCTTATTAAAAATGTTTGCAAATAAAATTGCATCCATCAAATGTAATAAACCAAGTATACTCCATTCCTTTGACTTTCCGTGCATATAGTAAATTAAGATCCCTTTGGGATTTGCTGAGCCGGTTGTTTGGCTCACGGCTTGCTTAATCCAATCTCTAGAGGATCAAGACGAAGGAGAAGGTCTCCCTGTTGAAGAAGTCCCCGAGGATCTTTTCTTCGACGAGGACCCTTGGCTGTAGGTCTCCGCCGCGCTCGAAGCAGTTTCTGGAGCCTTTTGTAATGTATTATACTTTGGGCTTGCACGCCCCGCTGTAAAAACTGGATGTTATTCCGTATGTCAAATATATGCTGGACTTTTGTTGTTAGCATGCAATGGTATACTCTTGCGCGACAGTCCATAACTGTTCATGCGTGAATAGTTACGGGGTGCCGTGTCCGTACGCGCCCCTGGAAACGGGGGCGTTACAAGAAGTGGTATCAGAGCAGGCACTTTGACCGTAGGTTGAGACCTAAGGCTGTTTAGGAAGCGATTTCATCGCAAAAATTAATTTAAGGCATAAAAAGAGTTTATGAAAAATATAAGTATTATTGCTGTCTTGTTCCTCTCTTGTTGCTACTTTCCTGTCTTAGTTTATTTCTGCTTAAGTTTTAATTTTCGCAAATGTTTACTGTCTTACTTGTCTAATTTCAAAATTTCGTTTCCGGCAGATGGTGCGCCTCGTTTTCTCCCGCCCCGACCGTAGGGATGGATGGCACCACAAGTTGTGGGAAATGCGACGATACCTCGGAGCGAGAGGAAACCACGGCCCAGTGATCTACACTGAGGGACAGTTCCGCCAGGACCAGTTCTACGAGTACAAGGCTTGGGTGGTCCTCGACCCCTTGCCTATCCGCCCAGACAGGAAGCGGAGGTTCACCTCCCGACGGGTGAACGATGAGGATGCTGTTCAGGACGTGGCTCTGAAGGCTGCGCTCTATCTCAGAGACTACTACCACCAGGAGCTAGCAGGGACACCTTTCGACCTGGTGCCGCGTCCGCACTTTGGGGACTTTATAGTCCCTAGGTTCGGTGAGGATGATGATCCCCGCCTAGCGGGTATCGCCACCCTTATGTCGCAGCAGGTCGCCAGCTACGACAGAGCAGTCGAGGAGGCCAGAGTCTGGCAGAGACAGTTGTGGGACACTCGTGAGGAGGTTCAGCGCCTCCGGGAGTCCCTCCTCCGCTATGAGGCCCAGGAGGCAGCAGAGGTCTCAGACAGTGCGGAGTCGCCCAGCGTTCACTCTTCTTGTGCTTCGGTGCAGTCTAGGCCCAAGCGCCGGATGACTGCGGCGCAGTACCGTGCCCGGTTCCACCCCGCAGCCCCGCTTGCCCTTCCAGCACCCGGGGACAGGGAGGAGTAGACGCTATACGCTAGTGGTAGCCTGACCTTTTGTAGTAGCTGTACTTTTGTTATGTAATGCAAGTGTAACTCGAACCCTAAGTGGTCTGCGTACCACTTGCTTTATTGTAAATTTATGTTAATTAATCTTTTATGTTGCTTGCCTAATTATCAGTATGTTCTTCCTGTGTTCAAAGCTTTCTCCTGTCCCCTTTCGCTCTCGTTCTTATCTTTTCGTCCTATACTTGCCTTGAAAATTCTAAGTCTTACTTATCTGTTCTTGATTGCCAAAGCCGCTGCGAAGCTAACCTCAAGTTCCCAATCAACAGATGGAGCCAGCAGAGCAGACGGGTCAGACCAGCCGGCAGGGTGCACCTGCCACCGACCAGAACACACTTGCCGATGTTATTGCAATGTTAGAAAAGAATCGATACCAAGGAGAGCAGAACATACTGCGAGTGTTGGATCAACAGGCCAAATTGATTGAACAGATCGCCACCGGATCTCCAGGAATACAGGGTGGAGGCAATGTTCCTCGGGATGGTGCTCCAATTTCCTCCCGATGGAATGACTTTCTAAAAACACGTCCACCCACTTTCTCCACAACCGCTGATCCTATGGTTGCTGAAGATTGGTTGGCAGATGTGGAGAGAAAACTCCAGACTGTACGATGCGATGATAAAGAGAAGGTTTTATTTGCATCCCACCAGTTGCAGGGTGCAGCAGCGACCTGGTGGATCAACTACCAGCGCACACTCCAGAATAGAGAGATTAGTTGGGAAGATTTCTCCAAGGCCTTCCGTAAGGCCCACATCCCCGAGGGCATTATGGAAGCCAAGCGCCGGGAGTTTTTGGTGCTCAAACAAGGTGGTCGCACTGTGATGGAATACTTACACCAGTTTAACCACCTCTCCAGATTTGCCCCTGAGGATGTCGATAATGAAGACAAGAAGATGAGCAAATTTCGTGCAGGTCTACAGCAGACCTTGAGATTCCACATTTCAGCTTTGAAGTTCAAGGATCTAAATGATATGGTGGATGGCTTGATCACCTCTGAAGAAGCCAGAAGTGAGATGGAAGACTATAGAAAACGCAAGGCGGCACACAAATCGCAGTCATCGTCACACACCGCTCAACGAGCCAGGACATCGGGATCTTCTTCATATCGATCCCCATCCTCCCGACAATATGTGATGATGCCGAGGAACCAATCCAACCAGACTCAGCATTATGCTTCCCCCCTACCATTGGCTCTCAAGTGTCCCACTTGTGGTGGAAATCACCTGGCTAGTAGCTGCCCGCGAAGGTCAAACGCATGTTTCCACTGCGGTGAGATAGGACACTACAGAGACCAGTGTCCCCGGAAGAACTTGCCCTCAGATGCAGCCAAGTTGCAAGTTCAGAACCAACAGCAGCAAGAGGTTAAGTCACAAGCAACCCCCGGCACCCCCAAAGGAGGATTCTTGCAGATTAAAGCAGCCAACCCTCAGTCACCTGCAGGCACTGCGAATTTCTCAGCTACAGGCAGAGGCAGAGGCAGAAGCAATGTCAGACCCACTTTTTATGCCAGAGTGAATCATGTATCTGCAGAGGATGCCGCTGGAGCAAGTGACATCATTGCCGGTATGTTCCCAATCAATTCCATACCTGCATTGATTTTATTTGACCCTGGTGCAACGCATTCTTTTATTTCAAAGAGTTTTGCTGCAAGAAATCAATTGCCTTCTGTTGCATTACCAAGACCTTATGTGGTGGAAACCCCTGGGGTTAGAATGGAGTCCCACCGTGGGTGTGCGGGACTTAACATAAAAATCCAAGGGGTAGACTTTAGAGCAGACTTGTTGCAGTTAGACATGTCTGGTTTAGATGCCATCTTGGGCATGAACTGGTTGGCCAGAAATAAAGGCAAGGTAGATTGCGAGATCAAAACAGTGTCATTGGTTAACTCTGAAGGTCAGAAAATAGTAGTAGAGACAGATCGACAAGTGCTGAAAGATGCCAAGAAACGTATGATCAACATGATAGCAGCTACACCTGACCAAGTGCCAATTGTACAAGAGTACCCTGATGTATTCCCAGAAGAATTACCAGGTAGACCCCCTGACAGGCAAGTAGAACTTGCAATAGAGTTGGTACCTGGTACCAAGCCAATTGCCAAGCACCAATACAGAATGTCAGCCAGTGAGCTGAAAGAACTGAAGAAGCAGTTAGATGAGTTATAAGAGAAAGAATTCATTCGACCCAGTACTTCACCGTGGTCAGCCCCAGTGCTGTTTGTGAAAAAGAAGAACGGCGAATTGAGAATGTGTGTAGATTACAGAGGTTTGAATGCTGTCACCATCAAGAACAAGTATCCCCTCCCAAGAATTGATGATCTGTTTGACCAACTTAAAGGAGCCAAAGTGTTCTCCAAGATCGATTTGCGCTCGGGTTATCATCAGCTCAAGATCCGAGAGCAAGATCGAGAGAAGACAGCCTTCATTACCAGATATGGATTGTTTGAGTTCACGGTCGTACCTTTTGGTTTGACTAATGCGCCAGCGTATTTCATGAATCTTATGAACCTGGTGCATATGGACCAATTGGATCGATTTGTGATTGTTTTCATTGATGATATTCTGATATACTCCAAGAGTGAAGAAGAGCACAGACATCATTTGCATATGGTTTTGACCAGATTGAGAGAGCATAAGTTATATGCAAAATTTGATAAATGCAGTTTTTGGTTGAGAGAAGTCGCTTTCTTGGGTCATGTTATATCTGAAGATGGAGTGAAGGTCGATCCAGAAAAGATTTCAGCAGTGATGGAATGGAAACAGCCTAAGACAGTGACTGAAGTGAGAAGCTTCCTAGGATTGGCGGGTTATTATCGCCGATTCATAGAAGGTTTCTCAAGAATATCTCGCCCACTCACTCAATTGTTGAAGAAAGACAAACCGTTCACATGGACTGACGCATGCGAGGAAAGCTTTCAGATGTTGAAGACCAAGTTGACAACAACACCAGTGCTGATTTTACCCAATCCAGAGAAGGAGTTTCAGATTTATTGTGATGCCTCAAAGCAAGGTTTGGGTTGTGTGCTTATGCAAGACGGAAAGGTTGTTGCCTATGCATCAAGACAGTTGAAGCCGCATGAGGAGAATTATCCCACACATGACTTGGAGCTAGCAGCTGTGGTGCATGCCCTCAAAATTTGGCGGCACTACTTGCTAGGAAATCGTTGTGAGATATTCTCAGATCACAAGAGTTTGAAGTACCTATTCACCCAGCCGGAGTTGAATATGAGACAATGCAGATGGTTGGAACTGATTAAAGATTATGATATTGATCTCCAGTATCACCCAGGCAAGGCAAATGTAGTTGCTGATGCCCTTAGCCGCAAGGCTTGTCCAAGCAAAGGCAGTCAATCAGAATACCCACCAGAGTTGCAGAGAGATATATTACGGCTGAACTTGGTAATCACAGAACAAGGTGAAGAAGCAGCCTTAGAGATTCAACCACTATTGCCAGACCAGATTAAAGCAGCCCAGGATGAAGATGAAGAAATTCAAAAACTGAAAAAGGATATCCAAGGAGAAAGTTCATCAGAGTATGCGATAGACGAGCATGGGATCCTTACCTTCCGTGATCGCTATTGCATACCCGACAAGAAAGAGTTGAGAGAGTTGATCCTAGCTGAAGCCCACTCCTCTCAATTCTCAATTCATCCAGGAGGCACAAAGATGTATCAAGATTTGAAGAAAAGATATTGGTGGAGCCAAATGAAGAAAGAAGTGGCAGAATATGTAGCTAAATGTGATGTCTGCCAGCAGATCAAGATAGACCACCAAAAACCATCAGGATTGTTGCAACCTTTACCAATTCCCGAATGGAAATGGGATAGCATTGGCATGGACTTCATCACTGGACTTCCCAAGACTCGTGAGGGATATGATGCTATTTGGGTCATTGTTGATAGATTGACCAAGGTGGCTCATTTCCTCCCGATCAAGCAAACCTATGGGAAGGATAAACTCGCCGAGTTATATTTGACCAGAATTGTGACACTGCATGGAGTTCCGAAGAAGATTGTGTCAGATAGAGGAGCACAGTTTACATCCAAGTTCTGGGAAAAGTTGCATGAAGCCATGGGCACCGATCTGAATTTCAGCTCAGCATATCACCCACAGACAGATGGGCAGACAGAGAGAACCAACCAGATTTTAGAAGACATGTTGAGAGCTTGTGCGATAGTGTATGGAGCAACATGGAACACCTGTCTACCATTTGCTCAGTTCTCATATAACAACAGCTATCAAGCCAGCATTCAAATGGCACCGTTTGAAGCACTTTATGGCAGAAAATGCAGGACTCCACTGAATTGGACAGAAACAGGAGAACGACAACTCATTGGTCCCCAGGTTGCTCAAGATGCAGAAGCACATGTCAGAATTGTCAGAGACAGACTGAAGATGGCACAAGACCGACAGAAGAACTATGCAGATAACCGCAGGAAAGACTTGAGTTTCGAAGTTGGAGATTATGTCTACATTAAAGTCACCCCATTCAAAATAGTCAAGAGATTTCAAGTCAAAGGCAAATTAGCACCAAGATATGTGGGACCGTTTCAGATAATTGGAAGAGTTGGGGAAGTAGCTTATCAAGTGCAGCTTCCGCCCAACTTATCCAGAATTCATAACGTGTTCCACGTATCCCAGCTTCGGAAGTGTCTGCGCCAACCAACAGATGAAGTGCCACTGTCAGATATTGAATTGCAAGATGACTGCACATATGCTGAAGAACCACTACAAATACTTGAAACGGCAGAAAGGCAGCTCAGAAACAAGAATGTCAGGTTTTGCAGAGTACAGTGGAAGAATCAAACACCACCATTCCCCTCCCCACCCTCCAGAGCCTCTCCCGGAGCCTCCGATTGGAGCCCCGCCGCCTACAGCTCCGCCTCCGCCGTCCCCTGCGCCGGTGGCCCCCGGGAACCAATCTCCCCCTCCCCTTCCCCATTTCTAAATTGCATTCGTCTGGAGCACCTTCAACCACCCCTATTTACTTTGCCGTTCTCCTCTGGCCAGGTGAAGCCCTGTGGAGCGCCGCCGTCGAAGTCCACCGCCGGCCGCAACCACCTCTCCGTGGCCAGCTCACCCCGAAGGCTCTGAGCTTCAGCCACCGCCACCAATGTGAGCTCCCAACTCCCCAGATGGTGTAATCGGCCCCGATTGAGCTTCCTCGCCGCCGGTGACTCTCTCCACCGTGAAATCCCCGAATCACCCCCTTCTCCCTCCCTCTCTCCCCGTTGGTCCCCGCAGATGCTAACCACCCGAAATGGGTTCCCCGCAGTCCCCTCTACCCGCCGGTACTCTCGGTGACCGCCGGCGAGCCCCCTAGTGCCCGGACCGCCGTCGCCACCGTTGCTCTACCGCGGCTGCACTGTCGCGGCCGGGGGAGGAAGACGATGGACGTGGCCCCTCCTTCGCCGTCGGATCTTACCCCCACCTTCTAACCTCAGCTGCTGGATCTCCCCGTACCGTTTCACCCGCCCCTTGAATCTCAGCCGTCCGATCTTCTTAACCGTACCGCTCCGCCTCCGTTGGATCACGCCCCGTACCGCTTCGCCCGCTCGCCATCTCCCCCGTCCGCTAGCTCCACGCGTCGCGCATCCAGACTGCGTGGGCGCGCGCGAGCGTGGGCCGAAGCCTCGGCCTGCCTCGCCTCTCCGCGCACGCGCGCGTTCCCCGTGGGCCGCGCTGGCCGTTGGCCGCGCGGGCCGTCTGCCGGGCCGGGCTGCACTGTTGCGCCAGGCCGGGCCTTTTACTGTTCATCGAATTTCCAGAGGTTTATTAATTTCTAAAATCCCAGAAAATCCAAATAAATCCTAGAAAATCACAGAAAATCCCAAAAATTCCCAAATTTCACCACATTGCCCCAAATATTATTCCAGACCCTCTGGTGAACTCCATTTCCACAGATTCATCCTAGAAAAATTCCTAAAATTCCATTTGGAGTGTTTATGCATTTTATTTCTTTTTAATTAGATTATTTTTCCTCGCTTGATTAGTTGCAAGCTGGATTTAATTTATTTTACGTGTTTACGCTAGTGTCGGAGATTCCGGAGATTCAAGAGCAGGCTCAGGATCCAGGTGCTTCGACGTTCGAGCTCGCAGAGATCATCCGGATAGACGGCAAGTCCCAAATCCTTTGATCATATTGTATCCCATAATGTTTAAATATGTTAATATGTTATTTGCATTGAGCTAGTTCTGAAATGTTAGTTCGAAAATAAAAATAAAATGTTTAGAATGTCATGTGATATATAGTTAGTCCTACCACCGCTAAATGCCATGATTAAATTGCAGCCATGCCTTTGAAACCCTAGAAATAATTATCTGATAATCTAGAGAATTGTAGGCTACTATTATCATGCAAAATGTTACACTAATAAGGTTGTGGCTGTGGGCCAATAGAATCTGGAAAACCCGACTCTAAGGTAGGGTGGTATGGGACACCGTATCTTAGAGCGGAGAGTGCCGGCGTGCACAAGGTAGGGTAAGCGTTGGGGGAGAGCCGCGAGACGGTCTTTGCCCACCTCTTATCCTAGGGCTGGAGTAGGGTAAGGGTGAGTGGGAAACCGCGGGACGGTCTACGCCCACCGCTTACCTTAGTTTGGGTCGCGGACCTGGCGAGGTTGCGGGCCATGTGAAAATATAAGGACTGAAACCCTTACGCTGAGCAAATGTCACAGTGATCGCTCAACCACAGGAGTTGACTTGTCAACACTTGTCTTTTAGCTGCTCAACTCGATTGAAACTCTACAGGAGGGTAGCAGTGAGGTTAGGTAGGCCGTGCGACGGATACCTAACAACGGTGGAATTCACTCGAAGCGGACGTTGTCCTCTCTTGTGTGTGTGTGTGTGTGTGTGTGTGGGTGTGAGCCAGACCCGAGTGAATTCTACTGGGTAGAGCCTATATAAAGAGTCGAGCAGTGAAAAGACCTGGCTTTCTTAACTCTTTAGCGGGAGTTGAGGGATCGTGTGGGTAAAGCTGAGCAAACTCTGCAGAGTCAAATAAATGGTATTCGAATACGCCGTGCTCCCGGTTATTGGAGCTGTGTCACTTGGGTGATTCCAGCAGCAAAGCTTAAGTAGATTTGTACGTGCTTTAACTTGGTTAGTTGGTTAATGAACTCTTGTTGAAAAACCCTGAGTTCTTAAGGAGTAAGTTTTGGGTCCGTCTTATTAAAAATGTTTGCAAATAAAATTGCATCCATCAAATGTAATAAACCAAGTATACTCCCTTCCTTTGACTTTCCGTGCATATAGTAAATTAAGATCCCTTTGGGATTTGCTGAGCCGGTTGTTTGGCTCACGGCTTGCTTAATCCAATCTCTAGAGGATCAAGACGAAGGAGAAGGTCTCCCTGTTGAAGAAGTCCCCGAGGATCTTTTCTTCGACGAGGACCCTTGGCTGTAGGTCTCCGCCGCGCTCGAAGCAGTTTCTGGAGCCTTTTGTAATGTATTATACTTTGGGCTTGCACGCCCCGCTGTAAAAACTGGATGTTATTCCGTATGTCAAATATATGCTGGACTTTTGTTGTTAGCATGCAATGGTATACTCTTGCGCGACAGTCCATAACTGTTCATGCGTGAATAGTTACGGGGTGCCGTGTCCGTACGCGCCCCTGGAAACGGGGGCGTTACAAGATGATCAAATCTTTCTCAAATCATATATATGACTATGCATGTGAGTATGCAGATGGTCTAGATACAAATATTTCTCCACAAGGTTTTCTCCAGAGCAGCAACAATCCTTGATATAGTTCAAATGTTTGCATATATGAATGCATGCTTACAAAGAATAAACTGTCATCAACGCGTCCTTGAATCAAGTAATACAAGCAGGTACGTAGTACGTGTAATATTGGCAACACACACTACACATCACAACAACACATGCAGGAACCCTCAAATCAAAGTTAATGCCACCTGTGATCGATGCCTTTATAAGATCATTTCTCCCACGCAGTACAAAGGGAGCGAGAATCAAACTTATAATTACGACCTCCTCTTGTGCAATTACATATATATTCTAATCGTCCGGGTGCATAGCATATATACGTGTGCGGTGTCCTGGCATGCACCGGCGTTGGGCGGGAAGAACATGCATGGAGGGGCACTTGCCCACTGCGCGCGGGAAGTGCACGAGCGCGACGGGCAGAGTGCAGGCCATGATCATGATGCCGACGTGGAGAAGTGCAGCTGAGTCAGCCCCGAGCAACCGTAGTCCGCTCGATCGGATGGAATAAATCGACAAGGCGCCTACTAACGTGGATATATAACTGACACATCTTTGGCGCCATTTAAGGTTTGACGAGAGAAGATGCAAATAGAACGGAACCCGAAGAGGAAGAAAAGAGAAACAGAGGCAAGATATAGCATTCTAAGGCTAGTAACACCCTTTCGTAATCTCTCATCATGAACAACTTGTAATTAGTTCATAGCAATAAAAATTATCTCTAAACTCCTAAATTTAAGGGACTTAGTCTTTTTTTTCTCACTATTCATAAGATTGACGACTTAAGAGTCGATAACTGCTGCACATATACAGTATTCTTCCATATTCATGTCCATATATATATAGTCCTATAAATGTAGACATCCACAGATTGTACGTGTTGCCTGATGTTTCATACGTACAAGCAAGCTACTTATCAGCTGGCTGCACAACTGGCGGTTCAATTCGCGAACGACACCGATCGCAATCAATCCAGGTATGCACATACCATATATATGCTGCAGGGTGCGCGTCGACCGTCTCCTGCCACATGATGCATGCATATTAGCAAGGTCGATGATCAGTTGAGATATATATATCGAGCACACTGATCAATCAGCTGCTAGCTAGCATTCCAGCTTCCCGTAAATATTCTGTCAGAAAGTGGTGGAGATACGGCCCCCGCCAGTTTATATATTTTCGGGAGTAATCACTACTAGCTTTTGCAACTTTAATTTGCTTGCACACATCAACACAACTCTTCCAAAAACATATGTACGACCACTAATTAAATCAATTTCTTCACAAGCAATTGCCCGATGGTGTGTGTTTAATTATGGAGAAATTAAAACAGCTGTTCGTTTGTCAGATTAGCACATTGCTGTAACAAAAAAAAAATCTGATCTGAGATTAGTACACAACGAGGATACATCGATCCAAAGTTTTGGAGAGAAAAATTGATGTTTGTCTAGCTAGTGGCTACAAATTAATCTACGGGGAGACACAACGTCGACAAGGTAAGGATCGCGTGCACATTTGTCTGCCCCCTTGCAGTACACCCAAAAGCTATGACGGAGACCCTCATGGCTTTATCCAAGTAGTCGATCCCTTCACGAAAGGACTTCCTCTACATTGCTCTTCTAATTTGCGTAGGTAAGTGGAGAGAGCTATCAGGTTAGGCTTAGATGGGGTTAATTATCTGCTTTAGAAATCCTGGTTCCGAACGAAACGGCAAAAGACAAGGAAAAGAATAATGAGATTTAGCAGCTAGCTAGTGAGGGAGATGTACAGAACTACAGATGCATGCATTTCCAAAGCAGCTTAATGAGATGTTGCTTGCAACCATGCAGAGGCGGAGATAGGCCTCGGGCCGGTTGAGCAATAGTCCGATGTCTAAAGAAAATAGTAGTAGAAATTTTTAGTATGCAAATAAAAAAATTTTGAATACATAGAATGAGGCCCAAGGTTTACGGCCTAGCCCAAGGTACATTCGTAGCTAGCCCAACCCAGCTCCCAAGCGGTGGCGACACAGCGTAACCGGCCTAGCTCGACCTCATCACCTGATTCACCTCAGTGCTCAAGCTCAAGTCCAATTCACAGGTAGCCCTAGCCCCCCGCCTCCTCTCGACTCCACAACTCTCCAACTCCATGGCTCCACCGCCCGATGCTGCGCTGCCGCCCCTGCCTCCTCTCCACAGCTCCACCGTCTGGTGCCGCGCTGCCACCCCATGCCTCCTCTCCACGGCTCCACCGCCTGCCGCTGCGCCGCCGTGTCCCGCCTCCTCTCCAGCACCTGCGGGAGCGGGACGACCTGTGCAGTAGCTTGTTGGTGAGTGTTTGGATTTGGTTCGAAACCCGCAGTTTGTTTGGCTAGGTTCCTTCGTTTTAGTGGTGGATTTGTTGTGTTCGTCGCCTCATCGGAATTGATTGTGTTCTCAAGAGTTAAGATGCGATGCTTGTTTGTTTAACTAGGTTTCTTTTCATTTTTTTGATGGATGCTAGAACTTAGCTTGGCACTTCGACTGCTTTCCTCTGCAATTTGCTTGCGTCAATGCGTGCTATTGGCTCCTCTAATCTTGCCTTTCTTGCAGGAACAGCCGCGACTTGTGCCATATATGTGAGCAATCTTCCCGGCGACATCCGCAAGAGGAAAGTCGAGGATCTCTTCTACAAGGTTAAGTTTTTGAATTGATTGGGTTTACTTTACTCGTACCATGTCCTAGTGCTTCTTGTCTGTAGGAAAGCGCAATATCAACTGTAATTTGCAATTTGAATTAATTGAATTGACTAGAAGGTGGAGATTATAGTTTCTGTTAGAACAAAAACCGTTGTCAGTTAAGGGATAGCTTAGACAAACTCACAAAAGTACCATCTAAACCTAGAGGTTTAAGATCCGGCGCTTTTTCATGACACAGCCACGCTATAGCCAAATCAAATCAGCCATCTTTACATGAGAAGCTTCAAATTGATGGTTGAAGATCTTAGTCCGACTGTCAAATTTTTAATACTGTGAAAATAAAGGTTATGTTATACTTTTGTTATGCCTTAGTGTTGATAGTATTCGGCGTTACCGGAGGATATGTAAAATCTTATCTCCCCAACTGCAACAACCATGTGTAGCCCAACAGAAATAATTTTCAGGGGCCTGCACAAGCAGTACTCCCTAGTAGCGGCTAGCGTCGTCACCACCAACTCCCAACGACCCCACTCATTTATGACACTCTCATCGAGTTGGTCACAACAAGACCTAGGACTGCGGGTTTCCTCTGGTCTTGTCTTGTGATTCTTGCAATGGAGAAGCTGCTGTCCTCCTCGCCGTCCCACCAGAGCCTCCCCGACCGCTTCCTCCTACCGCCGGAGCAGCGCCCGCCGGCCTCCGCGGCCGCCGTCTCCCTGCCCGTCATCGACCTCTCCCGCTACTGCGACGACGTGCGCAGGGCCGTCCTCCACGCCGGAAAGGAGTTCGGCTTCTTCCAGGTACATGCATGCACGCGCGCAACCTTCGTCGTTTCCGGCTGAAGATGCTGATGCCAATGCGCAATATATCCGAGGACACCACAGGTGATCAACCACGGCGTGCCGGAGCGGGCGATGAGGGCGATGGAGGCGGCGTGCCGCGACTTCTTCCGGCTGCCGGCGGAGGACAAGGCGACCTTGTACTCGGAGGACACCGACAGGACCAACCGCCTCTTCTCCAGCACCATGTACGAGTCCGCCGGCGAGAGCTACTGGCGGGACTGCCTCCGCCTCGCCTGCTACCCAGTCGAGCAGACCAGGGATGGCTGGCCCGACAAGCCTCCCGAGTTCCGCTCCGCCCTCGAGGAGTTCATCGTGCCGGCGCGCGCCGTGGGGATGGAGCTCCTGCGGCTGCTGTGCGAGGGCATCGGGCTCCGGCCGGACTACTTCGAGGGCGACCTGAGCCGCGGCGAGGTGATCATCAACGCCAACTACTACCCGCCGTGCCCGGACCCGAGCGTGACGCTAGGCCTGCCACCGCACTGCGACCGGAACCTCATCACGCTGCTGCTCCAGGGCTCCGTCTGCGGCCTGCAGGTGTCCTACAAGGGCGACTGGATCGACGTCGACCCCGTGCCGGGAGCGCTGGTCGTCAACTTCGGCCACCAGCTGGAGATCGCGACCAATGGGGTGCTGAGGAGCGTGGAGCACCGGGCGGTGGCGAGCGCGGCGGCGGCGCGGACATCGGTGGCGGCGTTCATCATGCCAACCATGGACTGCGTGGTCGGCCCCGCGGAGGAGCTCGCGGGGGAAGGCGGCGCGCGGTACCGCAGCTTCACGTTCCGCGACTTCATGCGCATCTACAAGACCGTCGGCGCGCGCAGGGACAGCGTCGACAAGGCCTTCAAGATCTGAAATACTTCAAGATCATCTCATCCATTTCCCCCGCCCCGACCTGCTCGATCAACTTCAGGCCGGGCAAGAATTAATATAGTCCACTCCGCTTGTGGTATACTCCAGTATCGCACTAGCTCGTCCACGTACTTATACTGTACTACTGGCACTAGCTAGATAATTAATTAATTAGTATGAACGTACGTACGTATTACACTGTCTGAGTTGAAACGCAGTGAAGGAAGAAACAGTACGTTAATACTTGTAGCAAGTGAGTTGATCTCTTTTACTCCACGCTTCTTTGCCCACAAATTAAGGTCATCTTCGGCGACGAACTATCTGTTGGCAAAAGCTTTCCCGACAGAACACAGCAGACGCTGTAAGTCCTGCCGCCAAAAGCATTTCTCGATAGACATATCTTTGCCGACAGACAGCAGTTTTCCAACAGATGGGTATTTACCGACAGATAGTAGAATTCCCGACAGATTGTTTGTCCGAAAATCACCTTTTCCCTGATAGACTGTCCAACGCGATATTTTCTTACGATTTCGAAATGGATTGACAGCTAAACAGTTGGGAATAATTAACACGAAATAACATTTAACTAATTATACATTCCATATTTATAACTAACATGTATTAAATAATCCATTAAATATGGCTTTAATACTAAATTAAAGCCTCAAGACCAATATAATCGTAAACTTTGAAAGACCGTTGCCCGAGTACCCCCTGGTCGGAGGGCCACTATATGAATGGGTTCTTTTGGGCAAATAGCTTATGGCTTAAATATTTGAATTCTAACTGTTCGCGCGAGGTAGTATGCACAAGAAAATAGTCGCATGCGAATTTGGCTAGTACAGCTGAACTTAGTACACTTTTTACTACAATCTTTCTATTGACCATGCCTTAAAAACCACACCGTTTAAAAGCTAGTTGCTATAGACAGTACGAGCATAAGCCAACAAAAAGCCATTTCGAACCCATATATTCACCCAACTAACTGCCACTCAGAAATCTCACGAACTGGTACATAGACCCGTCTCTAGGCAATTCCTGCCGTGCGGTGGATAAAGCATGTGTTTTATCCTCCTAACCGCATGATGACTTGGCCTTATGTCTCTGACGACAACCGCCTTGCAGTTGTCCTCATGATTCTCTCCCATTAACAATGATTGAAGAGCATTTATTGTTAGGATACTCTCGCTGACAGCAACTGTATGCTCCACTGGACGGGACGAATCGACAAGATGCCTGCTCACATGAATAACTGATACAATACCCCTTCAGTGCTATTTAAGATTTGACGCGAGAAGACATGCATGAACAGCGACCAACATGAACAAGAGAAAAACATAGATAGATTCTAGACAATCAAACAAGATCTTCCGACCAGATAGTAGATTACAGAGGCAAGAAATAGCATTCTACTTCTAGTAGCATCTCCTTTATAATCTCTCATTGAGAGTATCCTATAACCAATTTATAGCAATAAAAATCATCCTATTTTCCTCCTAAATCATTCCAAAAGGCTTAGCTTTTTTTCCCCACAATTCAGAAGATCGGCAATTTGATCATCGGCAATAACACATCACATAAATTAACCAATCTAAAATGGCATGTCGAACTAGCTAGTTTGTCACTTGATGCATTCATTCAACGAAACTCTTAATTTTGTCCAGGAACTCAACAACGTTCATTACATAACTCAATAGATACTTGGTAATAGTTGTCCAAAAGCTCACAGTGCCAGTTAACCAAATTCTATTACAAAATGTGACAGCACCCCCACAAGATCTTCAAAGGGTCAATGGCTACCCACATCAGGCCGGTTCCATTACAAAATGACAGGTTGTCCTTAACTAAAGGAAACCATCAGGTTGTCTTGCACAAACAAAAGTTAGCATTTGTGATGTCCATCAGCATGGTGCGAGCACTGAACTTAGTAGGTCCTTCCAGTTTTGCCTGCAAAAAAAACATACTTTAGTGATTGCAAGCACAATAGTTGAAGGAAAGATAACCATCCAAAACCTACAACTAAAAATATATCTTCTCTAGATTGCAAGCACAGAATGCGTACCCCATCCAGCTGAATGCATGGACTGCTGAGATGGGTGTGGATCCTTTTGGAACGGCATCCTGGCACCCCTGGGAGAAGGCACTGGGCCCATCCGCCCAGGGTTGGTTGGAGAGAGTGGTCCGATCCAACTCGGCCTGAACTGGACGGAGACCCGATGCTGGCCCTTGGCCGATCTTGTCTCTTCTTCTTCTTCTTCTTCTTAACTATGATCGATCAGATCACTAGCTAGGGTGCTTCAACAGCCCTGCACTATCTGAGAGTTGATCCCCCCTGCTACCTGGTCCAGAACGCCCGGAGTCCCTCTCGGATTGGGAAGCATGGACCCGGCTAGGCTAGGAACCTCGCCTGCTGACACATGCTGATTATGTCTGCTACTGCTGGAACCATGCTGCTCCGCTTCACTGGTGCTTCACTGGTACTGGTGCTTGAAAAGATTGTGGTATCCATGTTGAGTGTCGACGTTACTACGATCTCCCTCCGTTTTTTTATTAAACGTATTTTGCTCACGACTAAGTCTGGAAATCAAGAGAATGGAGAGAGAAATTACTATGATGTCCCTTAATATATTATGAACAAGAGAGAATAGTGCGGATGAGTGTTTACACATAATTGTTAAAGAGAGAGGGAAGATAAATAACAGCATAAGAGAGAAAATGCCGTTAAAGTTGCATGCATGTATGTCTTATATTTTGAAACAAAACTGGAAAACTATACACCTTATATTTTAAAAATGGATGGAGTATGTGGAGTAGCAATGTAGCATGAGTGCTTAATGCATCTAATGATGTTTACAAATTCTAAAAGGGTCCATTTTATTACCTCACTGAGCACATGTTCTATGAAAAAAAAATTAGTCAAATAAAACATGGGAATTTCAACCTATTATTAGTTTATTGAGCAACATACTGTACGGATTCATGAGGGCCAAGCGAAACCTAGCGGGCACGGCACTCCGCCATACTTTAATTCTAGATCCACCACTAGTATTTCATTGCTCTTTTATGGTGTCCGCACATACGGATTCGGAGAAACAAGCACACCGAACACCAACCACTGAACATGAGAAACCAAAGAAAAATGACAGCGCAAGTGCAGAACACCAACCACTAGTATTTCCCTCTATCTGTTCTTGATTCAGACTTTTCAGTTGATACACAGACTGACTGAAAACTTCTTCTTCTTCTTCTTCTTCTTCTTCTTCTTCTTCTGGCTGTGGCTGTTCTGCAAACAATTCTAGTTTTTCATCTAAATGCTGGTTCCACCTCTTAAATTCGCAAGATTGTTTACTGAACATAATAGCTAGCTTAGCACGGCACTAGATAGCTGAAGAAATGTAATTTCACAACACTCGAAGCTACTTAGTATTAAAAAAACACTGAAGACTAGAGGCTACAACTGAAGTACTGTCGTATTTGCTTAATTAGAGCATATCAACATACACATGCCAAAGGATTCGACTTGCCCTGCAGAAGCAAGAGGGACATCACAAACCACATACTCCTTCCTCCCCTGGTCGCAGCACTGAAGCTTCCGCGCCGTTGCTGCTGCCGAACGGCGGAGCATCGCATCGCCATTGCGGCAGCTCCCTCCTCCAGCATCGATCATTCATGCTGGCGCCGGCCAATGCATTGGTGACAATAATACGTCTCCAGTGCACCAAATCATCAGAATCAAACTGTAAGCTACATTGACACAAGAAGCTATGCAGCCCTGTAGTTATTATGGCAGGATTCACACTTTGGGCTCGATTTATAGAGAGATGGAAGATGAGATTTGGGGACGGGATAAACACGAGGGAAACGTCGGTGCATCTGCTGCCACAGCATCTTCAATGGATATACTCATCAGAAATGCTAATGCTTCACAGTTCACTCCACCTGGATCTTGCTGCCTTTTCTCCTTTCCCTCATGCTCGTTTGTTTCTTTGGGCCCTCTTTCCTAGTGGAAGGAACACGATGGCAAGCTGTTGGTTAGTGCTTCTCCTTTAGGTCTAGTACTCTCTGTGCCTTTCTTTCCTTTTTTTTTTCTTTACTTCTTTTTTGTGCTGTGTGGATGGATTTATCTTTCGCTTGTTTGAGGCTGCTTCTTTAATTTCTTCCTGGAAATTCTCTAAAGCGGTCCATCATCTGTGGTTGATATATGCTAGTATATAATTCTCCTCCTGGAGTTTCAGGGGTCTTGATGACTAGTTGCAGGTTGCAAATATTGTACAGAGAAATTATGCGTGGAGATTTGCTCCTCAAAAAGAAAGATATGTTTGGACATTCAGTTTTGAGGAACAGTTGAGCTTACATTTGTCGTGTGGGGCTTCCATTGCTGTGCGCTTTAAGGTTTTAGTATTAATTGTGCCTCATGGAAAAGGAGGTGTGGAGACTAGTTTAAAGTATTGGTTAATCCCTATCTCTTCCTTCTTTTGATGGGAAGGTATGCAGTGTACTCGTATCTCCCGTGCACTCAAAGCGATATGAGTCATTTACGAGGAAAATAGCGGTCAGGATGGAGGCAGACACGTACCCCAATCTTTTTCCGCTTACCCCCATGCACTTCCAAAGACTTCAAAATCAACCCGTTCTCCACACCCTCCCGTCCGTCGCGCTCGATGAAGGCGGCAATGGTGAGGAACTGGAGGAGGCGCGCCGGTTACTTCTTGAGCACCGGTGCCTGTGTTAGCCCAGGCCCGATGTGAGAAGCACAGGGGAGTGGAGAAAGAACGATCGAAAACACAAGAGAGGAACTATTTTTCTCCCGGCAACGCACGCCTTCTTGTTCTATTTACTCTGTTTTCTTCTCAAACTCACTCGCCGACTTCACAAGGACTACAGGGTATATATACTACTGAGCCACACATGCCACTCACCCACTACGACTACCGATCATCAACCATGGTAGTTTCGACTACTGACTATCGACTACAGCATCAACGACTACCGACCATTGACCACAGCAGCTATGACTACCGACTATCGACCACGGCCGTTTCAACTACCATCCATTGACCACAACAGCTACCACTGTTTGACCATGGCTATGACCACTGTACAGTACTCGAATAATGAGTACATTTGGCTACGACCACTATGGCTACAACCACTATATAGAACATGACACACTAACACACAATTACGATCACATAGTACTCGAACACATCGAGTATTTCAACTACGACCACACTCAATAGTAGCTACGACTACAGAGTATAGCTACAACCACTGCCAACAACAAGATTATTTCTAACATTCAACCCCATAATCTTGTTGTCATCCTTCGTGAGTGCCTCTTTGCCGAACTTTACATCAGCACCGGTTTGTCATCAGCACCGACCATGACAAGATGCGCCTCCTCCTACTTCGGCTTACAACACTTACTGGCAAAGTGCCCACGTTCCCCACAGTTGTAGCACTTCACCTTCTTGTTGGTCTTGCACTCACTGGTGTCGTAGTCGTTGTCATCCTCGTCGTCATCATCATGGTCGTTTCTATGACCACGACCTCCTCTGGCGCGGTCACAACCACGATCACGGTCCATCTTTATGCCACTGCCTGACCCTCCTCTCTTCTCCTTGTTGAGGGTCTCTCATTGCGTGCGCCGTAAGCAACAGATGCTCACTCTAGTTCGCGTCGCCGTAACTGGTTCGGACATGCTCGTTGTAGGCTTTGTATCGTCCAACGAGATCTTCAACAGTGAGGGTCTTCAAGTCTACACACAGCTCGATGGAGGTCATGAGCTGCATGTATTGTGATGGGCCAGCCTGGAGAAACCTGCGAACCATGGCAATCTCATCCACTGTGGTGTCGTCTAACGCTCGGATGTCGGTGACAATTGATGTCACCCGACCGGTGAAGTCTTCAACGGACTCCCCTTCTCCCATTTTCAACCCTTCAAAGTCTCTCTTGAGGGTCTGGAGCTTGGCTTCACGTATGTGCTTGTGCCCCATGTGCGCCGTCTTGATTGCCTCCCATGCCGACTTCACCATGTCTTTCACGGCGAGGGAAGATATGATGTCCTCCAGCACCGACTGGTATATGGCGTACAACGCCAACCGGTCCTTCTGGTACTTGGCAGCGCTATGCTTGACTGCATCCCACATGTTCTGAGCCTGAAGAGTGGCTCACATCTTCATCGCCCAGATCGTGTAGTTGGTACGGGTGAGCTACGAGTACGTCAATGTCGTCATGCTTTCCCTCTTCACGACCTACGAGTCAGTCGGACCAGCTCACAGCAAGCCTCGTGTTGCGATCGAAGACACACTCCTTCCTCCGCTCAGCATGTTCTCCAACTAATGGAAGTTACCGAGGAAACTTCTTCTCTGACTTACGGAGAACATCTACACTTCTTCCCCGACGCACGGAGAACACCAAGTCTTTGATTCTTTGACTTGCAGGAATCACCAAGCTCTGATATCAAGTGTTGGCCAAAGCCCGAGGTGAGAAGCGCAGGGGAGTGAAGAAAGAACGAGCGAAAACACAAGAGAGGAATTGTTTTTCTCCCGACAACACACACCTTCTTGTTCTATTCACTCTATTTTCTTCTCAAACTCACTCGCTGACTTCACAAGGATTACAGGGTATATATATTTCTGAGCTACATAGGCCACTCACCCACTATGACTCCTACCTCTGTCGCTCCCCAGGTCCGCCGCTCAGCTCAGCCGCCCATGTCTGCTACAGGGACCAGCCGTCTACCCATGTCGCTTTGTTCAATCGCCCCATGACTGCTACATCGACCAGCCGTCTACCCATGCCACTTCGCTCAACTGCACCATGACTGCTATAGCGATCAATCACCTATCCATGCCGGACAGTTCACCAACCAAGGTATGGCCTGCATCATCCACGACAACCCGTGCTGACGCCTGCACGACCATAACCACTGGCTTCAACTTCGGCTGTTCCTCGATCGCTTCTCTGATCTGAACTTGTCTTCTACCGCGGTACTGCAGCTACGACCACTGCAGACACAAGCGCCAAGACCACGAACAAGCAGGAGCTACGACCGCGGTGCTTACGACCATAGCGCCAGTAGTTACGACCACACACCGATCGTAAACGACCACGCAACAACCCTGTCATTACGACCATGCACAATGTGGTCGTAAGCGACCACTGACTATCGACTACAGTAGCTACAACTACCGACCATCGACCACGGCAGCTCCGACTACCGACCATCGACCACGGCAGCTCTGACTACCGACCTTTAACCATGGCAGCTTCGACTATCGACTATCAACCACGGCAGCAATGACTACCGACCATTGACCATGGTAGTTCGACTACCAATTATCGACCACAATAGCAACAAAACAACTACCGACCATCGACCACGGCAGCTACAACTACCGACTATCAACCATAGCAGCTTTGACTACCGTCCATCGACCACAGCAGCTACCAATGTTTGACCATGGCTGCGACTCGACACACGACTATATTTGGCTACGACCACTGTGGCTATGACTACTGTAAAGAACATAACACACTAAGACACAATTACAACCACGCAGTACTCGAACACACCGAGTACTTCGACTACGACCACACTCAACAATAGCTACGATTATCGAGTACAGCTATGATCGTCGTAGGCTTTGTACCGTTCGATGAGATCTTCAATGATGAGGGTCTTCGTCTACACACTGCTCGATGGAGGTCACGAGCTGCATGTATCGCGACGAGGCAGTCCAGAGAAACCTGCGAACCACGGCAATCTCATCCACCGTGGTGTTGCCCAACGCTCGGATGTCGGTGATGACCGACGTCACCCGACCGGCGAAATCTTCAACGGACTCCCCTTCTCCCATCTTCAGCTCTTCAAAGTCTCTCTTGAAGGTCTGAAGCTTGGCTTAGCGTATACGCTCGTGCCCCATGTGTGCTGTCTTGATTGCCTCACATGCCGACTTTGCCATGTCTTTCCCGGCGAGGGAAGACATGATGTTTTCCGGTACGGACTGGTATATGGTGTACAACGCCAACCGGTCCTTCTAGTACTCAGCAGCGTCAGGCTCGACTTCATCCCACTCGTTCTTGAGGAAGTATGCGAAGGGGCGAGGAGGCAGAGGGCGATGAGGTTGCGGTAGATGGGGAAGATGAGCTTGCTGACGCGCATGTTGAGCGCCAGCCGCGACACCACGTGGAAGCCCACGTAGCCGAGCTGTAGCGCCAGCATCGCCATGTGCAGCCGCGCACGCTCCGGCATGCCGCCGCACATCCTCCTCCCCTCCGTACCGGCGGCGCCATGCACGTCGACGTCCCCCATGAGCTATATATAGGCTTTAGCTCCTCCTCCCCCCCTCTTCCTCCTAGATAGCTTGTTCTATCCGGCCGCCAGTACTGAACTGAAGCAAGTGCGCTAGCTGTGACTGCTGTAACATGGTGCAGGCTGTTGTAAATAATCTTGTTTTAGAGTCATGTGCAAAATTTGGGTGTAATCGAAGTCGAATTGCAGCCGCAATTCAAAGTCGTAGGTGGAAACCAAGTCGAAGTCGTATTAGAATCAGAGTCGGAGTAGGTGTTGAGAACCCGTGTTGAAGTAGGACAGCCGGGTATAAAAAGAGGCCTAGAGCCATGTATTCGATGGACCAAGCAATTGAGAAAAGACCAAAAAGAGGGAGAAACACAGAGCATTGTTTTGTCGTGTGTTTGCGCAAGACGTGGTCGGAAGGACTCACGATCACCGCAAGCGTGATCGGGAGGAGTTACGACCACGGCAAAATTCCAGCAGGCGTGGTCGGGAGGCGCTACGACGACGGCAAAGGAACAGTGTTTTTACGACTACGGCTAAGGAGCGAACAACGTGGTCATAAGGGGATCGACTACGCAGGGAAGGCTACGACCACGGTGAAGGTGGTCATAAGGAGTCGAAGGTGGTCGTAACGAGCTACGACTACACCAGGAAGGCCAGAACGTGGTCGGAAGCAACTCCGACTACGTTGAAGGAAGTGAACGTGGACGTACGAGTGTTCGACCACGGTGAACAGTGATCGCCAGCATCACTGCGTGATCGTAGAAGGCTTCGATCACGGTATCTTGAGCGGCTGAAGGAAGGCAGCGGCAGCGATATCGCGGAGTGGTCGTAAATTGCTACAGTAAATTTACGACCACGCTGAAAAGGCGATCGGAGGAGATTGAGGCGTTCGGAATTGGTCGTAAGTACTCTGAACCGATCGTATTTGATTCTCACCGGTCGTAAACGACTCTAACCGGTCGTAAAAGGTCCTGAGAGGTCGTAAGACCTTACAACAGTTGGTATCAGAGCATCGGTGAACCATGGCGGAGGCTTCAAAGATGAAGGAAAGCGTGTCGCTGCAGTACCCGATCCTCAGTTCGGATAATTACCCGATCTGGGCGATGAAGATAAAGGTCAACATGATCGCACAGGGAGTCTGGGGTGCGGTTGAACCGAAGGAGAAGGACAAGGTCCTCGATGATCGTCTCGACAAGATGGCGATGGCAGCGATCTATCAAGCTGTGCCCGACTCGATGATGCGACAGCTGGTCGGCAAGGAGACGGCGAAAGACGTCTGGACTACTCTGCAGATAATGCACCAAGGAGTAGATCGAGTGAAGGAAGTTCGACTTCAAACATTAAGGAGTGAGTTTGAATCATTGAAGATGGGAAGAGACCAGACAGTGGAAGAATTCTCTGGGAAGTTTAATGAAGTCGTAAACGAGATCAAATCTCTCGGCGACGACTTGAAAGATGAGGTGGCGGTGAAGAAGTATCTACGAGTACTGCCGGAGAAGTTTCTCCCGGTCGTAACTACGATCACGTACTCACAAGACCTCTCGAAGATGAAGGTGGAGGAGGTAACTGGGGCGCTCAGAGCACACGAGCAGCTTCTGAAAAGTTACCAAGCCGACAATGAAGGAAAAGGGCCTTACAACCAACAAGCATTGTTTGTAAAGGATGACACGAGGAACCGAGGAGAATCGTCATCAAGGGGCGGTCGTGGACGTGGACGTGGCCGCGGCGCGTCTCATGGGCAAGGACAAGGACGAGGCTATGGCCAGAGTGGCCGTGGAAGAGGTGGTCGAGGAGGTCGTGGCGGTCGTGGAGATGGCAATCACCAGACGGACAAATCTGATATCCAGTGCTACACATGCGAGAAATTCGGACATTACGCTGCCGAATGTCGGAGCCACATCCAGTGCCATAACTGCAAGAAGTATGGTCACTATGCTGCGAATTGCCGGAGTAAGAAGAAAGTATAGGAAGCAAACCTGGCTCAAACGGATGAGCACAAAGAGCCGACATTGCTGTTGTCGCTCTGCACTGCAGACGAACCGACAATGGTTCTATTAAACGAAGAGAAAGTGTTTCCGAGTCTGTTGGAGAAAGGAGAGCAGACTCAAGAGCGGACGGCAGACTGGTATCTCGACAACGGAGCTAGCAACCACATGACGGGTACGAACTCGATGTTTTACGAATTAAATAAGAATGTGCTTGGAAGAGTACAGTTCGGAGACGGCTCGACCATTCAGATAAAAGGGAGAGGCACGATCCTGATGCAGTGCAAGGATGGAAGCCAGAGGAGATTGTCGAATGTATACTACATTCCAAGTCTACGAAGCAACATTATAAGCCTTGGACAATTGACTGAAGAAGGTTGTCGGATTGAACTCAAAGACACATATCTGAAGATGTACGACCACACTGAGCGACTGCTAATGAAAGTACAGAGAACGGTAAACCGTCTGTACAAAATTCAAATTGAAGCATGCAAACCAAAGTGTATGAAGACTACAACCGATGATGCGGCCTGGCTATGGCACGCAAGATTCGGACATCTGAATTTCCAGAGTCTCAACACGATGGCGGGAAAAGAGATGGTGGTCGGATTACCGATAATCGACCACCCGGAGCAAGTCTGCGAAGGCTGTCTGGTGGCGAAACAAACTCGTAGCGTTTTTCCACAGCAGACGAGTTTCAGAGCTTCGCAACCACTCGAGTTGGTTCACGTAGATCTGTGCGGACCAATCACACCTCGTACAGATGCCGGGAATCAATACTTCATGTTGATCGTGGATGACTATTCAAGAGCCATGTGGGTGTACATGCAGAAAAGCAAAGATGAGGCAAAGACGAACTTTCAGAAGTTCATAACTCTTGTCGAAAACGAAGTCGACAAAAAGGTGAAGTCGGTCAGGTCAGATCGAGGAGGAGAATTCCTCGCGAAAGTGTTCGACTCGATTTGTGAAGAGAAGGGTATTGCAAGACTCTTCACGGCTCCGTATTCACCTCAACAAAACGGAGTCGTAGAGAGAAGAAACCGGACCGTGGTCGAAACGGCTAGAAGTCTGTTGAAGAGCCGATTCCTGCCCGGGAGACTTTGGGCAGAAGCAGTACGACATGCTGTTTATCTGCTAAATCGTGCGACCACGCGATCACTGGATGGAGTCACTCCATATGAACAGTGGTCGGGAAGAAAACCCAATGTCGAGCATCTAAGGGTCTTCGGATGCTTAGCCCATGTGAAGCCATCCACTTATCTCAAGAAGCTAGACGACCGGAGCAGACGGATGATTTATCTTGGCTCGGAACCAGGCACCAAGGCGTACAGGTGCTATGATCCGGTCGAAAAGAAGATTCATGTGAGCAGAGACGTGGTCTTCGAAGAGAACAAACATTGGGAGTGGGAAGAACACGAGGACATTGAGAAAGACATGTCGAAGTGGGTAACCTTCGAAGTCGAAGCAGTCGATGCTGACAATACGGAAGAAGCTACGACCACATCTCAAAGCCAAAATTCGACCGGTGCTGATGATCAGGAAGTCTCACCTAATGAAGAAGAGTCTGATGAAGAAGATTCGAGCGATAGAATACCGAACATGAGAAGCATAAGTGAGATTTATGCACAAACTGAACCAGTGCAGTCTGAAGAGCTAATGCTTTACACGACTGCAGAAGAACCTGGAAGCTATGAAGAAGCAAAGGGAGATGCATACTGGAGAGCAGCTATGCAGGAAGAGCTGAAGTCGATTGAAGAGAATGACACATGGGAACTCACCGATTTGCCAAAGGGTCATCGAGCAATCGGTTTAAAGTGGATCTTCAAGGTAAAGAAGGATTCCAAGGGAGAAGTCGTAAAACACAAAGCACGACTTGTGGCGAAATGGTATGTTCAAAAACAAGGCATCGACTACGAAGAAGTCTTTGCCCCAGTAGCTCGTATGGAGACTATACGACTACTTCTTGCATTGGCAGCAAACGGTGGATGGGAGATTCACCACATGGATGTGAAAACGGCGTTCTTGAACGGAGACATTAAGGAGGAAGTTTATGTCTCTCAACCGCCGGGTTTTCAATCCAAAGAGCAAGCCGAGAAAGTATTGAAGCTGAACAAAGCTCTCTACGGACTTAAGCAAGCACCACGAGCATGGAATTTGAAGCTTGACAAAAGTCTAACGGCACTTGGGTTCAGAAGAAGCAACTCTGAACATGCTGTGTACACGAGGGGAGATGCGAAGAACAGACTGATCGTGGGCGTTTACGTGGACAACTTGATCATTACTGGATCGAGTTCGAAGGAGATTATAAGGTTTAAAGAAGAGATGAAGAGGCTGTTCAAAATGACCGATTTGGGACTTCTGTGCTACTACCTCGGCATTGAAGTAAATCAAACCGACAACGGCATATCACTTTGTCAGTCGGGATATGCTCGAAAGATTCTGGAGAAGTCGGGTATGGAAGAGTGCAATCCATGTCAAACCCCAATGGAGAATCATCTGAAGTTGAGCAAGACAGGCCCAGGATCACCAGTTGATGCCACGACTTACAGGAGCATTGTCGGAAGTCTACGGTATCTGGTGCACACCCGACCAGACATCTTGTTTGCGGTCGGATACGTAAGTCGTTTCATGGAGAAACCGACTCAGGAGCATATGAATGCCGTGAAGCACATCCTGAGATACATCAAAGGTAATTTGAATCTAGGGATTCAGTACAAGAGAGGAGGTGGAAAGTCGTTGCAGCTGACGGGCTACAGTGATAGCGACATGGCGGGAGATGTCGACGATCGAAAGAGCACGACAGGCATAATGTTTGTGCTTGGGGAGAGTCCGATCAGCTGGCAATCTCAGAAGCAAAAGGTGGTTGCATTATCTTCATGTGAAGCCGAGTACATCGCAGCGAGCGCGGCATCTTGCCAGGGAGTCTGGCTCGCTCGACTGTTGAGTGAATTGTCAGATGAAGAAATTCAGAAGGTAACGCTCAGGGTTGATAACAAATCGGCTATTTCACTGAGCAAGAATCTGGTTCTACATGATAGAAGCAAACACATAGACACAAGATATCATTATATCAGAGATTGTGTCGAAGAGGGGAAGATCGATATCAACTATATCAGAACCGAAGAACAGAAAGCAGACATATTGACAAAGTCGCTGGGGCGGATAAAGTTTTCAGAGATGAAGAAGAAGATTGGCATGATCGAAGTCGAAAAACAAGATTAGGGAGAGAATGTTGTAAATAATCTTGTTTTAGAGTCATGTGCAAAATTTGGGTGTAATCGAAGTCGAATTGCAGCCGCAATTCAAAGTCGTAAGTGGAAACAAGTCGAAGTCGTATTAGAATCAGAGTCGGAGTAGGTGTTGAGAACCCGTGTTGAAGTAGAACAGCCGGGTATAAAAAGAGGCCTAGAGCCATGTATTCGATGGACCAAGCAATTGAGAAAAGACCAAAAAGAGGGAGAAACACAGAGCATTGTTTTGTCGTGTGTTTGCGCAAGACGTGGTCGGAAGGACTCACGATCACCGCAAGCGTGATCGGGAGGAGTTACGACCACGGCAAAATTCCAGCAGGCGTGGTCGGGAGGCGCTACGACGACGGCAAAGGAACAGTGTTTTTACGACTACAGCTAAGGAGCGAACAACGTGGTCATAAGGGGATCGACTACGCAGGGAAGGCTACGACCACGGTGAAGGTGGTCGTAAGGAGTCGAAGGTGGTCGTAACGAGCTACAACTACACCGGGAAGGCCAGAGCGTGGTCGGAAGCAACTCCGACTACGTTGAAGGAAGTGAACGTGGTCGTACGAGTGTTCGACCACGGTGAACAGTGATCGCCAGCATCACTGCGTGATCGTAGAAGGCTTCGATCACGGTATCTTGAGCGGCTGAAGGAAGGCAGCGGCAGCGATATCGCGGAGTGGTCGTAAATTGCTACAGTAAATTTACGACCACGCTGAAAAGGCGATCGGAGGAGATTGAGGCGTTCGGAATTGGTCGTAAGTACTCTGAACCGATCGTATTTGATTCTCACCGGTCGTAAACGACTCTAACCGATCGTAAAAGGTCCTGGGAGGTCGTAAGACCTTACAACACAGGCTAGGGTGTGGCCATTTATATTGGTGGAGCAGGTAGAGGGAGTTCAATAAGATGGGTGGGTGCAGAGGAAAAGACAGGCGGTGAGCTAGCTGCATGTAGTGGGGCGGGAGCTGTGCGCGATCGATCGCTGCAGGGGCAGGGGCAGGTGGAGAATGGAGATCATACATCCTATCTCCACGCGTGTTCATTTGGACCGACGTGAGCTAGTGTACGTTTCTGTCGTCTTGTCGTCTCCCACGCCTCAGCCCAGCAGCAGCTAGCTCCTCCTGTACTGTACTGGTCTACTAGAGTTGCATGGCATGGGTTGCTTGTTTGCAAGGCATAGTGGGGGCACCTGGTTGTTGTTCATCAACACTCAAGCCTCAACTCGATCTCAACTATCAATTGGCTCTCAGTTCAGTTCTTTTTTTTAACTTCAGTAATTCAGTTCAGTCAATTAATCACATGCAATTTCGTAAGACACAAACTGATTCAAAGTAGGGAAATTTCTTCTCTGAATCAGGTTCAATCTTGTTGTGAGGTACTGATCATGACTAATCACACCACGGCCAAACGGCTGGACACCCATGCTACCGGCCCAAACCTGCATGCGTTCCAACAACATCCTTCTGATCTGTTGCTTTCAGTCGTACCGAGGTCTGCCGTCTGCATACATCCCTTTTCCCTGTTCATCAATGGTGAGAAGCACAGTGAGCACTGACAGGATACATATCGACTATCGAGTATGGGTAGCCTGGTAAGCTCCCCCTTTCCGGTGTCAACTCCATCTTCCTCAAGGACAGACATCACAAGTACATGCCTTTTTTAAGCTTATGAAATGCATGGTAGGAGAGCTACCCATCAAAAACCCATCTACCCCTACTAGGTCTCTTGCATATGTATCCTTGTTATCTTGACATCTTTTCTTATATTGTGTTGTAAACAGTGACAGAGCCAGAATTTGATTACATCATAGGCTCAGTGGTGGAATGATCTAGTCTATCTGGGCTGGATCATAAAAATGTTATCCAGACTAGACTGAATTTGCCCGGACTATATACTAGATATTTTTCAGGAATGTATAGGTATCACCCGGATGTTTTCTTCCTAATTATCATCTAAATTTGTGATCTTTGGATTAGAGATCAATGAGCCCATTGTTTTTAAAGGGTGATATTTTTTCAAGGGGAATGGGGTAGAATTCATGGGGAGCAGGGAGAATTCATGGCCATTGAATCTCTAATTCAATAGTCATAAATCTGGATAATAGTTAAGAAGAAAACATCCAGATGACGTTTAACAAAACCCTATTTTTTCACATCCTAAGCTGAAATCTATCCTATCCGGAGTGTGGCTCCGCCCCTGGTAGTAAACCTTGACAAAATTGCGTCTATCTTGCTCAAAAGGTAGGCTTGACATGCAGAAGATTACTCCCATAAATTGAACTAGTCCTAGTAACAAACCAGAGCACCCAGCAGCACAAGCATACGCAAAGATAAAACTACCCGGACAACTATGCCGTGCAAGAGAGACCCAGCATTAGTTCTCTTCATCTTCTTTCTGTCCATTCTCGTGTGCACCATTTTGGCCCAGACAAGAAAAGGAACGCAACCAAGTGAAGAGAGAACAAGCAAAAATATAAGAGGGAACTTTCTTTTTGACAACACACGTCTTTTCTCCCTTCCTCTTATATTTACTCTATTTTCACACTCACTGTCGAGCTCTACAGATTTACATGCTTTAAATAGGTCTCACGCATACACGGTTACACCACCTATGCACACACCCACTACTACTACATACTTTAATGGGCACTCCCTCTGATCTGGTTTTTCCGGCCTCAACTACATACTAAAAAGGGACGAGCTTTGCATGTGGGTTGCAGTCAGTAAGCATGCGTTTTAGACCGCAAATTGCCCATAGAATCATACAGGAAATTGCCAAGAGGATTTCAGACAGTATATCTTTTGCCAGATCGAAGTGTGGACACATGACATGCTTAACAGCAGATAAGGCTTTGAAACATTGCCCCCTTCGTGTATTTGATTTTTCATCAACAGCGTATACGAGTGGAAGTGGAACTGTAATTACATTGCAGGGTCAGCGTTATTAGGACTATATATGATAAGCTGACACAGTGGAAAAAAAGAGGGTAAAAGGAAAACAGGAAGCTTCAGACACTCCTTGAAACGGCAACTCAGACTACCTAGTAAGCTATTCCAGTCGTGTTGATCACATCACAGCATAAAACGTCGATGGTTCTTCAGGAAGCGATTCCTTGAGTTTTCCTTGAGCAAATCTCCTCAGCATTTCCAGGGAAGCTTTCGGTTGGTCCATCGGAACCATGTGACCAGCATTATGAACCTGCATTGGCACAGAGAAACAATTTCCTAGTCAACTATTTAGTCAGGCCATATACCTGCACTTGTTTTTATTCATTCTAGATCCATAGCCCATAGGTGTGCAAGGATTCTAATCTAATTCCATCTAAACATTAGACAAGTAGAACCAGGTTGAGTGATCCTTTCATGTCAGTATATAGCTATGACCAGACTTTCTAGGCAATCTAGGCATAGTTTATCAAGTACACCTGCATTCATAGTGGAACTACTCCCAATTTTGTACCAAGGTTCTGAAAAAAAGGAACAGTAGGTATATTTTTAAGATGAAGTGGAAGTGTTTTTATCACAACCTTGAGGAAACTGAGTGGCCCGTGGCTCTTCAAAACTCCAGCTTCAGTACCGTCTACTACGAACGATGACTCATGAGACGATACAAAGTCTTTCTGGCCAGACCATTCCATGGAGTGAACCCACCTCGAGTTTCCTGCTCAAACACACAAAAAAAAATCATACTTGATATCTTAACTACAAACCATCAACAATATGACGATGCACACACAAGACAATGAAGTACATAAAGCTAGCGATAAACAGTACTTTTAAGTACGACACATGCTAGGTTAATCACAATTTATATATCTCCTCCATAACTGAAAGTTGCAACTTGCAGTCAAATTACAATGCCTTAATATTTTATACATTTTCCAAAGGCAAGATGTAGATCCAATGTTACCATGCCTTTCCGATCTCAGTGGAAAACAAGATGCTATTCCCCCCCCCCCCCCAAGTACTTCAGATAGGACTACTTAGCATCAAAAAATCGACTGGTGAACTAATTTGATATCATTGCTTCCCATTACATTGAAATCTGCACTTTTGAGCATTCTAGATGGCAAAAATTTATCAGCAATAGTAATAGTTCCATGTAGTAGTAATTGGTCACTGTGGGTCTTTCTTTCGGTTTATGAATAGCCATATATGGATCACACAAAAACAGGCAGCTAGAAAAATAGTTAAGTATACACACTTTCAATATGATTTATTTTCATCAATATTCTCGAAAAAAAATATTTTTACCAACTGTATCAACTGTCAAGAAATCCAGAAATTACTGGCCGGTAATGTAACCAAAATGTTACTAGCGCTAGCCAACTTTGATAGATTTGAAGTGGTATTGACCAGACCCAGTGATGGCCAACACTATAGTTATGAACCTGGATTTACTGGTAGTAATATACGAGTCATGCATTCCACAGTAACTAAATTGGAGCATCCACCAAAATTATAAAGTTTTATTCGACGGATGAAGACCAAAACTATGTGCAGAGTTATGATGAGCAAAAGTGCAAAACTGAGAAGAAAAAAAATAGAGAGGCCATCATATCCTTACCAAGCCAATTGCATATAAGGTCGTACTCCCCAGCATATATAAGCACGTTAATCCCATCCTCAAGTAGAGCTGGGATGCCAACTTCCAAATTCCTCATCCAGTCTGTCAGCATTGCTTGATAAACAGTAGTGCTGCATGAGACGAATTCAATGTCGCCAACTCCAAGTGCCTCTCTGACTGCTTTATCACCAAAGAACTTCTCCAAGTTTGAGAAGTCATAGCAAAGTTTCCCTTCGCATTCCTTCCTAACATCATAGTACTGTAAAGAAGCCATTAATATGTAAGACTTTTCAGTCTTAATCAACAGAAGCAATTAGTTAACTTAACAGTCATTGCTTACTCACATTCTTTGTCCCAACAAGTTTCATAATAGAGTTGAAAATAGAATTGCAGACCATATATGCTGCCATGCATGACGCTTTCCCATTGGTACCTGAAACATCAGTAGGGGGTTAGTAACAATTCCTTTTATCTGAAGAAAACCTCAGGATGAGATTTGAATCATCCTAAAGTGGGTTCATTCAATCTCTTGTACCAGCACTGATCATTCAGGAAGGTCACCATATTTAGAAATATATGTTTGCCTCAGGCAAATAGCAAAACAATGCTCATATCTTGTGCTCATGATTACAAGGAAATAAAGTGTTTTGCTCGAAGGCTTATAATATTACTGACCACAAAGCTTTATTGCAAATTCACATGGCGGGATGAACTTGTTGATCCTTTCATAGTCAGATTTCTCAATAAGGTTCATGTCCAATGCATAGTCCGTGTAGGCTTTGTATTGGATTGCTGGATCCGTGAGACCATTACCAATTGCAAAACCCTACAAGAAAAATAGGAAAGAGTTATATACATTAACAAAGAGGCATTCGAGAATAAAAAGAGATTGCAAAGTTGGGTAAGGATCATACCTTTAGGTTTATGTGAATGCCCTCATTTGCTTTGTTTCCTTGGTGGACTCGACTTGCAAATGCTGGAATGTAGTGCCCAGCATAAGATTCTCCAGTTATGAAGAAGTCATTATTTGCAAATTCTGGATGCTTCTTAAAGAACACCTGAAATGGCAATTAAGAATAAATAATTATTACATATTACTCTTCTGTTTTGCTGAAGTCACAACTCAACACAATCAAGCCTTCGACTGATATACTACCCCTATAGGAATCCTTCTGTTCCATCTGGTCTGATTTGAGGGCTACAATTTTTATAAGTTAACTTTTGCTACCTTCAATGAAGCTATCCAATCAAATTTGATACACTGTTGGACTGTTGGTGCCTAGCCTCAGTAATGTACTACTGTATATGAGAGTATCCTGCTTGTTACAGCCTTCACGACTGCTCCCAGGACCTTACGACCACGTTCTGGCCGCTACGACCACCTCCTGTAGCCGTACGACCACGTTGTAGTAGTTACGACCACCTCCTGTGTCGCTACGACCGCTCTGTTGGTTCTCCGACCACACAGACAGTCGTTACAACCACACTATGATCTTTCCAATCACGTCTCGCTGCTCTGACCACGTAGTCGTAAACTTCAACTGAATTTACGACCACGTTCACCGCTTCTCTACGCTGCACTCTCTTCGACCACGCTCGATCACCGTAGTCGTAGCTCCTTACGACCACGCAGTGATTCTGTCGACCGTTGTGGTCGTAACACTTTACGACCACGACTTCTCATGTGGTCGTAACGACTTACGACCATGTCTTCCTGCTATGTGACCGTGATCGTAACTCCTTTACGACCATGTCTGCTGCTACTATGCACGCCACCACTCGATTGTCGTGGTCGTAACTCCTTTACGACCACGTCTGCGATCTCCTACTCACCGTGGTCGTAAATCGTTTACGACCACGTCTCGGAACACAAAGAACTCAATAAATTTCCCAGAGCCAAACCGCTCTTCTCTTCTTTATTTCTTTCTCTCGATCACACAGATCGCTCTCTCTTGCCTCTCGATCACACCGATCGCCTTGGTTTCTCTCGCCTTTCTCACCCTATTCTCTCGGTTACATGACTCTGCCTTTTATACCCTACTCTACAACTCCAACTCGGTTACGACCACTACTATTACTCGAACTCGGCTACGGCTATGAAACAGACTCGAACTCGACTACGATTGTGAAGCGGACTTGTATACGACCATAACCTAACTCGTACACGACTCCGACCACTCGATTAAGACCAGGACTACAATCACGACTGGAAAAACAAGATTACAACTCTACCACTGTTGTATTTTAAAAATCATTCATTATGATTATATTACGCTAGAGAACATTTTAGTTTCTTGATTGGTATTCTTAAAGAACTAATTGACCAAGCTGCTATAGTGTAATCACACACCACATGGAATTGATGAAATAAGGGGAAAAAAGTTAAGCACGTCAGTTAGAAGGATCGAGAGCAGTACCTGGAGAAAGTCATATAGGTCACTGCTGACACCTGTCTCATCATGACGAGTATCACGATCATCAGAGCTGTAGCTAAAGCCAGTTCCAGTGGGTTGATCAACAAATATGATATTTGAAATCTGCAGGCATCAAATTATATCAGAGGAGGATGTAAAGGAACCTATAGTGACGTAATTGACATGAATACATGATCAAATAGTATCTCAACATAAGCTAGGAGCTGACTGCAGCAATGACCACTGCCTTTAATGACAGATCGAACTTAGTGAACGATTCTTTACAAAGATTGAGAAGCAGCTCTATGAAGTGTCACACACTCATGTTGTCCTACTATAATAAGGCATGTAGTCCAGCTGCTGTGTGTTGTAATAACATGGAACTCAAAATAGCTAAAGGGACCAAATACGGTAAGTTTGTTGCAGTTGTCCAAAGTTGGTAACAGACACTAACAAACATGAAGGTTCTAGACCAAAGGTTTCCTTCAACAGTTACTGGATTCAACTGAGAGAATTTGAAATTGGCATTATCGTCAGTCGTCACTATCGCTTAACCATGGCTATACTAGTCAACACAGGTTGAAATAACTTAGACACGTTGCTTTCACCAAACGGTCCAATGGATTGCTTGCAAGTGAAAATACAACATTCATAATATCTATGACGAAGTTTGTGTCGATACTTAGTAAGTAAAGTCGGTTTCTTAACGAAACAGGGATCACACTAAACGTATGATGCATTAACGTATATATGGCCTTACCGTGTCCCAACCGAATTTGTTCCAAACAAGCGACATGTTGTTTGCAATGGTGAAAGGCCCGTTCTCGTAGAACACGGCCAGCTCGCTGCTGCAACCAGGCCCTCCGGTGAGCCAGATCACGACGGGGTCCTCCTTCTTCCCCCTCGATTCGAAGAAGAAGTAGAACATCCTGCAACATCCAAACGCACAAACGCTCACAATTGAAAGTTGCAATTTTTTTCCTCGCTAAAAACTAGGAACAATCTCTACAAAAATTTCAGGTCGCAGCGTTGTTCTCATCCAACTCCCTGGACTACCGTTACAAAGCTTGGAACTTTCACGCAAAAAAACCAAATTCCCATCCAAATAACACAGCTTTACTCTGGAGTAACCCAAAAAATTGATCAATGCCGTCTCACCTGGCGTCGTGCGTGTTGGGCAGGCGGTAGTAGCCGGCGTGGTGGCCGAGGTCCCCGACCTCCACGGGGAGGCCGGGCAGCCTCACCCGCCGCTCCAGCAGCTCCCCGGGCGCGACGCTGGGGGCATCTCCGGCGGCGGAGGGCCCGGCTTCCTTGGGGAGGAGGTTGAGCGCGCGGATGAGCCTCTCGGCCTGCGCCGCGGGGAAGTTGGCGTCGCCGGACAGCCGGAGGCCGTCTACCGCGGAGGCGGCAACCGCGGCGGCGAGGCAGACGAGGAGGAGGAGGAGGCGGGCGGTTGCCATTGGATTGGAAAGGAAGATGAGCGAGCAGTGTGCGCTGCGGGTTGACTTTATAGCGTTCGTGGTTGGTGTTTGGAACGGGCTAACTAGTACTCTTCGGAATCGTAGGCAGAGGGAAACATAGGCCTGTCTAAAATTAGTTTTAAATTTTTACTATACAATCTAACTTTTAAATAAAATATTTTTTAAGATAAAATCTACAAATTAATTATAGTACACGTTAAAAGTCTAACATATGTATCAACTAAATTCACAAGCGAGAATCTTTTTCCGTAATCTCTACCACAAACAGCTAAAATTTAAAATTTTCAACTAAAAACCATAAATCAAAGTACGTCAGTATCATGCCTTTGAGTAATCATATACCGAGTCTAATTATTGTTTTAGCTTTATTTGCATGTTTTCTTGTATATCTCTTTCTACGTGCTGAAGTTCAGAAAAAGGAGAGTTTTTTATTGGCCAAAATCATCGGTATTGGAAAAAACTTAACTATGGCACAGAGAAAACAGCGAGTATTTTTTTTTTTGGGCTCTTTATTACGTTACCTTCAAATCAATATGAGCCATCTAATGTTTCTGATTCAATGGATCAGATTAGTTGGAATTAAGTTATACTTCTCCTCTCCCGATATACTTCTAGCATAAATCCCTCGAGAGATAAAATTGTAATTGATCAACTGAGTTTGAAATGAACACGCATAGACGGACTAGTAAATTCTATCGGTCCATAATACCCTCACAAAGAAAAATTAGATTTATAAATAAAAGTCTATTATGTCTTCAACAAATCAATTGTTAGATTCTATTACTACTACCACCGTTTTACTATCGGTAGAAGATACCGTAAAAATTCCTATTTTTTAGCCAAAATAATCGTCATGGGAAAGAACTCAACTATGGCACCTGATCTGAGTTTCATTGTGATCAACAGAGAAACTTCATGGTATTTGCCGCGTTAATGCTGATAGTCAGTTTAACACACCCGATAGCTACTAGACAGGAACATAGAACGCGCAATATATTTCCTCCCTTGTCTCCGATAAGTCGTAACTGAATTTGCGGCACCGTTTCACGCCGTTACATAGACAAACGTTGCCCAAATCGAAAAATACAAACTAAATCAGTTGAGTTCGTTAATAGGCAAGCTGGTGACATCGTCGATGGAGCAAGTAAAGGGGCTTTCCGACATCTGGTGACGACGACTACAAGACTACGCAAAGAATCTGAATTCTGAATCCCCAAACTACAATGGTAAGTGAGTGCAATTCTGGTCACTTCTGTCTCAGTTTCTCTTCCATTTACTTCATTTTTTTTGCAGCTCAAATCTGTTGGATGTTGTCACTGTCAGTTTGGCTTGCTGGACTTTTCTCCCTTTGCCTTCAAAGCTCAAACAAACATCGTTTGGGTCCATGTGTATATATCTCGCCTCCCTGACAGACATACTCAGTTGTGAGCAGCTGTACTGTACAGAATCTGAACCTATCTAGTAGAGTTTGGCTTGGAAGGCTGGAGAAAGCAATGTGACGTCTCACTGAATCCTGTGCCCTTCCATCGGAGTACCGATCTGCTCTAGCTAGTTCTGCATGCATGATGATGCATCTGTGCTGTGGTGTAGCACAAGTGGATTTAATTAACAGACTAGCAAGCCGTTTGCCCATGACTTATGAGCAACTGACAGACGGAATCAAGAGCAAGCATTTAGCCGTTTCTTTTTCTTTTCATTTCTGAGATGGAGCAAGCATTTAGCTTTGGTCCTACAACAACATCCATGTTGTATCACCGAAGTGCAAAATAATGAATCTGAATATCTGTTCAGCAATTGACGTGCAGAGACCCTACACAGTGACCTTATGTAACACGCATACATAATTAGCACAGTAGAGTGCACACAAGCACACATACATTGATTGTTAAACACGTTATCAGTCCTAAGATATGGGACCAGAAGTAGTAGGGTTCCTTGCACGCAGCAGCAGCATCTATATCCCGAGTCCAGACTCGTTGATTGATTTAATGAAAGAATTGTAGGCTTGTAAGTTGCAGATTGCTTTGCTTGGCACTTCAGTTCATCTCCGGAGGGGGGAGGGGCGATTGCTTTGCTTTCGCTACTAGCAAATAGCAGCAGCAATTGGAGGCCAGCCACAGCGAGACTCGAAAACGAGAGGAAAACCTTGAAAGAACGCAACACCTCCATCCCTATCCACGAACAGTTTTGCTATTGCACAGGCGACTGAAATTTTTTTATGTTTCAGTCACCTGAAATTGCACTCTCAATGAACTAAAATTGCAGTCCCCCTCCAAAAAAAACAGCTGCAACTTTAGGTGATTCAGAGTGCAACTTCAGGTGACCTGAAATTGCACTCTCAATCAACTAAAATTGCAGCCCCCCTCCAAAAAAAAAACATGTGCAACTTCAGGTGATTCAAAGTGCAACTTGAGGTGACTGAAAGATAAAAAAATTTCAGTCGCCTGTGCAATAGTCTATCCCTATCCACGAAAGGCAACAGCTCCACCTCATATCAGTACCACTAGCTGCATGTGCGCGGCGCAAGCTAACTTTCATAAACCGCGCCCCATTAACCGGTGATTAGGAGCGATGGGAACATGCGTCAGGTAAAGCGAAAGCAAACGCGCACGTACGCCTCAGGCGAAGAGAAAGCAAATTCCACATGGATACAAGCATTGGACAGCCATCCCCTAGGTTTAATATAGAAAGCAAATTCCACGTGAATGCAAGCGTTGGTCAGACATTTCCCTAGGTTTAATATAGGAAATAAATTCCTCATGGATACGAGCATTGGCCATGTATCATCTAGGTTTAATATAAGGAGTATTTTGTTATCCTCTGTGGGTCAATGCATATCCTACCTCTGTCCGTGTCACCGAACGTGTGCCCTGCCCTACCTCTGCCTAGCCACGGGCGAAACCAAGTTAGGGCTCTCGGCACTGAGTCCAAATAATGTTTTAGAAAGGATCAGCGCCTACAGCACATATATGACCCTTAGGCCAGTCTCAGTGGGGGTTTCATGGAGTTTCATGGGCATTAAATACGCTGACATGTCATTGTATTGATGAAGAGAGAGATGATAAAAGTTTCATGGGAGTAGAGAGAGTTTCATGGGGATGAAACTCTTCTGCACTATTTCCAAAATATGGGTATGTTGGAAACTGGGACATGAAACCTCCACTGAGACTGGCCTTAGTGTACTTGATTCCTTCATTAAAGTCCAACGTAGGAGCACTAACAACTTAAATTCCTAGTAGATAGCAGTAGTCCACAAAGAGCCTCCACTTTCCTCGGCCCATGAGGCAACTATTGCAGGTGGAGCTAGCCTAAGAGAGAGAACTGTGGCCACGACGTCCATTTGATCGATCCCGAAACATGTCACTTCATAACAGCCCTCAACACCCCTGTTCGTCCCGTATGGTCATCCAGGAGGTTTGCACCATGTACGTCGCATAGCCGTACTCAGCCAGGCAACAACCAGTCGCCGAAGAATAGGAGAAATTGGCGTCATCGGCCGCCCTCATATGCCATCTGGCTGCAGCGCCGCTTGATCCTTGTTGCCTCGCATCCTCGCCGGTCGAAGGAAGCTTGGATCCACCCAATTAGTATATACTTTGCTCTAAATTTCTCTCAATTCTTTCATTTTGTTTCAAGAACAGAGGACTAAATTTATGAGTTAGAGTTTCAATATGATGATTGTTGATTGATTTTTGTTGAATTGTAGGATTAAGACTTAAGATTTTAATTTTGATTTTGGAATATCGGCCTAGCTCATTGAAAATCGGAAGGCAAAATTGTAGTATCTGACCACAATGTCAAATAAGTAAGCCATTTGACGTATTTTTCTATTATATTGTTCTTGAAATGTTGAATATATAAATATCTATTTGACTTTTCAACTAATTGATGATGATATCATGAATGATATACTTATTTGCTATGTGGAGAAACAAGAATTGACAAAAAAATTTCAATGATGTTGTGCTTCGAAACTTTATGAACTTGAAATAATGTAAATACTAAAAGATAATATATTAGCTTACATTTGATCATTTTACTATTTTTTACTTGAAAACTTTGGCCATGTTCTTTTCAGCTTCTAAAAGTTGCTTTTCGGCTTTTCTACAGTAACTGGCTTTTAAACGGAGTATTTTTTCAAGATAGGGTCTACTAATTAATTGTAGTACATACTTTACTGACTTTATTTATATTGACAAAAACCATACAAGAGTTTCTATTACTCTGTAATCTCTCGTACAATCAACCCAAAAGTCACAAGCCGCAGCAAAAAAGAACAGGCCCTTTAAATTGTTTTGTTCTCTTTAAACAGGCCATTGAGGTCAGATGATGTATTTTACCAATACCGACCCACTTTTGTTTCTGATTTCGCCCTTATTTCCTTCAGTTTGCTGCAACTAACCAATATTATTTCGGACTTCTTCATGTTGGTAATTGGTATTCTTTATCATCATACACTGTCATCGGTTATGTTAAAATATTTATACTAAAAATTAGCAGACCCATTACTATTTTGTACATTATTATTTGAAAATTATATATGTTGTTATGTATACAAGAAATGGTGAATCTCGATCACTTTGGTTCTAGTTTCTGCTCGGCTGCTTGCTTGCTTCAGGAGAAGGAAGAAAAAAACTATCAGCAACCCTCCAGTTCATTAATCTCTCCGTCTTCTTAATTTCTCGCAATTGCATTGCGTCACACAAACTGGGCTCAGTTAAATTGAGCCAGGCCGGTGAAGCCCACCCTATATCTCCACCAGCCCAATATCCTTATTACATATGCCAAGATGAGCTCTTCCCAGTACATCCAACCCATCGATCTGCATGCCATTTTGATTTCTTCTGCATCCATGCAATGCTAAGCTCCAACTTGCCCACACACACACACGCACACACACACTTGTTACAAGAAGCATTCGATCAATCTGCTTTGCTTCCAGAGTTCACACAAACTTCTTGCCACTGACCTTGGATTTATTGGTCGTCGTCTCGGCGGCGACCCTGCCGTCGTTGCCAGCGAGCTTCATGTACTTGTCCTTCCTGGTGAGCGCCGTGCACTCGTACCCGAGCTCCTTGGCGATCACCCTCTGCACGTGGTTGGCCACGTCCACGGCGCTCCTCCCTCCCGCGCCGCAAGTCTCCTCCGGCCGCAGCGCCGGCAGGAACGTCACCTTGTACCCCGGCCGCGGGTTCATGTAGAAGAAGTAGGGGTCCAGGAACTTCCAACCCCTCGCCGTCGACCCGTAGTAGGTCCACTGCTGCGCCTCCACCGCCACCGGCACGATCCGGTCCGTCAGCTCAGCGAACAGCGCCGAGAAACGCAGCAGGAACGGCTCCCGGCACGTCGTCCCCTCCGGGCACACCACCACGTCGCCCTCCTCCAGCAGCGCCGCGATGCGCGCCGCGTCCGCCGCGCGATCGCGGGTCAACGCCACCGCAGGGATGGGCGAGATGGCCGTGGATAGCTTGCTCACGCTGTACGTGACGCAGGTGACGGGGCGGCCGAGCGCGATGGAGACGATGATAGGGTCCAGCGCGGTGCGGTGGTTACAGACCAGGAGAGAGCCCGGGGATCCCAGGCGCGGCGGCGGGGGAGGCGTCCCGCGGACGGTGAGGCGGATGCCGGTGAGGCGGTAGGTGTGGCGGACGAAGCGCGCCGGGACGGGGAGGTTGAGGAAGACGCGGAGGAGGGCGAGGACGAACCCGACGGGGAGGTAGGCGAGCACGAAGAGCGCGTGCGCCGGGTCGGGGCGGCGGACGAGGCGGCCGTCGTGGAAGATGGCGCGGGACAGCAGCGCGTCGGCGGCGGCGCGCGGCGCCCGACGGTCGGGTGGCACCATGTAGGCTTCCTGCCCATGGAACAAATCGATTGGGTTGTTTGTTAGTTCTGGCGCCAAGGTAAGTAGTAGCAAATACAAGTACTAAGCTTAGTTTAATCTCAAGCAAACAATATGGAATTAAGGATTAGGGAAGTAATTAATGATGAGTCAGCATAAGCCAATGCTGTACGTTCAGTGCATTCAAGAGTGCTGCTTTCTTTGCTTGTACTAGCATAGCAGGAGAGGAGTATGCTGCAGCAGTGCAGACGTGCGGTGGACCACTAGCTAGCCAAGGTCAGTTTCGAATGCAGCTTTTCTGTTCCTCTTTCCTGTTTCCATCTCTAGTCTCTTACACGTGTCAACAGCTTATTCATTCTACTTTACTTTTTGTGGGATCCGTAACAGCACCCCTCCCTCCCAGACTGCTGTCACGTGTAAGAAAACACAGAAAAGAGGACAGGGAAGCTTGATTCGTCAGTTTCGGGGGTTATTCGTTGCACCAATTGCTTAGACAGGTCCTTTTGACTGTCGGCTTTTATTTGTGCTTTTTAAAACAGGATAGGACTGATGTGAATGATATATATGATTTTATTTATAGAAAGCTGTTTTGGAATATTCGCTTAAATAAATTATCCTATTTATTCGACTTTTAAACAAAACAAAAAAAAACAAGTCTTTATTCCTAGTAACTGCCAAAGATTAACAAGATAACGAAGGCATACTAGAAAGACTGAAAAACACCTGATTTGATTGGCACCAAGTTTTGCACAATCTATTGATTTGGCACCATTTAAGAAAAGATCTAGTGGTACCGACAAATTGACAATTGTACAGTACCATCAGGTAGAAAGTAGCAGAGGGAACCTCCTTTAATTTCCTAGGAAGAGAGAGAAAGGCACTCTCATCTGAAAAAGGCTAGAGAGCTAGGAAATTCTTGCAGCTTCAGCTAGCACTCAAAGAATAATGCGGCACGCACAAATTCACAATTAATCATAATCAGTTGAGAAGAAAAGAAAGATTGGAGCTTTGGATCGATGTAGTTACTAGTAGTTTACCTTGCAGATTGCCATGAAGTCGTGATCGCTCTCGCGGTCGCCGAGCCCGACGTCCGGCATGTCTCCGCTGGCGAAGAGCCTCTCGACAGCCTCCCTTTTCTTCTCCCCGACGAGCACGGCCTTCATGCGGCCGGTGAAGCGCCGGCCGGAGGCGCAGGTCTCGAGCTCGGTCCCGGCCACCTCGGCGCCCAGGAACTCGCGGACGAACTCCCCCACCATGATGGCCGGGGACGCGGTGATGACGACCCGCCGCTCCTCGCAGCCGCGGAAGACGGCCCACGTGTCGGCGCGCACCTCGGCGGCGTAGTGGCGCGGGAGCACCCCCCGCGCGACGGCCTCGACGTTGGAGACGCGGAGCCCCGCGAAGGTGATGAAGACGAGCAGGCCGATGGCGGCGGCCTCGGAGACGCCGACGTAGAGCACGAGCAGCAGCGGCGCGACGAGCAGGAGGACCAGCGCGCGAAGGTAGCTGCCGGCCTCGAGCGCGACGAGGAAGTAGTAGGGGAACGCGGACGAGGAGGCGAGCAGCGTGCCGTCGAGGTCCGCCGCGGCGGTGCGGCGCGCGCGCGCCGAGGGGTCGTAGGCCGACACCGGCGGGAACCTGGCGCGCCCCGGCCTCATGGATCGGTTGTCTGGTGCGCGCGCCGGCGAGGTGGAGGGAGATGCGATGGAATGGATGCGAGAGAAGTGGATGGGGGTAATATACGCGCGAGTCCGCAACGTTTTCTTGTGCAAGCTAGTACTAGTATCGGTTGCTCTGTTTGTTCAGCGGCTCTGCAGCGATACACGTCTTTTTCTACCCATCAACAAAAGACTTGTTCTCGTTTGGCGACGCGACGGCGTTTATATAGCCCAGCTAATTCTAATCCGACAACCATGTGGTTTATTTGTGTGAGATAATTGGCAATAGTGTCAGGTTGAAATTTGAATTTGCAACTCTGTCAGCTAGGACGGTTTGATCAGTCATGGAGGCAATTGGACCGTAAGTCCGATGTGATCGGATTTTGGGAGCGATCAGACTGCCGGTGTGGTGTGATCGGTTTTTAGTTAACGGCTAATGTTTTAGATAGATGCTCGCTTGTATGCAAGAGAGAAAATATGAGCGATCTGATCGGGTTTAGCCGAGCGATCAAACTAATGTGGTTGTCATGGTCTGATCGGCTCCTCTATTATCGAGGTTTAACTAAATTGATGGACATGGTCTGATCGGTTGTTCAATGATGGGCAGTGTTATCGATTTTGTCCATTCAACTGGAAGTTGGCAAGATAATTCGGATCTGAGTTTTCGCAGGCCGATTCTGAGTAGCAAATTGCAGATTTACCTCGCTCATTTCGGTTTAAACTTCTGGATTCTGGTTTTTTTTACTATTTATAAATTTCATCTTTTTCTGTCTTTTCGGGTTTTTTGAGCTTTTTTGCTTTTTCTCTTTTTTGTATTTGTTTGCATTATATGAGATGGGCTAATATGTTTTTTTATTTTTAAATTTTTGAAATTTAATTATGCTAAATAAGCCACTCTCAACTATAGAATAAAATAAGCCAGCTACAGTAAAAATAAATCACAAGTCAGACTTATTCAGCCTAAATAAGCACAGTTTATGACGACGATTCCTTCGACGGTGCGGAGTATCTGAAGACGAAGCTACTACTACGAAGAAGAAGAAGCAGGCATGCATGCTCAAAGTGTTTGCTTTTGCTCTGCAGGCTCGAATTCGGGAGAATAACGAGAAAAATGCATGAAGGAGAAGGTGAAGAATCATGCATTTCGATCTAGAATAAGGTAGCATCGTGTCTGTGTAGCGGCAGCGTTGTTGGTAGAATTAGGAGGAGACAGATTTTCATGTGATGCTCGTTGGGTCCAATCAATGTTATGTGGCATCCCGTCCGTTGCAAATTAAGTCGGCATGTCCTCCTAACAGGAGTGTTTCAACTCTTTCTCCTACTAAACACCACCAAATTAGTGCTCAAGAACAAAGCCACACTTGACCAATCTGATCGAGGTTGTGCTCTCGTCTGTCAATATGCATGTGTCTGGGGACCGACTGAGAATCAGTTGCCCATCACTTCATCGAATGAAATTGCTTCAACGGTACGACACAACAACGTTTTATGGATAGGTATTTAGGGGCAATCAAGTTACGGATGAGTACGGTTATCTGTTCACATAGACTGATAGACCTACAGGTATTCAAGGGTTTGGTCAGTTCAGATAGATGTTGCAACGGGTGGTTGAATTAATGGACGGCTTCAATGTTCCGCCGGCCATCATCCGAATGACAAAGCTAGCTAGAGGTCGGAAGAAACAAGGTCTGAAGAAACAAGTGGCGAGCGAGGTTAGGCACAGGCACTGATGTGATTGGCGGCGAGCTCCAATAATCCGTGGTTGTTTGTGTGGTCGGATAAACCAAACTGACCGAGCGGTCTATGTGTGGTTATTACGACTGGTATCTGCGTGGTCGTAACGATCGGCCTCTGTGTGATTGTAACGACCAGTTTCGGTGTGGTCGTTACAATCAGTCTGTGTGTGGTCGTTATGACCGGTGTCCATGTGGTCGTAACGACCAGTGTCTTTGTGGTCGTTTCAATTAGTTTCTATGTGGTTGCATACGACCGGCCACTGTAGCAGTCATTGGATTCTGCAGCAGTCGGAAGTCCCTGTAGCCTGATAGCATGTGTTGCAAGTGGCTGATATGTGGGAGTGCAATTCGGTAAAAGTTCCTATGGAACTAAGATTGCATTTGAGCAAGGATGAGGAGGGAGTACCATTAGATGCCACTGATTTCCATCGCATAATTGGGAGCCTGAGGTATCTCACACACACGGACGGATTTGGGTTGTTTAGTGGATATGTTGAGTAGGTTTATGCAAACACCCAAGGAGTCGCACCTTCAGGCAGTCAAGCAGGTCCTGAGATATGTAAAGAGCACCATCAACTCTGGTTTAAAGTATAAGAAAGGAGGTGATGGACACTTGACAGGCTACAGTGATAGTGATCTCAATAGGGATGTGGAAGATAGGAAGAGCACGAGTGGTTTCACATTTTACCACTCAGAATGCCTGATAGCATGGAGCTCACAGAAACAGAAGACCGTTGCACTCTCCTCATGCGAAACTGAGTTCATGACGGCAACAGGCACAACTTGTCAGGCGATCTGGCTCAGAAGTCTGCTGGGTGAAATTACCGAGAAGAAGCCTGAACCAGTGACCATGTACATGGACAACAAGTCGGCAATCACACTCATAAAGAACGCTATGTTCCATGAAAGAAGTAAGCACATTGATATACGTTTTTATTTCATTAGAGAATGTGTATAACATAGACAAATAAATGTGGAGCATATTAGCACAGAGGAGCAGCGAGCCGACATCCTTACCAAGGCGCTTTCCAGGATCAAGTTTGACGAAATGTGTGAATTGATCGGAGTTAGAGACATCACAGCGTGAGTCAGGTTTTAGGGGGTGAGTATGGTCGAATAAACCTGACTTGTCGATCGATCTGTGCGTAGTCATTATGACAGATGTCTGCATGGTCGTAACGACCGGTGTCTGTGTGGTCGTTATGACTGGTCTCGGTGTGGTCATTACGATCAGTCTGTGTGTGGTCGTTATGATCGGTGTCCGTGTGGTCGTTACGACCGGTGTCTTTGTGATTGTTTCGATCAGTCTCTGTGTGGTTGCATACGACCGGTCACTATAGCAGTCGTTGGATTCTACAGCAGTCGTCAGCAGGTTCCTGTAGAAGATGACGACGGGATCCTGTAGCAGTCGGTGAGGCACTGTAGCAGTTGTCAGCGTATTGCGTGGTGTCGGCAGGCGACGTGGTAATTGAGGTTGGAGAAATCGGATCTCTCGGTCTAGTGTTTTGTAGAAATAAAAGGAGTCTGTAATATAGTCGATAATGTAAGTTGCAGTAGAGATAAAGATAACAAAAAAATTGCCCCAACCACTATTACTTTCAAGTTCTGAAACTTTCTTCGTTCTTGTCCTCTGTTTTCTCCGTTCTTTGTTAGACAACAGATAACTCCCATTTAATTTGGATGTGTTGACGTGGGGCCGTATTCCAACAGTTTCAACCTAATTCAGACTTACAAAGTACTGACGAGGAGAGACTGGTAGTACCAGTAGTTGGCGTGAAATGACCAACCCTTACCGGCTTTCCTCTTCCGCCCCACCATTGCAAAGGAGGAGACTTCACTGTCATTGAAACTTGTTAGCCTACCACAGCCAACTGCTCTCCCTGTTGGTCCATGGCGACGTCCCTGTCTCTGAATTTCGTGTAGCTCTGGAAAAAGGATAAAGTTTCAGAGGGCAACTTCGTGAGTTTCCACAGCCGTGGAAACTGGAACAATAATCGTGTTTCTAGAGTTAGGATCGATGCTGCCGGATGTCCCGTCGAGATTCGTTTGCAATGCTTGTATAAAGGACGTCCGCTCGAGAACGGAACAACAAGATCAGAGTGGCGCAGCGGAAGCGTGGTGGGCCCATAACCCACAGGTCCCAGGATCGAAACCTGGCTCTGATAAACCCGATCAGTTGTGCTTCGGATTATCTTTTTTTTTTCCTCTCTTAATTATTTTTGGCTTCCCAATCAGCCACGCACGGTTCTTACGACGGGGCCAGCGCTCTCTCGAGGTTTGTCGACTTCTTACGAAAACAAAACAGCTATTTGGTGTTCAAGGATCATGATTCTCTGACAACCGATCTCACATGTTGGTCTGCAACAAAGCCGACATGCTCCTTTCGATCACCCCTCGTCACCACCGCCACGACAGAAGAACAAGGAATTCAGGATTATAATCACAAAGAAACGCCACATTCATCAATTACAAACACATCTCTCGGCATGGATGCTCGCCGGATAAACAAACTGATCCTCAACTTCTTTTGTTACAGTCAAAAGTCGACATAGAGCTATGGACTATATTGAGTAATAATTAGTTAGACAGTTTCATATATGCATCAGTCACCCCCAGGTGTGGCAAACAAGGATAACAATCAGCGGCCAATGTGAAGCTCAGATGTCTTCAGATGGTGATAACCCTGCATCTCTCAGGTGGCAAGTCATGCTCCACCAACGGACCAGCGGAGGAGGATACCAAGAACCCATCTACCCTGGCCGCTATATCCAGGTCGATTGTCACTGTACTCAACCCTCTTCCAATCACGTAAATTTTCCTCCCAACGGCCCCGAGCTCGCATGGGGGCCTTGTAAGCTTGTCAGATAGCCTACCAAGCATGACCCACTCCTTCGTCTCCTTCTGCCACATCATCAGCTTTGTGCCGAGCGACTGGTCCAACATGTAGAGTGTTCCATCCACGACAACCGTTGGGCCGGACCAACAAAGAGCGATCTCATTTTCTGTTCCCCTCCAAGTGCGGTCCAATGGATCATAAACACCAGCAAAGTACATTCTGTTCCATGCCGCCTTGTGAATGGTTACCAGCTCCCCATCCAATGCCACAAATTTTACGATATCAGGGGTGAGCATTGGATTCTTGTGCGCGCACCATGAGTTTGTGCCTGAATCATAGATGTCCCACGAATTCGGTGACTTGTCTGTCAAACCAAGTCCACCGGTAATGTAAAGTTTGTCATTCAGAGCTGCCGAAACAAAATAACACCTGAAATCAAAGCAACGGCATATAAGTGACTGGTCAGTCTCTAGGAGATAGTACTGTACATGTAATGGTCAACATAGAACAGTAAAGCAGATGTCACTAACAACTTCAGGGGACAAAAAAGATTCAAGTCCAATATAACTTTGTCAATAGGGATACCTAGCAGTAGGCATCGGAGCTGATCTGCTCCAGCAATTTGAGGAAGCATCGTAACAATATACTTCATCATTAGCATCTTTTAGCCAGCTACAACCACCCAAAAGATATAACCTCTTGTCCAAGGTCTCAATGGAAATGCCTTCCCGCCCTGAGCATGGAGGCTCCATGACTTGCATGACTTTCAAGGAACGGGTTGTAGGATCAGGAGCCAGTACATAGCATTTGATGCCTGTATTCCTACAGATCACATATATCCAAGACTCATCCAAGTTGTTCCTCTTGCGGCAGGAGTGCCACTCTTCACTGCATAACAATGCCCTCCATCTCTTTGAGACACACCTGAGCGCATTATGATATCGCCGAGGAACCCTTGCTAAGCAAAGGAGAGCAATCTCATCAGGAAGACCATGTACAAGTGGAGTAGGGAAGACAGCAGATTCCATGCTGCTACACAAGAGCTTCCCGAACTGCACTATTTTGATGGTGATCAATCATCCTAACACAGAATGAGAGCTGATGAGAAAGGCAGTACTAGTCTAATATAGCCATATTCTGATAGGATCATTGTAATCGAAAACATAATCATAATTTCTGATGTAACATAAGATAAAATGATTTGAGTAAGGACAAGCTGTGCAAGGGCAGCATGGATAAAAATCGGAATGCAGTGCAGCAGGCTGCATGCCAGTTACATTTATAATGGAGATTCAACAGAAAAAGGGATGAACAAAAGATGTAGGCGTTGCATATAGAGGAAGAATGACAAACACAGATCAACAACTGATTGTTAAATCAAAATGATTAACCAGAGAAAACGTCAGCCAGAAGAAATTACCAGATTCTCAGTATACAACAATCAGACAAGCATAAATCGTGCCAAAGCATCCAACAACCACTTCAGAAGTTGAGAAGAAGAGCTTGTGCGGGGATTATTATTATTATTTCAATGACTAACGTCTCAACGGGAATTATTATTATTTTTTCAATGACTAACATCTCAAACTTACATGTTAGTTCATATTCTGTACAGAAAACGAATGGATTGACAGGAACATAAGCACATTACAAATGGATAAAGCAGTTAAGCATAAAAGAACAATAAAAGTAAAACAGTCTTTTCCATCACGTTTCGCCAATAACAATATGTACAACTGCAAAGCAAGCTAGGGCTGGGTTCTTTAGATCTCATCAACATTGCTCAGAAATTCTCATCAGTTTTGATATAATCACATGAGGAGCCTATTTCCAGAGCAACCTCACTAAGATACCGTCCCTGACAACTCATCACAGCATAACATACAAAACCAGCCTGACCCAACCCTAAATAGGAAAAAGTTAAGAAACAGAAAGAAGACAGGATACAGAAAATGACAAAAAAACATTGCTGGAAAATAGCAAAGGCGAATCCAAAGCCAATTCAATGTTGATGGCTAGAATAAGTGGAAATTATAATTTATTACAATGATTGCATCAATCAGGTTAGTCAAATTTAAGAAGGTAAATCATTAGTTAGGCTCTTTGGTTGTCTGGCTAGATTTGCTCAGAAATCCTATTCAGTTTGGTATAATCAGATAAGGTGTACTAGAGTCACCCCCATTCAGATACCGTCCTTGTAGGAGTCATCACAGCAGATCATCCATAGGACTTTAGAACAACAACTCAAAGAAACGTTTCTGCAGGGAAAAAACTTAGAAAAGTATTGTTATAAAAAAGTAGATATAACCACAAAAAATTAAAAAAAAAACTATTTATGACCACAGTTTTGTTCAGTGATCCAGTTTGCTCAGAAGTTAATTCAGATTTGGATGTAATCATGTAAGGAGAGATAGGCCACCTCACTCAGATACCATCCTTGCAGGGTCATCACAACAAACAATTGGTTACAGGAACTCACCTTTATCCAGGCCAATAACCCAAAAAGATCTAGCCATCACCAAAACATTTAACTGAAAGGAGCATAAAAATAAAAGCCAGAAGCCAAACCATGGCCAAAGCAAAGAGTTTTTAAAATTCCAAACTGAGCTACATGCAGCAAGCACTGAAAACATGCATTGACATGATTCCTTTATAGTTATTGAAGTTTGCTCAGATATTTATTTCAGTTCTGGATGTAATCACATAAGGAATGGGCTTTCAAGAGCCACACCTCACTCAGATACCGTCCATGTAGAAGTCATCATGGCAAACAGGTGTTGCAATCCCTTCTGTCCCAACCCCTAACAAATATCCAACTAAGAAAACACACAAATAAAGAAAAACACAGCATCAAGAAAAATAAAAAGATATTAACTATATCGAATAGTTGTGCAGATAAAACTGGTTTACTAAATGAAGTGTATCTTATTCACACATGTTCGCTCAGAATCTTTCAGTTTTGGATGTAATCAAGGAAGGGGCATTTTTTCAACAGCCACCTTACTCAGATACCGTCCTTGTAGGAGTCATCACAGCAAACAAGCAGAAAAGGAAATAAATCTGAAACTCTCTAAGTGCATTATCTGTTAACTTCAAGTAGTCATGCTTAAACAAGTTATATAATATAGCAATAACCCAGTGAATGCAATGAAGTGTGTTGTTCTGTCAAGTTGGAGAACATGTATAAAAAGTGTCAGGAATTTGCTCCAGAAGCCTAGCAAGCATTTTGCTTACTGTTCAATTCAGGTTTGTACATGTTTGCTCAGAATCTCTGATCAGTTTTGGATGTAATCATGTGAGGATCACTCTTTAAAGAGCTACGTTACTCAGATACCGTCCATGAAGGAGTCATCACAGCAAACAAGCACAAAAATGTAGCTGTACTTTGCAAGATTTTTTTTTCGAGACAGGAGGAATAGAAACAAGTCAAACAACATATCATTCACATTTCAAGAAGGGAAACAAGAATTAGAAGTAGAATGACCAGCATGTTGCCAGCTGTTCAGGTCAGGAACAAGCAGGGGCAAAGTTTCATCTTTCGTGAAGTGAACAATTGAAGGGTGTTTGCTCAGACATCATAATCAGTTTAGGTATAATCACGCGAGGATAGATCCCTCGCTCAGATACCGTCCTTGTAGAAGTCATCACAGCAATTCTCACAACCCTCGTTAAATTGAGCGGCCGCATTAGCCTAAAATCACGCCACAATGCAAAATTGCAAAACGATCACTACTTCGTAGGAATTTATAAAGAAATAATTGTCTATTTACCATCCAAATAACACCACTTTAGAAATATACCATCAAAAACAATCGGTTCACTTTAATACCATATAATTTTTTTGAAGTTGGGCAAAATACCATTCCGTCTAGTTCCATTTACATCTCTGTTCGCCCCACCCCCTATCGACTCCCCCACCCCTTCCCGCTAGCTCACCTCCCCATTCTTCCGGCCTTCCCCGGCCTCCCTCACCCCTCCCCCTTCTCGAGCACCACCACCCCGCCTCCCCCACCCCTCCCCCTTCTCCAACGACCAACGCCACCACCCCGCCGTCCGGCCGCCTCTCCCCAGCCCCGCCTTCAACGCCCGCGCCTCGGCCGCCGCCTCGCCCCAGCCCCACCTCCTCCGGTGACACGGTGGTAAGCGCCTGAAGCCGTGGTCTATGCCGTGGTCATAAGCGCCTAAAGTCGTGGTCGTATGGTGTGGTCGTAAGCGCCTGAAGCCGTGGTCGTAAGTGCCTGAAGCCTCGAATGCCGTGGTTGTAAGCACTTGAAGTCGAAAGCGGCGAGGCACGGGGCGGGAGGAGGCAGCGGCAGCCGCGGCCGGAGGTGGTGGTGCGGAGGACGACCATGCCTAGCTCGTCGGGGCCGGTAGCCACCCTTCACCAGCCTCCCCCCACCCCATCTCCACCACCCCTCCCCTGCCTCCCCCGGCCTCCTCCAGGCACGCTCACAAACCGGGGGCATTTTGTGTAATTTCGGGTTGCTCCAGTGGGCATTTAGGTAATTTGAAGGCCCTATGTAATGGAGGTTGACTTTCAGGAGCTTTGTGATGTTTTGATGGTATTAACGTGAACGGATTTTTTTGATGGTATATTTCTAAAGTGGTCTTATTTGGATGGTATATAACCGATTCTCTCATTAATAAAACCATTAATATAACACAGGATTGGTGCTTCAGATTCGACATCAACTTATAAACGAACCCTACTACCCTGACCATGCCATCACGCTAATGATCTAAACAAACCACACTAATCACCGAACCAATACGTATAAAACATCACAAGCGTACCATACAATACCATCGGGGGAAAGTCACACCTTGTGAAGGTGCGTGCGCATCGGATCTGAAGAGAAGCGGGCGCAGATGGGTTGATGGGATGGATTTGAGCGGGGGTGTGAGAAGATCGGTAGATTGGGAAGAGGTAGGTGGGGGAAACGGGAAACCCTAGATCTGCAGGGGATCGGCCGGGGGTAGCGGTGGCGGCGGGGTTAGGGTTTCGGCCATGGGCGGAGGCGAGGACGAGATGCGAAGGCGGAGAGGAGAAATGCTTCCGTCTACACGCCGTTTTATGTTGGTGAGGAGGATGGAGATTATTCATACAGGTTTCTGGAGTTTTTATTTATTCTATTAAGGTACATATCCATATCTTTAATGCAGATATGTATAATTAATAGTTATAGGGAGTCCTCGAATGAAAAAACGAGCACCATATATTATATTTGCAACTCAAGACGAAAAGGGAGGGGTGAAACAGAAACGTGAACCCAAAACCCTAGCCCGCCCGCCGCAGGGTCCCATGGAAGCGTGGCCGCCTCTCGCCCCCGCCCCGGCCGCCACCTCGGATGAGGCCCCCTTGCCTCCTCGTCCTCCCGCTGCCGTCGGCTGGGCCGGCGGGGCGTGGGGCGCGGCCGCGGCGTCGCAGCGGAAGGCTGTGGCGGAGGAATCGGCGGCGCAGGCGGTGAGCCGGCTCGTGGCTAGCTGCGCCAACTCGAGCGGCGTGGCGGTGGCCGTGGTGGACGCCAACGCTGCCATCTCCGGCGGCACCGCGCTCGCCTCCACCGCTGGGCGCCTGGTGACGGTGCCGGAGGCGCTGGAGGAGGTGCGCGATGCGGCCGCGCGGCGGCGCCTCGCGCTCCTCCCGGCCCCCGTTGAGACCGTCGAGCCCGCCCCCGAGTTCGTCAAGAAAGGTCGCATCTTTAGCCGCTCCGGAGCCTCTTACTGTTGCTTTACTAAGAATTAGAGCTAAAAACTCTCTGCAGTTCGTGTTTTTGGTCGTCAAATTTATAGGATTCTTTTGCTGCGGCATGCTGCTGAAGTCCACATGTTGTTCGAGTTGTTTGCCTGGTTATGGGTAGTTTCTGTTGCACGAGGGACGGAATGCTAGCCTTTACTGAATTTTGACTTAGTTTTTATCTGTTCGTGATTATAGTGGTCTTTTTAATTAGAAATTAGACCTTGAAGAGTTTGCCTTGAGTAATTGCTGGCTTGTTTATGTGTTCCCATGACTATTTTAAAACGATAATAGCAGTGAAGTTCACATTTTTAACAAATTGTTGCTATACTGTTAATGTACTTCTCTATATGAACTGAAGCTTTGAAAACCAGGTAGCCACGATGATGGATTAAAATTTGTCGTTTAGGCACTGCTTTTCTTTAATAACTTGATGGTTTGATTCATTTTTGTTGTTTCCCTGACTTAGAGGAAGCTTGAGTGGTATTTTAAGGGCATACACATGGAACAGCAAGCGGTTTAGGAGGAGAGTGGAATATCAAGTTGTGTGTAGATTATTTGAGCAATTTAACATTTTGTATTACTGACCCGGTGCTGTTATTATTGTTTGTTTTTTCCTACTACAATATGTTGGCACTTGGTAGCCTAGAAGTTACTTCTATAGAATAGAACTAGCCTTCTACTATGGATTTTTTTTCCTGGTCTAAGAATCACTTATTGATAGGAGAGGCTAACTTGTATATCATCATTGCGGGCAGTTGTCAAATTTGCCAGGGAAACAGGAGACCTTCAAACACTTTCAGATGTTGACATCAAGATTATTGCTCTAGCATACATGTTGGAAGCTGAGATCCATGGGACTAGCCATTTGCGGGAGCACCCACCTCCTCTGCGTGTGGTCAATGTCAAAAACTTGCAAGAGGCTCCACTGCCGGGCTGGGGTTCTAATGTGGCTAACCTAGCAGAGTGGGAAGCATTGGATCAGATGTCCGAAGCAGGTGGAGATCTTAATTCTCGGATACTTCCACTGAAGGATCTTGAGAACCAAGAAATCCCTACAAGTGAGACCTACAGTATTTCTGAGACACAAGGAGATGCAGAACATCAGCCTTCAAAGAAAGATGCAGGTATTGCATGGGAAGATGACGAGAATAATGAAGGTTGGTTGCCTGCTGTTAGTCGCAGCACACACAGGAGGTATCTACGGAGGAAGGCAAGGCGTGATGCCCTTAAGGAATTTGAAGATGGTGTTGAGACAAGTTCTGTTGCTCCATCAGTTGATGACGATAAAATTTTATCTGAAAATGGTTTGAATCCAGTGGTTGGCCCTTCTGTTGTTCCAGAGAAAATGAAGTCAAATACCAATGGTTTGGAACATCAGGAAGAGAATGAACCCCAAATTGCTGGAGATCATTTGCATTCTGATCAACTAGCTAATGCGGAGAATGGGGTAGGCAATGTCGATACTGTTGAGGAGAGAGATGCTACTGATGCATGCACTGAAGAATTGGATAACTTAGATATAAAAAACGAGACTGAGGAAGGTGCTGATGCACCTTTTGTGGATGATGAGAGCAGCGAGCAGAGTTGGGCGCTGAGGTCCTTATCTGAATCTACTGTAGCATGTGCTACTAGTGACTATGCCATGCAAAATGTTATTCTGCAGATTGGCCTCCGTCTCTTGGCACCAGGTGGCATGCAAATACGTCAGTTGCATAGGTATGGGAACTTAACATCTTCAGACCTCTTTGACTATATTACAGACATTCATGTCCTCGTTCTATTTATAGAAGCTTCTGTACCTCTCTCTCCCTCATGTGTTGGGATGCTGATGTGACAGGTGGGTTCTGAGGTGTCATGCTTGCTATAAGGTGACCCAAGAGATTGGGAAAATATTTTGCCCGAAGTGTGGCAATGGTGGCACCTTGCGGAAGGTTTCAGTAACGGTTGGTGAAAATGGAATCACTATGGCTTCACGACGCCCACGTGTTACACTTCGAGGCACAAAAGTGAGTGCAGTTAATTTCACACTTAATGCTGCTTTTCTTTCATACAACGTAGATCTTGTGTTGTTCTGTCACTCTGTGATTAGTGTGGCACTGTGGCAATGATGGTTGACTGTGTATTGTCTACTGTTCTCCAAGAAATAGAAAAATACATTTCAGACAATGTTGTCATAGAACATGTGGATATTTTCTTTGTATGCTTGTAATGCCCATGATGGTCAGAGGTTTATCGGTGAAGAATAGTGTTCTTTAAAATTAGTGGTGAGGAACAGCTGAAACTCTGCCAGGAGATCTTGGCCAGTCCCATATGCATGCCTTGTTATAAATGAAGTCTATCCAACCTCTCGTTGATGTAGCAAACTGTAGATATCTTGCAATTTGATGGTTTTCCATGGGGTTTTTCATGTTCATTTTTCAACATAGCCTGAATACTTTGGTTGTTTTTTTCATGTGCCCACCTGACTTTTTCTGAGTTAGTACGGTAGTGATGATGGCGATCTTATTTTTAATTGTTTGCCTATTTGCTTGCAGTTTTCCCTCCCAATGCCCCAAGGTGGAAGAGATGCGATCACTAAGAATCCCATTTTACGTGAAGACCAACTTCCACAGAAGGTTCTGCATCCAAAATCAAAGAAGCCAAACAAGCAGGTTAGTTCCCCTGCTATTTTACATTAACGAAAAGCCTCATGGTAACAAGCTTACAAGGATACATAGTTTTGAGTGCTTAATTTCATGAAAAGGTTACAAGGATACATAGTTTTGAGTGCTTAATTTCATGAAAAGGTTACAGGATACATAGTTTTGAGTGCTTAATTTCATGAACTCCGTTAGGTTTTTCTTTATACTGTCATGCGGTCTGTGTTGCTTCTTCTATGTTGAACAGATGTTCTCAACTGTGAAGTTGTGTGCGCATATGCCTTCCCCTGTTCGGTCTTTGTTACAAACACTTCAGTTCCTGTTATGACTCGGAATAAATTTCGTGGAGAAACAACTCTTTAACCATTACTATTCATTGTAGGAGGACAATTTTTTGGGTGTCGATGACATATTTTCGCACAGTGGTGAAAAGAAAGTGCCGCTGAAACCTCCAGTGAGGAAGGTGCATGCAATGTTCAGTGGGAAACGGAATCCGAACGACAACCACTTTTCTCGCAAGAAGCACTAAGTTCACATCTGCTCTTTTGTTCTTTTTTCATCCATTTCATTGTAGTCTCATTATGTAATGGTGAGAAGCAGAGTGCATCATCCAGACTTCTTTTTTTGGTGGTAAGTCTCTTATAGACTCGCATGTAAGCTTTACACAGTTTTGCAACATCCATGTAAGGTTCCTATGTTGTTACTTTCTTATCTTTATCAATTCGAGTGAGAGTAATTGAGTTATTTGAATACGAGAGATCTCAGAGCAGCAATGAACTAATAGCGATTTACATCGTGCTTTCTCGAGACGAGATCTGTATAACGTCAAAATTTGTCAAAAAAAATCGATCAACGAGCCTTTTGTGCGTGATTTGTTACTTTGAAAGTACAGAAGTATAATCTCACATTTGCAATTACACAAACAAATAGATACGCTTTTTATTGCGGAAACAACTAAAGAATATGTCCAGCCTACGGTGTGCTCTCTACATGACATTTTCTTACAAAAGAAGAATCGAATTAAGCAGCATACTGCATTTCATGCTCACACTCATGCACAACACAAGACGCATATCACACAGAGCGTCAGAAGAGCAAATCATCATTCGTTGTACTGAATTCACCGTAGATGTCTCCCATATTTAGCAGGTCAAAGTAGCCAGCTCCTGCAATGCTAGCAGCACCATGAGCAGCAGCACTATGATGATCCTGCTGCTTCTGCAATGCGCCATAGCTGCTGCTCATCTGATCCCCAAATGCGCCGTGCGACGCCGTCACGTTGCCGGAGCTCGCCGTCCAGGCGGGCCAGTGCGCGGACATGGAGTAGCTTTCCGGCCCGGTCGCCGGCATCCAGTCGGAGAAGAAGTTCTTGGACTGCTGCTGCACCTGGTGATCAAATGGTTCAGCGGCAGGTGCAGGAGCTGAGATGGTCTGGCTGCCGCTGCTGATGTTGGAATCCTGGTCATGAGAAGTTGTGGTGCTGGCGCTGCTGTTCTTGATGTGCTGGTGCAAGGATGGCTCGGTGGTGCTCATGGAGGTTAATTCAGCTCGGTTCTTAGGGTTGGAGCCTTGTGCCTGCATCAACCTCTTCTTGAGGTACGAGTTCCAGTGGTTCTTCACCTCGTTGTCCGTCCTCCCAGGCAAATGCATCGCAATCTGGGACCACCTGAGATCTCAAACCATCAGCATCATGCAGAAGAAACGGAAACGTCATCATTCTTCTCTAACAGTTTAAGCTTTTCGCAGTAAAACGCGCTGTTTTCTAGGAGTTTTGAGGTCATATTCAGCTAAAAGCACTAATTTGCTTTTGTATCTTTAGCATCTCTGGTTTTTGCATTGTATTGTCCAGTTTATGGACATGAGGAAAACTTTAGAAGGATGGGTACAAATGAGCTCTGTGAGCATTACTTGTTGCCCAACTTGGCTTGAAGGTTGATGACGATGTCCTCCTCCTCCTGAGAGAACATTCCACGCTTCAATCCGGGCCGCAAGTAGTTGATCCAACGCAGCCGGCAGCTCTTGCCATTTCTCTGCAGACCTTTTGAGGAAACAAACCCAAAAAGGCAAATAAAATTCAGAAATAATGGTAGGAAGTGAGATAGAGATGTCGATTTACTTATGTGGAGTAGCTGAGCTTAAGCGAGCTAGAGTCTACTCGGCATGACTTATTTTTTTGGAAAACATGAGAATAATTTTTTGCTAGAATTTCGTGTTCAAGTTTTTTTCGGGAACAATTGTGTTCAAGTTTAGCTCATGCCAGGTTTAAATGGAACTCTAAGCCAACTATAAACGAACAGTTAACTCTTAAGTTAATTATTGCTAATAGATGAGACTAGAATGCACAATTAGCCAGAGGCTGCTCTGCATGCACTGGCATGCAGCTGTGTGCATGTAAGGGGAAGTAAGTACTCCTAGATGCAGAGTGGTGTGAGAAGCTCACCAGCCTTTGCAGGGACAGCACTCCAGCAGCCAAGACCATGCTTGAGGATGTAGTCCCTCAGCCTCTGGTCCTCCTCAGGAGACCACAGCCCCTTCCTGTAGTTCATCTTCGGCTTATCGCAGGACCGGCACCCCATTGCTATCTTCTTCTTCCTCCCTTCCTTCTCTGAAATATTCTCTTCCTGTTCCTCCTCTCTCAAGAAAGATGAGCTGTTGCAGTAGTAGTAGACTTATACCAGTCCTCTCAGCACCATGTGGCCCTTCTGATTTAAAGGGTTGTCACATTTTGCTGTTTGGTTTGGTTTAATTGGCAAGAATTAAGTTGGTAATGGGTGCACATGCATGGGATCATAATGGGGAGGCTTGGTCAGAGGATGCCACCTCTATCTCGTCATTACACAAAAAGATTCTCATAATTATTCACTCAATTTTGGCTTTGTTCTAATGGTATGAATTCTTGCTGGCACTAGGAGCACATTTTGTTTTGAGTCGGCATTTAAATTGTTTTTGTAATCGGCGGCTATATAGGTCACTTAGTTCAGTTTGTCAAAGTTACCAGAGTTTTACTGACTGAACAATTCAGAGAGTATGTTCAGATAAATGCCTATACTACTCGGAGGACCAACTCTTAGAGACCGTATTTCGGATGAACTGATCAGGTAGTAACAAAACATTGATCCAATTTGTTTAGTAAAAAAACGTTGTTATCCAATAATTAGCGTGATGAAGGTCAAACTGTTTCGACCAATGATGAGCGGAACATTGACATGAGCTGTTCTTGCAATAAAACAGACTCTTGGGTCAGCAATGACGAGACCTGACTAATCCCCTCTTTTCATGTCAATCATTGGAAGGCGTCTGCCTAGAGAACGCCAAGAACGGAGAGCCAAGGGCACAAGAAAATACAGCCTAGTTAGGATCCAGAAGGATTTGCATTACAAATATCAAGAAGATGAAATGCTCCTTAAGAAGGGGCTTATATATACATAAACAAGGACCTCTCAAGCACAAGTGAACAATGATGAGGAACTCGAATGCCATTCATAATGCTCCTTTCACTCTGTTAGAACAACTGAGTTGGCAGGATGGCTTGTTTAGGCCATGCCGTGGTAGTTAAGACTTAAGACGAAGGCCTCTGCCAATCAGAACGTTCGAAATCAAGTCATATTACCCGGTTTCATGTGCTCATATAGTGCAGAAACCAGTGTTCTTTTCCTCTTGGTGATCCATGGCATTGGCCTATTTCAACAACACATAGCTGTCTTAGCTTTAGCACTACTGACTAGTGAGATGATGCTAAATTGCAAGAGAACTAGTTGTTTCAGTTTGACAGCCAACATCATGCGTTCCTAAAGAATGTGTCTTTTCCTCGCAGTAGTTGTTTTCAGAACCTTAGTATATATGGTATACCTTTTCTCAAGTTCCCCACTTAGGAAAAAGAAAGACCTTCTCTATAGTGACAGATAAACAAAAGACGAGTTTGTGTCATGACTCATGAGGAAGTATGATTTATAATCACCTGTAAATCTTCAGATTTGGAAGTTCTGTATGTTCTTCTACAGCTGACATGCTATGAATTCAGAAAAAAGTGCAGAGGTCAGCAAGATGGTGAAGGTTGTGAACAAATAATCTGTTGTCGGTCCGAGTCCTTAGGAGAGTTCGTGTGCATGTTGGTGTGCAGGTCGTGTCTCGCGCTGAGCGCGTAGGAGTCGGATCGTTTGTTGTCTCATATTTGTACTAGCATCAGTAGTTTTTCCTTCTGTGCATTCTCGTGTGGTTCCAGGGCTCTACCAACGAAGGTAACTTATGCTGAAGTTCTTGAAGGGGAGTTTTCCTGGAGGGTAAATTGTTGCCGAGACTATTAATATGTTCTAAAGTTTACCCAAGTTACCACCAAAAATCAAGTGTCCCAACTTATACTGGTACGCTAAGCTTCAAGAAGCGTATACCCAACAGTTTCCCATCCTCTGAAACCAATACATACCAGCATACACTTGGTGCTCGCGAGACATGAGAAACCGATCATAAAGCGGCATGATCCAACGCGTGGCTATTATTTACCCAAGAAGGAACAAGTATTAGCAAGCAAAAATTGTGATCCTTGAATAGAGCTCATAAATTATATGCCATGAGGTCCTATCATGTTTCGTATCTCTGTCCTATTTTAATACACAGCTGCGTCCTACAAAATAGGGGGATTCCATGCGAGCTCAAAGGCGTCCTAATCTCCTCCTCTACCTCAGCATCAAACAAGGGGATTTGCTGATGAGAGAAACCAGAGCTCTCTCTTCAAATTAGCCGACAGATATATATAAACTAATACAAGCTATGCCAAATTATGTTTCTCCGCAAATTGACTTGCGCACAAGTGCCATGTGGACAAACACCTAATCTTCATACAAATTCGCATCTTGCGCTATAAATTATCTGCCGCTGGTTAAACTAATGGCATTCTTCTGAAGAGAAGGATAAAGGAATCTTTTTGTCTCAGTGAGAACTCTCGATTCCACACATCCTAGTTAAGAACTTCCTGAGTTGCAAGACATCTTGTTCTTGTGACTCACATCTAGAATGTAAATGTGAGAATGAATTTAAAATTTCGTCGACGATTAAAGAATAAGGAAACGATGGTGGTGTGCAAAATATACTGCTAATTAAGCCAAAGAACATGCATTAGGGCTTGTTTGTACCTGCAATTATGGGATGCAAGTCAATGCTTGCTTCTGAATTAATCCACCGACAGGCAAGATGGAACAATTGTATACACAAGTACAGCTCATCCGAGTACGCATGGAATAATTAAGTTCCACTGCAAATTGTCAGTATATCTTGGCAAAATTAAGTAGAGGATGAGCTGAAAAAATATGTCATCTAGCTAAGCACGTACACTAAAAAAGTGATTTTCCTTGGTAATTGGTAGCGAGCTTTAATTTTGAAACTGCCATGTTTAAGCATATATAATCTTGGCAAAGAAAAGCTTATCCGATTAATTTAAGTACATTACCATGACAATATCATGCTACAAAGGAGATTAGGAGAGGTAGCCCAAGAGGAGGAGAAGAGGGGATCCATGAGCAGACACTGCCAGTACTTAAGCCAGTGTAGATCACATAAAATCTAGTTTATTTGCCAGCTTTTAATTTGAGTCTAAAGGTGAGAAAGAAGGTACAATTTTTATTCAGTAATGGCAAAACTGATCCATTTGTGCATCAGCCTTGATGTATAAATCAAAGAAATTGGACACGGCAGGCATGTTTCTAGATTACTGCCACACCTCTACTACCTCGTCAATAGCTGTACCCTCATTCCCAAGCCCCTGACACCCCATTCAACCCTGCCTTGACGTCGAGCCAGAACTCCTGGGCCAAACTTGGCCGTGCTCATGCCTCTGTCTCGGCCGACCTTTTCTAAGCCGCAATTCTTGACTCTCGTAGCCTGTCGCCTGAAATATTGCCAAGCCCGAGGTACCATGTCCCGTGCCGACCTCCTTGTCGCCTCTACCGAGCCTTCTCGCACCCTTCCCTCGGCCACATGCCGATCATCCTAATGGCAAGGTCACTGCTCCGAACCACCATAGCCCGTCTATAAAACACCCGAGCCCTCCATTGAGTTGCAACGATGACCAGGTAGCCCTAGGTACACCCTAGTCCCCTCGTGCCGGAGACACCTGAAGTAAGCCCAAATTGTGATTCTTTCTATTCGGTCTATTTCAGTTCAATTGCTTCTACCCATAGCTTCTTCATGCTCCTAGTAGCACCCCTGAAGCATTGCCTTAGAACCCCGAGCCCACTAGTTCATTGGCGGCTAGCGCCGTCGCTCAGCCATGAAGCCCCGCCGTGGATAGCCCAACCCAGTGATCCATGACCCAAGCCGTCACTTCTTTAAGCCTCCTCTACTCCCAGTGATGCCCAAATGCTAATGCTGTTGTTCTAATAGCCTAGCTATACACCTGTGCCATTCAAACATCTCGAGAAGAAACCTCCTCACCGCCGGCCAACCGTAGCCCACCGACTGCTATCGAGCCCTAAAATGGAACCCCCTCGTTCCCAGGAGTCCATTCATATCCTCGGTATCCTTGGCAAAGCACCACAGCTCGAGAATTGGTTGCTCTTCTTTTCCCCTATTTTCGGCTCATCGTAGCACCACGGGAAGAAGATGAACAGTGTCGAGCTAGGTCGAACACTATTCATTTTGGTTTTCGCTGTAGCAACCCTACCTGCCGTGAATAGTGGCAGACCCGGCATGAACAGTAAAAATCCACGATGAATAGTAGGTACTTGTTACTATTCATCCATTCCCAAAAATACAAAATATATCCATTTTGTCCATTTCGAGCCCGTCTATCCTATTCTCAGCTCCGTTTTCCTATATCAGATACAGATAAAACTTTAGCCCACCTAAACACCATATCGAATTTTAAATTCAATACGATCCAAAGCCTCCATTGTTCGCCGAAACCAATATGTTCGTCGTGACCGTTTTGAGCCATAAAGTCCATTCTCAAACTCTATTTAGCCCGAATACACTTCGATGAAACCCTAGTCAACCCAGATATTATTTCAAATCCAGACCCAATATTGTCCAGACCATCTTGGACCCATCTAACCCAATTCTAACTCAGATCAGTCAAACCACACACCATATAAGCCATGATCACCCAAACCTATTTTATTTTTGTCTTTTTGATTATTTATTTGTCTTTCATTCTCAGCTTGCATTTTGCAAAGCAGAAATTTATTTGTATTCGTCTTGCGCGCTAATATACGGACCCAACGAGCCAGTCATCAGAAGATCTACAAGAGCAATTAAAGAAGTCAGTGTCCTATGGACAAGGAGGCAAGTCACATGTTTTTGATCATATTGAACCTACATTTTTTTAATTATTTATTTATCAGTATTTTCATTATATTATTTACGCATTGTAATTTCTTGTACAATAAATATTTAGAATGACATGATATTTAGTTATGTCCTACCACCTGAAAAAAAAACCTATTTAATGTGATGGCCATATTCGCCTTGACAAGCCCTAGTAATAATAAATTACTATAAAATATACTATGGTAATTTAGAAAATTCAACTGTTATACACTAGTAGTGGCAGTGTCATAGTACACTGGATTATTGATTTATGGATAGTTATCTTATTGATGAAAAGTAAGGAGAAGAATCTTATGCTAAGTAAAGAACATAGTGATCATTCAACCATAAGTTTTGACTTGTCAAACCTGGTCTAGTAGTTGCTCAAATCGATTGAATCTCTACAATAAAAAGAAGAAGAAAAGAAAAGAAGAATTGGTATGAGTGGGGTTAACCATACTGAAAAGAAGAGTTGGTATGGGAGGGGGTTAACCATACTAAAAACAGAGTTGGTATGGGAGGGTATAACCATACTTAACAACAGTAGATCCGTTTCAAATTGGGCGAGACCACGGACCACTCGAGTTTGTTGGGAAACAACATTTATTGGGTAGAAGCTATATAAAAAGATGAGTAGTAAAACAATCTTGTTTTGTTAACTCAGTCACGAGGGTTCATGAATCTTGTGGATAAAGTTGGGCAACTCTGGAGAGTCAATTATAAATGGTATTCAAATACGCCATGCTTCCGATAAATGAAGTTGTGTTTAATGAGTGATTCTAATAGCAAAGCATAGTAGATTTGGAAATGATTTGGATATGTTGAAGTCTCTTAATCAAGTTTTGAAACCTCAATTCCTTAAGAAGTTATTATTCTTTTGTGTTTAAAATGTTTACAAATAAAATTGTATCCATCTAAAATGTTAAAACTCATATGTCTCCATCTCTTAGAAATCCGGGCATGTAATTAAATAGTGTTTCTCTGTGTGACTTGTTGAGTATGGTTGGTTATACTTAGCCTTACTTCATTTTCCACCAACATGGAGATCAGGAAAAAAATAGATGTTACAAGATTTCATGTTAGAGTTACGACCGCACTCAAGCGTTCCTGTGGAAATTTTCTTTGGATCTTCAAAGTGTAAGTAAATCTGTTAAAGCTTAAAGCTGTTAAAGTTGACCGTTAAGTCTTATTTAGTTATATTAATTAAACTAACTTTTGAAATGTTTGTGAGCATATATGATATTTCTTCCGTCCGTAACTGAACTCCTATGCTATTACAGAAGATAATAACGTTTCTGTTTTCAAAAAGAGGGGTGTTACAGGTGGATTCGAATCCTCTGCCTTCACACAGTGAAGTCACGGTGACTTCACGCGATCTGAGCCGTCCGCGGGAAAAACAACGGCCCAGATCAGATGTTGCTACAGTATTTTTTACTGTAGCTACAGTATTTTTTACTGTAGCTACAGTAAAAATACTGTAGCATCATCTGATCTGGGCCGTTGTTTTTCCCGCGGACGGCTCAGATCGCGTGAAGTCACCGTGACTTCACAGTGTGCGAAGGCAGAGGATCCCAATCCGTTACAGGTGGTGTCTCCGATCCGTTCCTCCATCGCCGGCATACTCCCCGTTTAGTTAGACCGACGCGCGCCGTGCCGAGATAGCTAGAGCTCGCCTCGATCGATCCGGCCTCACCGCGCATGCAGCCCCTACGTACGTACGTTCGTCGTCGTCACTGCCACCGGCGCCGGCCGTCGATGGACCAACCAACCCTGCGTGCCTCGATCAGCCACCGCGTCCTTGCGCGGCGACCGAGGACAGTTCCAATCTATCGTCATATATAGCCAGGCTCAATCATCCCGTAGTTAATCTGCGTGTGCGCACCAAATGCTATGCCAGCTAGAATATTGGGACATGCATGTTAGTATACAGAAAGAAGAAATGAACTGTTTGTCTTGGGAGGATGATCGATTAATTGATAAGCACTGCAGTCCATCATCGTCCATCAGTTTCATCCCTTCTTTCTTTCTTTCTTTCTTTCTTTCTTTCAGACCAAGAGTAGGTTTCAGGTGTCGATGCCTTGCTTGAGACGAAGGCAGCAGCACTACCTTCCCGGCAAGGTAGATCCGATCCAAACCCAATTCGTGTGGGCCCGCCGGTATGGGCTGGCCCAGCAATCTAAAATCTAAACACGATTACGTACTGCTCTTCCTCTAGTCCTGCTTGCTTGGTATAAACGCGTCGATTACTGGGCCGAACTGAAAACGTCGACTAGGCCATGTAGCACAAGACATCATGCATTTTCTTCGGGGAAAAGTCGATAATAGAATAGCAAGGATCTAGTATTTAATTTTGTTGCTGTGCATGCGTGTGCCATAGACAACCAAAATCAGATGCGAGCTTAATTGGTTCACAAAAAACACTGAGAGATCATTTTTTAGATAGATCGACACAAGGCATCATGATACGGCCGGTATTATGCAAGTGGAAATTAAAACCCGTGCGTGGAATACTCGAAATCACCGTAAGTATTATATACTAGTGTTATGATCAGCGGCTAGTATACAAGCGAAATTATATCCATACACATCACATACAATTAATTTAAAATAAAAAAGTGGTATATAAGCGATACATAGTAAAGTTTACAACATAAGGCTAGCCAGTTAATTAAAATATAAGTATTAAAAGTAAAGTACAGTGGAAGATAAGTAAATAAATAAAAACATCCAGTGGTGTGCCACCATAGCCCACAGGCAACTAACTAGAGTTAGGCCCTAGCAAGACTCATCATCAAATTCCCAGGTACCAGGGGAAAATACATATCGTCTGGCACATATCCTTCCTCATTTTCTGATCAATAATAATCCGGAGAACAGAGGGGGACCAGGGCGCACAAACTAGTAAACAATAGGCAGCAGCAGTGGCTTTGCTGCCATTTTAGCGCATTCCAAGCTGACAAGGGAGAAAAAAGGGGTGGAGATGGAGAAATTTTGTTATATCACGGTGGCACAAATTGGTTTGTGCCACAAACTAATCCAGTGCTAACACGTCATGTGTAAGTATTGTGGCAACACTATATCATGTACGAGAATTTTTTTATTGATAGTACAGAAAACAATATTTTTTTACACATGTTTGCTACAGTACAAAACAGTAAAAAATTATTAGTTTCTACAGTAATGCATGCCACGTGTCAACGGCCGGTTGGCTCGTGACACAAACCACTTTGTGCCACTGTGGTACAATAAAATTTCTCGTGGAGATGGGACTAGACGGAGTAGAGATGTCGGTGGAGCATAGAATCGATAGGCATGGCATCTAAACAATGGACATAACATCAAAAACCAATGTCTTCAGAAGCCTCCTGAAAGTGGTCCCCACACGGCAGTAAGAGGAAGAAAGGGGTAAAGTGGCTGAGAGTTTAGGAAATTTTTAGACACATCATATGAGCTCCAACAATTATAAAATTTTTTGTGGATGCTCCTGACACAGTGCAGATTATTGGGTGAATTTTTAAGAATTTTATATGCACTGAACCTTTCTCAATAAATCTTGGAATGTCTCTATTTTAATTAAAGAGCACTATTTGATCTGAATAAATTCAAGAACACACTCAAAAATATTTAAAATTTTATTTCCGGTGTCATGATTATATTTGTGAGTTTTTTAAATGATTTATACTATAAATTTTCTCATGCCACCTTCAAATCATTTTTTAGATTTGAATTTGAATTACATCCGATGCACATTTCTTTTCCAAAAACTTTACATTTGCAAATTATTTTTTTCAAAGAAACTCCAATAAAATCCAAGAGAATTTAATGCATGTAAATTTTTTTAAAAAAATTCCTTATTTTTTGCATTATCTGGAATTTCGAGATGTTACACCGCAAGGGCACACGCAGCAGAAGACAAGACAGGAGAAGAGGAAAGAACAAACATATACGTAGACAAGTATGGAATTCGCTTCACAGTGCCATCGATCATTAAGTTTTTTATTATTCCTTTAAAAAATAGATCAGTGCGTTCGTACATTGTCAGGAACCCATCACCAAATGAAAGAAATAGAGAAGAAAGAAAAAGGAAAAGGAATCAACACCATTGCAGTACTCTTAACACGGGTCTCGAAGAAAAAAAGGAAAAGGAAAGACGAGACAGGTAGTAATTAAAACACGGCAAAGAATGGCACACGCACAGTGACCAAGTGGTTGGGCGTCTGTGGAGGAGGTGAATGCCCTAGCTAGTGGTTGTCCGTGCCTGCCCGGCGCCTTCGTTATCCGCCTCGCGGCGTTGGCAGGTGAACATCTTGAGCACGCCGTCCGACCCGCCGGCGACGAGCTCCCCTCCGTCGTCGTCGCCGCCCTGGCGCCACGCCACCGCGCTGACGAACCGTCCTCCTCCTCCGTCTGCGTCGGCGATGGCGAAGGGGTGGACCCAGACGGGCTTGGCCCACCTGAGGTCGTAGACGAAGACGTGGTTGGACTCGGAGCCGCTCGCCACGAGGCCCGCGCCGCGCCACACGCCCATCCCCACGAAGCTGCGCGAGCTGACGTGGCCGCTGTACGACCGCACCTCCAGCGCGGGCCCCACCGGCTGCCCGTGGGCCCCCTGCGACCACTCCCACAGCCGGTGAGTCCCGTCCGCCGCCGACGTCACCACCCGCTGCCCCGCCCACCGTACGTACGTCACCGCGCGCCCGTGCCCGTCCATGGACGCCACCGCGCCGCGCCCCAGCGCGCGCACGTCGTACACCAGCGCGCGCCGGTCTGCCGACCCCACCGCCAGCTGGGGCCCGCCCGCCGGGTCGAACTCCAGGCACAGCACCGCGCCGCCCGCCCGCGCCGTCGCCCACCCAGCCGCGCCCGCCGGGGCGCGCGGGTCCCACACGTGCGCCGTCCTGTCGTCCGACCCCGACGCCGCCATCGCCGCGCCGGGGGCGTAGTCGAGCGCCCACACCCGGCGCCCCGCGTGCTCGTCGCGCTCCCACGTCGCCACGCCGCGCTCCACGTCGTACTCCGTCACCACGCCGTCGTAGTCGCCGCAACCCACGTACCGCGCAACCCCCGCGTCCGGCCGCCAGCGCACGCTGCTGAGCTTGGCCGGCACGCAGATGCACGCGGCGGGGTTAGACGAGAGCTGCAGGTCGGCGGCGGCGTTGTATATCCGGATCTTTCGGGCGATGCCGCCGGTGGCGAGGAGGCGGCCGGTGGGGTCGAAGTCGACGCTGCCGATGGCGTCGGACGCGCCCGGCAGCGCGGGGGACGGCACGGTGGCCGCCAGGCGGAAGTCCCATTCCAACCGTGGCGGCGACAGCTCGGCGGAGTCGGTGGCAGCTGGAGATGAAGAAGAGGCGGGAATGGTGCTGGCGTCGTCGTCCGCAGGAGCAGCAGCCGGTGCTTGTTGCTGGTGCTGTGCAGCGCTGGAGGAGGGGTTGCTCATGGAACGACGACGCACATCGATCATAGGGCCGGGTAGCTACAAGCCAGACGCATATATAGTACTATGCATCACGTACGCGCGTGTAACTGCGTGATGCTGGCCGTGGCCGGCTAGCTAGCTGCAATGTGCTGCTCATGGTCATGGATGAAGGTTTTAATTTGCTCGTGTTTGTTTTAGCTAAGCTTAATTGCTGGACAGAGAGAGAGAGAGAGAGAGAGATGATTCGGCTGTGCAGGTTTTGGTTGCATCTTCTTCTGTGGTTGGAGTTGCCGCCATGTCGTGGCTACGTCCCTGCTGCAAATGCAATGGCAAGCCAATCAGCTCAGCCTCAGCTACGTACCACTTGTGATTGCGATCGCTGCTTCCATCGAACTTCTGAGATCGGTCTCAGCACAGGCATGCATCTGCGAACATGCACGCGCCGCGTCACACACACACACACACACACACACATATATACACACACACGGCAGGAAAGAATAATCCTCATTAGTAGTACGTATGTATGTACGTACATGTGTTCGTGCTTGCATGTGATCTGATCGATACGTACTGGAGGAGTAGCTAGTAGTAGTACATATCGCTTGCGAATTGAGCGCGCCTAAATGGCTGGGGGCTTAGTTTCGAGCTTAATTACCACAGAAGTAAAAAAACATGCAGCAGCCAGCTGCAAGCAAGCGGATAAATTATAGTATATGCAGCAAGCAAGCGCACACAAGATCATGTTGTAAAAAAGCAGGCATGCATGCAATTATGCAAAGTTACATTTGTAGCTTTCGGTCGCTAGCTGATTAACTCAACTTGGTTGATCGATATATGGATAATCTGGATAAATTTACTCTGCCTACGTGTGTGATCATAATATAATCTGGATAAATTAGAGCTAGCAGCACCGAGTAGTCGACATATCATGCGCACGGATGCATGAGATCGGACGAGAGGCTAGGCGAGCCGCTGCTGTCACACCGAAAAAAATAAGAGACAACCGTACACGCGAATAAACTGCGACTTCTTAATTTCATCTTTTTAAAGGTTTTTTTACTTTTTCTTTATTTCTTTGTATTAGCCGTGATGACATAACTTTTTATTTTTTTATTTCTATTGCTTAGAAAAATTAACCGCCGCTACAGTATAAAAAAAGTCAAAAGCCACAGCTTATAAGCCAATTGGAGTACATTCCTAATAAGATAGATGGAGATGCGATCCAGGAGATCACAAGCTAAGGCTCTGTTTATATTAGCTTTTAAAAGCTATTTTTTCTACAGTAAATAATTTTTACTATAATACTTAACTTTCAATCAGATTGTCTTTTCAAGGCAGGATCTATTAGTTGATTGTAGTAGTTACTATAATGACTTCATTTATATCAACTAAAATCATCCGTAGATATCTTTCTCTATAGATATATCTATAAACTATTACTATTTAAAATCCAAAAGACACTAAAAAGCCGATACAAATAGCTCCCTAAGGGCAGTCACAATGGTGTATTGATGATGGTTTCTATCCTCATTAAATGACTTGCCACGTAGGCAAAATGTTGACATGGCAACGTAATTAATGATGAAAGAGAGCACAAATCCTAGAAACGGTTTCCTCATGAAGAAATCAGGTCTTCACTCCACCCAATGCACCAAGAAACTATGAAATCGCCATTGGGAAGAAACCACCAGTTTCTAGGGGGCTCGTGGTACACTCTCATTGGAGGAAGAAGATAGAGTTGGGAGAGAGAAAGAGAAAATAATTATTACTCGAAGACACCTCCACTGTGGAAGATAGTTTCTATAGATGATTTCTTGTGCTATGGAAATCGTGTCAGTTTCTTCCATTGGGACTACCCTAAAGCCTTGTGATTGCGTTTCGTGGGTACGGGAGTGGTTACGTGTGCACAGGTATGCCTTTCATGCATACAAGGCATGCAACCACTGCCCCTCGATCCCCTGAGCCTACAACTCTGTGGCTCGTTTGTTTGTGTTGGGTGCTTCTCCTATGGTCCACCCTACGGTTGACTAACGCTCGACGTGATATTTCTAATAAACATATTTAGCTTACAAATCTTTCTAAAAAAAGTTTGATACACATGAATAATCTTATTATCATCACAAGATTAATAGTGTTACCGAGAGATTTCTCTAAAATTTTTTTAAAGCCTACAATAGACTTAACTTGATTTGGCTTAATAGACCTACTAAAGATCATTCATTTCCTTCTACCCACCAACTACGTTCCTAGGGTTCTTTCCTGGTTACCATCTTCAGACAAGTAGCAAAATACCTCTCCTAAAGATCATCTTTGCTCCTGCCACACTGGTGTCAAAGGTAGTACTTATTTGAGTTTTAGCTTCTAACTTTTTAATTCCGTTTTTTCTAGTTTTTTAATTTTTTAGGCTTCTTTGCCTTTTTTCGTATACCTTTGCATTCTCCGTGATGAGATAACTTTTTTATTTTTCAATTTAATTATGCTAAAAAAGTAAACATCAACTACAGTGCTAAAAAAAGTCTCAAACATTAAATAAAAAAAGCTAAAAGCTAGAACGAGCACAGCTCGTTTTATTATATGCTTATTTGTTCCACTTGTCCTATTCCTACGTACAGTATAGGACTCCGGCTACCACCGCGTGTAAAAGCACCGGCCACAAACGAGACCACACACACTCACCTCAGGGAGGGGCATAAAAATAAAGAGCTAATTAACACCGCTTCCAATTAAGTGTTCTTAATGTCACATCTCCCAGCGCCGGCGCCGGCGGCACGTACCTGTCGTTCCTCTTCCAATTTCTTTGGAGCGAATCCTCTTTTTTGGGATCCCTGTGGCCAGCCGCAAAATCAAGATTAACACTGTAGCAATCTGTTTACTGCCTCGCCGTTTCAGCAACATTTATCTACGTCCCATTATATCCTACTACGCACAGGCATAAGTAAACACTAAATCTAAAAAATCTAATGCAAAATAACCATATATACCTTTATTAAATAGCATAACGCAATACTTAACCTCCTACAAAGCATTTAAGTAAGAATAAAGAACAGAAATATTATAATAATGTAGGATCAAATATCGTAATCTTAGTGTTTGATGAAGGTTTCGACCGCTCGCTCGGTTACTCTTTCTGCCTCTTTGTACGTAGTCGTAGTCTTCTTCCGCTCGAATACTTTAACATCCATATGTTGGCGACGATCAAGTGGAAGACTCAACGAGCGAACTAGTGGAAGAAGGAATGCTATGCGCTACTCACGACGTACTCGTAATGAGAACGAGTCGAGGACGATGCCCAGAAAGCAATATCGTTGGCGCCGACTAACTTTTCAAGAAAAGATCTGATCTTTTATTTCTAAAACATGTTCTGTAGCTACAAGTGCCCTCACAGCACTCCTCAAACTCTAGCACCAAAACTTTCTCTCAAAAACTCCACAAAAACCACATGTTAGCCCTTAATATCTCCCTGCTTTTATAGGCTAACGTCCTGAACAGTGTCCTCATCAAACACAGACACCAAACTCTATCTGTTTCGAAAATCAACACAGACACCAAAACTCTATCTGTTTCAAAAATCAAGGGACCCGAAACTCTTCCAAACATGAGTATCCCGTAATCTCTAAGCATTTTCAGTTATGAACTCCTTCCATAACCTTTTGAACTCAGCACATGTCGAGACCTTCAAGACCGTGCCTTCCGTAGCTTCTCCACGCATCATCTTCATATGTGAAACCTTCTCCGTTTATCTGGTTAATTTGCGCATGTACAGGCTCCAAATCGGCCGTACGACTAGATCCGGAGAAGCATGTATTTGTACGGATGGTTAGTATTATTTATCTAACCTATCAATTTCAGCTAAAATATATTATCCGCAGCTTAAATGAACGCGACCACATGTTGATCTAGCTAGAAAGCTTCCGTTTCAGACAAGAAAGAAGAAACTTCACTGGACAATTACCTTGCTGTTACTCCAAAACGATTGATAGTAGATACAAAAGGTTTACCGGCTTGAGCGAGCCTGCAGCATTGCTCTTTAATCCTCTGTCGGCCGGAATTACCGCGCCGTAGCCACTAATTACTTACGTAACGATGATTGCAAGTTGAAACAAGCTAATTATAGCTCGCAACATCAAAGGGAATCGGTTCATGTTCGCTCGATGCCCTACCAAGTAACTAGTGTTCTTTTTTACGTTGGCCCCTGTCAAAACATAACTCCGATCACATATTCCCAATGTAATATATTCATAAAACCTAATAATTACAGTGCAAGTATTTTTTCGAGACAAAGCTACCTATATCATTTTTTATATGATCAATATATAATATCCAGACGTTGTATCTAGAATTAAAGACATACGTGTAGGGTTGTCAATGGGGACCCGATCCCCGACGGTGAATTCACCTATTAGGGGATGGGTCTGGCGAATTTTATTCCCCGCGGGGATTTTTGTGGGCAAAATACTGTCCCCATCGGGGATGGCGAGGCCGGGGCCGGGGAAGTGATCCCCGTCCCCGTTAACCGTCGGGGATTACTGACATATGGGTCCTCTACATTTTATATAAAAGATCAGCCCAAAAAAACCGTAAACCAGCTCCCACTCGGCGTCTCGGCCACTCCCTCACGCGGCGCCCCAGTCCCCACCCTCAGTCTCGGGCTCTTTCCCAGCCCAGCGCCGCCAAGACCCAAGCCCTCCCTTGACCCCAACGTTGCGTTGCGCCCGACTGCCCGAGGAGACCGGCGGCGGCCCCTGCGGCGGCGGCCGGCGCATCCACTGCGGCGGCGACCGGCGCATCCACTCGCGGCGGTGGCTCTTCCTCACCCGCGGCGACGGCTCCCCCTTCGGCCCTTCCACACTGGTTCCTCTTCTTCACCGAGGCGACGCCACCTTGGATCTGCGACCGGCGACGCCCTCCTCCACAGATTTGCGACCGACGACGCCCTTACCCACCACCGCGGCGCTGCGGCCCTCGAGCCGGCGCATCTACTGCGGCGGCGACCGGCGCATCCACCCGCGGTGGCGGCTCTTCCTCACCCGCGGCGGCGGCTCCCCCTTCGGCCCTTCCCCACCGGTTCCTCTTCTCCACCGAGGCGACGCCACCTTGGATCTGAGACCGGCGACGCCCTCCTCCACAAATCTGCGACCGACGACGCCCTCCACCGAGCCGAGTTTCTACTGCTCCTCTGGTACTCAAATACTCAATACTCATCTTCTTCCTTGCTGGTATGTGGATGTGATGTACTGCATTTCCTTGATAGTATGTGAAATTGTGAATATGTCATGTACTGCAAATCTGAATGCATTGATTGTTGTTATGCTGAATTGCTGCTTGTATATGCTATTCTTGGTTAACCTGTTGGCGGGGAATTTTGCCCCGTCGGGCCCCCGAAGCCCGTCGGGGAACGGGGATGGGCCCAACTTGGCCCCGAGCCCGGGACCGGGACCGGGGTTCGGGGAATTTTAATTTCGCGGTGATCAGGGACGGGGATTAGGTCCCGTCGGGGATGAGCCCCGTTGCCAACCCTACATACGTGTAACCGCTGGCTCCAAAATTGCCTACAGCTGAAAACTCTGAAACAACCAGGCAAGCAAAAGATAAACTCGTAAGAGATGATTTAAACACCTTTCAGCCAGAAAACTAACGGTAACCCGACCACCTTTTGTTTATTTGCTCAATTGTTTGGGGGCGTGTTTGGAATATAGAAATTTCACAGGAAATTATTAAATTCATGCATAAATTTAAAAATTCTTGTGTTCCAAACATGGCTTTGATTACACAAATAAAATATGTGACCTTTTTCCCCTTGTAGGTAGGGGTGAAAATAGATCAGATAATTTCTGACCGATCCGAACAATTTTGAATACAGATTCTGTCGGTTCAGATATTAGTCGGATAGTATTGGATCGAAAACGAATATGAATTTTCTCTGCCAGATACAATATGAATTCGGTAGCTTACTATCCGTCAAATAAGAATATGGATCTAGATTATTGGGATATTTACGGGCCGGATATCTCAGTTTACACTCTCTATTTCAGCCCAGCCCATTTACATAATGCTTTCGTAGCCCATCATACATTACTATATATGTTAACACATGAAGTTAAAGAAGGGCCCTTAGTTTATATGAAGAATTTATGAATGTTTAGATGAAATAAACTAGTTATATTTTTTATTCATTTTGTGCATACAATTTAAAGGGTTTCCATATTCCGAGAAATTTATGTGACCGTATTTAATTCAATTTGTATTCGTTCCGTATTTATATTCGATATTATTTATATTTGTATCTAAGATATCTATATTTATATCTGTATCTAAAAAAATATGAAAATAAATATAGCAGATACATTACCCATCCGTATTATGCGTTCTCACCCCTACTTACTTGCAGAAACATCTCAAGTGGAAATTCACACTGGGTTACGATTAAACGGTCCAGATGGTACCAAGCGGTCGGTATCCGGCCGTACACGCCGCACCAAAGCATTAGAAAAGGCCCCTCGCACTTCATCCGCTTCCACGCTTCCATTCCCCCACATCGCCTTCCACCGCTCCGGCCATGGAAGCCTTCGCCGCGGCCGGCGTCTTCGCGGGCTCCGGCACCGCGGCGCGCCCGGTCATACTCCGCCGTCGCGTGGCGTCGGGCTCCGGCGCCGGCCGGGTTCGCCTCCTCCGCGCGCCGCCGCGCGCCGGCGGTGACGGAGGGGACCTGCCACCGCTGGACAAGTGGGACATGATGGAGCTAGAGTTCGGGCGGTTCCTTGGGGAGGACCCCAAGCTCACCCTCGCAAAGGTCGCTCCTCTACGTCTTAGTACTACAAATTATCGCATACCTACGAACTGTGAATAAGATGAAAAATGTTTCGTTGTTTCAATATTTGAATGCAAATTCATATGCACGTCGCCACGTCGGGATGGAATGTCACATTGGTCCGTTCCTAATGAAACGATAGTTGCAAGTAGAGTACTGTACTAGGAATCTAGGAATATTCGTGTATGATTTGGTGTTCAAATTTAGCTGCAGTTGATATTACCTCAGTTTCTGTCTTGATTGTGAAGAACCATTGCACCATCCAGTCAAAAATACCGTCCGATGTGCTGTTATCTTTTCCAACATGGACGTTTTGATGTTGTGCGTAGTACTCCATTCTTGATTTTGGATGGCTCGTGCTAGATTTGGTTAAGTTTCGTCTCACAGTTTACAGCAATCACTCCAAGCTAGTTGATGCAAACATTTCATTTTGATTAGACATCCATACTTGTTTGAAAGTTTCTGGCAACACAGACTGTTCTCAGATGTTACTTGTCACAGTTTTAATACCTCATTAAGTTGAGAGGATTACGGTTATTTACAATTACAAAAGTAAATTTAAATTTCGTAGCTGGACAAAGGGACGAGTCCTGATATATTGCCTAGCTTCTAAGATCCGATAATCATGAACCAACCCGGTACACACTACGCAATTTTGACATATACACACTTGATACTGTGTTCTGGAAACATGATTTCTGTCACTTGATTCTACTCAGCAATCAGCATGCCTTATGTGTTGTGGAATTATTCCTTCAGATATTGCTCAAGAAGTCAGACCCAGATGCTTCATCCCTTGACGTAGAGAAACTAATTGCCAGCAAGAAGGAAAAGTTGGACAATATTTTGAGGGAGTTCATGGATGCTAATAAGCAGGACCAGACTTCCAAATTGCCAGAGCCAATAAGCAAGCCAATGAAAGACAAACAATCCTTGAGTCTGTCAAGGCCTGTACTGGGCAAACCAAAGCAAGATGAGCCTTCTGTTACTTTGCTGCGACCGCCAGGAAGCAAACCGAAGCAAGATGAGCCTTCTTTGAGTCATTTGCGACCAGTAGGGAGCAAACCAAAGGAAGATAATCCTTCTTTGACCTTGTTGCGGCCAGTGGGGAGCAAACCAAAAGTAGAGGGCAAGCTGGTGCAAGACAGTTGGCCTAGCAAGGAGAGTTTAGCTGCCAGAACAGAGTCAAGTGAGGTTAGGAGCACCTCAAGAAAGAATAATGTGGATGTCACCTTGAGGAAACCCACCGTGCATCAGAGTACAGATGGTGAATTGAAGTCAAAGCTGAAAATGAAACCAGATATTGACTTGAAAATGAGGAAAGACATGGATGAGGATTTAACCAACATTTCTCTTCTTCAAAAGCCGGAGGCTGCAAAAGATATTGCTAATTTAAATCAAGAGCCCTCTGCTGGCTCTGCCTCAATTGCTGTTGGAGAGGATGAAAATGAAGTTGAGGCAGAAACAAATGGTGAGGTACAATGCCTAGAATGCAACATGCCATGATGAAATTGGTGCTTTTGAAGCTGATGAGTTGCAAATGTTCCAAATTTCAGGCCTTGATGAAAAATCGGTGATTGACAGTAATTATGTTCATGAATCATCTCGACTTGCTGACGATCCTAGTGCAGGTAAGGAAGCCATAAGAGAGCTCCAATTTGTTTATATTCATACATGATGTTAATGTTATGTTAGTATTTTCAAGGACTACAGCCATCTGAGCAAAGTTTTATCCAAGAAACAGACTCTTCTGCTCATCCAGTGGATAACCAATCAGTGACCAGCAACAATTTCTCTATGCAAGCTTTCTTGCAAGGAAAACCTAAGAGGTACTTTCTGATGGAATTCTGCCGTTATATTTTTAGCACAGCATTTTCATCACTTGATATCTGATCATTCTTTATATTTTCCATGGAAAATTTTATATTTGGTATTTCTGCTAATACTGCTAACTGTAGGGCCTTGTCTGTCCTTAAGAAAAAAAATATTCATGTTTAGTGTGATTACTGACAATTATGAGTACTTCTGGTTTTATTCCATATCTGCATTTTCTCATTATGTTATTCTCAAAAACCTTGTGAGGTTAACCAGCAGGCATATGTCTTGCTGTTGTTGTGCTAATGTTCTGTAGCCTTCTTGTTTGAATAACTTTGCTTCTTTGGAAATTTGTATACTTATTTTCCAGTACATAGACTTGCATAGTTGCATGACGACATAGGTTGTTAGGATCCGTACGCATCTCATTTTGGTTAACATACTTTGAATATCCCATTATGCTCCAACTTTGTGAGCCTGTCATTGTCCTTGGATTACTTTGCCCCTACGAGAGCTTGTGCTTCATGTGGTTGCACTAATTTAAATTAGGTGTATCCCTTTTCTCCCTGCTCTTCTGCTTTTGAAGTACTGGTGTCATTTTAGTTTCCTGCATGTGAGTCACCTGACGCTGATATGGCAATTCTTACTTTGTAGGAAAGACCTATCTGTTGAAATCTTGCCATCTCAGGTTGATGCTGAGAAGATGAATTCTAGTGCTGATAACAAAAGTTATGTTGATGATGGGGGAAACGTCCTATCTTCAAAATTGGAGGTAATGTGAATTCCCTGATATTTGAGCTTCAGCATCTTATGGTCTTGCACAATTAACAATAACAATCATTGGAGTTAATGTAGCTTCTATGGGACGAGATGCTCCCCCTATCAACTTTTTAAATTCTTTTTTAAGTATGAATCATAAGTTGCTGAATCACTAACGCAGGACATCACTGAGAGTGACTGGAAAAGACTAGAGCATTATGCAAGTACTGGAGAAAAGGTTGAGGTGGAGCTGATAAACTGCAGGGCAAAGGGATTTGTTGTAAGTTTTTAGTCGGTTTTCAAATCAATGCCTGCTCTTATCAAATTATAGACCTTTTGTTGCCTGAGCTTTGTTATTGTTAAGGATAGAATAACATCCTTAACAGTTATGACTTCCTTTCCAGGTGTCACTTGACTCGCTGATAGGTTTCTTACCATATCGTAATCTTGCTATGAAATGGAAATTCTTAGCTTTTGAGACTTGGTTAAGAAGGAAGGGTGGTGATCCTTCCTTGTACAAGCAGAGTCTGGGCATGGAGGAAGGTTTTGAGATTAATGATATGAACATAGAATTGGGATCTAGCTCAGTTCCAGAAGAAGCTTGTCAGGATCAAGGAACTCTGCCGTCTAAGCTGAAGTTTGAAGATCTTCTTCGAACATACAACCAAGAGAAATCCAAGTTCTTATCATCATTTATTGGTCAAGTATGAATCTGTTGTTATTGACCTAGCATTCTTCTTCATTTGTATTGTTGTAGTTAATATGCCATTATTTTGCAGAGGCTCCGAGTATCAGTTGTCCTGGCTGACAGGAATTCCAAGCGTATATTTTTCTCCATGAAGCCAAAAGAAAGTGAAGAGTTGATTCAGAAAAAGAAAAGTCTGATGGTACTTTTGCTCTCATTAGTGTGCTCCAACCATGGTTGTCACGGCGTCGCCTAGGCGACGCCAAGTCGTCCTGGCGGCCGGAGGGCGACGCCAAGGCTCGTCGCCTAGGGCTGAGGAGCTAGGCGGCCACCTCCAGGCCGAATCCGGCCCCCTCTAGCCCTTCTCGCGTAGATATGGCCGCCGCCGGCTCAGATCTTGAGCCGGCCGCCTCTTCCCGTGCTGTCGCTGCCTCATCCGGCGCTCTTCCCGAGCCGCATCACGCCGACCCCCGTGCTGGGCTCCATCTCCGCCGTCCTCGAGCCTTGCCGTCGCCGGATCTGGACTACACCGCCCGGATCCGGCAGAGGAGGCAGACGGCGTTGGCGGGGAGGAAGAAGCGGTAGGTAGGAGGCAGCAGCGGCGGAGAGGAGGGAGGCGGCGGAGAGGAGGCGGCGGCGGCGAGAGGAGGCCGGAGGCTAGGTGGCGGGAGGGGAGGAGGTAGAGAGGAGGCGAGGCGGTGGGAGGGGAGGAGGAGGCAGCCATGGAGAGGAGGCGAGGCAGCGGGAGGGGAGGAGGCGACGGCGGAGGCGAGGCGGCGGAGAGGAGGCGGCGCGTGTCGGCATGTGGGTTTGGGGGAAACGGGTTACATGCCAGGCTCGGGCCGGTAGTTAGGTTATAAGATTTTTTTGGTCTTTTGTGATTTAGTCCTTACAGTTCCTGAAAATTACGAATAGACCCCTAAAAATTACAAATAGACCCCTCTTTCAATAGATTTTTTCTGATTTAGACCTTCTAAGACATAGTTATTTTGATAATTTATGCTATTATATCGTCTAACTACTATCGTCTAACTGTCGCCATGGCGGGCGCCTAGTCGATTAGGCGTCCAGGCGCCTCGGCCTCGCCTCGACTTGCCGGAGCGCCGTGACAACCTTGGCTCCAACATTTTTATGGTTGTAATTTATGCCACCAAAAGGAAATCAAAGTGTTGCAAAAATTTGAATTAGCAATCTAGTTTCTGGAAAGCGCTGAAATCCAGCAATAAGTTAGGAGGGGATACAGGAAATTCTGTATGGAATATGTTTTTCTTTCTGAATCCTAACTACATCTTAGCCTTTTTTTTAATTCCACTTGCAGCTGAAGTTGATATATTCTTTCTCTACTCGATTCCTCAGAGTGCGTGTAATAAGGCAGCTAGGTTATCTTTGCGCTGTAAGAAATTTGAAACATGTTGGACCTAATGAACTGGTGTAGCACTTATTGCTTAGTCCTGACTAAAGCAGGTTAGATGCCCTGTTTAGACAGTGTGTGACTAGTTTTCAACTGGTAGCAGGTCCTTCACACCTGCTTCACTGTGCCTGGTCGCATGCTAAAATTGCACAAACGTATTGAAAATGTCAAGTTGAATTGCCCATGTCCCCAGTAATCTCAATTGTTTTAGTCAAGTTTTACATAAGAACATTTACTAAATCTCCATATTGTACATCCAACTTCTTTCATTGCTGCATCATTCTCTTTAAAATAATCAAAATTTTAATTTCATTTAGTGTTGTTATATTAAAGTGTTATGAACACTTGTTATATTAAAGTGTTATGAACACCACTTGTATTCATCATGAGGCTAATGAGCCAATATATATACACATACAGGTATGATATATATGCAGATAACCACTTATATAACAGAAAAAATACACAGGTAATAATACACATCTAACACCCTCTCAAACTTATGATGGATCAACAACATAAAGTTTGGAGATATAGAAGTTGTGCTGGACTCTGGTATATGCCTTTGTGAAGAAGTTTGTCAACTGAAACTCTGAAGGCACATATTGAAGAGCAACAATCTAGTTCTGCACCTATGTCCTCATATAGGGAGTATCAATACCAATATATTTTATAAGCTCATGCTTCACCGAATCTTTAACAACGCTAATAGTACCTGCACTGTCAGACAAAAGAGCAGTCGGTGTAGAAACAGAAACACCAAAATCCTCAGTAAGAGGCTCACCATCAGTAGGACGAAGATGAACATTAAGCTTTATGGGAGTCTCAGCCGTGCGCTGATCAGTAAGAGAAGCACGATAAAAAGATCTTGAATATATTTTTCTTGGGACAGATAGAAACCCTCAGGAGTAGAAATAACCTCAATCCCAAGAAAGTAGCGAAGAGGACCCATATTACACATAAGAAACTGCTCACTAAGATGCTCCTTGACAAAAGTGATGTACTGAGAATCATCTCCAGTAGTGATCATATTATCAACATACAAAAGGAGAAGCATCCGACCACGAGGCGAAGTGTGAATAAAAAGAGTAGGATCATGAGCACTGATAGAGAAATCAACTGCAGTGACAATAGAAGAGAAACAATCAAACCAGCCACGAGGAGCTTGCCTGAGGCCATAGAGAGATCGGCGAAGGCGACAAATCATACCATCAAGAACAGAACACCCTGGTGGTGGCTGCATATAAACAGTTAGAAGAGTGGGTCTTGACATCAACTGCATATAAATCACGCAACTCACCATTGAGAAAGGCATTCTTGACATCAAACTGAGAGATGGACCGTACCCGAACAGACGTCACAGCTAGAAGAGTGCGAACAGTTATCATATGAGTCACAGGAGCAAAAGTCTCATTATAATTATGACCATACTCCTGCTAAAAACCATGCGCACGTACAACATCAGAGTGGGTCTTAACTTTATAGACGCACTTACATGTGATAGGAGTAACATGCGTAGGAAGAGAGACAAGATATCACGTACCAGTACGCTTGAGAGCAGTGATCTCCTCTGCTATCGCATGTTGCCACTCCTGATGAACAACAGCTTCATGATATGAAATCGGTTCGGTAAGAGCGGCGGCAGCAAAACCGAAACGCTTAGGAGGCCTAATAGACTGACGATCGCAAAGAGCACATCGAGGAGGAGAGGCCAAAGAGGATGACCCGTCAAAAGGAGAGGGCACATCAATCAGTTCACCCAAAAGTTTAAACTAATAAAAAGCGGGCAATTCATTTACACGTCAACTCTCCCCCTCACGTGTTGGCTTTTACAAGCCTAAGATGTGGAATAAAAGTGAACTGCAATTATTTTTTAATTACGTCAACCGGGTCTAGAACTCAAGATCTCTTAGCTCTGATACCATGTTATGAACACCACTTGTATTCATCATAAGGCCAATAGACCAATATATATACACGTACATGTATGACATATATGCATATAACCCTTTATACAACAGGGAAAATATACAGATAATAATACACATCTAACATCAAGAACTTAATCTTGGTGATAATATCAATTCTTGAGCTTTAGCAGATCTTTGTCAGTTTTTACTATCATGATGGAGTAAAACCAGTGTCAGTTACTCTGATTTATTTGTTTTCACAGCCTTAAATACCATTTTCTTATTATGCAGGCTAGGCTTAATGTTGGAGATATTGTTGAATGCACTATCAAACGATTTGTTTACTTTGGGATATTTGTTGAGGTAGGTCTAATTTTACGTTTATACGATTTTTCATCAAGTTCAGCAGCTAACTATTTCTTCTTTCAAAGGTTGAAGGAGTCCCTGCATTGGTTCAGCAGTGGGAAGTGTCATGGAATGATACATTAGATCCATCAGTTTCTTACAAAATTGGTCAGGTAACACTTAGGAGTTGTGATTTTCCTGTTATTTATCTTCTTTGCTTTTGTGAAGTTTTCTATTGAAGCTGTCAATCTCTGTTTACTTGAGGTATCTTTTCCTTGGAAATAAATGTCTTTTGTTCATTTGTTGTGATACACGCTTGTCAATAAAATGTGTGTGTGAGGACTAGTTTTTTATGGCTATGAATATGATATTACCCTTTTCCCTTCAACCTCACATGGATAGCTCTATAGTTATTGTTTAACAACTCAATTCAATAGTGCTAAAATACTTACAAAAGTTATCTTCATTTCCAGGTTGTGGATGCCAAAGTTGTTCAACTGGATTATACTAATAACCGTATCTTTTTGTCACTTAAAGATGTGAAGGTACTGGGTTTATCCCCCTTTTCCACATATTTCTTCAGTATGTTGAGTTGTTGGTTTCAGATTTTTCATTTGTTCTTCTTGTCCTTTCCCCCGCTATGCAGCCAAATCCATCAGTGGGAGCCTTGGAAGCAGTCATTGGTGAGGAATTATCACTTGGTGGAGCTCTTGAACCCGGACAAGCGGATTTTGAGGTTTGTATGAGTTCATCTTACATTGAGCATGATTTAAAAGTTCTGGATATCTGAATTGGAGAGCTTGTGGATCTTTCCCATTTTCTTAGTTTGCTCGGTTCTTGTTCTTCACTCAAAAAGTTATGACTTCTTTTTGGATATTTTGTTGACTCTTTGTTAAGGTTTATGGTTTCTAGAATTGCAATGGTTGTTTGATGTATATGGCCTTGTAGATATTGATTTATTTTCATCTCTTTTTATCTCTTTCTTTCTCCTTCCACATGGGCTGCATCGTCATTCTAACCCTCCGTCGTTTGATCATAATTGTTTTAGTGGCCTGAGGTGGAAGCCCTGATCCAAGAGATGAAAAATGTTGAAGAAGTTAAGGATGTTTATAAAGGACGATTCTTCCAAAGCGCAGGATTAGCTCCAACCTTTCAGGTAAGATCAAAAGTTTGAAACATGATCTATCACCTTAGTCCGATTGCATGTTTACCGGTCACATAATTATGTACCTTGGTTCTTGGAACTGATGTCCTGAACTCGTTCCTTGTCAAATCGATTGTTTGCCAGGTATATATGGCACCTTTGGTTGGTCGCAAATATAAGCTCCTTGCGCGGTATGGGAACAATGTGCAAGAGGTATGAACTTTTAAGGTATAGCGGATTCAAATCACCCGTGTAGACTGAAAATTTCAGTTGGTCTCTCTTACATAGTGTGGGTGTGTACTCTTGTGCAGGTGATGGTGGAGACATCATTGGACAAGCAGCAGTTGAAAGAGGCAATTTTGATGTGCACAAATAGGGTGAGCTGATGAGGATTAAACCCACGGGATCATTTGAGGAACTTTTTTCTCTCTTTATTTTGCGGCACAGAGGGTTGTGCAGAGATACTGTGGCTACCCAAAAAACTTACATCCTTTTAGCATATATATTTTGACTCGTGTATGCTTGAGCTGCGTTCCTTGAAGATACCAGGCGGTAAGGTCTGTTCTTTTTGGCTGCGGCTTATGACTTTTAGACTGTTTGTGTATGTGGATTCGTCGGAGCCGGAGCCGTGGATGACAATGGCCTCCAAGCTGCTGCGGACCTGCTTGCGGTGGGTCGGCGGTGCTAGTTGTGCAAAACCAACTTGACGTGGTTGATGAAAGCTGAAAACTTGGTTACTTCTTGTTTGGTCCAGGGAGTAGTAAACTATAAGGTGAATATGTAGAACTTAGCGTGGCTTGTTCAAGCTGTTAATTAAGCTAGAACCGCCAGACCTCTGAATTTATCTTCGGTCGCAGATGGCCGCATACTGACACGCTCTTGCATATGAACGGGAAATATCCATGGCAGATGCAAACCGGACAGGAAACGGTAATGATACTTAATTGCCGTTTGAGATTACAAGAGTGCATCGAGTTACAGGCTCCATGAAAGTACACACACCCTTTTTAGCCTTTACTAGTTGCATGCATGCATGCGTGTATGCATATACTGGTGGTAGTGACCACACAACAGGCAGGAGATTGTGGTCTTATTGCTGGAGTACAACTCAAGAGTTTTACACATGACACCGGGCAGGGCCCAGGTGGTCTGCATCGATCGGTTCTCATCTTCACATGCTTGGCTTGACATTGAGGCGATTGGCAACCTTCATCCCCAGCGACGTGTCACACTTGATTTCGTTCATGCGCCAGCAAGATGAGCGCGCGGTCAGAATTGAAATCTTCGCAATATATTATGTCAAAGTACGTAGTTGAATTAATTGTGATTCCATGATCGAGCTTAATTACCTGCGAGAGGAGGTTGATCCAGATGGCGCGGAGCTCGTTGCTGACCTTGGGGTGGGCGAGGTAGTCGGCGAAGCGGCGGGCGAAGCGGTCCTGCCTGTCGGGCGCCCAGGAGCGGTAGCGCTCGCCGGGCTGCTTGAAGTCGTTCTGCTTGTGGATGGTGCCCTTCTCGCGCTTGCCGACGACGGGGCGTGCGGGGACGGTGACGGGGACGTCGGCGTGGCGGAGCGGCGCGTGGCGGGACGGGAAGTAGTCGACCTCCTCGTCGCGGTGCATGAAGTTCATGAGGCCGTCGTAGTGGTTGTTGTGGTGCGCGCACTTGGGCGCGTTCACGGGGAGCATCAGGTAGTTGGGCCCCAGCCTGTAGCGCTGCGTGTCGCCGTAGGCGAACACCCTGCACTGCAGCATCTTGTCGTCGGAGTAGTAGATCCCCGGCACCACCAGCCCCGGCCCGAACGCCAGCTGCTCGTTCTCGTTGAAGAAGTTGTCGATGTTCCGGTTCAGCACCAGCCGCCCCACCGGCTGCAGCGGCAGGATGTCCTCCGGCCACGTCTTGGTGTCGTCCAGCGGGTCGAAGTCGAACCTGTCCTCCGTGTCGGGGTCCATCACCTATATATGCCCCATGCATGGTTTCAAGACGACGATGATCAAGCTCTTGTGTTGTGCCATGGCGTACGTACGTATCAAGAGCAAGTAATTATTATATCATGAGAAACATTCATGTTCGGATGGTGACCTAGCTACCTACCTGCACGTACAGCTTCCACTCCGGGTAGTTGCCGGCGGCGATGGAGTCGTACAGGTCCTGCGTGGCGTGGCTGTGGTTCTTGCCGCCGACGAGGGTGGCCTCGTCGTCCATCAGGCAGCTCACGCCGCAGGTGGGCTTCCAGTGGAACTTGACGTAGTGCGCCTTGCCGGCCTTGTTCACGAAGGTGTAGGTGTTGACGCCGAAGCCCTCCATGTGGCGGTAGTCGGTGGGGATGCCGACGTCGTCGAAGAGGAAGAAGAAGGTGTGCAGGCTCTCCGGGAGGTGCGACAGGAAGTCGAACACGCGCCAGTACTCCTGCACGTGCGACCGCGGGTTGGGCTTGAACGCGTGGATCACGTCGGGGAACTTGATGCCGTCGCGGATGAAGAAGACGGGGAAGTTGTTGCCGAGCAGGTCCCAGTTGCCCTCGCGCGTGTAGAACTTCACGGCGAACCCGCGCGGGTCGCGGATCGTCTCCGGGCTGCCGCGCTCGTGGATCACCGTCGAGAAGCGCACGATCACGGGGGTCTGCACCCCCGGCGCCCGGAGGAAGTCGGCGCAGGTCAGGCCGGTCACGTCGTGGGTGCACTCGAAGAAGCCCTTGGCGCTCGCGCCGCGCGCGTGAACCACGCGCTCCGGGATGCGCTCCCGCGCGAAGTGCCCGATCTTCTCGATCAGGTGGTAGTCCTCCAGGAGGATGGGGCCGCGGTGGCCGACGGTCAGGGCCTCGTTGTCATTCCACACCGGTGCGCCGGCGTTCGTCGTCGTGCACTTGGTGTCGAAGCTGCTCGACGGCCGGAACTGCATGCATGCATGGCATGGCAGCATCAACCGATCCATTCGAGTGATGATCATTTTAAGTTAATTTAAGATGCACGCGGCGCGTACGCAGGGATTAAATTAAATTAAAATTGACTACTTAAATAATTACTAGGAGTCGATGTAGGAAGACAAGTATTTTCAGTCCTAGTTAATCAGTGTGGCCAAATAACTAGCTTGTCTCTTTCTTTGTCAAGCATGTGCTTCTCCAAACAAACTGCAGGCTTTTTTGTTTCATTTTTTTTAATAGCAAATCTAATGTACTGGGCACAGACAGAGAACCTGAAGTGGCTTAGTTGCATCTAACCTAAGGAGCATCCAGTCCCTTCCTTAGTTTTATGTACAATAAATATAGCTTTTCTTTACTGAAGATGAACCTGAACACACTTCAAAACAGGTGGGTTACAAAACGGAAAGGAAAAGAGATGGCAAATTAAGAGAATAAGAGTGAGGTGTTGATTTGAGGCTCCTGTGCCTAAAGAAGAAGGAAGAAGAAGGTTGGCCTGACCTTGCAAGGATCCATTTCTTGCACAGTGCAGTAGGGAGGAGTGTGCCCTGCTCACTCCTGTGCAATCTGCTCGAGGAGGGTGGCTGGCGAGTCTGTGTTAAATAGCGGCGATGGGGGAGGTCGCTTCACCCCCCCAGTGAGCGTACCGGCTCTCACTGACTGGTGGGGCCGGAGACTGGATGGCAGATTCCAGAAGACAAGGAAGGAGGAGAGGGTGAGGTGGGCCCGTCCCATGTGGAAACTCTGTAGCTAAGACAGGTACGTGCATCGAGCCGTGCGTACGTAGCATTTAGCATCAAATCGATCACTGCAAATCAGTGAGCAGGGAAATGCTACGTACACCGAGAAAACCGGGAAAGAAATGGAAATGGAGGCCTTCCTACCCCGATCACTCACTGACTGGTGGGGCCAAGAATGTAGAGTGCCTGCCTGCCTGGCTGCTATTTTTATTTATTTATTTATTTATTTATTTCATTGGCAGGTAGGGCAGGCACCGAGAGCCGTTGCTCAGAGGAGCTGAGCGCTACTGACCTAGATGGTCTGGACTGATGAACCGATACTAATAATTCGCTGGAATTTCTTTCTTGTGTCACGAACAAGGCCTGCCTTGTGTGCGTGCGTGTGTGTGTGTGTTATGTTATATATATATACATATAAAAAAGACACTAGGTATCTGCAGCAGATTTAATTTGTAACCTGTAGTAAACATGGGTGTTTTCTTCTTGGCCCCCGCTGATGACGAGAGGGTCTTATTAGTTTACAAATACGATTAGTTTAATTACAAAGTGTAGCAGACTAGTGCGTCCGTGACTCATCAATGATAATCGATCGATCGATCACCAGTTCTCCGCGTGCGCGCCTTCTTATTTGATTTCTTGTGCCCTACTTAATTAATTAATTAATCAATCAATCAATCAATCATGGCAACCAAATCAACAATTGACAATGCCATTGCCATCCAAATCGCTGTGTAACTTTTGCAAGGCGCGACTTGAAAAGGATGCTTCTTTTTCGCGTCGTGGCAAAATGTAGCTATCGCGAATTGCTCCACTGGAATTATAAACCCCTTTTTTACTCAAATGCAAGGAGACATGGCTTATCTGCTCGACAGAGCGGTGTGCTATCACTTGTGCGTGCTACGGCACTGGTTATCGTGTTATATACATAAGAACATCATATATGCAATTAATCACAAGTTGTAGTGAACGTGTCACACACCATAAGTTTTCTTAATTTAAGGGATTTTTTCAAGAACACTCAAAAGACTTGCGTGCCATTGCATTAACAAAAGAAGAAATGGTACAACTAATCACCTAATCAAATTGGTCAGGTGAGAAAGTACAACATAGCCTATTTAGGCCTCTTATTAGACACCACAATTGTGAATGTATATATTGGTTCTAGTTGAGTGTCCGTGCGTTGTAACGGATCTTCAATAATTATTACCAATTCCAAACTCTCAAAATACAAAATAATATGAAATTCCCTACGGTCATGAGTTGGCTGCCCGAGAGCCTACATCAAAATTTTCACTAAATCAATGTACTAATGCAACTATATAAAATCCACCGCGCACAAATAAATAACCCAAAATTTAGAAGTTGCACGAAAAATTTCCATCCTACGAGCAAACGGGATCATGCCACAAGTCACATACATACACATGTGCTTATAGGATCTCATCCTTCGCAGAAGATCCTCGGGACATATGCATACATATACACAAATCAATCCAAATGAGACCATGTGCATTCTTAGATACTAAGTTAATGTTGTAGGAAAGAGGAATTTCTTAGCACTGATACTAAAGGATATGACTGTGAGTGCTAAGCCCGAATTGTATAGCATTGAAGCAAGCCTTAGCAGCTAGTGCTATGTCAAAAAAAAGTTAAACCAGAGTTAGAGTAAAAGTAGCTAACAATAGACTTATGGAGAGCGAGAAATGATGTATCCACCTTAACATCTATTTTAGATGCTAAGGGGTATATACGCTCTAAGATATATACATACAGTGATATATATATATATATATATATATATATATATATATATATATATATATATATATATATATATATATATATATATATATATATATATATATATGCTGCCAAGATCTGAGTTTTGATGTATACACGTGCATCAATAATGCAACCGGCCGGGAGGAGCTTGTCTGTGCTGACTGATCAGCCACGCGTGCGTGACATATATAGCTTTGGATTTTAGCCACCTTAGCTAGCTAATAGCTATTGTCTTAAGCAGACTTTACGGAATAGTTACGTATGGAAATTAACAAATCAAATCGGACTAAAATCTAAAAAGAATCCATTAGCAGATACACACTAATTTAATACTAAAAAGATGAAATAGTACCAAGGAGAAAACGTACGCACGCACAGACACAAATATTTGCGATCAATGTACAGTGGAAAGGAATTAAAAAATATATATATATATACATAATGGCCACCGTGAGCGTTCTTCAAGCACGAGCTTGACTGGTGCCTTGTCCAGAAGGAGGTGAGGACTCATCAGATTCCTCTCTGGTGGGTACACGACAACGGACGAACCCATCTTTCCTGGAGTGATGATGCATGATGAGATAATTAAGATCGACCATGGGCAAGAACCAAACCTCCTCCAAAATATCTCCTTCGATCATGAACGGTGGTTTATTCTAACATGCGTGCCGGAGTTACGTTATTCAACGCTCCGGTAATCAATCCCCTCCGATCATCTCCATACCTAGCTGTCTAGCTGTGTGATCCACCTGTCCTCGATCGCCCGCTCGCATCAGATCCACGATCCCGACGCTAGCGTTATATGGCCAATATGTCTCACAGCTAAGTGAGTTGGTAAACGCTAATGACGTGTTCAGTAAATTCATGAATATAACAAAAGCAATTTTATCTGGTCGTAAATGTAAATGTGTCTGATAGTAAATATAATGGTTCTATTTTTACCGTCGTCATCACATAGTGGTTCAGTTTTTTTATCTGACTGTAAATTAAAATGTATCTGGATGTAAATATGATATACATTTTTGCTACCGCTATCACATAATAGTTCTATTTTTCATCCGACCGTAAATTGAAATATATCTAGATATAAATACGGTATCTTGCTATCTCTATCACATGGCTATCAGGCCTAGGTGTGGCAGTGCACTTCCTTTAATTCACTCTAGAAGTTGTTCATCAATTAGTCTCTAAAAGAAAAGGAAAAAAAGGAAAAAAAAAAAAGGATGAATCATTTGCGAGCCCAACCACAAATTAAGAGGAAATATATGTTTCTAAGGCACGTTGGAACGCAAAGGATTTCATAGGAGCTTCGCAGTAAACAAAGCAATTCCTCTAGCTAAATTTTTTATTGGAACAAGTTTTGACATTCTAGGAAAGGTGCATGTAAAGTTTTAAGTGATTTGGACTAATGGATCAAAAGTTAAATGAAGTTTCGTCCTTGAAATCGTTTCAGCTCTAACATAAGGAATCGGTCTAACCGTCTCTGAGGTCGAAGAGATTGCCAAGGCTAGTCGGACCACCCTTTGCACTTTGATCTAACAGTCCGGACATGTCCTGATTTATTTAGCTCGGTTTTTTTTAAAAAATTTATGAGTAGTTAGGTTTTATTCTTTATAGTTCCTTAAAGGTATTGGAGTGTAAAAATCGTGGTCTTCTCATTTAAAAAAATTATGTAAGGTTTTAATTGTATTGGCTCTTATTTATCTTCTCTAATCATGGTTCTCGATCCTACACATTAAGTCAATTAACAGTTAGATGATGGATCCACCCATTTGATAGCAGCCCCGGGCCCTACTGTTCAGCTTAGCTTGTACATTTGGATCTCCTCCGACATGCATGATGGATCGATCCTTCAATCAAGTTGCATGCATGATTAATGGATGGATGGCCAAGACACACATGCCTGCCTGCCTGCATGCGAGGGAAGAATCGATGGATGGCGACGCCTAAGCGAGAGAGAGAGAGAGAGAGAGAGAGAGCTCTGTTGATCGATGGGAAGCGATCAAAAGACAGTGAGCGATGAGCAGCAAAAGACAGTGAGCAAGCAGCAAGTGGCCTCTCGCTGGGGACCCGGCACCAATAGTCCGCATATGCTTGCGTCGTATGTCTATCTAGCTCGCTCGCTTATCTCCAAGCTAGAGAGATCGACTTTGCCGGCTAGCACACGCACATGCAAAGCAACAAAATCTAAGTCGGCATCGCTCTAGTTCTAGCCTTGTGTCCAACTCAAATACCCAGTCCTCATCGATCGATCGATCAGCTCATTCTGATCGCTCACTGCATGCAGCACTACGAGCTCCTGTTAAGATCGACACTAATTACCCCTTTCCTTTGCACTGTTCACTCAAAAGTCATGAACGAACTGCAGCTATATCCATGCATATATATATCTGATGAATCTGATATATATAGGGGGGTGTTGGGACTTAGGACAAGCTACCCAAGTGTTTACAAGGGGCAACTTACGTGCACCATTGTTCTGCCACTTCTGAGATGTCCCTGACGAATTGTCCAGCTAGTTACCATGGCAGGAAATGCTGTCAAAGTACTAACCTAGATTCACCTCCTGCCTACCTTGCCCACTAGCTAGCTAGCATGCATGCATGTATGCTAGCTAGCTACAATTCAAGTCAAGATAGAGATTAGACTCGATCGCACATAACCATCCGTATGTGTCCTAGTGAATTATGCATGCAGTTAAAGTGATTCCATCAGATGGCGCTAGCTAGCTTTGGTTGGTTGCCTGGATGCGAGCAAAGGTTAACGTCCAATCCGATCTTTTTTGATGGTGTCGCGTGCCACGTGGCTATACGTTTCGGATGATGTGCACAAAACAAACACGTCGACCAGGCAAGACGGCGACCTCTCACGACCTCGTCGCTACAACCAACTGCTACCGATCGAGAGCCCCCAAGACAGCGGCAATGCATGGTATTACCTTTGCCTTTTGCGTGTGGACGACGTTACTCCTATATGAACCCTTTTTTTTTAGAATTAGATTCCGCTCATTTCAACTTCAGTTTCTGATTAATTTCAAACTGAGCGCCCTCTTACTATTTTGCTGCTCCTGTCCTGTATAAACTTATTTTTGTCGAGAATTACTGCTCCTAGATGAACTTCATTGTTTCTCATCTTCTACGGACATCGTAGTTCATACTATAATTTTAGACTTCGAAAACTATTTGAAAAATCCATTTCAAAAAATAGTTCCTCGGCTTCAACTTTGGAATAGCGCAAAGAAAGGCCACTGGCTGCGTTCGGTAGAGAGACAAGCCCAGCCTGTTGTGCTCTCCAACTTCCAAAGTAAGGCCAGCAGCCAATGAGCCTACCAAACTAGACTCAAAATGGGCCATCAAATCCTACTACGACACATGTTTCTGTACAAATCGTAATATAATTTGTTTTTCGAAAAGGAGTTTCTTTCTAATAACGGTATTATAGTATGAACTATGAATTAATTAAGCAGTCACTAGCAGGCAACAAGAGAGATACTGGAATGCATCTTTTTTCTTCACATAAATTCCGATGCGAATTCGCTATAATAACAAGAAAATCATCACAAGGAAGAAGAAGAAGAAGAAGAAGAAGAGAGCTGCAGAACACACTAGAGCGCAATGCACTGGTTGAGAGAAGAGATTAGTCTCCGTCGTCTGCAAATAAACCGCCCAACCAAGAGCCGAAGTAACCATTACAAAAATTGGCTCGCTGCTGCTGCTCCAACAAACACTAGCCATCATCTACAGCTCGTCGTGCTCGTCGTCGACGTCGCCCTCACCCTCGGCGCCGCCTCCCGGGGCGCCGCCGGACCTCTGGTAGACGGCGGAGATGATGGGGTTGCAGACGGCCTCGACCTCCTTGAGCTTCTCCTCGTAGTCGTCCTTCTCGGCGCTCTGGTTGTCGTCGAGCCACTCGAGCGCCTCCTTGAGGGCCTCCTCCACCTTCTCCTTCTCCTCGCTCTCCAGCTTGTCCGCCAGCTTGTCCTTGTCGCCGATCGTGTTCTTCATGTTGTACACGTACGTCTCCAGCTGGTTCCGGGCGTCGATCCGCTCCTTCACCTTCTTGTCCTCCTCCGCAAACTCCTCCGCCTCCCGGACCATCCGGTCGATCTCCTCCTGGCTCAGGCGCCCCTTCTCGTTCGTGATGGTGATCTTCTCCGACTTGCCCGTGCCCTTGTCCTCCGCCTTCACGTTCAGGATACCGTTGGCGTCCACCTCGAAGGTGACCTCGATCTGAGGAGTGCCCCTGAAAGTTTCAGTCAACAAACAAACAAACAATCACAGGTGGTATCAGACACTCGATTCATTTTACTCTTTTAACAAACGTGTGCGTATTTGATCTTGACAAGAACAGACCTTGGAGCCGGTGGAATGCCAGAAAGGTCGAACTTGCCAAGAAGGCGGCAGTCCTTGGTCATGCTGCGCTCACCCTCAAATACCTGCAGGCGATTCACAGAAAGGTCTTGAGCTGATACTGAAATATCCAGCCGGTGAAAGAAAAACATGAAGAGCAGGTTGCTCATTGTTTGTTACCTGGATAGAGACGGTGGTCTGCTGATCCTGGTAGGTGGTGAACACTTGCGACTTCTTGGTGGGGATGACGGTGTTCCTGGGGATCAACTTGGTCATAACTCCACCGACAGTCTCGATACCGAGGGTCAGGGGAGCCACATCCAGAAGAAGGATATCTGCATATCAATACAACATGAAAGCAGTGTAAGCAGCATGGTCACTGAAGCTTCCAATTAGTAGGGAGACAAAGAGTATAATAAGATTAATCGAACCTTTGGTTTCGTCACCGCCCTCGCCGCTCAAGATGCTTCCCTGAACCGCAGCACCATAGGCAACGGCCTCATCAGGGTTGACACCCTTGTTTGGCTCCTTGCCCTCAAAGTAGTCCTTAAGGAGCTGCTGAACCTTGGGAATCCTGGTGCTACCACCAACAAGAACAATCTCCTGGATCTGGCTCTTCTCAAGGCCAGCATCCTCCATGGCCTTCTTGACGGGTCCCATGGTCTTGCGGAACAGATCGTTGTTCAGCTCCTCAAACCTGGCACGGGTCAGTGGCTCCGAGAAATCAGTCCCATCGAAGAGGGACTCAATCTCAACACGGACCTGGTGCTGGTTGCTGAGGGCTCTCTTGGCACGCTCAGCTTCCCTCCTCAGCTTTCCAAGAGCACGGTTGTCCTTGCTGATGTCCTTGTTGTACTTCTTCTTGATCAACTTGATGAAGTACTCCATGATTCTCTGGTCAAAGTCCTCACCTGGGGAGATTACACAATTCAGCCATATGAGCCAATTGCAATGCACAACTCAAAGCTAATGAGATAACAAACTAACTACAAAATAACTAGTTAGTTTAAACCAAATGAGTCCTTGCACCCTTATTGACAAGTAAAAAGGCAGTACAGATTCAATCAATGACCGGTCCTTACAGGGTCAAGACCACATCTATGAACAATGAATTTACCTCAAAGACAGTGCGTATAATATTATGCAGATAGCTTGTGTGAGATTACCATGATATATTTGACATCAAGATCATTCAGACTGTTTAACCATCCTTTATGGCATAGTTATGTTTTCACGCAATGTCAATGTAGCATGTGATAATAAGGTGACAGTAACCATAATCAGCAGCATTACATTGCCTAGATGTAGTTGCTGATTGGTAGCTAACCAAAAGCTAGTAGCTAATGACAAAGAACATTTGTTATACCTCCAAGATGGGTGTCACCGTTGGTGGCCAACACCTCAAACACACCGTTGTCAATGGTCAAGACGCTGACATCGAAAGTCCCACCACCAAGGTCAAAGACAAGGATGTTCTTCTCACCACCCTTCTTGTCCAAACCATAGGCAATAGCAGCAGCAGTTGGCTCATTGATGATCCTAGCAACATTCAGGCCAGCAATAATACCAGCATCCTTGGTTGCCTGCCTCTGCGCGTCATTGAAGTACGCTGAAAATATATGAACAAAAAGAAGTGAGCAACTACATTATGTTTAGAATCAACACTCTTTTGAGTAAACATCTGAATGGCACCATTACTAACCAGGAACAGTGACGACAGCATCATTGATCTTCTTCCCAAGGTATGCCTCGGCAGTCTCCCTCATCTTGGATAGGATCATAGCACTGATTTCCTCAGGGCTGAAGACCTTGGTCTCTCCATCCCTGATCTTGACCTGAATGTAAGGTTTACCATCCTTGTTCACAATCTTGTAGGGGACAAGTTTCATGTCCCTCTGCACTTCCTTGTCTTCAAACCTGAAGAAAAATGTTACCGTTCAGGCACCACACATCAACAAGAAGAAAGAAGAGCAGACAAATGGGACAGCGGTATCACTTTCTTCCGATGAGACGTTTGACATCAAAGATGGTCCTCTCGGGGTTAACAGCTGCCTGGTTCTTGGCAGCCTCACCAATGAGCCTCTCGCTATCGGTGAACGCAACCCATGAGGGTGTGATACGGTTACCCTGGTCATTGGCGATGATCTCGACATGACCATTCTTGTACACACCGACACATGAGTAGGTTGTACCAAGATCAATACCGATCACGGTCCCAAGCTTCTTGGTCTCCTCCTTTGCAATTGAAAATGCAAATAGGGATCCTGCATGCAGAACAGCAGAAAATAAGCAACATTTTTCATTCATCATTGGTCCCAATGGTATTACCGTACTGGCACATATACAGCTGCACAAGACAATTTACAATTTCAGGTGATATTTACATCGGTAAGATTCAATTCGGCCACCTTTACTTGTTGTTTTCCCCTGGAACTGAATGATTTTCTAAGGCGAGGAAATCTAGTAAGGTATTTTTAGTGCCACTGCCACGCATTTGATGCCTCTAAAATGATTCAGAGAAAAACTATTCTTGCAACCACAGAAGGGTCTTGCATTCTCATGCAAACCCCTGAGAACGCTTGGACAAAAGTCTTACCCTAGAATACTCTGCAGAACTGTTAGCCTATAAATGCATTGCTATCGGCGCCAAGGCCAGATCGCGGCACCAGTGCAACCAAATAAAATCAAATCCGCCGCTCTTGTACGAGGACTAAGTCAATGCAGCTCACTTGAAAAAGGAAAAAGGCACTAATCACCTCCATTTGTCGCGCGACTAAGCCAACCATAAACATTGGATCAAGGCGTCAGTATAATAAACCGCAAACACTAAATCAACGAGCTACAAGTAATGGAATCCTACTCCTATCAAACCAAACACTCATCCCTAAATCGCATCAACTAGCTAGTAATCAAGTCTTGTCGAAGCACTAAGATTTCTCTGGCCCGTAATCGAATGGAACCATCCGTAAACGTCTCAGATCGAGCTCCGCGGGACACTAAGAACAGATAAATCTAACCCCAAGCACAGATCCGCCGAGAGGGAAGAAAAACAAACAAAGCGCAGAGGATCGCACCTGCGAGCAGGACGCCGAGCAGGAACGCGGATCCGCGAACCCGATCCATCGTCGCCGCCACCACGACGCGTTCGCTCCTCCTCCCCTCTCTCTTACCTCTCGAAGCTTCTCCTGTCTTCCTCTCTCGGCTCGCTTGCGTTGATCCTTTTTTTTTCCTACTTGAGGTTCGTGTGAGAGATTTATAGGGGGGTTGGCGTGACGTGAACGGGGTCGACCTGTGGCCGTCGCGTTGGCCGGGACGTCATGAGTCCGACCTGGACCAGTAGTAGGGAGCCACGTGGACATCCCAGCCAATCGGGGTGGTCTCTGTGCTGGGGGAGCTGCGGCCGTCCGTGCCTCCGATCCGACGGCTCGGATGGTCTCCCGTTGCCAAGTTGTGGGATTCGTTGGGTGGCGTGGCTCGCTCTCCTTGGGTACCGGGTTTTGGCAGCGCAGAGGAAAGAGAAAAAAAAAAGTAAAAAAAAGCTAGATAACTAAAAATCTAAAATAAACCGAAATTACAATCTAACGTGTTTTAAGTGATTTTTAGCTTAAATAAGTCGAAAGCATTAAAAAACCAGAAACTGAAGTAGTTTGAAGCAGAAGTAGCAATCAGCTGATAGGTGGACCAGAATTTACTTTTTAGTAGAATTATGATAAAAATATTATAATCCATTTGTTTTTTTTAAAAAAAAGAAGTATTAGAAACCTATTTTTTAGAGGAATTTTGAGAAACCTGACCTTTTATTTTACTGTAAAGTGAGTAAAATACAACTATTACACGTAGGAGTTTAGCATGAAATCTGTCAATTTTCCAGATGTCAACATGCAGTAGCACTAGCTTAAAAGTAAAATTTTCGCTGGAATTGAAAATTTTGACATTGCCCACAACGATTTGTATGGTTTAAGCTGTTAAGCACAGTAGCAGACTGACTCTCTCAAAATTGTGACTCAGTCTTGGGACTGATTCAGTTCCAAGCTGTCAAGTTGTCCCAAAGAAAATGATGGTCTTCTGCTTATGACCGTCTCAACGGATTCTGCCAAACTAAAAACATGCACACTTCAAACGCAATAGATCTACACTTCTACAGTATACATCAATGCCGCACATTCTTACAAAAAATATTCTCTGCTTCAGGTTAACAAGAAATCGACACCTCACGTCACATCAAGGCTGTATTCAACAAGATCAACTCGGCTTCGGATTCTGACTTCTGGCTTATTTTTCACTATTCATAAGTTTCGTCTTTTTCTGAACTTTTGACTTTTTGTTGAGTGTTTTTGCCAGCTCTTTTTTTTCCGTATTTGTTTGTATTATACGTAATGGGCTAACATATTTTTTATATTTTTAAATTTTTTAAATTTAATTATGCTAAATAAGTCTCTGTCGGCTACAATGCTTTTTTCAACCAGCTACAGTATTTTCAGTCATAAGCCATGAGTTTTTCAGCCGAACCGATCACCACCTTAAGTTTCCCTTTCAAGAGCAACCGTCCGAATACAGTATAGCATCAAGATGGTCACGACGACTCAAAATGCCCAAACTGCTATATTAAGCATGTTAATGATATGCTTCCTATAAAACTGCTGCACGGCCACATTAACATCAAAACTATATTAATTAGACTTATAGCTATGATTGATAGCTTTTGGTCTTAATACGAGAGTTTAAGCGAACGAATCAAATACCGATAAACTATTTTGAAATAACAACGAAGAAATTATCATATCCATTTGTTTAGAAAAAATCATAGGCTAAAAAGAATAGATCCTTACATATGGCTGGTTACCACGACACAGTACCACACCTTCCCAATACACTGCAAGATAACGACGCGGCTAATGAGTGTGGCTCGAATCATCCCCCCACCAGAGAGCAACCAACGCAGATACTCCTCTCCGTTGTCCAACGACGAAGCATTACCGGGCATGGTCATCGTCTTGCGTGTCGGTGTTTTGACCGTCACAGCTTTCCTCTTCCGTCCACTTCTTGGACGCCAGCGCAACTTCCCGACTATCTCCTCAGGGGCGGACCCAAAGAGGGGGGAGTGAGGGCCCAGGCCGCCACTCAATTCGCAGGAACTAAGGTATATAGCCCAAGATTTAATGCTAGTGCCCCCACTCAGCCCAACTAAAAGGCCCTCACTCATGCTAAAATTATGAATGAGAACAATTCAGCATACTATGTGTATTGTTGTGCCCCCTCTCAGATTATGTCCTGGGTCCGCCCCTGTATCTCCTCAAAGTCGCCCTGCATGAGGCTAGCTCGTCACTCACATGATTTGGGCAGTAAGCGTCACAGAGTATATGGTTGATAAATTCAAGTGCTCGACAAGAACGATGCCATGTACAATTCACCAGTTTGACTGTTCCGTCCAGGACAAGGGGAAACTTTGTACTTTAAACATTGGTGCAAAGGACGTCTAGAATTTGTAAACCTTACAGATTGGGTAGCAACACTCACTTTGTTGGGCATTTTTGTAATTTCCCTCATTTTTAGGAAAAGAAAAGAAAATAGCCGTGGGGTCCACTTGTAAGAGGAGGAGGGAGATGAGATTACGACGAGGCGATCTGTTCGGCCTCTTTTCCTTAGATTTAGCTGGCGTCTTCTTCTTATCCCCTCCTCCTCCTTCTGCAAGCAGACGCTTCAGCGTCATCCATGCTCCGGCGTCGCTAAATCCAGATTGGTGAGTGCGACCTCCTTGATTTTATATCTAAGATGGGAGACAAGGGAAAGAGTAGGGAGTTCATCAGTAAGATCTAGAGTCCTATCAACTATTCAGTTCTTAGGATTTTGGTAGGAGAGCTCAATGGTGGCTGGGCTTGCGCGATCGTCGAGTGGTGACGCCCTTGCTCTTTGCTCGTCGTCCCCTCTCTCTCTGTATCGTGCGCTTTGCACGGTGAGCCTCTAGTCCTTTGGCTCGACTTCAGCTATGAGTAGTGCGACAGTTTTCCATCTTTTTGTTGGCTTTGTGCAGCACCGACTTGTTCATCGGCGAGTGTTGATTTGTGGAGTAGGGCTCTGTACCTCCAATTGTCTCTCTGGTGATTCTCTAGTATTTGCCGAGAATTGATTTTCTATGACATCATCTCCAACGAGCCTAACCTCTTTTGCCATCACGATGGCTTGAAGTACTGCCGCTCAGTGAACTTCACTTCACCTTTCTTTGTATCTATTGTGTATTTGTTAGCCGTGCTAATTTGTATCTGTTCATATCTGAAATTGTGGGAGTACTAGCACTAGGTCACATACACAGTAGATTGTGGGTTTTGATGAATACTCGATGAAAAAAACTTTCAAATTGATATCACAGTGACATGTTAGACTTATTCTGCTGGTGTGACCAATCATATACTAATTGATTGTCTCTGTTGAGTGTAGTTTGTAGCACTTGCTCAGTATTACATACTTTTTAGATCTTGCAGAATATATATATGCGCGCACACACACATGATGCTTCTGTAATTGTCGGAACATGTATGTTATTATTGCACTAGCATTGGTCTGACTCCAGTGATTGATTTCAGTTTGTTAATTTTGTATGCTTTTGACATTGATACTACACCAAGGTAATATTCGCTTGAGAAAATTGTCATTGTGATCGTGAAAAATTGACAGAGTTGTAGAAGGTCAAATTTCTAATAAGTTGCGCAACTCCTCAAACTGAGAGAAATACATCAAATATTAAGTTTGTGCATTATGCAGAATTTATATGCTCACATATTTGTTCTATTGAATATATTGCAATATGTTAATGTTCTGAGTTGTATATCTGCTTTGAGGTAATACATGTACTTTCATGTCATTTTTATCTTGCTATATATATGCTTTCTTATGCTTAATTATAATTGGAATTAAAATAGAAATATTGCTAAAACCACCTAATTTGCAACACACTTCAATGTATAGATGAGCACTGGATTTCTCATAGTTGTCCCTGACATGCTTGTAGGGGAACGCCTTGCCACACCCCGCAAATCGACAAGCAAAAGGTTTGGCTTGGTCATGGCATGCCTTCATATGCTTGGTTAAATTTGACTTCTGCAACGCAAGGGCACACATACAAATCTCAGTTGAAAAGTTCTATGCCTAATACTATGGTTAAAGAGGAGCAAAAAAAAGGAGCAATGCATCAGCATATTTGTGGATCTGTCTTACATTGGAAAATGAGTATTCACAACCCTCAAAGCTGCATTTCATCCTTTCAGCAGGGGCCAGCCTATCATGGGCTCGTTGGTGCCGTTTAATGTTCTTCAGGTGTTTTCCCCCACATATTTCACACTGAACATATTGATGGCAAGACAGGTTATGAGCCCCCAGACATTCAACATTTGTGAACATCTTCATGCAGCCTGGCTCACAGCAGACTACTTCCACATAGTCCAATTTAACTGCCAGAAAATAACAAAAGTAAATAACATCCCCTGATGCAAAAGTATATGCCTGTTCAAGTGAGATCTTTTCTTCTATAGCTGAAGGGCAGTCTTTGAGTGGCCAAATGAAAGGTCCCTACAGACTACAGTCAAACAAGAAAATGAGTCTAAAACTTAAATAGTTCCAATGCTGATTTCTTGGATCTTGTGTTATACATTACCAGAAAAACAACAAAAGGTGGTACATATCTACCTTCTCTCAAACACTTCAACCTCTAGATTGTCAAAAACAGTTCACCAGAGGGCAATCTGTTTCCATAATTGGATTATGATGAAGGAAGCATACTAGAACTGTTGACCTAACTGAAATGTATGTTCAAAACTGAATTCGAACGTGGTAACCAAAATGGCGTGACACGCAGCACATGAATAACATCGATTCAACCAAACAGTTACACATTTTCTTAGAACTATCAAGAAAAATGGGTTGCAGAAATATAATGCAGAGAAAACCTAAATGTCAAAGCTTCATAATTAACTGGCCCAAGTTCAAAACTTTCCCTTTAGCATGATTTTTTTTACTTAGAATGTGTACAATGACAGATAAAAAGAGTATTGTGACAATAGTGAGTGGAGAACCAATGACGAAAATAGTCCTAGGTAGGTATTGTCACCATAGCGAGCTGAGAACCAATGAAGAATGGCCCTAGCTTTCTGAGGTGACATTTTGATATTGGATCCTCACGTCTTCTCAAAGCTCCCAGAAGGGAGCCCACAAAGACATAGCAGGATAAAGGATGGATATTGCCACCCTTATTCCCGAAGGATCCATAATCCATCTGATACTTGATTGCTGAGTGCTAATTTCAGGCTTAATGTCAAAAAGAACAAAAATATGTAGATAACAACAAAGGAGCTATCAGCACCATAGCGAGCTAAAGGAACCTATTAGAGAAGGCCCTAGCTTTCTGAGATGACATTTTATTTTGGATCCCCTCTTTTCTCCAACTAAGGACCCCAAAAACAAGAAGCCCAAAGAAATTATGAGGAAGAGAACAGTAGAACAAAGGAGAAATGGACTCCCAAATTCACTGAATGGATCCATTTCATAAGATTTGAAACATCACGGTGTAAAATAGATATAATCTAGTCAATTATAAAGCAGTCTTGTTTCATGCCCCTACGAACATACGCAAGCCAATAGATGTAAGTAAAATCCAGAGGGAGAGAGAGAGAGAGAGATCACTGCTTCAGTAGAAACAAATAGATGTAGCAGATTATCCCACAAAGATATGTATTTATTCATATAGGAGAGAACTTGTGTAAGCAAGAACAAACCTCCTGATTGAATGTGGAGGCAACCTTGTGTTCACAGGAGGTCATCCCAACCTGTTACTAGTCCAGCCAAGATTAAAAATTGCCTTGTCACATTTTGGAGTTCTCTAATGGGATCCAATGTTTCACACTCTTAAGTATCTAAACCCTGCAAAACAATTGTATTCAGCAGATTGTACAGAGTAAAACAATTTGTCTGATGGCCAGATTCACAGATCCAGAAATACAGTAAAGGCATGTTTCTATTTCAATGTTTTATGTCCATTGTAATTAGAACCATAAAGGTGAGCTGTCAGTGCCACTACAATAAAAAAACAACGAGCTCATACTAGATTCACAGACAAAAATACCAACCTCATCAGAATGACTTTGCATATGCTGCTTCAGATGAGCTGGCTTCTGGAAACTAGCTCCACACTCTTGGCAGGTATTTCCACCCTCATGAACAACTTTTTCACCATTTGAATTGTAAATGTCTGATTTGTCCAGTTCATCATATAGATAAAACTGAGAAAAAGGCAAGGAATTAAAATATAGCAATATCATACGGGATTCCGAAAGGATAAAACAAAAAAGAAAGATGGAAATATAAACAAAAGTAGACATAATGATTGGTCCAAAATTCCAACCAAAGCATAAAATATCAAGAAGCAAAAGGCCTATATGACTGAATATGATAGATACAGTTCATGAGAAAGAACATGATCTATGGAACAAACACCCCTTGAATTTGACTTCCTATTTCAAGTACAATGAGGCATCAATGGTTTACTTCTCTATGATGCAAAGTGGACATTGTGATAGATACAGTCATGAGAAGGAATATGATCTATGGAACATACGCACCTTGAAGTTGACTTCCTATTTCAAGTACAATGAGGCATCAATGGTTCACTTCTCTATGATGCAAAGTGAATATTGTAGCTCAACAGAATCCACTGGTACAAAAATAATCCAAATAAGATAGACGTGTACTTGTATCAACATTTTTTTTAAAAAAATAAAAGGGTGCATATAGACTTTACTAAAAGACCTACAAAATTTTATACTTTATAATGATAAACCATGTGTGCTCAGATGAGACACATTTCTTCGACCTAATGACTGCAAAACTCACACTTGTAGCGCCTTACATCCCTGCAACGTGTCTCTTCAATCGTTGCATCTCCGTCGATCTCATCTCCAGAACACATCTAACCATAGGTGAATCAGAGAGTCAAAAAAATGTGGTACACATAGACCATCCATTATAGAGTAAGAAGCAACTGAATGAAACATTCACAGGTACAAAATATGTAAGTGCAACTAGATATTTGAAAATGAATCAAGTCTACTGAAAGTATCCAACATAACTGCAGCTGGTAAATCTGGGGCTGTTTGGTTGCTAGCCACACTTTGCCAACAAAAATTGCCACACTTGCCTAAGTTGAGGTGCTCAAATTCTTTGCCACACCTTAGCAAGCCTAGGGGAATCTTACCACACTTTTTTGAGTCATTGACGCGTGGGACCGAAGGGAATCTTGCCACAACTGTGGCTGCAACCAAACAGCTCCTTGAGTTGGTCAAACTTGCCTAACCTTAGGCGTGGTAAACTGTGGCTGGCAACCAAACACCCCCTCTATCTCGCAGTTTTATTTTTTTACCAAACTGACAAATCAACATGCAAATATTGAACAGCTTAATTAGTTTACAGGAGAACAACATGAAATTTAGAATAAATTCCTCTGTAATTTCGTTTTCAATGAAATAACATCAATACATCCCTGACTTCCTGGTTAGTGAAACCAGTGAAACAAATTTTCAACGCCTTGCCATCAATTTATATGAATCAAATAGCTATTTTGATCTAGAGTTACATGAATAAATTTTGAAAGTTCAACAGTGCATTAAGAAATGTCCAATATATGTTTCTATACTATAACTTCTCCATCAACAATGACTAATGAACCATTTTGTTCCACTGGAGATGATCTAAGATCCATCTTTAACTGCCTATCCACGTCTTCCAAGGTTTCATAAATTTCCCTCCGAGCATTGTGTGTCTTGTCCTCTACCAAGAATTCATGGACAGCGCCATCAACTTCAATCCAACTACACCCTGGTTTTTTGTAAATCTTCCTAGTCAACATTTGCTTCCTAATTTCCAGAGCTTCTCTCCATCTATTTGATGAGGCATACATGTTCCAAAGAAGCACATAAACCCCATCATCCCCGGGTTCTCTCCTTATAATTTCCTTTCCAGCAATCTCAGCCAATCTATCATTGCCATGAACTAGACATGTACTAAGAAGTGACCTCCACATAACAATATCAGGTTCCACATCCATATCATTAATCAGAGCTTCTGCTTCCTCTAGCAGTCCACCCCGCCCTAACAAATCAACCATGCATCCATAGTGCTCAATCTGGGGATCGATATTGTAGATTTTACACATTCTATCGAATAACTCTCTGCCTTCTTGTATTAACCCAGCATGGCTGCATGCTGACAAAACTGAAACAAAGGTCACACTGTTTGGGACTATTCCAGACCTTAGCATGTCCCAAAAGAGCTCAATAGCATTCCACCCATCACCCTGGACAGTGAAACTTGAGATCATGGTTGTCCACGTGAATGCATCCTTCAACTGAACTTCTTTGAACACAGAAAGTGCCATCTCAATGCTTCCACTCTTTGCGTACATATCCATCAGAGCATTGCTAACAATGATATTTGAGCTGGCATTAAATTTGCTTCCATATCCATGAACGGCACGTCCTAGATCTAGAGCACCAATGTCAGCACAAGCTGATAGTACACCTACAATTGTAACATGAGTAGGACGGTGGCCCTCCAGTACCATCCTACTAAAAAGCTCTAGAGCACGGACAGGGTGCTTGCCTTGAACATGGCCAGTGATCAATGCTGTCCAAGAAACTGTGCTCTTCATAGGCATCTGATCAAAGAAGGACAGCGCTGAATCTACGCCCGCACACTTGATATAGCCATGCAGCATGCTACCCCAAGTGACCTCATCTTTCACAGCCATTTCATCAAATACCCCTAGTGCAGCCTCAAACTTCCCACATCGACTGTACATATCAATCAAAGCATTGTCAACAACCAACTCAGAGCTCAATCCACATCGGAAAATCATGCCATGCACTGCCTTACCAATATGCAGATCCCCAACCCCACCAGAGGCTGAGAGGGCACCGACAACAGCAAAGCCATCAGGGCGGTGACCAGAGGTGACGACATGTGAGAACACGGATATAGCCTCGTGGTGGTGATCTAACTGGAGGTGGAGGGACATGAGGCTAGTGAAGGAGATAAGGTCAGGGTGGGGGATTTCAACAAACAGCTTGCGCGCATCAGCAGCGTGGCCAAAATCAGCATAGGACCGGAATATTTTGCAGGATATGGACTGGTGCTGAGGGTGGAGGCCATGGGCAAGGGCCTGAGCATGGATTTTTTGGAGCTCTCTTATCGATTTGCACTGGGTGAGAAGGTGATGGCAAATGCTTCTGTTCATCCACCTCCTCGAGGCAAGAAAATCTGGAAATGCTTCCTGTTCTTGCTCGAACAGCAACACCTGGAATTAGAGCTAACATTACTAGGAAAACTACAATAACACATAAGCAATCTACACTATTTAACTGTTCATCATCATCACAAAACTGCCCCAGCCAACATGAATCACAGGTTTACCGCACGCATAGATGGAAAGCATTACTAACACTTGTTCCAAACAAATTGATAACACAGTCAAACAACAGCAAACACAAACTTGCCAGTGCTACCAGTGAACTCGACGAAGCAACAACCACAAAAAAAAAATGATGCGCAACAACACCGCTCGTCGATTGGCCATGGACTCGAGATAATTGCATCTGCAAGCGATTTGAGATGGGGATACGGGTGCTCACCTTGGACTTGGAATTCGAACTCCTGCCCTCGATTCGACTGCGATTTGCGCCTCTCTCTCTCTCTCTCTCTCTCTCTCTCTCTCTCTCTCTCCGCGGTTCGAGGGCAGCGAGGGGAAGCGGCGGCAGCGTGAGGCGAATTCATAAGGTGGTGGCTGCCTGCCCGCCTCAAAACCCTAGAGACCGGGTGGGCTTGGGGCCTTGTGGGCCTTAGAGCAACTCTAGCAGACCCCCTACTTGAGCCCTCAAACCTCATATTTGAGAGCTTGAGGTAAAAATGTAACTCCAGCAGGGCCCCTACTAGAGCCCTCAAATTTGAGGAGCCCCTCAAATCCCCCTCCCACCCCTCATTCCTAGGGGCTCCCCCTCCACCCCTCATTTTTCTGTTTTTTTCCCGCACCGTGAAACTTCTCCCGCTCCCCCCCCCGCCTGCATCTTTCCCCGCCGCCTCCCTCGCCCGCCCGCCTCCCTCGCCAAAAATCCCCGCCTCCCTCATTGCTCCTTCCCCCGCCGCCGCCCCCTCCCCTGCCGTCCCCGCCGCCCCCTTCCCCGGCGCCTCCACCCCCTCCACCGCCGCCTCCGCCCCCTTCCCCGCCGTCCCCGACTCCCCCCCCCCCTTCCCCTGCCATCCCCGCCTCCCCCGCCGCCCCCTTCCCCTTCACCGGCGCCTCCGCCCCCTCCACCGCCGCCTCCGCCCCCTCTGCCTCCGCCCCCGACTCCCGCCTTCCCCACCGCCCCCTTCCCCTTCCCCGGCGCCTCCGCCTCCGCCCCCTCCCCCGGCGCCTCCAGCCCCTCCACCGCCGCCTGCGCCGACCCGCCGCCTCCTCGTCTTGCGCCTCTGTCGTCCTCGACCGCCCGACCGAGCTCTTCCACCGCCGGCCTCCACCGCACCAGATCCGGCCTCAGCCCGGCTAGATCCGGCCGCCTCCCGCCCGGATCCGTCCGCCGCTGCGCCGTCGCTGCCGGATCCGGCCATCTTCGCCCGAGGCCGCCGCTCCCCGCACGAATCTGACCGGAACCGACGCCATCCGGCGCCGCACGCCGTCTCCATCCACCTCACCAAGGGCCTCCCCCTCGGCTCCTCCGCCGCATCCGCCGCCGCCTCCGCCAAGGCCGTCGACGCCCTCTTCGGCTTCCACGCCGTCCAGCCGCCGCCGGATCCCGCCGCCGCCGATGGAGTGAGGGAGGGGAACGGTGACGAGAGAGGGGGGACGAAGAAATTTGTCAGGAGTAGGTCCCATGTGTCAGTGTGTGGTGAATAGATTTGAGGGGTGCTGTTGGAGTAGAAGCAAAAAAATTGGGCCCTCAAAAGTAGGGGGAGCCCTCAAATAAAAAGTAGGGGCCCTGTTTTGAGTAGTACTGCTGGAGTTGCTCTTACGGTATGCTGCCTCTCTCTCTCTCTGGATGACACCTAGGCCCCACAGCAACCTGTCGCTGCTGCTAGCTTGCAAGAATGGCCCGAAGCCCAGATAGATACAGTAAGAAAATGGTGAGGAAATCCCCCTCTCTCCCCCCTCCATAGCAGCCTCCTGTTTTCAAGTTGGCCGTGTCAGTGGTGGCTCCAATCCAACTCTCTCTATGTAGAGGCACCGCCAATGGCCGCAGTTTTAGATGTTTCGAATCACGAGCGCCATGCATCGCTGCTATGGAGACGAACACCTGTTCCACGTAAATGAGTAGGGATTGTCCATACAGTAAATATTGAAGGTAAGCATAGATGTGGAAGACTAGCTGCGGAAGCGCGGCACCAGCTACAACGTGATCCGAAGTAAAAGAGTACGCTACGCCGCGTCGCAAAATGCCTGTATGCGAAAAACGAAAAGCAAGGATCCATATGTAATTAAGGTGTACAAGAAAAAACGAAATTAAAGACTCGTATGCATTTATGATAAAAAGGGCTTTTCTGTAAATGTAAGGATCCATACGTAATTTTAGAGGGTTTTCTAGAGAAAAAATAAAGATTCATATATAATTTCGAAAAAACAGAGCACTTTTTACAAAAAAAAATGGTGACGTGCCCGAATCCCCCTACTAATAATAGAGGGAGTATTGTCGTTGTTACCCTGAACTAGAGCTGGGACTTGGGCCGTGCCGGCACGGCCCGGGCCCATCGTGCTTCGTGCCGCTTCGTGCCGTGCCGGCTCGATCCAGTCATCTCGCCGTGCCGTGCCGTGCCGGCCCACGTCGTCTCCGGCTAGGCCCAAGCCCGGCCCAAAGCCCACCGTGCCAGCGTTCGTGTCGTGCCAGCCCAAGCCCAGCCCGAAATTACTATACGCTAACGCGAACGCGGTGGCGACGGTCGTTATCTTCCTTTCTCTTGTACCCGCCTCGTTTAAAACTAGTTGAAATTAAATTAATTGCATAAAAACATAGGCACGCAACAACATAAATATTTCGGGAAAAAAGTGAAATTTCTTTAATATTTTAGAAATACAATGTTACTGCCTCGTTAAAAACCTTACGCCAAGAGTGGGGTTTCCCGAGTAAGGAAAAGAGTACAGTGGGCAAAATATCGGATGTAGTAGTCCTCCTACTAATATGTTGGTACTGTGGGCAAAAGCTGTGTTGGATCATTCTTTCGAACGTGCGGCTTTCACCCATCCTAATCGGCTGATCTTCTGAAACTATATATCTAGCAATTTCCTCACGTGCATTAAGCGGGTTGTATACCCAAGTACTTACAGAGCCATCAGCCTCGAAGTTCAGCTGTGTTTGTACTCCTCCCCCCCTTCGGCCCTGTGCCGCCATCTTGCGTAAGCATGCTTTGTAGTGGCGGTTTAAGTGTCATGTCCCTATAGCTGTACGAGTACTTAATTTAGCATTACAATAATTACAAGTTGCGATATCTACTGTTTCACCGTCTCGGATTTCCTGGCTCCAGGTCATGTGCTTCCAGCATTCCGCCCTTCGTGCAGACCCGCCAATGTTGGCGTCCGTGGACAGGGGAGAGAATTCTGGTGTCCCCGTTGCTCCCTGGTACTCTTCATAGCCCTCTGTGAAATTAGAAGTAATAAATAAATAAATAAACTTGTCAAATTAGTCTTCTGTGAAAATCTTTATTTTATCAGCTTTTTTCACATCATCTAGCTCTTTTTCCTGTCCGGCGGGCCCCCTCCTCCATCTTTTTTCCCACCATCCAACGGTCCAACCATCCCCGTCTGCCACGTCGCCTGGTGCCCTGGCCCCACGCGTCATATCACCCGGTCACGGGTCACCCACTCTGCCACTCACGCCCGTCCGGCCGTCCCCCCTTTATTCCCCTCGGTCGGCGGCCCCCTCCGGCCCTCCCTCCCTCAGTCCCCCTCTCCCTCCCTGGCTCCCTCCGGGCCTCACGCCCTCACGCGGCCACGGCAGGCACGCCTCCGGCCTCCCCCACCGCGCCTTCCCTCTCTCCGACTCCGGACCTCCCGCCTCCCCCACCGGCCACCGCGCCCTCCCTCCCGGAGTCCCGGCGACCCGGCCTCTCCCACCGCGCCCTCCCTCCGTCCCGGCCTCCCCCGCCGCCCCCTTCCCCGGCCTCCCCCACCGCGCCCTCCCTCCCTCCCGGGCTCCTGGCCTCCCCAGACCCCCACCGCGCCCTCCCTCCCTCCCGGGCTCCCGGCCTCCCTCGCCGTCGCCGCCTCCTCCCCCCACCTTCCCCGCCGCCACCGCATCCTCCCCCACGTCGCTCGCCGCCGCCGCCGCCTCCCCCACCGCGCCCGGCTCCCCCACTGCCCCCTCCACCGCAGCCCCCTCCCGGCCTCCCCCGCCGTCCCCTTCCCCGGCGCCTCCGCCCCCTCCCTCGCCGCTCCTTCGGCCTTCGCCCGCCGCCGCCCCCTCTCCCGGCTCCTTCGGCCTTCCCCGACCTCCCCCGACGGCCCGACCGCCTCCCTCCTCACCCGGCGCCTCCCTCCTCCCCGAGCGACAGCGTTGCGGCGGCGGCACGCCCGGCACAGCAAGATGCCAAGATCCCGTCCTGTGTGGCTGTGTCTGTGTGTATGCTTGCAGCTTGCATGTGTGTTAATGTCAGTGTTCATGCTTGCTTGTGTCAGTTGTGAGTTGTTGTGTGATCTGCGCCTTCATCTTCTCCAGTCCAGTCGAGCTGCCGACGGCCGACCCGTCCGTGCCTGCCGTGCCGGCCGTGCCGCCCGGGCCCGCCGTGCCGGCCGTGCCACCCGCGCCCGTCGTGCCGTGCCGGCCCGAGCATGGCACGATCTGCCGTGCCGTGCCGCCCACCGTGCTGGTTTTCCAGGCCCGGCCCGGCCCACCGTTCGTGCCGGGCCGGCACGGCCCGCCACGTGTCGGGCCGGGCCGTGCTGGCCCAAAAAAGCCCGGCCCAAGTCCCAGCTCTACCCTGAACCCATAGATGCCCTTCATGCTGCTTTCCTTGTAAGATGCCTCGTACCATTCTCCTTTCTTGGATTCAGCTCTACTCCAAACGGTTTTTAAGCCACTTGGAGGTTTCTTATTTTTTTTTGCTTTTTGTTTTTTTTCTTATTGATTTGCATTGTCCTTAAGGTATATATAGTTAGAGCTGGCCAAATGGGCCGGGCCTAATCGGGCCGCACCACGGCCCGGTACTGTAGACCCGGCCCGTTTAGGCACGGCACGAAAATTAGGCGGGCCGGGCCGGCACGGCATGACGGACCGGGCCGTGCCTGGGCCGAGGGTGCGGCACGGTGGGCCGGCACGGCACGGCCCGTTTAGAAGTCGGGCCGTGCCGGCCCGGCACGGCACGGCCGGCCCGCCCCGGCCCGCCCCGGTCCGGCTAATTCAAAAACTAGCCGTTTTTGTGACCGTTGGGGGTAAAAAAATCCAAAACAAATAGCAAAAAAATCGGAAAAAATCTGAAATTTTTTCTATAAATAGGGGGGCATCCGGCCTCCATTCTCCACACCTCAAACCTCACTCTTCTCTCTCGGTTTAGCTCTGAAAAATTCGAAAGTGTTTGCGCAAATTTGGCGAAAATTCGGGCAAAATTCCGAAAATTCAAAAATCTTCAAAGATTTTTGTGAGAGCTGCAAAGGAGGTAATAATGCTGTATTATACTCTTATTTGGTATTATTTATTGGTTTAATATTTTGCTAATCGTTCTTTATTATTTCAATTTGCAGTCAATTTAATGGAGAACTACGATTTTCAACTCTCCGAATTCGGCCTCTCGGCGGAGGATATGCAATCGTTTCAACAAGCATATCCATCCGCGGAAGGTCCACATGTACAAACTGGAGATGCTGAAGAACCGACGGCCCCGGTGGCGCAGGGTCCAATCGTTCCATCTTCTGCTGGCTCAACAAGTGCATCCACGACCCAAAGCACGGGTGCAAAAAGAACAAGAGCTAGTACATCAACAGTTTGGAATGATTTCGACAAGAAGATCAAGACCGACAATGATGGAACTGAAGTGAGGTATGCTGTTTGTAAAATTTGTGGTAATGAATTGAGTGCAAAATCTTCAGGTGGGACGGGTCATCTACAACGACATACTGCAAGCTGCAAGAAAAGGCAAGGAATACAAATGCGCCAGACACAGCTGCAATATAACCCCGACGGCTCGGTACGTACGTGGGAGTATAACCCAGAGGTAGCTCGGGAATCTCTTTGTAGATTAATTACTTCTCAAGATTTACCTTTAAATTTTGGTGAATCTGATGCTTTCCAAAAATATATTAGGACTACTCATAACCCTCGATTTAGTACTGTATCTAGGCAAACAACAACTAGAGATTTAATTAAGTATTATAACAATTGTCGTGAGAAATTGAAAGAAATGTTTCATACATGTACATTCTCTATTGCTTTGACATCCGACATATGGAGTGGTAGGGCTAGAGAGGATTATATTAGTGTTGTTGCTCATTATGTTAATGATGACTGGATAATGGAAAAAAGAATTATAGGGTTTAAATTAATTAATGTTTCACATAATGCTGAAAATATTGCAGAAAACATTATTAAAGTTGTAGAAGATTTTGGTCTCACGGATAAGATTTTTTCCATAACTTTAGATAATGCAGCTGCAAACACTAAAGCTATGGAAATTCTTACTCCTTTGTTTGATACTTATGCACAGTCTTTCTTATTGCATCAACGTTGCGCTTGTCATATTATTAATCTTATTGTTAAATCCGGTTTAAAAAGATTAGATGCTTGTATTAATTCTTTTAGAGATGCAATTTCATTTATTAATTGTTCTAACCAACGAATAGCCGCATATAAGAGTTTTTGCGTAGCAATGAATGTTCGTCCTAGAAAATTTGGTTTAGACATGCCTGTTAGATGGAACTCTATTTATCTTATGCTTAAACATATATTGCCACATAAGAGCACTTTATCTGTTTTCCTTCACACCCAAAGTCATCAATCTCGTAGCTCCTCAAGTAGAACCCAAGTTAGAGACCCTAAACTTACTGAGGACGATTGGGATGTTGATGAAAAAATATTTTCCTTTCTAGAAATTTTTCATAAAGCTACAGTTTGTCTTTCTGGAGTATACTACCCTACATCTCCCATGATTGTTCATAATATTGTTGAAATTGCCACTCACCTAAAGGCTTTTGAAAATGATCCTATACTACGGGATGCTGTAGGTGCCATGAAATCTAAGTTTTTAAAATATTGGAGCGAAATTCCTATTTTATATGCATTTGCTTTTATTTTGGATCCTAGGGCCAAACTCCAAGGATTTATAAATGTTTTACAAGTTTTAAGTGAGGTTACCGGTTTAGACTATTGTTCATACTATACACAAGTTAAGGATAAATTATATGAGGTATATAATAAATATGACAATAAATTTGGATCTGTGCGTTTACAAAGACCCCCGGTAGTCCCTAGCACCTCTAGGGGGGCTATGCAATGGGGCAAGATTTTTGGTTCTTCGTCTAGTTCTCGTGCAGGTGCAGGTACACAGCAGTTAGGAGGAGGAAGGCGACAAAGCACTGGAGACCTATCAAGCTATCTCAACAGTGATAGCGTCAGCTTCGAGCAAGAGTTGAACATCCTCTCATGGTGGCAAACCCAAAAGGTATCATATCCAGTGCTATCCATATTAGCGCGGGATGTGTTGACTGTTCCTGTCTCTACAGTCTCCTCGGAGTCAGCATTCAGTCTTTCCGAAAGAATAATCGAGGAGCGACGAACAAGTCTCTCCAACGAGATGGTCGAAGTACTTATGACCGTCAAAGACTGGGAACAGGCTGAATCAAGACTCCAACATACTGCAGATAATAAATATTTAGAAGAATCTTTTGAGAATTTGTATTTAGATAGCAATGAATAGGATTTTCAATATTTTTCTTTCACATGTGGTCAATAATGAGCTTTATAGGCTGTACTCTTTTTTCTTTACCAAGGTTTTCTCAAATTGAGTTTTTACTTGGTAAAGTTTTTAATGAGGCAGCCATCCCATGTAATTTAATAAATTAATAAAGCTCATTATATCATTGCAAATATTTATTTTTATGATTAACAATGTCTACAATTTTCTATATTTTTTCTGAATTTTCTACAATTTTTCTTAATTTTCTACAATTTTTCTTATTTTTTCGGCTAAACGGGCTAGCCGGGCCGGCACGGCCCGTTTAGCCTTAACCGTGCCCGGGCCGGCACGGCACGGCCTCGGGCCGTGCCTGGGCTCCCACCGCGGCCCGCGGGCCGGCACGGCACGGCCCGTTTAATACACGGGCCTTAATGGGCCGTGCCGAGCCCGGGCCCGTTTAGCCTTAACCGTGCCCGGGCCGGCACGGCACGGCCTCGGGCCGTGCCTGGGCTCCCACCGCGGCCCGCGGGCCGGCACGGCACGACCCGTTTAATACACGGGCCTTAATGGGCCGTGCCGAGCCCGGGCCCGTGCCGTGCCGGCCCGGCACGGCCCATTGGCCAGCACTATATATAGTGGTGTTTTTAAATTTCTCTCTTTCTATTATTTTTTCTTATTTTTTGACTCAAAAAACTAACCGCCACTACAATGCACTTGCACCTAAAGAGAAGTATACAAGTAATTATTTATAATAAAACAATAGAATCGATAGAATCGAGTATGATTGTATGAAAATTTTGATTATGATTCTACAAAAGTCCGAGTGGAATCGTAAGAACATTAATATTCTACCATATTAAGATTCTACCATAGAATCGAATGCCTAGTCAATCTTGGATCGTAAAATCTTAGGATCGTATAACAGAATTGAGATTTTGACAACCTTGAGTCAGAGAGCAAAATTCGAGATAAGTTTTAGAACAAAAGCAGCATAGTTTCGAGAGCAAAATTCAGGATATTTTTGAAAGCAAAACTCATGATAATTCTGAGAGCAAATCAATATAAAATTCAAAGGCAAATTCAAGATAAGTTTGAAATGCAAATTCAAGATAAATTTGAGAGCAAACTCAACATTATTCTGAGAGCAAATTCAAGATAATTTCGAAAGAACATTTGGCATTGGAGCACTATAGGTAATTAATTATCTTGGCAGATACAGCATGTATCCCATCATTAACAGGCAACACGCACGTACGTTTATGACTGTTTGACAACACCCCGATCCGACGACTCGCTGAGGTGTACGTGCCGATGAACCAAAGAGTGTATACGTGGAAACAGAGATTTCCGCTTTTCTTATTAGGCTTAATTAATTGTCGAATTGTTTTGATGAGTAGTGATAATTTATCTGGTCTTCCTTTCTCTCCTGATATTTGTTTTTCTTTTCTTTTCTTTTTTTGTGGTGAGTTTCTTGTGGTCATTTTGTAAGTTGAGGTAGTGGATGGTCGTCATGCAATCTCGTGCATTGCACGGCTTTCTCAGACGGGGTTAATTTGGGAACTTCCATAGCAAATGGCTAATTTTGGAACGCATATGGCTAGCTAGGGCTTTTTTTTTCTAGGGCTAGCTAGAGGTTCTGTGGCAGTAGTGTTGATGCAATGCGTAATGTTATTTTATCTTCAACAAATTGAAACGATGAAAAAGGGACCATACAGGATGAAAATCACTAAGTATTGAAAACTTTGTTACAGCCTTTTTATCGATCATTACAATAAGTATTTGATTTTGTTGCAACGTGTAATCTAAAAATGTTTTGTAACAAACTCGACCTTGTTATAGCCTTTTGTTCCTTACAACAATTAACAAAAGGGCCACAACAAAGTTTTCAATACTTTGGTGGTTTTCACCCTATATTATATGCCTCTGGACAAGAAAAGAGCATCGAATCTTTGATATGCTACTCTTGTTTCGCAGCGCATCGAATCTTCAGCAATGTTTTGTAGTATTTTTTTAACTGAGAGTGGAAAATAAAGAACGAAGTCGCTCTATTTCAACTGTCAAGCAACAGCGGCATCACTTTCTGATATGAGCAAACTTGTCCTTAACAGTACAATTTATTTTCATCATCGCATTGTGTTAGTGGTAGCGTCTTGTACATGTTGGATGAATTTCTTGTTCTATTTCAATACAACCAAGTTGGTGTCATGGTGTAGTTGGTTACCACGTCAGTCTTAACACACTGAAGGTCTCCGGTTGGAACCGGGGCGACGCCATTAAATTTTCTTCTTGTTTTTGTGTTGGTCGACAGAGTTACTAGGTTTTTGTAGTTTTACAGGAGCTAGAGAGCTGTTACTAGTTCCTATCCAAAGTTGCTTTTCCCTTCCATGGATCAGTGCAAATTCTTGCTTTGTTAGGCTTAACGAAACAGTAAAACTTTCATTGACAACAGTAGTTTCCACTCTGTCAAAAATTCGACCAGTTGTTGTGTTACAACAATGGACAGCTATGGTTCTCGTTCAATCTGCTGCATACAGTTCAGTGCTTCTTTTTTTGGGTCCTTGCGAACTGTACGATTCATCGTCCCTAACTTGAAATGTTATGGATAAGATAATTCAGAAGGACGCATTCATCATCCCTAACTTGTGAATATGCGATTGTTTACTGTGTCAAGTCCTGTCTTCTCTGGCCCATCACGCAGAAGGGCGCATTAATCTTGCAAACCGTCCTTGATCCGCAAAAAGAGTATATAGCTCTTCCGGAATGTGCCATTTTGGGAATTCCTACTATTTCTTTAGTCGATACAAATTGTAACCTAGATCTCGCGAATATATCGATTCCAGCCAACGAATTACTAGAAGACTAATGAATTATTTCTCTGCGTTTAGCTGTAGAAGCATGCATGCCACATTGAGGCACGGCTGCTGGTACCAGTTTTTTTTTTTCTGAACTAACCATTGCTTACTTTTGTCCGTAATCTCAAACGATACAGGAAGTTCAAGTTTGCCCATCATGGGCGAGAAGTAGTGCTGATTAGACTTAAAATTGTTGTTCTTTTGTTTGCTACATTGAGGTTGGTTAAGACAGTTCTTGGAGATATGCATGCATGTTTCAGACTTAAACCAGGAAAATGGTGCAGCTTCTCTCTCAAACTGGACACAGGTGTGATCGAACAAGGATAGAATATATGATTGGTGGTGGTGGTGAAGCGTAGTGCTGACGGCAGAGTATAGCTTTGTCCTCTCGTGGGGCTAATTATGCCCTAGCTAATGAACCTATGATGTAAGAATCATAGGTGGTGATCGGTTGGGCTGAAAAGCTCATGATTTATGGCTGAAAACACTGTAGCTGACTGAAAAAAACACTGTAACTGACAGAGGCTTATTTAACATAATTAAATTTAAAAAAATTTAAAAATATAAAAAATATGTTAGCTTATTACGTATAATACAAACAAATACGGGAAAAAAAGAACCGGCAAAAAAGCTTAACAAAAAGCCAAAAGTTCAGAAAAAGACGAAACTTATGAATAGTAAAAAATAAGCCAGAAGTCAGAAGCCGAAACCGAGTTGATCAGGACGCATCTTCTCAAACAGATTGTCTGGAGTCAAACAAAAAGTAATGAGGATGTATAGAATACAGTCTAATTCAGGTAGTGACATATGGGTAGGGCTAAAGATATGTCATATCAATGATTTAGATGTGAATTTTTGAAGTTTTGTGAACTAGACGATGCAGCCGCACAAATTGAATCACACTCCGTGCACTTTACTCTCATTTTTTCGTTTGTGACAAAGTTGAGGATGATGATAGGTAACAACATAATCAATCTTCTTCTCCATTGAATTTTCATACCACAGTGAGGTAGTGCTCCATTAAACTTATATGATTAGTATTTTTGTTTTTTTACACTATAGCATTTGAAAATGTACTATAGCTACGATTAGTTTTTTTTATGTAATTAAATTTTAAAAATAAAAAAGTTACATCATCACGTACAATAAAAAATAAGAGAAAAAATAAAAGATAAAAAAGCCGAAAGTTAAAAAAGATAAAAATAAAAAGTTAAAAGCTAAAGTCGTTTGGAAGGGAAAAAGAAACCAAATGCCTTCTTCTCGTCAAATCATATGAAGAAAAAATTGATTATATACCCTCTATTTAGATGGAAATTGAGGATTTACCCTCCTGGCCCACGTGTCAGTCATTTATGATAACCCTACGTGTCATTGAGATGTGGAGAGTAAATTTTCAATTTCCGGAGGATATATGATCCTTATTAAAACGAAGGAATCGAAACAATATCCTGGGACACATCAAGACAAAGCGCACAGGTGCAGCACAGATCACCACCACCGGCGGCTGCAGCAGCAACACACAAACGCCACCACCCAAAGCCCAAAGATTCTTCTCTCCTCTTCTCCCGCATGGCCGGCGAACTCCGCCACCGTCGCGCCCCGGCGGCCAACGGGGAGGGAGGCGCCCCCGCCGCCAAGGCCGGCTGCGAGGAGGCGGAGCGGAGGGGGAGGAAGGAGGCGCTGGGGTGGCTCGAGTGGGGGCGGGGGTGGCTGGGCATCGTGGGTGAGTTCCTCTTCCAGCGCATCGCCGCCAGCCACCTCGCCAACCCGCTCGAGCTGCCCCCGCTCGAAGGCGTCTCCATCGTCGTCACCGGCGCCACCAGCGGCATCGGCCTCGAGATCGCCAGGTCCCTCTATCCCTCTTTGTTGTCTCCCTCTTATTCTTCCCCTTGTTACTCTTCTTGCCCTTATAGATTCAATATGGGATCTTTTAACAATTCATTCATTGCCATTTGCCCACTGCGGAATAGCTGCTTGGTTTTAGGTGTAGTTTCTGAATTCGAAAGAGTGATACTCTAGCATTCGAGAACATAGTGCAATGATAGTATGATAATATATTGGTACTAAGTTGAGTGTGTCTGACTCTTAGTAGTGGTGTTTGTTTGGCTAAGGTTCGCAGATTTTTTAGAGTTAGTAGTCAAATCTGGAAGAAAAGACTAAACTTGATTATTCAATAGTTGTCGTGTCATGTGGAGAACAAGCATGCTTGATGCATCTTTTCTTACGTGGTGAAAATTGGTAACAGAGAGTTGAACTGATTTATGTATCCACCTAGAATTAATGAAATTATACTAGTATAGCATGACACAGTTCTTCTCTTTTATGCACATATTAGTGAATGAAGTATTTGACTGTAGTTCATATTTTATAATGCATGAAAGCAAATACTTCACAAACTGACTGTGCTGAACCCGCCAAATCTTCATTTGGCTTCGCTGATTTGCCAGCTTGTTGTGAGGTATCCAATCAAGAATGGCAAAATCTTTCAGACTACTCTGCGTGATCTCCTTCTTTCCTCACCTCCATTCCATTTTGGAGCAAACTGGGGAATTTTTTTGCATGGAGTTATGTTTACCTCAATAGATTTCTGTTGCATCCTGCACTGTAGAAAAATATTAGAAAATTTGAAAATGTGTAAGTTCCAAATAAGATACTAACATCTTGCTCTGAAACTAAAACCATGTATATCTTTGACCTTGTGATCAAAACAGACAACTTGCACAGGCAGGGGCCCATCTTGTTATGGCAGTTAGGAGACCCAACACAGCTCATGAGATGATTCAGAAATGGCAGAATGAAAAATCAGAATTTGGAAGGCCACTTAATGTTGAGGTAATTGTGAAGACACTAGATACAGGGTCCTGGTTGATGAATGGATGGTTCGAGTCCTGATTGTTTGTCTTTTTTCTTTCTCGTTAGACATAAAGTCGAGTTTCTGGTTTTGTTGGCTCAAGTTGAGTTCCAAGTGCATATTAAGCAGTATGTTGCCTACGCATATGTTCATACTTAGCATATCTAATCAATTGGAAGGAACTCTGGTGCAAATGCATATTTTAATTGGTAAATACATATACGTAGTTTAGCTGCAGGTTATTTGACAATGTTTTGAATGCTACTTTTAAGGTAATGGAGCTTAACCTGCTCTCCTTCGACTCAGTTGTAAAATTTGCTGATGCCTGGAATGCCCGTATGGCACCCCTACATGTATTGATTAACAATGCTGGCATCTTCTCTATAGGAGGTCTGTATACTTCAATAACTAACCTGATTCTTTCGATTTTGGCTTACTAAATTGATCCAACTTGAGTGTTACATAGTAAAGTATTTAAATTATCATAGATAACTAACTCTTTCCCTTCCCTGTAGAGCCTCAGCATTTTTCAAAGGATGGATACGAAGAACACATGCAAGTGAACCATCTTGCACCAGCATTACTGGCCATGTTGCTTCTACCTTCCCTTCTTCGAGGCTCTCCAAGCAGAATTGTAAACGTCAATTCAGTTGTGAGTTTCCTACTCTAACCAGTTCCTGCTACGAGTAGGTTTATCTTTAGGAACTGATGGGAACTGACCACTAAGAGCATATTTCCGGATCATGTATAAAATTGGCTTTACTCTACCCTGAACATTTGAGAAACTTATTTGAATTTGTTATTCTAATGCCAATTGAGAATCGGCTATATGACAACTTTGTAGATACGCTTCTGGCATCTAACTGGCTTGTCTTCAATTTCAGATGCACACAGTAGGTTTTGTGGATGCTGAAGATATGAACATGGCATCTGGAAAACGGAAATATACAAGTTGGTTGGGATACTCAAATAGCAAGTTAGCACAGGTATTATAGAGCTTACAGATTGCTAATAGGAAGTTGCTCCCTGTGAAATGCCAGATCCTTTATACTTATTTAATTGCTTTCCTTCTTCCTTTTTACATTGAAAGTATCAGTATTTAAGCTATTCATGCATGTTATTTCATGTTACTTAGGTCTGAATTATTCTCGTTTCAAACAGGTAAAATTTAGCAGCATGCTTCATAAGAGAATTCCTGCAGAGGCTGGCATCAATGTTGTTTGTGCCTCTCCTGGGATTGTCCACACGAATGTTGTGAGTTCCATTTCCCCATTTCATTCGTTCTTCTATGATTTATCCTGCTTCAGGAGGTGAAAATGGGAAGTGCTTTTTTATGGATGTGTTTTTGTGTATGGTGGGGCCTAGCCAATTGGCAACCTACTTTGAATAGTGTCCTACATCTTATAATATGTACCAACAAGGAAAAACATCCACAGTTGTAGAAACATAGGGATCCTTGGATATCATTTTCTACTGTACTGAGTAATTGACATAATGTCAGATGAAAAGAAACGTTAGTCTAAAGGTGCATATGTTGTGAGAAATCGGTTCGCATCTATTCTGAATTTCAAGCTCACTGCCCCTGGCAAAGAATCTCTTTGATCATCCTGATGAACCATGATTCATTTGCAATATAATTTATTAGCCCATTCAGCTTTCCTTCTGTTTGTTTTATTCTCTGGATGTTGACTGAACGTGTATCACATGACACAGGCAAGAGACCTCCCTAAGGCTGTGGTTGCTGCATATCATTTGATCCCCTACTTCATATTTGATGCTCAAGAAGGTGAACTTCTGGAACTTCTGTCTGTTGCCCTTCTGTCAGTTAACAATTTCTACATCTTCTGATGTACACGGTATTTCATTTCTGATCTAATGCAGGTTCGAGAAGTGCATTATTTGCAGCTTCTGACCCCCAAGTTCCGGAATACTGCGAGGTGTTGAAGTCTGAAGACTGGCCTGTTTGTGCTTGCATTTCATATGACTGTAACCCAATGAATGCCTCTGAAGAAGCACATAACCTTGAAACATCGCAGCTAGTTTGGGAGAAGACACTCGAGATGATTGGCCTCCCATCAGATGCCCTGGAGAAGCTCATCGCAGGGGAATCAGTTCAGTGCCGTTATGGACAACAGAAGGCAGAATAGGATAAACACATGATCAGCTTGATCCAATTCATAATGCTATTTGTTTGCTAGTTTAGTAGTGGGTTTGTTCCACTACTTGATTAGAGTACCTCGTTATACCTCTTTTTCTGCAGCTGGTAAATCTTAAAATGGAGGATGGTAATATTGATTTTGTTATTTGCATCTTTGCGCTTGTTCGAGGTAATAGGAAGTATTTTTTGTGGCAAAAACATGTAGAGTTTTGAGTTGTAAAACTCCCCCATTTTTTGTGATCATGATAGTACATTAATGAAACCTTTTCAATCTATTTTCTTCACTTCTTTGCCTCCTCGAAATGCTGCATGTCTCATGTACCTGAACGTAACGGTGTTATCTGCCGATCTGGTAACGCCGATCACCAACAGATCACAGAAAGGTAGGATGAGCATATTTTCTACATGACAATTGAGACAAATTTCTTAGATCAGATCTGAAGTGCGGGGATAATGTGATGATCTTAATTTAGGACATATTCCATTGATGTGCATGTGCTCACATGCTCAACTCTCGCTAGAAACAAGACAAGTACTGCCAAGTCAATGCTAAAAAGAACTCTCTAAGTACAAAATCTTAAGAAACAGCACGGACAGAACTTCCACACTTCATACTCATACAGGAGACATGAGAGCAATGGAGAATTTGCAAAGCAAGAGGGTTAAGATCCAGATTAATTACTGGCATCACCCCTCAATGGGACAAGTGAGTCGAAAACAACTGCCGGAAACAACAGTTACACACACCAAGAAGAACTGCTTGGTGGACTATTTTCCTCTCCAGGGAGACCTAACAAACATCTTGATTTGCCAAATGGATGAATAGCAGCATGAGTCAGCACTCTGCACTTAAGCATTCGGCGGCCAGAGCTTTGGATCTTGAGTTGTGTCCACGGCAGTTGGAGGCAACCACTGCCACATTGCCATCCCAGGGAACGCTGCAGGGATTGGAGCACTCTTGTTGGTTGGAGCTTGGCAAGGTGGCGCAAATGGAGGGAAAGCAGCGGGATGGAACGCAGCTGGATGAGGGAGATGAGGAAAAAATCTTGTAGGAGCTACGCTCATTGCTTTGACTTGCTGTTCCAGCCTCTCCTTTTCTGCCTTCAGACTCACTTTTTCATCTCGGAGCTTATTCTTCTCTGCCTGAAAAATAATAGACATTTGTACAACAAAACCTATAAATTTGGCCAGATATAGACTTGTAATAGATGTGTGGACTGTGGGAGGTCAGATCAATTAACTCCAGACATGCAATTAGTGAAAGATGGCAAATCTAGTAATTTAATTCGCAAAAGACGAACGTTGCACAGAAAGTCAAACTGGGCACGACCAAGAATGCAGGGGAACTAGTCCTGTTTTAACTCCAGTGTTGAGAACACCAAAAAAAAGTCATGCATTTTCAGGACAAAGCAAAAGTTTAACAGCCATGAAGAAGTATTGTAGGAAGCATAGTCTTGTGGGAACAAGATACCTTAAGGTCCTTGATTGTTTCTCGCAACTTCTCATTTGATTCTTTAAGCTTTTCAGCCTCGCCTCTGAGTTGTACCAAAATACAAGCTGCATCACTCAAGATATTTGCTCTATCCAACTTAGCTTGCTTGCCAGGGTTGATAACTGAACTTAATTCAAGAAACCTGCAATTGAAAAATTAGTTCACAGTTCATACCAATATGGAGGGAAAGCCATACAGGTATGCGCAAATACATGCTTTGTACATGGAGAGATGGTTTAGGTGTTAATATTGCCAATTTCCCATACCTGTCATTCAATTTATCCCTCCGCGTTTTCTCACGGCATGCTTTGGACTTTGGACCAGATGAAGATGGTTCATCTCTACCTCTGCACAAAATCAAAGATGTTACTAATGCTGTAATCCAAATCTAACATGAGCTAACTAAGTAAATACATGAAGCAAGAAATTACACAATATGTTAAAACACCATGTTGGTTGTGTTATTGGTACCATTGGCATGCATGAGGTCAAACATACTGTGTTGCATGGTATTTAAAATACAACGGTAGAGACTTCACAGCATTATGCTATCAGGTCACTGCTCACAACTCAGACTTGTCAGTAACATTAACGATTTACATGCTTTAAAAAGTCCACTATATCTTCAGGTACATAATTGGAGATTGAACCTTGAGAGTACTATCAGGTATCAACAGTAAGCAAACAGCCCAGGAAATGAAATACCACGATACAAGGAAGCTTTCCGATTTCCACAGTTCAGCAAATCTTCAGTTACATAATTGGAGTTGAACCTTGAGAGTACTATCAGGTATCAACATTAAGCAAACAGCCAAGGAAATGAAATACCAAGATACAAGGAAGCTTTCCAATTCCCACAGTTCAGCAAAATGTAAGTAAATACACTTAAAAAATCAGACAACTAAGATTGAGAAACCAATGACAAACCTTTTCCCCAAATTAGATTGCTCAAGACCACAAGCATCTCCACCGACATCCCCAATCCCAAGTCTTGTCACAATTACAAAGTGCCAAGTAAACAGCAGTCAATACAAATGGAAACATCCAAGGGCAATGCAGCTGCTGAAGTATGCAACAAAAGATTCTATATTTCATATGGTGAATACTACAGAATTAACACTCAGGATCAAGTTTATGCACATCACTCCCGTATCTATACTGGGTGATACTGGGTACGGAACGATGGAACGTCCTATGCCAGATAGCGTTTAGTACACAAGTGTCCATTGCTGCAAGAAGGGCACAACAAAATCACTGATTTGCTACCGTCTACCGATAAGCTCGACAGCAAGGTAACAACAACATCGGCACTCGTATCTGCAATGAAATCTTCAGATTTGTAACATGGGTTAACCAGTGGTTCACGGGTATTATCGCAACATTAGCTGACACCCACCTATGAGGCACATACGAACTGCAGTCTCCCCAGAATCAAGAACGAGCGAATTATGCCTAAGCCTAACTTACATCAACCAAGACTGCAGATTAGATTGCAAAGTTGCAGAGATCCTGCTTCTTGCCACACGCAGAAGAAACCTCTCATTTTTTTAACAAGAACATACGCAAGCTATGAAGTACAAGTTCGAATAACAAGAACTAAGTATTTAACACCGACCAAATTTTTCTATAAAATGTATAGCGACAAGGACAGCAAGACTATAAAATCCACGCACCAAACTCACAAATTGAGTGTAATTTACTCTAATAAGAAAAAGAAATGGTTCTTGTTACTATCGCCGTACCCTCCGTCGCCGGTCAGCGTCGGCACGCCGTCGCAGAAGATGGCGAGGTCGCCATTGTCGCCGCCGCCACCGATGAGGAAATCGTCGATACGGTCTCCGCCGCCGTCCATCAACTCGGCGTCCCCCGAGGAATCTGCTGCTGTCAGGGTTAGAGTTCGTGGGAAGCGGCGGCCTCAGGCGAGAGGTTGGGAAAGAATTGGGGACTGCGCTTTGTGCATATTGCACCCTAAGTGGTTTTTTGATGCCTAACAAGTCCTCATTAGGTGTTACGCTGCGCTGGAGAGGGGTGTTTCTAGGATTTCTGTGAACTCTAGAGGATCTTTTCGAGTAGCAAGTGGGCTAGTAACTGGTAGTTGGGAAGAGGGTGGGGAAAAGGAGGATGAGATGAGAGCACCTTGCCCTTTTTTTTCAGTTTATATCTAAGTTTATAATTTCTCTTAAATAAATAATATTTTTTATTGCTATTTTAAAATGATCTATTGAGATAATATTTCTAAAGTGACTTATCGGTATTTAGTTTATTCACACAAACGCTCGTGTTAACGCCAAAAACCATAAGTTGTAGTTATAAACTATAGCCGAAAAGAACCCACCCGATAATTGCATAATTATATTGGCTTCTACTCTAATATAAACACCCATTTTTTTAAAGCGGCTTTACATTTCTCTTGTTTCTGTCTCGCTCTAGGAATAAGACATGAGGTTACGGACACGTCACGTACCCCACTTCTTTCGCTCTCGTCTCACGCACGCATCTCTTCCTCACTTCCCTCACTGCTCGTTTCTCATTCTAAAAGTTACTTTTTTAGTCACTACTATTTATTTTTAACAAAAACTATCAGTTGCAGTAAAAAACTATTAACCACAACTAATACGAAGAGATCCTAATATTGATGGTTTGTGTTGGATTTCACGTGGCCTTGCTCATTATTTTTGTTTGTTTCAACTAGGACGCACTCACACACATGTCTATGTGGGTGCGTCTAATGCATCTGTTTGAAACGAGATGGAGATCCACAAATCTCCGGAGCACGGACATACATTTTGACCATTAAAAACACATATATACGTATGTACTCAGGAATACTATTTACATAAACAATGTCCGAGAGTACTTTTAAGCACCGTAGGTTCGAAGCCGGATGGCTGAGGTGCACAATGGCACCTTTTTGCCAGCTGAGCCAAGCTCAGTTCCCCATGTGATCAACACTTGGATCAACGTCTTCTGCTTTACTAAAGTGTAGTATAGTGAGATAGTACTACTTCTTTTTCAAGTGCTCCATGATAAAAATGGTCAAATTTTTTTTCTTATTTACACTGCTACAGTATCTAGTGTGCAAATAAAAATTTTTAACAGGGTACACCCTCTAGTGAATCAATCGTTGACATTGATACATGACATATATATGAATGCAATACGTAGGGCGAAAGCACAAGCAAAACTTGTTCCTTGTATTCTCTATTCTGTACATCGACTAAGAAAGGAGAAAAGAAAAAAGCTACATCCAGTGACGGAGCCAGAGCCAAAAATAAGGGAGGGTCCAAAGTGAACAGACAATGGAAATCGATGATACACATGTGCTAAATTGTAATATCAGGTTATGGTAAATTTTGTAGTCATTGAAATATCAAAGATTGATCTTGTCCACTATTGAATATATCATGCCGAAGCAATATGCTCCAAGCTCCTAGGACGCCATTGTCTTGAATTGGAAGCATTAGCTACCGGCAAGATAAGGAAGAAATAAGCATGAATTGTGAGAATTTTGATCAGGTTGGGGATAAAGGGGGAAATCTAAAGAGCTAGCTAAAGCTTGGGATTTTGGGGAAGGAAATAGGAGCACTGGAGTAGTAGATGAACTGATTTAGGGGACTTGGAAGATACCAAGACAGTGTCAGATTAGTATTATACCTAAAATCTATTACCTATGTTAAGGAATTTCTGTAGGAAAGGGGCTGTTTGGCCCCGACTACCCTCCGCCAGTAATTCGAAAGCTGGAACCAGAAAAGTAAAAGAAAAATGATTAAAAGATGCGGATCATCAAAAGAGCAAAGAACACAGCCACGGCCACAGGTGCGGGAGGCACAGAAGATGGGCGGGACCGGGCCCTTCGCGTGGCGGCTAAACAGGGGTAGCAAGGCAGGTGCTGCCCGAGAAATCTGCACCGTCCGTTGCAACCGATCTGACGGAAACGAGTGGATGGATCGGATGGTGGGCTGCTCCTACCTCATGGGCTCAGCCCACCTGTCTCCTCTCCTAACTTTGGTTGGGCTGTTTGATGAGAGCCCATGATCTTCGGTTGCTTTGGACTAACACTTAGGCGCCCTTCTTTTTATCTTACAGTTTCTCTCGAACAAATAAACAAAACAGTTTCTTTATCATCTTTTTAAAGTGGTTTATTATGATAAGCTTTTCAAAACAGCTTATTGCCATTTAATTCGCTCGCACAATCGCTCACACTAAGACTAAAAACTAGTAGATGTGGCCATAAGCCGTCAGCCACACACTACTACAAACAGTATTATCAAAGACGGTTCAAAACCGTCATCACTGACGGTTTCTGAATCATCTGCATTTATATATCAGTGATAATAGGTGGTTATCACAGACGACTCCCAAACCGTCTGTGATAAGTTAAAATATAGACGGTTTTTTTAAAAAAAATCATCTGTGATATTCCGCTATCACAGACGATTTTCGATATTAACTGTCTGTTATATCATACATATCACAGATGATTATTTTTAAAAACCATCTGCGATAGCTATTTCAATAGCTACGTTATTTTCTGTTTTTCGGCTAGCCTCAGGAAATGCTAGCCATACCCTCTGAAAATAAGCAAGAAGATCACACGCGCACACACACACACACACACACACACACACACACATATATATATATATATATATATATAGAGAGAGAGAGAGAGAGAGCAGGACAATCATTACACCAAACCATTTGAGATAGTCACAGTACAGACGGTTCTCTATGAATTATATATGATGTAGCCATTTAGTATAACCTCTTTTATAGTAGTGACAGTTGAAAAAAAAACCACCCTTCTTTCTTCAAGTTTATGCCTGAACCGCAAACCACCTCATGCCTTTCCTTTTCCTTTCTTTTTACTTTTCTTAGAGATCGACAAAGAGAGACTCATCCCTTTGTAAATCATGAGTCTGATACAAAAAAAAATAAAAGGCCAAACTGTTGTACAGTGGTTGCTCTTGTATATATTTCTTTTTTGCATCCATATGATGATCTGGATTTGGAAAGCCCTGACTCTTGTGAAGACACATCAAAAATAAAATAAAATAAAATCTGCAGTTCCTATGCCCTCCTTAGAGAAGCAGCTATGATTTTTAAGATAGGTAAAAAAGGAGGGCAACCTCTATCAAAATTGCAGGAAGGAAGATGTTTGCTCCACTTGAGGCCTGTCTACATATGATAACACTAACTACACAGATACACAGATGGATGTTGCTCCACTTAAAAGGGCATGAAAGGCCATCAATTCAAGTGGTAGCTGCAAATTCTTTTCTACCCCTTCCACAAAGCAATGGATGGATTGGTTCCCCCCTTTTTATCACCAACAACAAGAGTGCATGGACTTGCAAACACCTGGAAATGTGCGTGCTTCCAGTTTAATTATTATTATGTGTTGTGCTAGCTGATCCACTACGGCCTAATTGCATCTCATCGCCACAAGAAAATATTGAGATTATCACACTATAATGTGAAGCATATTATGTGTCGAACTAGGAGGCGTAGGCTTTAAGAGTGGCTATTGTTTAGTGATTGGCACTCTAGCTAGTTGGAAGTAGATTGATGGAAGGTAATTGACATTTGCTCAAGCTTGTCCCCGTCCATCGATTCTTCACACCTTGCATCCTTTTCTGAAATAGAAGAGTGCCAAGTGCCAACTTCAAGACTAATGAAGTAGCATATCTAACTTTCTAGACTAAGTGTGTCATTTGCTGAAACCAAATTTCGTTACATTTTTTTGATAGGCAAACATATTTCATTATTTGTATTGTTGAACATATCCACACTAGCTAGCTTGTAGCAAGTTCATGAGCTCTAATTGTGGTGTATATTTATGCATAGATATCAGATGTTTGTGAGAGTATATATATGAGTAAATTTCTGAAACCATACCCTATATCATATTTATAGATATATATTTCTTTAAAAGAAATAAAATATGTACTTTTTAGCAATTAAATAAATTATAGGTATGGAAAGGAGAGTATGCATGAAGTGACCAAGAGGATCATACCTGTATTAGAACCGGGGGACTCCCCGCGCGGAGAGCCCCGCCACGTCGCCCCTGCGCGCGCTCCGGCCGGCGCGTGGCGGGGGAAATTTGCGTATGGTCGGGTGCCTTTTTTGCGAAAAAGCCCCTATATTTTTTCAAAATTACGTAAAGGTCCTCTGTTATCGCAAAAAGGTCCCTGGATTTTTCAAAAAAAAACCGCGCATATTTATTTTTCGTTGATAATGATCCGCAGTTTCCAAAATTACGTACAGGCCCTCGGTTCTTTCAAAACAGTCCCTGATTTTTACGAAAAAACCCCTCTGTCTCCTTTTATTGCGAAAAGCCCTCGCTTTTTTTGAAAAAACCCTACGCTTTCCTTTAGCTACGAATTTTCGTCTCTTTTACTTCGGTACACACGGTGGCTGGCGCGGTGTGCCGCCGCGTCTATGAGGCTAATTTGCTACATCCTTTGATATCTCTGCCTCTTCAACGACAAGTGGATTCCACCACCTCCACCCCAGCATATTTTATGCTGCACATATGGTTGACATGTTGTGAGCCGTTGCTTCCGATCCGGTGCTCGTCATGAGATTAAGCCTGTGATCTTTTGGCTTCAGTTTTTAGCTTTCGATTTGTTTTTCACTATTCATAAATTTCGTCTTTTTCTGAACTTTTAGCTTTTTGTTGAGCTTTTTTGCCGGTTCTTTTTTCCCGTATTTGTTTGTATTATACGTAATGGGCTAACATATTTTTTAATTTTTTAAATTTAATTATACTAAATAAGCCTTTGTCAGCTACAGTGTTTTTTCAGTCAGCTACAGTGCTTTTTAGCCATAAGCCATAAAAAAAGCCCAAATAATCACCACCGATAGCTAATTCTTGATGCAAATCAAAGACAGCACCATCGATCACGTCCCTTGATGAACCCAAAAGAAGAACCACAGAGATATTAACATACTAAAAAACCCATTTTCATATACCTCAGCTCTACCTGGCAATAGTGCTGTGGCTGACCCTAAATTTTTTGTGATTCTTTATCATATCCTCATAAACATCTTTCGCTGTGTCTTGCACTCTGGCATTTGATGGTGCTAACTTTGCAAATACATGAATGGTTATTATAATATTAGGAAGGTGGCTGAAATTTGCGTAGTGGAAAACCAAGCTAGCTGGAGTTGTGGTATGCAAAAGCTAGGGCTAGGCCGCTACTGGTTAACTAAAGATTACCAATGTATATGCACAGGGATTTCTTAAAGCCTCGGGCCCAAAACTAAGGAGGATACAAGATACTACCAACTAAAGCCACAACAATCACATACAAGTATACAACCTATTTACGTAAGCACGCATATCCTCACTAGCAATTGATTCCACATTAAGTACCAATCGCGCAATGTCATGTAGAAAAAAGGTGCTAAGAAAGTAAAATTACAGGGATCCGAGAGGAGGCGGACCTTGACATAGATGTCGTCGTTGAGGTAGTAGACGGTGTCGTCAACCTTGGCGGAGCGGATTTTCCATGTGTAATTTCGTCTTTTTTCAACCCTACTTGACCCAAACATTTTAACCTAGGCCAAAGTTCCCACCACCAAGATCTCATGTCAAATTTTCCATGGAATCAATCAAAGTAGCTGTATGTGCAAGCACGGATCAATCAAAGTAGTTGCCGTTGGTGCGTACCTGACTTCGGGGTTGGTGGTGATGTTGCGCAGGAGTTGCATCCCGCAGATGGAGACGGCCACGCCGGTGACCAGGAAAAGCGGGTACACCGCGGGGAGATGCGGCGGCGGACTGACGGAGAGGAGGCGGGGGCTGGGCCGCGGTGGAGCGTTGGCGGGCGGCAGCGTCGCGGCGAAGAGGAGGCGTCGGGGGCCGGGGGCGGTGCCGCGGCGGAGAGGAGGCGGGCGGCGGCATCGCGGCGAAGAGGAGGCATCGAGGGCCGGGGGCGGTGCCGCGGCGGAGCGTAGGCGGGCAGCGGCGTCGCGGCGAAGAGGAGGCGTCGGGGGCCGCGGGGCGGTGCCGCGGCGGAGAGGAGGCGGGGCCGCGGCCCGCGGGCGCGGGGGATGGTGCCGCGACGGAGAGGAGGCCGGGGCGCGGGCGCGCGGCAGAGAGGAGGCGGGGACTGGGGGCGGCCGGTGGCGGAGTCGCGGAAGCGGAGAGGCGGATGGAGGCGTCGCGAGACGGGAGTCGAGAGGGGATTGCGCGATGGGGGCTAGGGTTAGGGCAGCCGTCGCCGGTCGCTCCGCTAGTCTCGGCCATTTGGGCCGTTCGCGGTTCCGCCGTTGGTTTTGCTGGGCGGCTGGGCCGGCTGGGAATCCGGCCGCCCGGGAATAGTCTCGGGCCGGCCAAAAGAACTCGGGCCTGTACACTATACAACATTTTTTTGTATGTATTTATTAAATATCTCCACTACTATTTTCTCTGGGCCTCGAGCCGTTGCCCAACCGGCCCCAGGCCCATCTCCGCCCCTGTATATGCAGCTATATATCTTGTGTGGCCAAATCCAAGTGGTAACAAGCAACCGTCACTTTGCTCTAATCAGTTGGTCAGCTGCAAAGTATGCCTTTTTTTTAGAGTAGTTGATTTTTTGTTACAGTACGGATAAATTTAATATTGAAATTTTATATGTGCGTATAGTATGTCCATGATTTTTTTGGGGGAAATTTCTGGAACAGTCCATCATGAACTCTTTGAATTGGGGTCCCAAATTTTATTTGAACCTGTTAAACCAACATTAATTAGGGTTTACATTATAACTTCGCTACTTATCGGATTGGACCATTTCTGTCTTAAGCATGAAGAAACTAATTTAGGCCAATCATAGAGCACAAGTAATGTGTATCAATTCGGCCGACTTAAGACTTTGATATCCTGTTTTGTTTAACATTTGAACTGTGAAATAACTGTAATCCAATCACAGTGCTCTATGATTATTCAATTCTTCCGGTGCCGTTGACTTCTGAGTTCTGACCTTTCGCCATATATAAACTATTGTCAACCTCTTGTCAACTATTTTTTTGCTCCATGAAAAGGAGAATTGCAACAAATTAATTACAAAAGAGTTTGTGCTAATCAGCATGTTGTAGGGGTGGCCCAACCCCTGTGACTGAGTCTTGCAACTGATCCAAGATGTAATAGTCACAATAGTATAGAGGAATGCACCAATATAACCTTATCTTTTGTAATTATTAAGGGGTAGGATGGGATCTCATCCTACCCATTCATTTATATAAGCCCCCAAGAGGGGCATGAGGAGGGGGACCACTCATTTCTCACATACCGTCTTTCTTTGTTAGCTCTCATCTTCTAGTCCCCCTCTCTACTGTTTGGTCTGTAGCCATAATAATTGGCGCCGTCCGTGGGGACGTGCAAGAAGCTGTGCAAGAGAAGGCACTAGAAAGCGACGGCAATCAAATGAAAGAGAGGTGTGATGGTAGCAACCGCCAAGCCCAGCATGCGGAGCTAGTGGTACCCCATGGCAATGACCGCGCAGCGCTGGTATGACCGTTGATCACGACACCCATGTTGGTATGACCGTCGACCACGACGCCCGCGCTGGTATGACCGTCGACCATGACGCTCGGGCTAGTACGACCATTGAACACGACGCCCACACCATCATCTCGACAATAGGGAGTCGGCTTTCGAACAACATCAGCGAATGTCAAGTCTCTCTAGCGGGGATTCTGCATGGAGCACACATGCTCCAAACCCTTTGCCTCTGTGTCGACACCCACAAGGCCACAACCACGCCACGGTTGTGACATCAACGACATCTCCGACCACGCTGGGATCAAGTCTTTGCCGACAGACAAGACCACCCCATGGTCAACATTTGGCGTCGCTGACACGGCTCAGCTTCCTCTCCCACTTCGACGTCGCGTACAACAACCTCTCCGACGAGGTGCCCATTGGCGGGCTGTTCTCCACGTTCTCGCGCAGCGACTTCGAGGGGAATCCCTTGCTGTGCGGCATCCACGTGGTGCGATGCGCGCACACGGACCCACCGCATGCCGTGGATGGTGGCGGTGGGCGCAAAGACCGGAGCGCCAATGTCGGCGTCGTGACGGCGATATGCGTCGGCACAGCGCTGCTGCTCGCCGTGGCCGTAGCCGTGAGTTGCCGGGTGTGGTCGAAGCGGCAGGAGGACAACGCCAGGGTGGCGGCCGACGATGAAAGCGGCAGCCTCGAGTCGGCGGCGAGGTCGACGCTGGTGCTTCTCTTCCCGAACGATGACGGCGGCGGCGAGTGGACGATGACGCTGGACGATGTGCTGAAGGCTACGGGCAACTTCGACGAGTCCCGCATCGTGGGGTGCGGCGGGTTCGGGATGGTGTACCGCGCGACGCTCCCCGATGGGCGGGACGTGGCGGTGAAGCGCCTCTCCGGCGACTTCTGGCAGATGGAGCGCGAGTTCCGGGCGGAGGTGGAGACTGGAGACGCTCTCCCGCGTCCGGCACCGGAACCTCGTGTCGCTGCAGGGCTACTGCCGCGTGGGCAAGGACCGGCTGCTCATCTACCCCTACATGGAGAACAGCAGCCTGGACCACTGGCTCCACGAGCGCGCGGACGCCGACGGCGAGGCGCTGCAGTGGCCGGCGCGGCTGAGCATCGCACGCGGCGCAGCGCGCGGGCTGGCGCACCTGCACGCGTCGTCGGAGCCGCGCGTGCTGCACCGCGACATCAAGTCGAGCAACATCCTCCTGGACGCTCGCCTGGAGCCGCGGCTCGCCGACTTCGGCCTGGCGCGGCTGGTGCGCGCGCACGACGACACGCACGTCACGACGGACCTGGTCGGCACACTCTGGTACATCCCGCCGGAGTACGGGCACTCATCGGTGGCGACGTACCGCGGCGACGTGTATAGCTTCGGCGTGGTGCTGCTGGAGCTGGTGACGGGGCGGCGGCCCGTGGACATGGCGAGGCCCGTGGGTGGCTGCCGGGACGTGACGTCGTGGGCGCTGCGCATGCGGCGGTTGGCGAGGGGAGACGAGGTGGTCGACAGGAACATCGCCGGCGAGAGGAGGCACCGGGACGAGGCGGCGAGGGTGCTCGACGTGGCGTGCGCCTGCGTCAGCGAGAACCCCAAGTCGCGGCCGACGGCGCAGCAGCTGGTGGAGTGGCTGGATGCCATCGCCGCTGCCGCCGCCTCGGCGTCGCCGTCGCCGGATTCTGTTGACACGCAGCACGGCGTAAGTAGATAGTCAAAGAATGCGAGCTTCTTCGATCGATCTGCATCGCTGAAGAGTTTTTGCAGTAGGCAATTAAGTAGATTAACTGTGTGATCTACACCGCAGGAACTGACACCGTAATTGGGTTGCAAGGAGCGACCTCTGTAACTTCAGTTGTAGAGTGACTCAATGCGAATCATGTTATGTATATCATCTGCAGAGCTAGCTCAAAGTCGAGTTCTGCGGTGCTGCAGGTTGAACAGGCGACCAAAGTGATGAGAATTGAGACAGTAACAATTTAACAATGTAATCATATACTAGAACTACAATTGAGGGGCTGGTTTGCATGATTAGAAGAAACTGATAGAAGTGAGAATTCTATCAACTACAATTGAGGGGCTGGTTTGCATGATTAGTAGTAACTGATAGAAGTGAGAATTCTATCTGTTTTGCTGGTGCATTGCGCAAACAGATTCCCTAAACGCCCTAGCTATCCGCTGTCTTCTCTTCTGACCTGAACACTGCAGCTAGCTGCAGAATAAACAGCATGCGCAGCTTAACTGGCTGCATTGCATTGTACTGTAATATTTGTACACCTAAAGTCCTGAGCTGCGAAATCATGCATCATGGACAGACTAAGTAGAGATGAAACGGTAAGCACAGCTGGTAACGTAATATATGTCCACGGAGGATCTCAAGAGGTGACCGTGTCTTTGGCCGGCCTCAAGAGGCGCTCGAATCTCGATGCTATCAGCCTGCTGTTGGAACCGAATCTATTCTATCAGCTCCGGTAGCTACTCATCAGGAGAAAATATACACATAGTTTCTTCTTTGGAATGACTTATACAGACGAGTAGGAAAGTTAAATGAACACAGGAGAAACAACTTTTTGGTGGTAACACACGCCTTTTCTTCTTTTCTATTATTCACTCGTAACACCTCACTTTGCTTTACAAATTAAATTGCTTAAATAAGCCTCACGCACACACGATTACACCACCTATGCACGCACCCATTAACTCCACTGGTTAAACTAATCTGGATTTGCCGTGACGATCCCCACGACTCGACGCACACTGCGCACTGCCCGTAAGACTCGGTCCACCTGAGACCAACTCAGATGCTTACGACCGCACACACCCCTGATCAATTCTACGGCCACACATAGACCAGACCAAGTCATCTTCTTATGATTACGAGTCCTTACGATCATGACTACCTCTAGGCCTGGGCAAAATACCCGCTACCCGTTACCCGTACCCGAATTACCCGGACCCGAACCCGAAATACCCGAACCCGAGGTACCCGATCCCGAATTCGGATAGCGATTCTGATTACCCGAAATTAGTTTGGGTAGTTCGGGTAATATCCCCCGGTACCCGAACTACCCGAATTACCCGAATTGTCGGGAAATTGTCTGTAATTTACCCGAATTGTCTGTAAATTACCCGAATTATCGGGAAATTAGCTGGTTTTCTGTAAATTCGGGTATATCGGGTATACCCGAACCCGAACCCGAATTATCGGGTACCCGAAATTGCGGGTAGTGTTTTTTTGGGGCTAATATCGGGTAGCAGTTTTCATTACCCGAATTTCGAATTACCCGAACTACCCGACCCGAAAAATTCGGGTAACCCGAACACCCAGGCCTAACTACCTCACGACCATATCTTGTCAACCACAGCGCCCTAACCATGCCTCACGACTACAGCTGTTTCGACCATACCTTACGACCATAGTGCCTTCGACCACTTCACCAATCACGGCTTGTGTACTACATCTTCGACCACGGTTTCATCGACCTATTCATTGACCATGGCTTGTCGATCAACATCTTCGGTAGTATCGCTCACACAGACGGTATTACCGGTCTTCGAGCACGACCGGGATATTATAGCATACGAATGCTGACCATCGATCATAATGCAGCTCGATTCACGACTACGACTTCTGCGACTACTATAGCTATGACTTATGACTACAACCACAGTGCAATTCGACTTACGACTACAACACTGTGTAGTTCGACTTACGACTGCGACCACTGTGTAGATTGTCAAATCTTTGGTTTACCAGAGACATTCTATTTGATAGTAACCGAGACTTAGGAATCAATTATGTAACATTTTTGGGCTTAACAAAGGAAAAGTGAGATTGAATTAGGGGCAAGAGCAAGAAGGTAGGGGAGAAAATGAAGTGAGATTAAATGATTTTTCTGATTGCTTTTCTAACATACTTATCCATAATTTCCCACATTTGCAAGAATAATCCAACATTTTTCGATATTCAACATCCACTAATGGGTACTTTCATGCTACTTCTATATATAGGCTTAAAATCCAATGACCTTATAGATTTTGGCTTCTACTTCTTGCTATTTATCGTAACCTTTCTTATTACTTAGTCATAACATCATCGCTATCTAAAAACTCCAAATAAACATTACCATTTATCTGATACACCAAATTTATAATTCTCATTCTATCATTCATAACTTTATTAATCAAGTCACGGTTATCCAAATTCTACCTAAATCCCAACTTCAACCATGACTATATAAATCTAATCCCAAATATGTTATAATCCAGTATTCTTATTTTAAATCCGCCAATATCATTCATATCAAGATTTTTCTAAAAATCCAATTCTTTTGTCATCGATTCTCAATCTTAGTTTACTCATCCAATAATCAACCAAGCTTCTTATTACCTACTTCTATATTTATTCACCATTATAAATATTCACCGAGAATAATATCGTTAATCAAGGTTGTAATCTAATAATCACTATTTAACATCCACCGAAAATGATATCATTGATTAGGCCTAAAATCCAATAATTATTATTATATCCCTATTTCTCCAAAACTCAGCTTATCCATTATTCTAATTAATCCGATCCAATAAATTCCATCGATTTATCTTTTCAAACTCAACATAGTTCCATCAATAGCTTTGGTCATTCATCACCTCATATTTTAATTTCTTAGGGGTTTATATACTCTTCGCTTACAACTTTCATGGGTGTAATTTAACTTATTTGTTGCAATCACAGAAGTTGTCCTGTTTATTTATTTAAGAGAGGTTATTTGTTTGTTTGACAGAGGTCATAATCCAAAAAGAACCCTGCCATAGATTTTGTTCCGCTTCGTCTGTACATAACATGCAGTGATAGAGGTAACATTGCTACTGGATATTATGCGCAACAGAAAGCCAGGCTCTTACGTTCGTTTTAGGCCATGTTTGTTTCCACTTAAGATTATTATAATCTAACTTATAAATCATAAGTGGAAACAAACAGCCCAGATTATAAAGTAACTTATTATAATCTAATAGCCCAGATTATTGTAATCTAATAAACTCAAAAAAGGAGCTTATTTTAGCTTATAGATCCACCTTTTATCTTAATGACCATAAAACTTTAGGAATATTACCCACCTTTGCCATTCATCCAACCCCCAACTCCTGTGCCTCTCTCTCCCAAGGCATTGTAGTCTTTAAACATTCGAATACAACAATCCATAACTCTGATAATCCAGGCTGCCAAACACCTGACAGCTTATTTCCCACCAACTTATTATAAGCTAACTTATATAATCCCCACCTATAAGCTAGATTATAACAGTCTTAAGTGGAAACAAACAGGCCCTTAGATGAGCACTAGACAAGGGTCCTTACTGTAAGCATTCATCAGAGGCTTGCAGCGCAGACTGTTCAGATTCATAGAATACAATGGCAAGAGGTTGCTCCTGGAGATTACACCAATTCTTCATCACGTGAACCATTTCTGATTCACCTCTTTTCAGAAGGCACTCGTCTTGACTAAGAACTAGGTTCTCTTCGTACATCGAGTTGTTACCAAAGTATACGGAGATAATGTAAAGATTAGACAAGAGCACAAACCAGTTAAGCAAAGCTGCTACTGGTACATGCATCTTCGATCCTGATAAGTAGTAGCTAGAGAAACTTGAAGGCCGGGAGCTTGAATCTTGTGGAGACTGTCGCTAATGGCTAGGGGTGGAAGGGTGCTACTCGAACTTCTTGATGAGGGAGAGGTCGTTGAGCATCTTGTCGATTTTGTCGTTGCCGGGGTCTCCCTGGAACCTTCCCCCGGAGCGGAGGGAGGGGACGAGCGCGGTGGCCTCGTCGGCGGTGTCGGCGCAAAGGTTGCCGAGGGTGCAGAGCTCGAACTCGGCGAGGCCGTAGCGGCTGAGCGTCTCGCGGACCTGGCGGACGGCGTCGGGGTTCTTGTAGCGGCTGAAGCGCTTGACGTACTGGAGCGACTTCTCGAAGACCTGCGAGACCTGCGAGGCCGGGTCGCCGTCCGCCATCTGCTGGATCTGCTCGTACTTGTGCTCCAGGATGATCGCCACCTCGCAGTTCATCAGGCACTTGGCCTTCAAGAACTCTTCAGCAAGGAATAATAACATACGGCGTATTAAGTTTAGGTTTAGGTTTAAACAAACAACCAACCCTAGGATCAATCAGTCGGAGGAATCAGGGAAAAGAAAGGGGCAAGAGGAGTAGAAGAAGAACCTTCGCCGATCTTGAGCTCGGCGGCGTTCTCCTCCTCCTCGCCGGACATGGTTCTTCTTCTTCCGCCGATCTGAACGAAAGAAGAGGGCGCGGGGTGGGTGGGGGGCAGGGAGAGGAGAGGAGAAGAGAGGGGACAACCGAAGCGAAGGCAGCGGCGGGTGGGCCTTTCCGATATCCCTAGTGGGCCGAGCTTCTGATCGCGAAAGTTCTTTGCGATCCAATTTAGAATGGGCTGGGCCGCAGGATTCAGGATCCCTTCCAGAACGATCTAGACCGTCCATCCGACGGGCCACGATACACCTCTCCTGCGCCGCCGACAAACCCGTCGTGTCGTCTTCTCCGGTGACGGCACGGCACCCGTGTCAGGCTCGTTTCCCGAGGGCATCGGCATCCGCCGGCTCTTAGAGCATCTCTAACAGTATGAGCTAGTTACTAGCTCTAAGATAACTTCTCCAATAGTACTAACTTTTAGCACATAGCTCATAACATAAATAGCCTCACATGACACTCTCACATAATTTTGGAATGTGTGTATAAGACTAGCTCTTGATCAAGAGATAGTTTTTCTCTCTCTTCTATTAAAATATGAAATAATATGGTCACTATTGGAGATGCTCTTATGCATCGTCGCATGCGACGCGAGAGGCGCCGCACCGCACGCGGGCTTCGATTCCCCGCACCTGGGAGACTCCATCCTTCCAATTTTGTGCGGGCCCACTGGCAGCGACTGTATTATCCGATTGACGTGGATGGATCGTTAGTGTGTGTGGACTTGGTTTTACTGGACCACCTCCTCTCCCGGCGAGAAATACGTGCGCCTCTTAATTTTTAACTCTCAATTCACACGTCTTTGAAAATTTAACCCTGTCACTGCGAATTCTTTTGATTCAAGGGATTGAGAATCCCTTGAATCAAAAGAATTCGCAGTGACAGGGTTAAATTTTCAAAGACATACGAATTGGGGGTTAAAAGTTGAGAGGCGCACGTATTTAGTGTCAAATATCGAAATTTCTCCTCTCCGGCTGCCTCCAGTCCAGTCCTCTCGTCTCGCCTCGTCTCGTCCACTCGTCGTCGTCGACGAGAATCCATTCCATGGCCGCCCCAACGCCCGCCGCTCTCTCCAGCCGCCACTTCCACCTCCGCTCTCCATCCTCTCCCGCTCCGCGCGCACTGCTCCCTTCGCCCCCAGGCCTGCCCGCCCCCTCGCCGTCCCCGTTCCACCGCCTCGCCGTCTCCCTACGCCGCAGCCGCTGCCCCCGCTCCCCGCGCGCGGAGGCCAAAGACGCCGAGGCTCTCAGGGCCGGGGTCTCCGTCTACAAGCCGCGCTCCTACGAGGTGCTCGTCTCCGACGCCGCACGCTCCCTCGCCTGCGCCATCGACGACGGCAAAACCCGCCTCGAGATCGAGTTCCCGTAAGCACGTTCTACTCCGCGCCACTGCCTCCCTCCGCACTTGCCTTAGTATTATTCCCTGCTTCGCTTCTAACGCCTGCATTATTTTTTCTCTCTCATCTCATCATCCCTTGTTATCCACATGCTTTTTTTTCATGGCTTCTGGTGACATAAGGCCCCTGCCGAGCAACATCTCTTCGTACAAGGTGTGAATGCGATACTTTCTTCGAGTTAGTTACTTAATTTCCTGCTCTAAATTGTTGTCATTACGTACATGCTAGGTAATGCCTACTTCTGCAATGAATAACCACATGGATTTCTTTATATCAATGCGGTACATTATACATACATATAATTTGTTTCTGCTTCAACAATAAAGCTGTGTAATGTTTGTGCATCCACTCCATTCTAGTTTAACAGGATGAAAAATCAGATTTTTTTTTGTTCCGTGCCATGTTGGTTTTCAATACCACAATTATATGATGACTCTGATCTTGCTTACCTCTGAACCGAAGGGCTCTTCAGACGAGTTCATCGATGCCAACATCCAGCTGGTTCTTGCTGTTGTAAGGAAACTCAAAGAGCTCAGGGGGACTAGGTCCTGTATAGTAAGTTCAGGCTTCATACTCTATCCTGCTCCACATTTGTTCTGGGCGTGCACAACCATGCTCATCTATTCTCTTCTGGTCAATTTCAGGTGTTTCCTGATCAACCAGAAAAGCGCAGGGCCTCACAGTTGTTCCGGACAGCTATGGACTCGGTAAATGATGCCTCTTGAAACAATGTTTTTCTTATAGGGCACAAAAATTCGTTTTTTCCTTTTTTATGAGTATTTGACTATTTGATAGGTGCTTGCTTGGATAAATGCTCTGTTCTCTTTCCACTTCTTTTTTTAGATTGAGGGTGTAACCATCAGTTCACTTGATGATGTGCCCACCGGACCTGTCAATAACTTCTTCAAATCGATAAGAAATACCCTGGATTTTGACTTTGCTGACGACAATGAAGGTAAATTGTCAAACAACTCACTAGTACAGTACTACTTTAACGAAAACACCAATTATATGACTCCATGGAGCTGCAGGTGCTACTAAATCTTCCAAGCCTAAGAAGAAAACATTGCCATTTACATTTTTATACCACTCTTCTATGCTGAAGCTTTGTTCTATACAGGAGCTAATTGAATCTTATCGAACTCCTTATGCCAAATGCCACGAGTTCAGAATACATGTGACATGCCGAATAACCTTCATATGTTAATTTTTTTTTTGTGTAATGGGAAGTCTTTTCGTGGTAATGAATTATCACAGTTCAAAAAATGGAAATAAAAAGATAACTGAACATGAGCATGAAGGATATGTGTATGAATCAAGTATAGGCAGATTTAGTATAGGTAATTATTCCTTAGGATACTATTATCTGAGCAGAAATTTCGTTCCCATCATAGAAAACAACAAGTAACAGCCATCAGTAAGTTTGAACCCTGCTATTGTGAGAGAAGTCTTGTATACACATCCCTGAAAAAGTCATAACTAGTTGGCTAGTGTGGATACAGATCGATGGGAATCTGACGAACCACCATCGCTATATGTCTTCATCAACAGCAGCACACGTGACCTTTCATCTATAGAGAAGTATGTGGTATGTCTATAATAATGCTTTGTTTCTTGCCAACAATATGTATATGTTTTTTGGGGATAGTTGATTTACACTGCAGTTCTAAAATTAGGTTTTTGCATCATTTTGGTCAGTTATGCATTTTATTCTCCTACAGTTAGAAAATGATCACACCTTGAGCTTGATAAAATATCAGCATGAGTAGGAATTTGCGAAAGAAAGATGGGGAATACCTTAGACATCACATGTGCATCATTATTTCTCTATGAAATGTCTGGCATCTAAGCCAATGCCAGGGAATATTGAATCCATAAAGTACAATGATTCTCTTTAATCTAAAATCACTTGTAACTCCATTTCCTTGGAACAAAAATGTGAAATTTCAACCTTCGTTTGATGAGAATTCTAGCATTTATTTGCAGTATTGTCACACACAAGCAAATGGCTTGCAGTATAAAGTTGTTGAAACCAATAATGTACTTATCATTTTACCAATTGTGTTTTGCACATTTTGTTTATTCATCTTTTGTGCATTCGCTGTTGTTCAGGAAAATTTTGCCGCATCTGTACCGGCCCTTCTCTTTAATCTTGAACTAGATACCTTGCGGTATGTCTTCTGCATTCCATTTGGTAGCTTGTTCCTTCTAAACTTTTTGAGTGCCTTAAGAGGTAGTAACATCTGTACTTTACCCTCCAGATCCGACTTGGGGCTTCTGGGATTCCCCCCAAAAGATTTGCATTACCGGTTTCTTTCTCAGTTTACCCCAGTATTTTATATCAGACAGCGTGACTACTCCAAGGTATTCATTTGTTCTATTTTTACCTACGTAACCATGTTCTTTGTGTTTCTGTCTGTGACTACTTTTCTTTGCATTTACTATGTAGACAATTGCAGTCACTCCATACATAGTGAATTACAGTGGTGCTGTATTCCGCCAATTCCCAGGTAAATACTGCAGTACATGGCCGCCTTTCCCTTCAAAAGATGACATTTTGAAATATGAATTTTTATCCTTCAATTCCTCATGTTGGATTTGCAATAGAAGACCAAACTAAATAACATACGAAAGAATTTTTTGGGGTGATATCAGCCCTATTCATCATCAGCTACTGATGTAGTAAGTTTTTGTTTGATCAGGGCCTTGGCAAGTCATGCTTAAGCAGGCTGATGGTTCTTATGCATGTGTTGCGGAGAGTGCAGCTCGGTTCACTTTGGGGCAGGTCATACAGTATATTATTTGCGTGAATTCTGTTGACTTCTTTTGGAATTGTCGGAATATGATGTGCCATGCTATTCATTTAGGCTAAGGAAGAATTATTGAGAGTTCTTGGTTTGCAAGAAGAACAAGGAAGCTCGCTTGAATTTCTCAGAAGAGGATACAAGGTCTGGATCTCATCTCATTTAGTTGATAGGTTCAATTGCTTCACTGTGTGACAAAATGAAATACTATTAGCAACATCAGCTTGAGGTCATCATACTGATTTCAAGCAATTTATTTCACATTACCTCTTCTGAAAAGTCAGTAGGAAAAGTCTACAACTTTTTCACGGTAACAGCATATGCCTTATGTTGTCCCGGGTTGAGTGGTTGCACTTTCGAAGTGTCCTATTGCATATCTGCATTTCATCGGAGCATCAGCCTTTTTTATTTACCACCTGAGGGGGAATATGTGTATGCAGAATGCTACTTGGTGGGAAGAGAATGTTGATCAGGAGAAGTCGTCCGCATGGCGAACTTGAGGCGCTGCTGCTGGTTGGGTGCTGCTTTGATCGGCCAATGGAGATACATAAGCCAAACAACTGTTCATGTTCATGAATCATGAGCTGATGATGTAACTGAAATTACAGAAAGAAGCCCACGCACCAAGGATATATTAGTGGTGTGACACTGCTTGTGCTGCAACTGCACTATGTGATGTGAGTTCTGAGAGGAAATTTCCTTTCTTTTTTGGTGATTGTATGTTGAGTTTGGGCTGTAAAACTTGAAGGTGCAAGCGGAATGCAGGGGATTCCAATCTCGCTATGAATCTTATAACTCTGTTTTGGGTACCACGAATATCTTACCACTTACAAGTAGGTGCGCTGATAAAAAAATTAATTTCTTTTTTCCTTTTTATTTTTTGATAATTTTTTTGCCCCTTGCCCGATGGAAAGTAAGAAATGGCTCGAGTATGGTGAATTAGTAAGAAAGCATAAACCTGCTCAAATGGACCGAGTTAATCATGTCGACTCGAGGCATAGTAGTGTTAATTCGGTCCAAGCACAACAAGACACGAATAGTAAATGAGTTGTGTTGGCTTGGTCCAACCGGGCGTGCCATACTTCTCCTGACACCTCGGTACGGTGGATCTGCCTAGCCCGACACACAATATTGTGCTAAGGCTCCACCTGGTCCAGTACGACACGATGCACTATTTAACCACAACCCTTCCAGAAGGCTACTTCTATTTAGAAGAGTACGGTAACTTTCTTGTGGTAATATAGTAAATATTTTGTTGATGACAGTAAAATTACTTGTATTACGTTTTACTATATTTTTGTAAGCGTGGAGAAGTGACTTGGTATTAAAATTACTTGTAACTAGCGATAAATATACTTGCAACTGTTAGTAAAATTACTTATTGCTGGCAATAAAAGTTATTTGCGACTGGCAACAAAATTAACTGCTATTGACAGTAAAATTACATACGACTAGTATTAAACTTACTTTGCAACTAGTAGTAAACTTACTACCAGCGACCCCTTGCCCCTTGCCCAATTACCCCCTGGCTCCTCCCTCACAACCCCACCCCGTCAGCCTTCTCTCCTCCCTCCTCGGTTGCCGCCGTCTCCTCTATCCCTATCGCTCATCGCATCCTCTGTCCCCGCCTACATTGATCGCTGCCTCCTCTCTCCGACTCTCCCTCTCGTTAGCCTCCGTCCCAGCTGAGCACCATTTTCAGCCTTCTCTCGTGCAGGCAACAATGGCAACGTGGTGGCTGCGGGCGACGCAGGGCCAGGGGTAGCACCGAGGCAGCACCGGACCATTGGTGGCCCGTTAGGCTAAAAGTGTTCAGGACAGCCTGACACAGTCTGACTTCTCTCCGTGTCGTATCTAGATTGGAGGGTAAGCACATGGTCTGGCACGGCTGCATGGCACAGTACAATAACTTATTCAGACCAATCGAATCTAGTCTAATCGGATCATGCTCTATCTGAATTTGTACCGTACTGTACTGGATAGCCTATTTTGCCAAGTCTGCAAGGAAGTCCAGAAGCTTTTTTAAAGATGGCAAGGGCGTAGACGTATTTAAAGACGTGTAATACGCCAAGGTCACATCTGCAAAAAGACCATCTCGACGAAGAACTGAGTGTGTGGAAATCGAGGGGGAGACCCGGAGAGAGAGCAAAGCGAGATCGCGGGAGATGGAGCCGAGAGGTGCAACCTACAGATCCAGCACGCTCATACTCCTCGCCGCCATCCTCGCGGCGGCCGCCTCCTTCACCTCCGCCTCCGCCATCGGCGACAAGTGCGCCGCCTGCAAGGCCGTTGCTGTCAGTTCCTACCCCTCTTCTTTCTCTCTTAGTTCGTATGTGCACAATTCATCATTCTTGGAGCATCCTTCCCTGTGTGCTTAAATCGTTTTACATCAGCGGGGGGTAGAAATTAGCTTCCAAGGTTCAAATCTTCACCGCTCCTCGTGAAGCAATGATCCGGAGGCAGATCGGGGCCTAGATCTTCAGGCATTTACTGGGGACATAGTAGAATTTTCAGCGCATGTTGTTTCAGCAATTTGGAACGCACATTGTAGACGTTCTGATGTATCGGATGAACTTCTTTGCAGGCGGAGCTAGAGATTGGAATTTCAAGTGTAAGCAAACTTTCTCTCAGTCGGCTCTGATTAAGTAATTTCTACCATTATTTACGGTGCTGATTTGGAGCTTATGTTACGAAGTAGCTATATCTGCCCTTTTTTAGTTGAATATTAATTAGCGCATATATTCTTCTATTGTCTTGTTACTGGCACCATAGATCAATTATTAACTATTCCTGAGTTCTCTAATGCAGGAGAAACCAAGAAATCACTTGGACTTGCGCAACCGCTTGAATTCAAAAGGTCAGCGTGAAGGGAAGGTCATTGATTACAGGTATGTTAAGTTGTTAACCAGCAGGATCTCTTTTGTTCAATGATGAGGAGGAACATTCATATGCATCACATTGTGACCATTTGATGTTTCAATGCTGTTAGAATATGCGCTTTTATAGTCAAGTAGATTCGTTTGAACTTTGACTGTGCAGTATAAACTATGCTGCATGATATTCATATTATACCATACTTACATATGCACACACAGTTTTTAGGGGGGGGGGGGGGGGGGGGGGGTAAGATTAATCATTGTTAGTTTTGCACTCAGCACAAAGCCTTTGCTCATCTTTGGCATCAGTTGGCTTCACATACTTACATAATAAATTGCAAACATATTTTTACCATTTATTTTTGTATTGATATGTGTTTGAATCTATATATGTGGTGCAGAGTCAGTGAGCTTCGGGTTGTAGAACTTCTGGATGGCCTATGTGATAAGATGCAAGATTATACCCTGCAGAAGGTAGAAAATAAATCAATGTGACCACTTTACCATTTTTTATTGCACACCATGACCATCTTATTGTTGCAAAATCTTTTTCTAGATATTAAGCTGTATAGATATGGTATATCTGAATTAGGTTACCAGTGCACTTTAGTATTGATGCGTTCTATAAATGTCAGCATCTGCCCAAGCATGTGAGCCATCTAACTTTTACTGTATGCAGTTGGAATCAGGTGAGAAAGGATGGGCTAAAGTAACAGACTGGAACAGTTTTCGAACTGGTAAGTTTGGACGTGTTTGTGGCTCCTGTTTACTCTTTATATGACTTGTAACTATACCTTAAAGACTGGAGTGCTATGGTCGGTCTATAGTTTCTTGTACTATGTTAATGCATTCTTCCTGCTTTGTTGTTCTCTTACACGCATCATCTCAGGAAGATGCAACAAACTCTAGATTTAGAACTGTACACTCTATCTTATAGCACATCAATTCCTTTATGCTTTTGAACATTGCTGATATATATGCTCGTCGTGAGATTTATTACAAGCATTTGGGATCCAATGCTTATATTTATGCTGAATGACAAGCAAACAACAGTGCTACCTGTGTATTTGCACTGCTCTCATTACAAGAGAATAAATGAGTGGTGAAAAATGATTTATATTTACTAACTGTGTACTTATGTCATTGTTTGTTTGTAGAAACTAAGGCAGCAGCACGAGCACACTCCAAAAATTTATCCACATTCTGTGGAAGGTACAACATATTTTTCAGTACTTTTGATGGATTTAGCTGATAAAATAAGCACCATATGCAAGGTTTTCTTCTCATTTATATATGTTACAAAACTTTGCACATATCATGCCAGTTAGCTAGATTCTAGTCACTTAGGCAACAAATGTAATTTATTTTCCCCCTTAAACATTTCATTGCCAAATTTCATGACTGTCTCATATCCTGTTGCCTACATAGAATGGCATCTTCTTCTTCTTCTTCTTTTTTCACTATACGGACTAACTTAAAAGATCAAGGACCTTTTCACTGTACGCACTAACTTCTTGCAATTACATTTTGTCTTTGTGCATACATGCTTGTACACAAAGGCCTTTTCTTATGGCCAATGTGTCATTTTTTTTATTTGTTATTGGTTAAATTCGTTCTTGTTGACTTGACTTAAATAAAAGGCTGAAGAAACCCTTTAGTCACCATGTGCTTTAGAAATACAAACTTACTAGTTGTCTAAAAACAACCCTTTACTTTTTGTAGCTTCTGAAGAAGCCTATTGAGTATTGAGTGGATGAACTGACAAAGTTCACTCATGCCGCAGGTTACTGGAGGAAACTGAGGATGAGGTAGGTTGCTTGTCTTGGATGACCTTTATTAAGTGTTTTATAGTTCGATTTTAGCAAAGAGCATCTGAATTCTTCGGTTCCTTGGTAGCTTTGTTTTACTTTTGATGTAATTTAGTTGAAACAAGGCCTTCTGTGATTCTTGTCTCGGTTGCAGCTTGCTGAGTGGATAAAAACACGCTCTGCAGAATCAGGAAATGTGAGTAGGGCCCTTTGTGAAGATATTAGCAAACACTGTCAGACCACAAGGTATGCCGTATCTGATGTGTCTGCATGATTGCATGAATATGAGTTAAATGATGTATCAGAATGAATATGAATTAGGTGCTGTGATGTATCACTATCAGCATGGATAGGAATGTAGTTTACAACTTCACGTGAAATTAAATAAGATATTTTCCTTTTAACATAATTTCAAAAGAACATTTTGTCATAATGCCATGAGAAATGTTAGATGCTTTACTATGCTTGTAGAATATGGATATGTACATTCACGCATTACATTTTTCCCTTTGCTCTAACGTTAGTTGGCTAACATGTTTTTTTTTGTTTCCTTCTCCTTCCTGCCATCTCCAGTGCTACCACCCAGATCAACGATGAATTATAACAGCATGCGTTGATGCGACATCTTTATTTCTCAAAGCAGAACAGACGGAGGTCTGGAAAACGTCAAAGAACCAGCTCAATTAGTCTCTCATACCATTCCAGTCCGACATGAAGCTGCGATATCTGATTGTCTGTGTTGTGACACTCACATTTTTTGTGTTAAAAAGGGACTTACAGTTCTTTCCATTTGATGTTTGTCGGTCTGGACTGATCTGTTGAGAACACCCAGACTACAGCTGAAATCTGACTGCTTCTGATGTCTTGTCGAAGGAAGATGAATGCTCATAATCATCTAATGTGATGGCATGTTTTTTTTTATGACAGTCGTGCATCCAATTTTTCTCCCCTGGGCCATTTCGTGGCAGCTGCAAGCCTGCTGGTTGGTCGATGGTAGAGCTGACACTGCATCGTATAGGGATTATATTGTTCCTCTTTTTGGAGCAAATGACGCAAGATTTCGGCGCCTTTCCTTTTCCCACCGCACGCAACATGCAACACGCAATCCCGGCTCAAAGACGACGACCTGTTCTTCTTCTCTCGCCACCACCCACCATCTCTCGATAATAATAATGGATGACTAGTACGGATTCATAGGTTGCAACAAAATTTATTAAGGTGGTGATCAGTTGGGCTTAAAAGCTCATGGTTTATGGCTGAAAACACTGTAACTGGCTGAAAAAAACACTGTAGCTGACAGAGGCTTATTTAACATAATTAAATTTAAAAATATAAAAAATATGTTAGCCCATTACGTATAATACAAACAAATACGGGAAAAAACGAACCGACAAAAAAGCTCAACAAAAAACCAAAAGTTCAGAAAAAGACAAAATTTATGAATAGTGAAAAATAAGCTGGAAGCCAAAAGCTTAGGCCCAACCGATCACTGCATATATATAGAGAATTGTGTTATAGGATAGTTGATCTGTTGGGTTAGAAAGTGAAAAATAGTGAAAAGTTGAAGGAATAGAGCGGTTGAAGGAGAATGGATGCACAACCGTCTACTCGTTCTCTTTTATAATAATAGTAATGAATATACTCCGCGTCGAAGAAGGAATCGCCGATGCAAGTACTCGACAGAACCACAACACGCTGAACATGTCAAACGCGCGCCCATGTATCCCATGGAAAAGTCCAAGCCCCCACCGCGTCTCGTCCAGCTAGAGACTACATATAAATATGCCTCCACGGCGCCCATTTCCCTCACATCCATCCACCATCTGCAACAAAGCTAGCACTGCACCTCCAGTAGCCTAGCCTAGCCTAGCTTGCTGCAGTGATCGCATAGCATATTAGCATATATAGGTAGCGATCGAGACACAGAGCCAAGCAAACAAGAGCATCTTCCGATCGAGCACATGCAAATGGCCGCTGCTGCTTCCTCTTCTTGGGTCAGGTCGTGCCTCTTGCTCACACTAGCGCTGGCACTACTGAGCCATGCAGCAGCTCATGGAGATGGAGGTCATCCCCGTTCCGGCCTGAGCTCGACGTTCTACGACGAGTCGTGCCCCAGCGTGTACGACATCGTGCGGCGCGTCATCCAGGACGCCCGCGTCGCCGACCCGCGCATCCCGGCCAGCCTCATCCGCCTCCACTTCCACGACTGCTTCGTCAACGTGAGTACCGCCCGCCGGCGGGATTGAGCGCACCACACTCTACTACGTGCAAGCATAATGCATTACGTACGTCATCTCTTACGCATTGCACGGGCGCCGTTTCTTCAGGGTTGCGACGGCTCGCTCCTGCTGGACGACGACCTCCCGGCCATGATCGAGAGCGAGAAGCACGTCCCCGCCAACGACAAGTCCGCGCGTGGGTTCCCCGTGGTCGACGACATCAAGTGCGCGCTGGAGGCCGCGTGCCCCGGCATCGTCTCCTGCGCCGACATCCTCGCCCTCGCCGCCGAGATCTCCGTCGAGCTGGTAAGCACGCGCGAGCACAACTAACTAGCATGCTAGCCTTCTACCCTTCCTTCCCGTGCATGGTGGAAGACCTTAATTTTATCAAACATGGACCGCAGGCAGGAGGGCCGTACTGGAGGGTGCTCCTCGGCCGGCGCGACGGCACCACGACCAACATCGAGAGCGCCAACAATCTCCCAGGCTTCACCGACTCTCTTGAGATGCTCCAGGAGAAGTTCAAAAACGTCGGCCTTTACGACACTGACCTCGTCGCCCTCCAAGGTAACCAACCTAGCTACCTACTGCCATGACAAAGTCCATTATATTCAGCTAATCAACATCGAGTGCGATTAATTCAAACCTCAGAAAACTCTAAGGATTAACAGCGTCTGTAAACGTACTAATTTCTACACTTGAATTTTGTGTATGCATGCACGCAGGAGCGCACACTTTTGGGCGGGTGCAGTGTCAGTTCACGCGGGAGAACTGCACGGCGGGGCAGGCCGACGAGACGCTGGAGAACCTCGACCAGGCCACCCCCGACGTGTTCGACAACAAGTACTACGGCAACCTCCTGCGCGGCCGCGCCCAGCTCCACTCCGACCAGGTCATGGTGTCCGACCCCGTCGCCGCGACGACCACCGCACCTATTGTTCACCGGTTCGCGAGCAACCAAAAGGACTTTTTCGGCAACTTCGCGGCGTCGATGATCAAGATGGGGAACATAAGCCCGCTGACAGGGAGGGATGGAGAGATCAGGAAGAACTGCCGGAGGGTCAACAGCAAAGGCTACTGAAGAATGCCATTCGATTTAATGATCACATAATTTGATTGGTTTCTCTTTTTTAACCAAATGTGATGATTGCTTCTATAAATCATTCTTCCCATTTCATTAATTCTTCAATCGTAATTGTAAAGTGTTCCATCCCTTTTTTTTTTTGGAAAGCAAATGTAAATGTTCTTCTTGCACATGATTGTCCGCCTCAAGAAAAATAAATTTACCTTTTTCCCCCTGCCAAAAGATCGCTAGTTTACCACAATGCATGTATGTATGAACCGTTGAAGTACATTGGCTACCTTTCTCGTCATCTTAAACCTTTTGGTCAACCACAAAGGCTACAGAAGAACGCCATTTGATTGATGCTTGCTTGTATAAATAAATCACTTTCGATTTCACCAATTCTTATCAATTGTAATTGTAAAGTGATCCCATTTCCTTTTTTGGAAAGTAAATGTAAACGTCCTTCTTGCACCACATGTATGTCCACTTCAAGGAAAATAACTTACTGTTTTTTCCTGCCAAAAGATTGCCAGCTTACCACCAATATGTATGTATGCACAACTTTTTTTAAAAAAAAAGTGGCGTTGAAGAAAATATTGACAAAATATACATTGGTTTCTAGGTTGAAGAGCATTTTGTCAACCAATATGTATGTAATGCACACCTTTTTTTAAAAAAAAGGTTTTGGGGGGGGGGGGGGGCGGGGGGGTTGAAGAAAATATTGACAAAATATACATTGGCTTCTAGGTTGAAGTAAGAGCATTTTGTCAACCACCCATACATTTCAAACAAACTAAACAATGCAAATTGTTTCACACACACACACATATACATATACATACATATATATATATATATATATATATATATATATATATATATATATATATATATATATATATATATATATATATCGAACTAGTAACATACACGATGGCTGACGAGGTCACATATCATATAGCCCCCTTTATCTTTGGCTTCTTATCTAACGACCTAGGGGAACGGCTCAGGTGCAGGGGCCCCTGCACTTAGCGCCGTGCAGGGGTGCCCAGCTCCTGACACGTGTCCCCCAAAAAATCAAAAAAATTCCGAAAAATTCAAAACAATACTTAAAAAATTCTGAAAAATTCTAAAAAAGTAGTTTTGTGTATGAAAAGTATTTTTGTGAGTACTTAAGTTTATTTTTGATTTTTTACTTTTATTAAAAAATATTTTTTTAAGTACTTAAAAATACTTTATAATAAAAAGTATTTTACAAAAAGTACTTTTTAGAATTTTTCGGATTTTTTAAGTATTTTCTTGAATTTTTCGGAATTTTTTTGATTTTTTGGGGGACACGTGTCAGGAGCTGGGCACCCCTGCACGGCGCTAAGTGCAGGGGCCCCTGCACCTGAGCCGTTCCCACGACCTAGGACGTAATCCTTGGGTGAGGAGTAAAAATCCTTTTTTTTTGCATACATTGACAAGTCACTTATCAATTTGACTATGGACAAATTCAATGTACGGCTAAATTATATTAAAAAACAATGTACGACTAAGCACAGACTTAGGGGGCGAAAACCTTAAAAGATCAAAAAATCAAAAAGGATGAAATTACGGTAAGATTGCCAACCAATATGTACGTAAGATTGCCAGCTTACCACCAATATGTATGTATAAGTTTTTTTTTGGGGGGGGGGGTGTTGAAGAAAATATTGACAAAATATACATTGGTTTCTAGGTTGAAGTAAGAGCATTTTGTTGGGTTGATCTCGGCTAACAAACCCCGAGATTTCAGGGAGGCCATGCCTCCACTCATGCCTTGATCGGAGGCGCAACCAACGAGTTTGGTTTCGGTCCCGGTCACCTAGCGCCATATAAAACAGGGGATTCGGCAGGGGTTTTATACACACATTGTTCAAGCCTCGAAGATCCCGCACAGACCCGTTCTACTAACGCACGCTAAGGTAAACGAAGACCGGGCCTCCTTCGTCCCCGTCCACGGCATCGGCTGCACCGTTGGCAACCTCGGCATCACCGACATCGCCGATCATCCCCCATGGCATCTCCTAGTTCGGGTATGTTGACGCTTCCGCTCTAAGTATCTAGCTAGGTGTTCATGTTTGAGCCTAGGGTTAAGCCAATTGTTCATGTTTAGACTTAGATTAGTATTAGCACATTTTGTCAACCACCCATACATTTCAAACGAACTGAACAATGAACAATGCAAATTGTTTCTTATGAGTTGACATGCACATATATATATATATATATATATATATATATATATATATATATATATATATATATATATATATATATATATATATATATATCGAACTAGTAACATACACGATGGCTGACGAGGTCACATGTAGCCCCTTTATCTTTGGCTTCTTATCTAACGACCTAGGACGTAATCCTGGGGTGAGGAGTAAAAATCCTTTTTTTTTTCATACATTGACAAGTCAATTATCAATTTGACCATGGACAAATTCAATGTACGGCTAAATTATATAAAAAACAATGTACGGCTAAGCACAGATTTAGTGGGCGAAAAACCTTAAAAGATCAAACAATCAGAAAAGGATGGAATTAATACAATTAAGGTAAGATTGCCAACCAATATGTATGTAAGATTGCCAGCTTACCACCAATCTTCTAAACTAATAAACCACCAGTTAAAATTATTCTACATCCACCCAGCAATTACCTGCTCCACAGTCATGACCTTAACTACATCCACACCACAATATGCACCCAGAAATACACCATCTTAAAAACGTGCGCACCAGATTAACTCTCCTTCATTCTCTCTCCTTACTCAACCATATCCGACGGTCATCCTTCAATGGATCTGCAGTACCCCTCCCGCGTCCCTCTCTCCTCTGCAGTCCTCTGCAGTCCCGCTCCCCCGTTCTTCGCGACTCCCCGCCGCCTCCTCCCCCCGCTCCCCCGTTCTCCGCCGCTCCGCCTCGCCTCCTCCTCCCCACCCGCGCCGCCGCCGCCTCCTCCACCGCTCCTCCGCGCTACCACCGCCTCCTCCTCCTCCCCACCTCGCGCCGCCGCCTCCTCCCCTCCCTCCCACCCCGCACCGCCTCCTCCGTCCCTGCTCCACGCCTCGCCTACCCATCGCCAGTACGGGTTCGACAAGGGCGACATCGGCCGCCTCTTCATCGCCGGCTTCGGATCCTCCATCCTCTTCGGCACCATCGTCGGATCCCTCGCCGACAATCAGTACGGTCCTCGATTCCTTGAATTGTGCTCGATTTTTACCGCATTAGAATCCTGTATTTTGTTGAGTTCCAAGAATCCTGTGTGACCAGGGGCCGGAAGAGGGCGTGCATCACCTACTGCATCAGCTACATCCTAAGCTGCATCACCAAGCACTCGCCCGAGTACAAGATTCTCATGATCGGGCGTGTGCTCGGAGGCATCGCCACCTCGCTGCTCTTCTCGGCGTTCGAGTCCTGGCTCGTTGCGGAGCACAACAAGGTAATTAGCCGCAACTCAGATCTGCTTGTCAGTCTCTCTTACTGGTGCTTTTTGAGCTGGGCTGTCTTCAACTTTAATCCAAAGGTTTCTCCTTTTTTTTAGTTCTCTATCTAGAAGGCATGTACCAGTTGTAGTATAAAGTATGCATCTTTGGAATCTGTTTACCTTACGTAATGCTGCTTATTCCTATCTTCGTTGTGAATAAACTACTAGAATGGGAGCACCCTTTGGATTAATTCACATCCTTGTCGTTGAAGCGATCTAAATGTGTTGGATGTTTGACTACTAATGCAATAAAATGAACAGATGTTTAAAAATTGGAGAATACGCGTAGTACTAGGACACTGCGCAGTAAAACATGACTTTGCCAGGATCTGAAAAGACTGAAATCTTGCTGGATGCAAGCTCAAATCCACCGTGTTTTGTTTGACCTCTGGTCCTTGTGTCGGTGGATCAGGTGGTTGCCCAGTTTAGTAAAGCTCTTTGGGATGGCCTTACTGGGAATTGTCCTTTTGTTCGGCGATGTGTTGTCCATATTAATCTCGTACACACACAATTATCCTAAAGAATCCAAGGATCCAGTACAGTATCTGCTGCCTATGATACACAATGTAGTGGTCTTCTGCCCGTGATGAAGCTGTACAATTGATTCATAACTAATAATTGATCCTTGTCTTTTGTGGATTATGGCATTATCACACCTCGTTGATTGGTACTTGCAATGTGAATATTTACCTTGCTATTTTCTTTTACAGAGAGGTTTTGATCCGCAATGGTTGTCGATTACATTCTCCAAGGCTATATTTCTTGGAAATGGCCTAATTGCCATTGTAGCTGGGCTATTTGCAAACCTGCTTGCTGACAACTTGGGCTTTGGTCCTGTGGCTCCTTTTGATGCTGCTGCATGCTTCCTGGCAATAGGCATGGCTATCATAATGTCCTCATGGAGTGAGAACTATGGAGATCCATCTGAAAGTAAGGACTTGATGGCTCAGTTCAAGGTTGCAGCTAAGGCAATTGCTTCAGGTATGCTTAATGCATCATCAGACTGCAAACACGATCAAATATGTATTGAACTTAGCATTGGCATTCTAACATTATCCATAAATCTTCAGATGAAAAAATTGCACTGCTGGGAGCCATACAGTCATTGTTTGAGGGCTCGATGTACACTTTCGTCTTCCTCTGGACTCCAGCATTGAGCCCAAATGATGAAGACATTCCTCATGGCTTTATATTTGCTACGTTAATGCTGTCATCTATGTTGGGTAGCTCCATTGCTTCACGCCTATTAGCCCGGAAACTGAAGGTCGAAGGTTATATGCAGATAGTGTTTTCAGTATCAGCCTTCACCCTTTTCCTCCCTGTTGTCACCAACGTAAGACCATGGCTCGCTACTTCATTTATTTTCTCTGCTATTGTATCGCTAATACCAATTTTCTAATGTTAAACAGTTTCTTCCATCTAAACTAATACCAATTGTCACTCACCATGAATACATGCAAGTTGGCAAGGGAAGAGATGTGGGTCTTAATCAAATTTCACTATTTGAGGCAAAGATAGCAAATGGTAATGGTGAACAGACACTGAGCCGTGACATCTATCGGCTGCGGCACCGTTTTGATTTCTTCAGAATGTTGTCATGTTACTATACAACAATTGGGTTCTACTTCAGTACAATGGTATATTATTAACACTAAACTTTTCTCTTTCTAAATCATGGGGTAACTCTTAACCTAAGTTTTTCTATTTGGTCTTAGATTACAGTTTGGACTGTGTATGTTTTCCTCTATGGGCGTTTATATCTTGTCCTCAGTGGACTCGATGAAGCACTGGCTACTGGAAGGAGGTATGTGCATAATGCACCTCTCCAAGTTGCTCTTGCGTCAGTCTTTTGTTCAACTTGGATTTTTGATGGCACTGCCCATGATGATGGAAATTGGTCTGGAGAGAGGATTCAGAACAGCTTTAAGCGACTTTGTACTTATGCAACTTCAGTTGGCATCTGTTTTCTTCACATTTTCACTTGGGACCAAAACTCACTATTATGGAAAGACATTACTCCATGGAGGAGCTGAATATAGAGCCACTGGACGTGGATTTGTGGTGTTCCATGCCAAATTTGCTGAGAACTACCGACTCTATTCTCGCAGTTATTTTGTCAAGGGTATTGAGCTGATGATTCTGCTCGTTGTGTATGAAATCTTTGGGCAGACATATAGAGGAGCTATCCCTTACATCTTCATCACCATTTCCATGTGGTTTATGGTGGGCGCATGGCTCTTTGCACCATTCCTATTCAATCCTTCTGGATTCGAGTGGCAGAAGATTGTGGATGACTGGACTGATTGGAATAAGTGGATCAGCAACTGTGGAGGTATTGGTGTAGCACCAGAGAAAAGCTGGGAATCATGGTGGGAAAAAGAGCAGGAGCCTCTTCGACATTCTGGGAAGCGTGGCACTACTGTTGAAATACTGCTTGCACTGCGCTTCTTTATCTACCAATATGGGCTTGTGTATCATTTGAATATAACCAAGCATAACCACAGCGTGCTGGTAATTTTGCTTTCTTATTTAGTATTCAGGTGTATGCATCTGCTTTATCGTTCATTATGTGACATTTATTATGTGACAAAAATATTTGGTTATACAATATATGAGACGTGAATATTAATGAATCTGATTGTTCGTTTTATTTTTTACAAATTTTATCTTGTTTTGTATTTTACCGTAGCGTTAGCACGGACACACTACTAGTATGTATGTATGCACAACTTTTTTTTAAAAAAAAGGTTTTTTTTTGGGGGGTGTTGAAGAAAATATTGACAAAATATACATTGCTTCTAGGTTGAAGTAAGAGCATTTTGTCAATCACCCATACATTTCAAACGAACTGAACAATGCAAATTGTTTCTTATGAGTTGACATGCATATACATACGTGTGTGTGTGTGTGTATATATATATATATATATATATATATATATATATATATATATATATATATATATATATATATATATATATATATATCGAACTAGTAACATACACGATGGCTGACGAGGTCACATAATAGCCCCTTTATCTTTGGCTTCTTATCTAATGACCTAGGACGTAATCCTGGGCTGACGAGTAAAAATCCAATTTTTTTGCATACATTGACAAGTCACTTATCAATTTGACCATGGACAAATTCAATGTACGGCTAAATTATATAAAAAGCAATGTACGGCTAAGCATAGACTTAGGGGGTGCTCAGTTCGTCGATGGCTTATGACATTTTTACTGTAGCTGACGGTAGCTTATTTAATGTAATTAAATTAGAAAATTAAAAATAGAAAAAACATGTTATCCTATCACTAATAATGCAAAGAAAAATGAGAAAAAAGCAAAAAAAAAATCTTCAAAAAATTAAAAAAATAATAAAATAAAAATTAGAAAATAAAATCTGAAACGAGCGGACCAGACTACGTGGCTACGTCGTTTGTAAGAGTAGGACATGCACCATATATACATCATATTGGTTTCTGTTGTACGTTCGTACTTGCTGCTGCAGCATATATACATAATAATATTCTGTTTGGTCTCCGACATCGTGGGCCCGGCTGTTCGGTGGATGTTTCATACGGGTGTTCCTAGCTAGGTTAAAGGAATAAGCTCTTCTGATATACTTTAATGTAATTTTTGTTGAACCCTCGGAAATTTTTTTGTAACATTTTTCCGGTCCTAGTTTGCATTTGAACTTTTTCATATATATATATATATATATATATATATATATATATATATATATATAGGACGACTGTTTCATGCACCAAGGTGCCTAGGCACCAATATCAATACCCGTTGATTTGCTTCGAGATTCGCAACGTTTGATGTGGGTATCTTCATATACCCATAAAAAAGTATATTTGAGATGTCAAACTCCGAAAAAATTTAAATTCAACTTCAGTTTAATTAGTTTGAACTATTTTTATGGTATATACTCACTGTAGTTGCATTGAACTCAAAAGTAATTCAAACTAGTTTGAACTGAGTTCAAAACATACTTACCATAAATATATCAAGGGTATAAAACATTTTCATACCCAAACTCAAAAAAATTATCAATTATACACGTGTATCGGATGTTGGTGCCTAGGCACCATGGTGCCTTATGTAATTTTCCTCTCTCTCTCTCTCTCTCTCTCTCTATATATATATATATATATATATATATATATATATATATATATATATATAGGACGAGTGTTTCATGCACCCAGGTGCCTAGGCACCCATATCAATATCCGTTGATTTCCTTTGAGATTCGCAACGTTTGATATGGGTATCTTCATATACCCATAAAAAACTATATTTGAGATGTCAAACTCCGAAAAGAATTAAATTCAACTTCAGTTTAATTAGTTTGAACTATTCTTATAGTATATACTCACTGTAGTCGCATTGAACTCAAAAGTAGTTCAAACTAGTTTGAACTGAGTTCAAAACTTACTTACCATAAATATATCAAAGGTATAAAACATTTTCATACCCAAACTCAAAAAAATATCAATCATACACGTGTATCGGACGGTTCTTGATATGGATGCCCAGGCACCCAGGTGCCTTATGTAATTTTCATATATATATATATATATATATATATATATATATATATATATATATATATATATATATATATATATATATATATACACACACCACCTATATAGGAAAAATACTTTTTACTCCCGGGTGTAATTACACCCACCTCTAATATACCACCTAAATAAACTTGAAATACTCCTTTATCACTTTAGGTGTACTCATATACTAATTATAAGATACTCCAATGTAAATCATATGAAAAAATTGCAAGGGAGTCCATAGTTTTTAGCGTATTTTATAAATACCTTCATATACGCACATAAAAAGGAGTATGTCGAAAAAATGTACATACCATCTCTGAAAAATTGTTCATACCACCTATATGGTCTTAAATACTCGTATACTACATGTACATACCCTCCGTTACACGAGATATTCCCTACTTTGTGAGATACGGCATAGGGTGTAATTACACCCGGGAGTAGAAAAGAGGCTATATATATATATATATATATATATATATATATATATATATATATATATATATATATATATATATATATATATATATATATATATATATATATATATAAACACAAACGAATTGGTCTAATTGTTTCGACTTAATGGTTGGATGCAGTTGTTGTTGGACCCTGAGGGCAATTAGGTAACTTCCCAATTTGAAAAAAAGAAGAAGAAAAGGAAAGACAGAGAGGAGGTCCTACCTGTCGGTGGGACAGAGGAGGAGATAAGGCCGATGGCCATCTCTCTCGTGCGCTTGGGGTTGACCGTTCGGTTTGACCATGTTGCCCGGGCGGCCAGGTCTCACAGAGATGGCGACGGCGTCGAAGGCGTCATCGACCCAGGCACCTCGGCGCCTGCCGGTGGCAACAATTCGTTGGCCATCTCTTCGCTTCTCCTATTTAAGGCAGCCATCTTCTCCTCCTTTCAGCACCAAAAGTAGTAAGTCCTCTTCCTCCTTCTCGATCTCCCATTCCTCTCGACTGAGTCTCGATTTGAGCATAGGGGTAGCCGCTCCGCTAAGATCTTCTCCGGTGCCGGCAGTTGTACGAACCGAACTCGCCTTCTTTGGAGTTTCCCTGTGCGGTTTCTTGTGCCATTTCTCGATTTGAAACCCGGTATTGATGAAATTTGGGGATTTTCCTTTAGAGGGCCAGTTCGGTTGGATTTGTGCCGAGTTAAGAAGGAATCAAATTCTGGTTGTCGTGTTCTTGGGTGCTCTCGGCCGGAGCACCTATTGGTCTTGTGCGGCAACTTCCCTGACCATCGACTTCATACTTCAGTGAGCCGAGGTGTGAAGGTCGGCATTGTATCTCTATCCACCTCGTCTCCTTGCGCGGCATAGCAAGGCGCTTGGTTTTCAGGGATAGCACTCCATGCGTGCCTTGTCGTGTGTTGTTTCTTCTCGGTGATTTCAAGTATCACCAGTGTTGTGATGTGTGAGTATTTCGGTTGTTTACTCTTTGTAATTTCGTGATCTATTTCAAATATCTGTGAGTTATCAGTAATTGGAAATTGCAAAGTGCCGTTGGTGGGTTAATTGGTCAATGATGAAATGACTTTAAAACTGAGATTATATATGATTTTGAGTGTAGATTAGTCTTGAGCTTTCGGCTGGCTTGCTATTTGGTATGCTATGATCATTGAAGTTGTTATTTACATTGCTTGCTGCTCACTGTGTAGTCTAAGTTCTATGCTCTGTGATCTTTGTTTGGTACTGTAGTTGATATTTGAACATTATTATGCTGTTATACTCAATATTGTTCATCCCATTTGAATGTTAGATTGATTATTGCGCTCTTATACACTGTCCAGCAAGCCGTTTTCAGGATCTGGTAGTGTCTTTCAATAGCAAAGTTTGATTTAAGCTCAAGAACTAATCTATAAGCTGTCATATATAATTAAGATTGCATTTTGTCATGGCTGTGATGGCCAAGAGTGAATCTTGTGCAACTAACCTTCTGAGAGCAATAAATAACATTCAAAATCTTTGTAACATGCTGATTTTTGTCCTACATGTGGTGTATATGTTGAAAATAGCATTCGACTAGAATGACTTAGAATGTTTATATATGTATATGTTATTTAAGTCATTAAAATGTTGTTGTCATGCTTATGTCTATATTAATTATGTTGAAATTAATTCTGAATTTATGCTAAAATCGTATTATTTACAACAGTTGTGTCTACGTGTTGAATGAAGTTGTTCCAAGTGTTAGATGAAATGTTCCTTCTTCCGGTCTTCGAATGGAAATATCTCAAAGGTTCAACTGGCGTAACTTTTTGTAATAATCTTCCCATAGACTTTAATCTTATTTTTTTTTTGTTGACCCAGCGTAATGTCTTTCTTTCAAAAATTGATGTTTCGAGGGGTTGAATCGGATTTCTCAGGGTGTTAAATGCGATTGTTTCAAAATTTACATCAAAATCTTCCGAGGAATGGGTTGACTTGCCCCGGGCGTTAAGTAGAACTGTTTGAGAGGAAGATCAAAAATTTTAAATTTGAGTTTTTCAATTTCAGTGTTTCGACTATGCACATATTTCTACTATTATATAAAGAGGAGTTGGTGGTCGTCGGTGCGTTCTCCTCTCCTCTCTCTACATCTCTCATCCTCTCTCTCTCTCACGATCCAACCGCCCACCCCTCTACTTTTTCCATCTCTATGTAAAGTTGGCCAGGTAGTAAGTTCCATCTCACCATTTTTATGACTCCGTAGTAACACACGGACATTCAACTAGTAAAAGTAAAATGCATCTATTCGGCCGCCTCAGATAGAGAGGGAGAGTGAAATGGGGTCAATTAGCCCAGAAACGACCATTTCTATAAAAACCGGTACATACTGAGATTTTCTGGTCTTCGCATATTACCGGCCAGGATTTCCTTTCCCCATGTTGGGGTCGGTAACATTTGGTTCGTGAGTAGGTTGGCAGGCATTATCAGGGGCGGATCTACAGTGGTTCATGGGTGTTCAGCTGAACACCTAAAAGTTTTGGCAAAAATCGAGTATATATAGTGTATATTACATATATACATGTATAACTTGGCTAGTTTAAGTGTTTCAGTTCGGAAATTGCCGTCCGGGCGTCTGGCCCGACCGCTCGAGGGAATCGGCGCGTCCACGTGCGCGCGTCCTAGGCCCAGCCCATTGCTGCGCGGCGTGCGCGCCTGCGACCTGCTCCCCCAGTCGCCCGGCCCCCATTTCCCCGACCCCCGGACCCCTGCTCCCAGTTCATTCCGACCCGACGCGGCGACGCAGAGGCGGTCAAGCGGAGAAACCCTAATCGGCGACTCGGCCCGCTGTTGCACCGCCCGCATGGATCTGGGAAGTGGGATCCGCTCCGGCTCTCCGGGCCTCCGCTCCGCCGCTCCGCTCCTGGCCTCCTGTGCTCCGGCCCTCGAGTCCGCTCCGCCGCAGCGCCTCTCCGCTCGGCTCCGGGCTCCGGCAGTCCGCCCCTCCGCTCCTGCCTCCGGCGCTCCGCTCCGGTACACATCCCAGATCTGGCCGTTGAGGCGTTGATATTATCTTTCCTTGGCCGGCTGGGCTGGCTCTCCGCTCCGCTCTCCGACAGCACGTCATCACCCGGCGTCCCGGCTGGCCGGCTCTCCGCTCCGCCGCTCCGGCGAACCGGCCCTCCGCTCCGCGCAACCGCGCCTCCGCCAGACCGCCACGCCAGTTGCCCAGTCGGCCCGGCGCCCCGGCCAGTGAGACAGTGAGTAACTCTGTAAGACTGTAACTGAGTACTTGTCTACTTGAGCAATGAGCATGATGTATTTGTATTGTGTATTGAATATTGATGTTAATTGTTGACTTGTTGTATTGTTGAGTTGAATTGTTGAATGTTGCCCAGTCGGCCCGACCAGTGAGTAATGGTTATGTGTTGTTAGATGTCTCACTGACTGGTGAATGGTGATGTCTCAAGATTGCATCTTTAGATGATTAGACTTTACATGTCTTAAGAATGGTTATGTGTTGAAAAATGAAAATGAGAATGAGCAATGCCCAATGCTTGTATAGTTGTATACTTGTAGTTGTATGTGATAATGTGAAATTGTGAATGTGGGTAATGTGATAATTAGACTTTACATGTCTCAAGAATTGTGAATGCTTCCAAGGCATGAAGCATCGCCGAGTTAATTTGTGAAATTTTGCAATTGTTTTGTAATTTTTCTATATTATTCGACATATTATCTTTAGTATGAACAATTGTATGTTAACTTTACTACTGAAGACAATTGTATGTTAACTGTAGATCTTTATGTTTTGTATTGTAAAATATTTTTACAACTTCGAACACTCATTCCAAAATTCCTGCGTCCGCCACTGGGCATTATGGAGGAGGCTATAATTTTCAACATAACGTAAGCACAATTTATTTTGGTAGTGTCGACGACAATAACATCCATAGAAGATTTAGAATACAAAGTTTTTTATATGAGGGGCATGCACTTCGGTTTGAGTTCTTATGATCCATCAAGTTCAACAGATTGCCTCCGCTAATTGCTGTGATAATGATACGTGGGGCCCAAGTACCACATTTCAGTGACATAATGATGTGTGCTGTTTAATTTGCGAAACTTCCACTCTTGGTTGCGATACGAACAAAAATCTCCCATTCGCTTAGATTCATATGGCCACCCTGCACCTTTGTTACAAATAATCTTCGTTCAATCTTTGTATTTTGATCTAGCACGTATGTTAGGATGTTTGGACTAGTATTGTCTCAAGGATTGGTACAGCGAGCGAGTCAGAGGCGGATGAATGGCTCTTTCAAAATCTTTTTTCAAGGAATAGTACAATAGAAACACAGAGAGTTCTGAATTGCTAATCTTGGTCCGACAGCGGCCAAGATTGTACATCATGGTTTTACTTTGGTAGCAGTCAGGGGCGGATCTAGCGGTGGGGCGGGGGGGCTCGAGCCCCCCCTACCGCTACTGGACCCTTGGAGCCCCCCTAAATTTTTAGCCATGGATGTATAATGTAGAAGGAGGCTGAGGTCGAGCTGAAGGTACTTCAGCCCCTCCAAAAAAATTTCCTAGATCCGCCACCGGTAGCAGTGCAAATTTGCAATTGCCTGATTCACGTTAGCACGTTCACGTCCTCTTCGTGCCACTGCCGTCGCACACGGGTTCCACCTGTGTCCTACTTACTAGGGTGGACTGCGCACTACGCCACGCCATCTTGGTGAGGATCGTTGTGGTAAAGACGCTTAGGATCAGCCATAGTAACTGCGTGTGTATAAGCAATGCCTGGGCAGCGTGGATTAGCTGATTGGGCCTCGGTGTACGAGCTTGCTGTCCTTCATCTGCGACAGTGCTATTCAACTGCTTTCGCCGTTCGTTGGGTACACCATCAACCCCTCCTGCTCATTTCTCCTCTTGTATTGTTCATTGTACAAGAACATCTCCGTTGCATATCAATTCAATCCCTCTCCATCCGTACCAATTACGTGGGAGGAAACTACGGGATCATGATAATGAAGTTAACCAACCACCAAACAGTCACATCAGTTCGAAAACGTGAAAGCTCACGGTTTTAACTATATGGCATAGGACTAGATGGCCGGACACCGGCACCCCTTGACTAACGGTGGCCTTGCATCCAGGCACGACGAGCAAAACTGCAATACAGAGCTCCCAGAACACAGGCATCTTTCGATTGGCTTGAGTAACACAGACGGGTAACCAGGTGGTAGTTACCTTCTCTTCTCATTTCTCTACACAACCAAAAGTCAAAAATAGGGGGGAAAGGAGCACACCAACTTAGATTAAGGAAGCCAAAAAGAAATCGACGGAGCAGACAACGCGATCTTAATGTACAGCGGGGCAGGAGGAGGCATAATCTACGCTACTTCCAGATCCTTGAAGTACTCGTGCTCGAGGGCAGCCCGGGCATTGATTCTTCTGCTTGGATCTAAGGATAGCATTTTCTGCATGAGTGAGGACAGCAGTCAGCAAGGTTATGAATATGCATAAACATAATCATGTATTCCGGACAGGGAAACGAAGGGTACGAAGCGAATAATGTCGCCAAGAACATATCATCTGGTTCAATGGTATTATACCATTACGTGCTCTAATGCTCATGTGCCACAACTCAGCATACTGCATATCAAAGGAAGCGCGCACATAGAATTCGCAAGTTCATATGCAGACCAAGTGCCCAACTTGTGACATTCATACACCAAGCAATACAATCTTCTGTTAGGTGCTTGATGTAAATGGTTGTGGACAAATTGCAATATCTACAACTCTTTAACATCTTGCTCTACCAAGATACAACTAACAAAGTGCGCCTGGACCAATATTGCAAGAGAACCACCTACATGACTAAATTCTGACAGTCCAGGTGCACCTGAAGTATGTAGAAGTGCTTACAACATGGAAAATTTGTAACAGAGCGAAGAGAATTTGCGCACATGTTTGCCTGAACTTTATGCTGTAAACGCAACTTTAAAACTCTGCTATCCGGTCCCAAGACTAAAATAACAGTACGTATGAGTAAGTGCCTAGAGACAGGATCAAAGGAATAGAGGTGGCAATTATATATTTCGCTTTCCCTCTTCCTCCCAATAGATGCACCCTTGGATTATTGAAATGCAACCAAACTGTAAGTCCATAGATAACCCCCCACAAATGTCATATACCCGCTAAGCAAAACATAAAAACACAAGGTAGTGAACCAAGGAGAAGTGATCTCACTAGGCAAAACATAAGAAAACACAAGTTCCATTATGGAATCTGAGAACATTCATAGGTCTGACTTACTGAGAGAAGATCAATTCCTGATGGTTCGAGTGTGGGGACCACAGTTGCAAGATCCTGCAGCATACACCTCATGTTAGAACAAAAAATATCCAGCATCCCAATAACAGTAATGTTTTATTATCTACACTTACATAGATGAGGGAGTCCAAAACTTACAATAGCGAGCGGAATACAATAAAAAGTTTCGGTCCCTATCTGCAAATTCAAACTATTTTTGGACAGTAACAAAGAAAAGTCATTTATAACCTACCACGGATGGCCACTTGGGGAAAGCTGATTTGTAGTCGGGTAATGAAGACACGCCTGGCCAATTTTCTTCGTTTGGAGTGCCCATAATTCTGCGTGAACATAAACACATAAGAGGATTTATATCCCAGGTTAGGCCTTTGTTCAGAAACTTGGAGGAACTTAAAGCAAGACTGAACAGCATTTGTAAATGAAGACCTGAAAATCTTAAACAGCTCATCAATCTCAGAATCCCCAGGAAATAGTGGCTTCTGGTTCACCATTTCAGCAAAAATGCAACCAACTGACCACACGTCAACAGGGGTGGAATATTGCCTCGCACCAAGAAGAATTTCAGGTGCTCTGTACCACAGTGTCACTACCTAATAAACCACAGTTTGGTTATATTAAAATGAAACAAGTACAACAGGGAAGGGGCAAAAGCTGAACACAATGAGAACACCTCGTTGATACGAATATCAGCTCCAATTAAATCTGGAGCTAGGCTTGCCTCAAGACAAAAGGACATCAAATTTGGAATTCAGCAAAGAGCTTCTCATTTACTTCCCCTTTGCATTTATTAACAAGAGCTTCAACTATGTATGCATGAATTGTGGAATTTGTTCTCTACCTATCCTGGTTAACAATTTTAATTCTATATAAATGCCCTTTTCCACATCGTGCATGCATTCCTTTTCTCATCCCCTTTTAACTTCAACACTTGGACAGTTGTTTTGCAGGAGCTCAGGAGCTGGCATGAAGTATGAAATGGATGGTCCGATGGTGTATGCTGAAGAAAAAGGTCACTTGATAAAGGCAAGAGAGGAAAGAAAGAAGCGAACAATCTTAAGATGTACCGCAAAACAGTGGAACTAATGGGAGGCATCAACCTTGAGTTGGCAGCCCTGTTCTTTTTCAGCTTTTAGCTTCTGCTATTGACTTTTCTACAGTAACTAGTTTTTAAACAAAGTGTCTTTTCAACATAGAGTCTACTAGTTAATTGTAGAATATATTGTACCAACTTCATTTATATCGGCAAAAACCACATGCGAGTTTCTATTGCTCTATAATCTCTTACACAAACAGCCTAAAAGCCATAAGTCTCAGCCAAAAAGAACAGGCCCTATAGTCCATTATTTTTTATTTCTATTAGTACATGCACAATATTTGAAAGAGTCAGGCAGTACTACGGCATGAAGAAAAGTGTGCACATGGGGTGGCCTCCTGAATTCAACTACTACAAATGCATTGCAAATGAAGGAGGCAATGTTAGCTTTCAGTGGAACTTGTCGAAGGTAACTGCATTTTCCCCCCGGTAAAAGCATAGCAGGGCAATTTTTCATCTGCCATGGTCTGACATGCAGGCACCTTAAATAAAAAATGTACGAGACATACGACATGTCGGGCTGTAAATCATACCTCGTGAGTAAATGTCCGGACAGGAATGCCGAACGCCCTGGCCAATCCAAAGTCGGCAAGCTTCAATGAGTTGGTACGCCGATCTATCAGCAGGTTCTGGGGCTTCAAATCCCGGTGGAGTACGCGGTGGGAGTGGCAGTACGCGATGCCCCGCAGAATCTGGTAGAGGAAGGACTGCGCGCAGAGCACCAAACAGCATTACATTTCACATTTTCAACATAATCACATTAAAATGGGCCAATCCATTCCGACAGTCCGCAGTGGAGTCACCGTCAGAGCAAAGCAAAGCAAAGCAAAGAAAAAGGGGGGCAGTATAGCTAGTGTCTGACTTTGACTATGCGGTGGTTCTTGAAGTCCGGGGAGGAGTCCATGTGCTTCTTGAGGTCGAGGTCGAGGTACTCGAAGACGAGGTATATGCACTTGTCGTTGTGCACCACGTCCTGCAGCCTGCACAGCACCAAGCAGAACCGTTCTCAATTCATCATCCACCAGTCGCTGCGCGGATCGATACTCCGAACAGCGCGCGCGCACTAGAGGGAGGCGCGGCACCTACCTGACGATGTTCCTGTGCTGCATCTCCTTGAGGAGCGAGATCTCGCGGATGGCGGTGGAGGGGACGCCCTCGTCGTCCTGCTCGAGGCGGATCTTCTTGAGCGCGATCGTCTCGTTGGTCTGCCGGTCCTTGGCCTTGTACACCACCCCGTACGTGCCCTCCCCGATCTTCTCCACCTTCTCGTACTGCACACCCACGAAGCCATTACGCCACATTGAGACTGGACTGGAGAGAGCGGCGACGGCGGCGCGATCGGAGGGGCCGGGCGGGCTCACCTGGTCCATGGCGGGGCGGTCCGAGCGGCGGCTGTCGGATCGGAAGGAAGGGCCGGCCGTGGATTGGCGAGGGGTGTGGAGTGGTTAGGTTGGGTTGGGGGAGAAGGGGGGTGTGGTGGACTCGGTGCGTGTGGTTGGGCTGTGGTGTGGTGTCGTCGCTGTCATATAGCATACGGGGCGGGGGCCAAGTGCGAAATTTTATGGCGGGACGGTCTGCCAGGTCAGCCGTGGGTTAGTGACTCATGGACCGCGCGTGCACAAATTAATTTTCCATCCCAGTGCTGCATGCATCTTGCCCATGCTGTTATTACTTCTGTGTTCGATTCGTTTTGTTTTTCTTGCTTGCTCTTTGGGTTTACGCTATGTAATTTCTATCTTTTGATCTTTAAAAAGCTAAAAATTGAATAAAGCAGTTTGGGTTTAAAGTGGTTTTTTTATTTCGTTTGTAGGAGTTACTGTAAAAATTTTAAAAAACTATTGATATCTTTATTTGGGCATACCAACTATGGAAAACCTCTTCCTGTTATGTGTTTTTTGACGGTGTATGCATGGTATCGGATGCCATGAAATGTTTTTGTATGCTCGAATTGTTGGAAATATGCTCTAAGGCAATCAAGGAAATATGTTATCTTGTTCCTTGAATAATATCATTAATATTTATTATCGAGTATATGACTTGATTGTGAAACTCTATATTTCTGTGATGATTATTCTTAAACAATCCCTAGTTGGAAACATAAAAGGACATATATGAATACACTAGCATATGTATTGGCTGATGAACATGTTTCACGAGTCATAGATATGAAGATATCAAACCAATAATATAGACATATGTTAGGAAACATGGGGTTGGATCGATCCACCGTGAGACATTGTGAGAACGTTGTTTTCTGACATGTCATCAATTGGTCTTATTTACATTACGTATGCTACGTTCTTAGACTTTAGGTCGCCGCACTTGCTCGTGATGTATAATGGCTAACTTACAAGTTGTCAAACGTTACTTTGTAACTGGGTAGTTATAAAGGTACATTTCGTTTTTTTTATCATGATGCATGCATTGAGGAATTGTCGATCAAGATAAGATTTGCCCCTCGATACAACAGGAGAGATATCTTTAGGCCTCTCGAGTGATTGGATTTTAGAAATGTATAGACATGCTACTCGCGGTTAAAGAGTTAACCATAGTCGGAGAATTCAAGTCACATAATCGAGAAAGAGTGGTCGAGCTAACCAACAAGGATGGCATGTATTCGCCTTGAGCATGACCGATATCGTAAGGCAAAGGGAAATGCATATGAGCATTGTTGAGATTCGTCCAATATGATATTTACGTATACTTGGGAGTCGGTATGTCTTACTAAGGGCCATTACTGATTAGTGACGAGTAGGAGTACTAGGGTCATGTCCAAGTGTACGTGAACCTATAGGGTCGCACACTTAAGGGGCTATGATATATTCGGATGGTGATCTAAATTCATGTAGGCCACAAGTTGTAATGGTCCTCAAGTTCAAGAACCATTATATATGCCTATAAATAGAGAGGCGTGGTGGCATAGGTTTTGATACAGAGAGAGAATTTAGAGTTTCCGAAATTCTAGACGCAACACCTTTCTCATCTAATACCACGCAGCCGACGCTAACACTCCAGCGCATGGTGTTTCTGCCCCATACGTATGGATATCTTGGAGGTGTTGATGTAAAATTTTAGCACTAGGACGATATGCAACCCGTGACGATCACAAGGAGGCGAAGAAAGGAGATGTACGGTTAGTACAACTACCACTATATCAACACGCTACATCAACTCTACTTTCACTACGAGTCTGCATGTTTAATGGTAATCCCGTGATCTATTACTGGCAGAGATTTTTTGTTTACACAGTATAATTTTTAAAATTGTGATTGCATAGCCTACCCATAACGCTTCATGAATTACTTCATTGCCATCCTCATACTTTATTCTTTTTCTCCGTAATAGAAATCCTTACATTTTGTACGCACGAGCTTGAAGATGGTATCAAGTTATCGTTGACAAGAAAGAAAATGCACAACTATTTATGAACTCCGAAGAATTTGATTGGTACTTGAGTGCCATTTTTTTTTAAAGAAGTGTTCCAAATCGGGGAATAATAAAGTTTCTTAGGACCAGGCATTCACAAAACTAGGAGTTTAAGCTGCAAAATTATTTCAGCAAGATATGTTTAGTTTCTAAAATTAACAATTAAGTTATTTCACAAGCTACTATATCCCTGTAGTTCGTAGATTAACAGAAAGTAAGCTGTCGTAAAGTTAATGAATTAACTTGTAAAGTTGTAAGTTGGTTTGCCATAAGTAGCTGTAGGTCATTGCATGAACAAATTGTTGATGACTCGTGAGCAGAGTCCACCCATAGCCCACGGCCGAGCGGACAGATCATCAGCTACCAGTGCTGATGTGGCACACCAAGTCCACCTCATTTCTCATGTGCTGTCAGTGACGCGAGTCCTAATATTAATTGCCGCTCACTTTTCGAGCTTAGGGGGCGGGAAGAGACCTCATTAACGGAAACTAATCGCGGGGTCAGTGGGACCACCTCCAGCCCGTCCGTACAACCGGTCCACCTACGCCGCGACGCCCGACATCACACGTCCTAGTCAGGAGCCACTACGGTCCAGGTGGACCGGGCGTTGCTACGGGCGGTTCGCGTCACCGTGCCGGTGATGGGATCCGCGGGGTCCGGCGAGTTCCCCGCTTGATGAAGATTTGGCATCGAAGTTTATCAAGCGCGCAAAAATGCGATTATTTATGGGAAAAGTTTGCCACGTTGTTATGGCTGCATAAACTAATGACTGGCTAGCAGATTACGCAGCTCCAGTTTAAACGGTTTTAGCTTTTAATATTTTTTGTTTTCGATCTATTAATCATTTGAAATATATCGGTTTTTAATTTGCGTAAAGAGAGTTTTTTCCTAGTTTGCTTGATCCAACTTAGAGGCAATATAAATATTATATATTATAGATAAAATTTAAGGATTATCTGTAGATCTCAGTTTAATGACAATACGAATATTACATATGAAAGCCCTAGAGCACCACTGCATGACCGCCTCTTAAGTCCTGTGTATCGTAGTATTAACTTAGGGTTTGAGGATAGATACGATGGTCACCCGAGCTCTTTGCTAGTAGGACACAAGCCTCGAGAGTCACGTGTTAGGCTGCTAGCTAGTACTGCAATACTCCATTGTTTTTATCGTCGAGCAGTGAATAGTCCAGTCCGGCTGATGCTCGGTGCTCCGCTTGTCGATTATGGATGAAGGTTTTGGTTTGCTGTTGAAATCGTTTTACAGCGACCGTTAATTTTTAGAAAAATAGAATAAAGAATAAAAAAATCGTTATATCGTTACAGACAATGTAACATAATAAAAAAAAGGAAAGTGGAAAAGCTAATATAAACCAAAACTAAAAGCGATGCATTTTAAATAATTTCTAATTTAAATAAATCAAAAACCAAAAAGATCAGAAGCTAAAAGCGTTTCGAAAAAGCTAGCCGGATGACTCGATAGATTCTAAAATTTGGTCTGTTTCTTTTTCAAATTGTCGCGTCGGCCTTGAGATGACATCACCCACACCGATCAATTATTTGTTCATGCCCAATAAGAGAGAGAGGTAGCTCTTGCTTGTGTTCTCGGGTAGCATACCTGGGAAATGGGCTCAAATCCATTAGGCTCAAAGTTTGTTGGGCTGGAAATTTGCGCATACTTGTCCGAACAACCGGCTTTGCTCTCTATCTTTTTGTGTTTTTAATATACTATTTCTATCTTCTACGATTGATCTGATTTTGCATAAATAGATAAATCGATCGGACTGGTCGAGCGATGATTTCTTAACACAGTATTTTGGGTAGCATGCTTGGGAAATGGGCTCAAATCGATTGGGCTCAAAGTCTGGTGGGCTGAAAATTTGCGCATGCTTGTCTGAACAACCGGCTTTGCTCTACGCAACGCAATCCATCACGACGCGACGCCCCCGTCCTGGTAGTCATCTGGGAAAAGAAAATTAAAAAAAAACACAAGGTAAAAACCCTTCGAGAATGGCGGCGCTCACTTCCTTATCCCCACCCCCACCGCGTCCTTCCCCGTCTGCGGCCTCACCTCGCCGCCCACCGCCACCTCGTATCACCTCTTCACCCCACGGCCGAGGTCGCCCCACCACCGCAGTAGCCGCCACCTCCGTCGGCGCCGACGACTACCACTCCACCATCCGCTCCCTCAACTCCCGCGGCCGCCACGTCCCCCGCAAGTCCCTCGGGCAGGTCCGGTCACCCACTCCCGATTCCTGAAATCCCCAAACCCTCGTCCTTTGTCGTGTACCAGTTTAGCTTTCGTCTCCCTGCAGAACTACATGCTGAACTCCAAGGTGAACGAGGAGCTGGTGGCGGCGGCGGGGGTGGAGGCAGGGGACGTCGTGCTCGAGATCGGCCCGGGCACCGGATCGCTCACCGCCGCGCTGCTTGCGACCGGCGCCACCGTCTTCGCGGTCGAGAAGGTCCGCGACATCGCTTGTTCTTGGCTTTAATTGGGCTGAGAGTTGCTCCGATCGTGTCAAAGTCAAACTATTCAACATTTTGCGGTTAAGAGGCCATTTGAATGTATTAGTCTAGTGCTGTGATCGATCGGCGTCCCTGTACTTTATGCCTTAATTTGTCGCTCATGTTTGGATGGGTTCGAGTTAGTTTGCCTAGTTTTTCCTTTGTTAGGTTGGAAGTTCAACGGAGATCAATCTCGGCTTCGAGATTTTTACCTTTTTAATATAAGCTGACCTGAGACTGCGTTGTAATATGGTGCACCGATTGGGGGTAGCTGTTTGGTTCTTTGAACATTTACAAGTTTACATGTCAAGATATCATTATTTGGTATAGTTGAATCAGGTGTATAGGTTCAAATAGATATGGGTTTGGTTGATTTTGGAGACATTTCTGGGAATGCAGCGAAAGGCTTTAGTAGCTTCCAGTTACAGCACCCAAGCAAGCTCTTCTTTCCTTTAGCCTTGGAGGTGCAACGAGTGTTTAAACTTTGGCATTTGAGGAAACCTATTCAATACAAACAACGAAATAATTTGCAGTGGTCCTTGATATGGAAGTCTTATGATTCTTTCTGTTAACTGTTTTCATCCATAATCTGCAATGTCATCTTGTTTTATGTCTGTTTGGTGACAGGATCGGCATATGGCTACCCTAGTGAAAGATAGGTTTGGATCCACAGAGCAATTGAAGGTAGTGTCTTGTTCTTAAATGAGCATGTTTTATACTTGGATTGTTTCATCCATGCGTTGACTGCCGATATTGCTAGAATGGTAAAACACAACTCCACAACGTGCCTTTTCATTCCTTTTAGAAACAACTATAGATCTATATCTTGGGTGATGGTTCCAACAGCAGGGCCACACCTACTATCTTAAAAAATCTTCTACGATGTGCATCAGATAAAATGATTCTTATTTAGTCTTTACCCACGCTACATTATGGAACAGCCGTGGATTCCTCTAATTTTAGTAATGCATATGGAGTCTACATTTCATTGCACACAACTTCCTTCTATCATAGTATCAATGTTGTAATGTTCTCTGTTCTTATTCATAATGGTTCAATAGTGAACTGCACACTAGCTCAACCAGTTAACCTGCTTTACATTCTAAAAACCAAATCAAACACCTTCTGTACATGAAATATTTGATTCACAAAATTATGGATTCTTCTGACTTCTGGACAATGTAAACTTAAAATGGGGCTCACTTGCAATCTTCTAGTCGGTTCTCAGGATGCAGTATATGAGCAAGTATATGCTGTGACAGACGGTTGTTGACATGCAATGCCAAAGGTCCTAAGCTCAGAAGTTAACAGGGTACACTGTATGGGCCGCCATTGTGGTAATTAACACTTCGCTCTCGTTATGGCGAAGCGGGTATTATACGTGTGTTTGTTTTCTTAACAAGGACTATTTGTACTATTTTGTAGTTGCTCTTCTGGATATCCAAGATGGGCAATGTTGTCATTTTAATAGTTTGCTCTTCTGGCCATCAAAGATAGATAATATTGTCATTTACATATTTTACGAAAGTAGAAATTCGATCAGGATATTGACAATATGCTGTGGTGTTTAGTAAAACTTAGCTTTCATCCGATATGTAATGATTTTAAGAAGTTAATGCAGGTCATTGAAGAAGACATCACAAAATTTCATGTTCGCTCCCATTTTCTCCCTTTACTGGAAGAGAAATCCCATTGCATGAAAAAATATGCCAAGGTTAGTATCGATGTTGGGCATTGATTGTATTTCACTTAACTTTTTATATAATTAGATAACCATTGCACATAATGAAGTTGCTTTGGTGTACACATGACAGACACTTTGTACTTTGCAGGTTGTGTCAAACTTACCATTCAATGTCAGCACACAAGTTGTCAAACAACTTCTCCCAATGGGGGATGTTTTCTCTGTCATGGTGCTTTTGCTCCAGGTTTGAACCACCTCTTATTTTTGCATGAAGTGGCTAAATATTGCTTCCAAGTTCCAATTAATTATAAGCCAATGTTGGTTCAGAAGATCATGGTTTTGGGTATTTGCTGTAGTATAAAGTGCTTCAGTATGATTTGTATTTTAGAAATACTACTCATTTTTTTTATCTATCTATTTTAGACTTGGAATCATTTTTATCTATCTTCTGTGCACCTCTACTATCACTGTTGACAAATTATCTGTTAGATACTTAGATGCATGGTTTTTTGGTGTTTAATATTTTTGGTGATTCGTTATACCTGTAATACAAAAATGTACATCTTAGTAATTTTTCATTTTCAGGATGAAACAGCACTGCGCCTTGCAGATGCTTTCATACAGACACCAGAGTACCGACCTATCAATGTGTTTGTGAATTTCTACTCAGGTAAGCTTTTGTATGAAGCTCTGTGAGGGCCTTCCTTTAGTGTTATTTTTTGGCAAACTCATGTCACCAAGGAATGCTCTTTAGCTACATGCCTGCACCCAGGCTTGACAATAAGTTTACTCTTTTATACATGTTTCATAATTAATCATGCTTCTGCATTTCCTTTTTTTTTGGGGGGGGGGGGGGGGGGGGGACAGTAGGGAAAGCCCTTATTGAAAAGGATGTATCACTAATCAGGAATTCATTGGTTTGCTATGATTTTGACTTTCGACACACAGATGCACTATGCACATTGATGTTGCTTAGCAGTCAAAAGCCATCCTCTTTACCTCTTATGCTTCTGCTGAAAGAGCTAATAAAAATATTTTTGGAATGCATGCAGAAGTACAAGTACGCATACATTTGTTAAATGTCCTCTCGCCGCTGTACCATAACAACTTCTGTGTAGCTATACACCCATGCCTAGACAATCATGAAATCACCTGAAAGTTTGCCCTAGACCTGATTATATGGTTAGTATGCCTAGTTGGTTACACGGATCACAGCCATTATTTTGCATCTAATCACACAAACATTTTCTTTGTTCTTTTTAGAACCTGAATACAAGTTCAGAGTTGAGAGGACAAATTTTTTCCCTCAACCAAAGGTAAGCAATTTCTTATTTCTGTTGTTCTCATGCATAGCATATTGTTATAAGCCAATTGTTCGGGGTGTTGTAAACATGACATGTAAAGTCTACCATCTGCAGGTTGATGGTGCTGTTATAAGCTTTAAACTAAAGAATGCTGGGGAGTATCCGTCTGTTGGTTCTCACAAAAGTTTCTTTTCAATGGTGAGTCACACTGCACACAAATGTTTGCCATCTTTTGTCTTACAGGGTTAATTAACTCCCATGTTGTTGGTAATTGCCACAAGATTAGTTCCTATCCTTCAATTTCAGGTGAACTCCGCTTTCAATGGGAAGCGAAAGATGCTTCGGAAATCACTTCAGCACTTATGTTCTTCTGCGGAGATCGAGGCTGCTCTTAGCAACATTGGTCTTCCAGTTACAGTAAGCCTCTCTCTCTCTCTCGCGTGCGCTCTCTCTCTCTCTCTCTCACACACACACACACACCTGCTCGCCTAATTCTTTATTGCTGGCAGGCTAGACCTTCTGATCTGATGTTGGAAGATTTCGTGAGGTTGCACAATCATCTGGCAAAAGTATGAATATCCGGTGCCTTTGAAATGCCTATGGAACCTATTTTTGGTTTGCTCGCAGCACTAAGCATGCCGCTAAAGTGATTTGATCCCCAGACTTCACAGCAGCCTGCAGGTAAACCATATCCTAAAAGATGGGAAATGAATTGGCCAAAAAAGCAAGATCTTGTTCCTTAATCTGAGGCAACACATAATGATCCGATCGTTTCAGATTCTGCTAACTGCCAGTGCTCGGCTAATTTTCTCCTATGGTTGCACGGCCTTCAGCTGCAACGATAATGGTGTGGTGGTACCAGTCTGCAGTGCCCTTACATGGATGATCGTGATGACTTGTGTTCCAACTTCAAATCAATAGATCTGCATGTTACGATTTGGTGGTATTCAGGATCTATCCTCTTCTACCATCTTCACAAAATGGAGGTGGCAATGAAAAGATCAAAGGTGTCGAACGGGACAATGTGAAGAGCAGGCAAAAATGTTAGCTGCTCATTGTAAAATTGCCAATGCTGACGTAGATACTAGATAGAGGTATTGCCGTTGTATTTTGGTCTTAAACTTTAATCATCAATCGTACTAAAAACGTACGGTGTACTTGTTATTCGAGTACAAATTTTCGAGATATTCAGATATTTATGTACATGACACCGTGTCGCTGCGATACAGGAACAGCGATGATTATATTATTTGTTGGCAAATATTGTTTCTTTTGCTAATTACAGTATCTGTAATGCTAATTCTTGTGTCACTCCAGCGTGTCGCATTGTGCTGTTTCAGCCCCAGCTCGAACCAACTCGGCTATTGCAAGCTAAAGAATTAGCCACTACAAGATACAGTATTTCACACGTAGTACTAGTTTTTAGCAACACGAGTCCTTGAAAGTCCCTGGTCTAAAGCATCTCTCTTAAAAAAAAGAGGAAAAATTGAGTATCTGCCGCTCCGCTGCAAAGATTGGTCTTCTAACATTTATCACTCCAAAGATTATACTCTAGGACTTGTCACACTAAGAAATTATTGCTTTATTATTTACCACTTATAATCATTGTACCCATCTTCTTCCCCTTCTTCCTACTCTCCTCTTCCAATCTCACCATCCATGGCTGACTACACCTTCATCGACACCACCTACAACCTTGTCACCAACATCTACGAGTAGGGTTGGGGGCTAGTCTTTCCACTCCCCTCTCTCCGGCCGCTCCCACAACAATGCCACACGTGTCCACGAGGAGTGCGTCGCTGACCTCGACGTCGGGTAAGCGCGCAATCGCTGCCTACTCAGGCTCAAACGTCGTTGGCATCACTATCAGTGAGTACCAAGTCAATCGTGCCCACGCGCACAACCAAAAGGCCGACCTTAACTCTTGCTGCGAGGTTATCAGCGGCTATCTAAAAAATTAGAGAAAACTATATTAAAATCAAATATCATGTGCACAATTGAAGAACCAAGTTTGGTGACGTAGCATTTGATCCTAGTGTTGTCAGTTTTACAGTGCTATTGGCTTTTCTATGTGTATGATCTACATAAGGTTTTATATGCATGTATATTCATGTTTTCAAATTCAAGTAGTGTATATGTTCAACTATTTGAATGGATATGATTCACTAAAATCCTTTTGGAATGGTAAACTATTATGTAAACAATATATTTGTTATTTTTACATGATGTCTTTAGTATAGTTTTTGTTTTTTAAACGATCAACATTTAAACTAAAAGGTGATAATACCATTATCTATTAGAGCTAACCTAGTGAGTTTAATAATTTGATATGTGCTAGAGTAAGGACGTGGTGCAGGACAAATAAGACGACAAAAGTGTGATGTGAGCTACAAAGAAGTTTTGCTGGGTGCCGTGGTGGAGCCAAGGGCGTGTGTTAGACGAGCCTGATCACGGTAGCTCGATATATTAGAATGGTAGTATTCTTTTTATCCATTGTAGCACATAGACATATAACCAGTAGTGTTATAAATGTACAGTTATCAAGTTAAGGGACACCCCCACAAATTGGAGGATCCACACTACGATTTAGTCACCCAAATCTTTAGGTTGGGGAACCTATATGCGAAACGGTTGAAGGTTGTAAAGTGACTCAACTACGAAGACATAATTTACATAAATCTACGCATGAATGCGAAGTTTATTTATAGACATTGTTGTGATAAGGTCTCATGACCTCGTTATTAGCTACATCGTTTAGGTGTAACAAACACTCTGCTCTCTCTCAATGAACCAAAACATCTTATACACTTATTGTATCGTAGTGCAAACCTATTTAGAACATAAAAAATATGTACAATTTTTACAGAAATTTGGTAGGCCGCAACCTTCAAACATTTTACCCTCAGACAAGTGAAAACCCCAAAAAATAGAAAATTTAGGTTTTGCTCTAAACAATTTCATACTCTAGCTTTTTTCTGGTTATCAGTTTATTTAAACCTAAAATCACTTGGAGCACGTCGACTTCTAATTCAGTTTTTCTTTTGGTTTTTTTCACCTTTTTTGTTTTTTGCATTCTACCATATAATTCTAAACAAAAAAAAAACCAAAAACTACAGCGAAGGTTAGATGAGCTGGCGCAACCTCAACCACAGGAGCCGGAGTAGAGCTGACTGAGCAGTCGCAGGCATCCACATCACCCAACCCAACGAAGCACTCGACAACGGCGGCTTCCTCCCTGCTCCCCTCCGGCAATGGAGGGCTTCCACAACCTCCTCGCCCGCCCCAACTCCGCCCCATTCGCCTTCTCCCTCCCGCGCCCGCGCCACAGGCCGCCTGACCCCGTCGCCTGCCGCGCCGCCAGCCGCTGGGCCGAACGCCTCTTCGCTGACTTCCACCTACTCCCCGCCGCCGCCCCCGCCGACCCGCCGGCCGCGGCCCCCTCCTGCGCCTCCGCGTCCCCGTTCGTCCCTCTCTTCCCCGACGCCACCGAACGCTTCCTTCCCCTCCAAGTCGACTTCTACAAGGTTGGGCCGTAATTTTCTCCACGGGCATCTCGTGTGATTTACTAATTACTTGGTCCTAGGATTATCATCTGACGGAGAAAAGGACATGATTCATGATACGTGTCGATACTGTGTCGTAGAAAGGCTGTACCTTTGAGCATTCTGCTTGGTTATTCCATTTTAAAGCCTTTTTCTAGGTTATTGTCTCCTGCAATCTCATAAAAAAATCGAACCCTTTACCTTCTTTTGTATGGCTGGTTAACTAATTGCAATGCTGAATTCTCCGAGTTTCTGATCCATCAAATCCTGCAAATCACATTGTGCCCTACCTCCTTCAGTAAAGATTGCCTTACGTACCGTAATGAGCTATGGTTGGTGGGCAAAAATCACACCTCTGATTATTTTTGGAAATGATTTGTTGGGTTTGCTCTGCTCAGATTCTCGGTGCAGAGCCACATTTCCTCGGTGATGGAATCAGGAGGGCATTTGAGGCACGGATAGCCAAGCCACTGCAGTACGGCTACAGCACTGATGCTCTTGTCGGACGCCGGCAAATGCTGCAGCTTGCCCATGATACTCTCACAAACCAGAGTTCCCGCACTGAGTACGACCGTGCACTTTCTGAGAACCGTGATGCGGTGCTTACAATGGATGTTGCTTGGGACAAGGTGAGGTTGTAGGGGTAGCAAAGAGTGCACTTGGATCTTGTTTGATTTCAAATAGCATTAGGATAAAATTGGTCTCTGCTTATATTGGGTGTCTTGTCAAGCAGGTTCCAAGTGTGCTGTGTGTGCTTCAGGAGGCTGGGGAGGCACAGGTAGTCCTTGCAACTGGGGAGCAGTTGCTGCAGGACCGGCCACCCAAGCGGTTCAAGCAGGATGTGGTGCTAGCAATGGCTCTGGCTTATGTAGACCTATCAAGGGATGCAATGGCGGCAATCCCTCCAGATGTAATCCGCTGCTGTGAGGTGCTTGAGAGGGCTCTCAAGCTCTTGCAGGTGAGCTATTTTCACCATCAGACATCGCATTGCAGATTTAACATGTCTAGGGTGGCTTTGCACAAACATCAGTTTATTAATCTTAGTGTCATATGTTGACCCAGGTGAGAACATAAATTTTGTTCTAGTACTATTGTTTATATATATGTAGTTGGGGATCAAGCCATCAAGGTAGTCTAGGTCGATCTAATTGGTGTTGATGCTGATTACTAATTTTTCTTTTGTTTGGCAAACTAAGTACCTTTGTGGTAAGCATCAAATGCAACAGTGTCCTTTATTATTTTGTATGTAATTTCTGTTAATTGGGACTTGTCAAGGTTTTGCTTCCATGTCAATTTTCAAAGCGTGAAATTGCTGAGATTTGGCCTTAACTATTAACTTCACTATAGTGTAACCATTACTATAGTCCTATATTTTACACCTAGCTTAATCCCAACACTGGTTACAGACAATGGATGATGCACATTTTTTCATTTTCCTCTTACTCAAATTTATTAGCCCATCATTGTAAGCAGCCAATACCTAAAAGTCTGTAGTTAAATGAGTAATAAACATATAGTCATATTTACTTTTAGCCATCTACCTTTTTTAGGAGAACAGTAGGGGCGGACCCTACTGAATAAGTACATATTAATAATATAGTAAACTGCAAAATAAAAAAGAAACTCAATAAAAGGATGATATTTCCACTGTCTGTCTTTTCACTGGGACAATATTTGAATATGATAAAATTTGATAAATATGTGAAGATTAGTTTGAAATACATAGGTTGTATTTCATTACTATTATAAAAGAATGAGTTGATGGTTGTACGTTCATTCTCCTCCAACCGCACTATTTCCTCAACTTGTTATCATTTTCTACTTTCCAATCGATCAGAGCAACTTTCTTCTATAACACGATTCTTTATACATTCAATGAGTTCCGTTGCAACGCACGGATACATAACTAGTTAGTAAGAAAGTATCTCTGGAAGCAGTACAACAATAACAAAGCTTATTGTCCCATACAAGTTGTGGTAAGTTAGGAATAAAGCTCCTAAGGTAAAAAAAATGAGAGAACCCTAAGTCTTACATCTTATCATCTGAATTAAGGGCCTAAAACACCGTTCCTAAACAATTCTTTGGATACATTCCAATCCCTCAAGTCTCTTTTAAATGCTTCTTCTCATGTCAGTCTTGGTTGGACTCTACCTTTTCTTATGTTTTCGGTACGTCTTAAAATTCCACTACGTACTGTGTCTCAGAAGGTTTCCGTTGGAGATGTCCAAACTATCTCAAGTGATGTTAGATAAGTTTCTCTTCAATTGGTGCCGCCCCCATCCTATCACATATACTATCATTGCGGATTCGATTGCACTTTGTGTGACCACATATCCACCGCAACATCTTCATCTCCACTACACTTATCTTTTGTATATGTTTTTTAGTCGCCTAGCATTCCGCTCTGTATAGCATCGTACCGATCGTCGTCCTATAAAACCTTCCCTTTAAGTTTTGAGGGATTTTTTTATCACACAAGATACCTGATGCTTGGTGCCATTTCACCCACCCCACTCTTATCCTGTGACTCATATCTTCATCAATCTCGCCGTTCCACTGTGCATCGATCCCATATATCGAAAAATGTCCTTCCTAGGCACTACTTGTCCGTTCAGACTAACATCTCCATCATCTGCCCTGACACCGCTGAAATCACACCTCATATACTCAATTTTAGTTCAACTAAGTCTAAAGCCCTTTGATTCTAAAGTCTTCCTCTACAACTCCAGTTTTCTATGGACATCTATTCTATTTTCATCAACTAGTACTACATCATCAATGAAAAGTAGACGCCAAGAGATATCTCCTTATATATCCCGCGTGACCTTGTTCATCACTAGGGCAAAAATGTATGGGTTCAGCGCTGACCCTTGGTGCAGTCCTATCTTAATAGGAAAGTTATTAGTATCGCTACTACATACTTTGATGTTAGTCACAACATTTTCGTACATATCCTTGATTAGGGTAATATACTTTGTTGAGACTTTTCCCTTTAGAGCACCCACCACATGACTTTACTTCGCCATAGTTTTTCTCCAAGTCGATAAACACCATAGGAAGATCTTTCTTTTACTCCCTATACCTGGGTATAAAACCAAATTAATTTTTCATCATGTTAGTCACTCTTCTTAAATGGTGCTTAATCACTCGCTCACAAAGGTTCATTGTATGGCTCATGAGCTTAATTCCTTTATAATTAGTATAACTTTGAATGTCTCCATTATTTTTGAAAATTAGTACTAATGTGCTTCTCCGCCACTCATTAGGCATCTTGTTCGATCTAAAAATGCTATTGAACAAATTAGTTTGCGAAGCGATTGCCATGTCTCAAAGTCATTTCCACACCTCGATAGAAATGTTATTAGACCACAACGCCTTACCCACGTTCATCCATTTTAAGGCCTCTTTTACTTCCGACTCTTGAATTCTTAGAACAAACCGCTTATCGGTGTCGTCAAAAGCATCATCCAGTTCAATCGTGCTATCCTCATTATCTCCATTGAACAGTTCGTCGAAGTAATCTTTCCACCTATTCTTGATCTCATTATCTTTCACCAAAATACTATTAGTGTTGTCTTTGATGCATTTAACTTGATTGAAATATCTCGTCTTCCCTTTTTCGAAGTTTAGCCATCTTATAGACATCATTCTCGCCCTCCGTTGTACTTAGCTTTTGATAAAGTTCTTCATTGGCCTTGCCCTGTGCCTCACTCACCGCTTTCTTTGCATTCTTTTTTGCTGCTTTGTACTTCTGTACGTTGCTGTCGCTCCTATCATGCTACATGTGCTTGTAGCATGTCTGCTTCTCCTTGATAGCCTTTTGCATTTCCTCGGGTCACTCCAAGCACCTCCGTAGTCACCTTCCTAATGCAAGTTGCCATCTCCATCCATGTATTATTCGCTTCTCCCACGTTCCATATCCCTTCCGCGATTATCCTCTCCTTAAACGCTTGTGAGGCGTGCCCTTTGAGTTTCCACCATTTCGTCCTCGTAGCTTTGGGGGCCTTAGCTTGTCGAACTCATATCATAAAATGAAAATTGAAGACTACCAGCTTATGTTGATGGACAATACACTCTCTAGGTATAATCTTATAGTCTATACAGGCTCGTTTGTCCTCTCTCCTAACAAGGACAAAATTGATTTGGCTAGAATGCTGACCACTGCTAAAGGTAACTAAATAGGAAAGTCTTTCTAAAAGAGGTGTTAGTTATCATGAGGTCATAGGCTACGACAAAATTCAAGATATCTTCTCCTTCTTGGTTCCAATCATCATAATCAAAACCCCCGTAAACTCTCGGAACCCCCCAACTAGTTGTACCAACATGACTGTTGAAATAGCCTCTTAAGAAAAACTTCTCACTGTTAGGTACACTTCTAATCACATAATTTAGATCTTTCCAAAATTGTCTCTTAGTAGTCTCACCCAGACTTTCTTGTGGAGTATATGCACTAACAACATTAAAACCAAGTCGTCAAAGATTAGCTTGACTAGGATAATCCTATCCCCCTGTCTCATCACGTCGACAACTCTACTCTTGAGGCTCTTATTGATTAAGATGCCCGTCCATTCTTACTTCGTTCTGTTTCAGTATACCACAACTTGAAGTCAGTATGCTTCACCTCCTTTGTGTTTTGACCCGTCCATTTAGTCTCTTTAATGCACAAGATATTAACACGTCTCTCAATCGTCGTATCAACTAACTCACTTAACTTACCTATTAAGGACCTTACATTCCAACTACCCAGATAGATTCTACTCTCCTCAGCTAGCTTCCTTACCCCTCACACTTATCGAGTAAAGTGCGAAGACCCTTTTACATTTTTCAGTATATCCGGGTGCCAATGTAGCGCGTTACTAAGAGAGTGATGTCTTAACCCTTGCTCATTTCTGGAAGCAGTATTGACAAAAATTTTGTACTATAGGAGGATGGGGCAAGCAATCTCGCACCTGATCTGCTGTTGCAGATTGATGGAACTTTGGAGGAGATCACACCTCGTTGTGTATTGGAGCTTCTTGCCCTTCCTTTTGATGAAAAACATCAAAATAAGCGCCAAGAAGGTCTTCAAGGTGTGAGAAACATTTTGTGGAGTGTTGGTGGAGGAGGTATTGCTACCGTTGGAGGAGGATTTTCTCGTGAAGCCTACATGAATGAGGCTTTTTTGCGGATGACATCAGCTGAGCAGGTTTGTATATATCAGTTTTCATGAGGCAGTAGTCTGTTAATGTTACAGTAGCATATTTTTCAGAATGTGTTGACTCATTTTCTGTTGCAAACCACAGATGGATTTCTTTTCGAAAACACCGAATAGCATACCACCTGAATGGTTTGAAATCTATAGCGTGGCACTTGCACATATTGCTCAAGCAATTGTAAGTAAAAGGCCACAATTCATCATGATGGCAGATGATCTCTTCGAACAACTCCAGAAGTTCAATATAGGTTCTCAATATGCTTATGATAACGAGATGGACCTTGCCTTGGAAAGAGCGCTTTGCTCATTGCTTGTGGGAGATATTAGCAAGTGCAGAATTTGGCTTGGAATTGATAACGAGTCCTCACCATATAGAGACCCCAAAATTGTAGAGTTTATTGTGCACAACTCTAGCATCGACCAAGAGAATGATCTTCTTCCAGGGCTGTGCAAGCTTTTGGAGACTTGGCTTGTCTTTGAGGTGTTCCCTAGGAGCAGAGATACTCGAGGCATGCAGTTTAGACTTGGAGACTACTATGATGACCCAAAAGTTTTAAGCTACCTAGAAAGGATGGAAGGTGGTGGTGCTTCTCATTTGGCTGCTGCTGCTGCTATAGCAAAACTTGGTGCTCAAGCTACAGCTGCACTTGGTACCGTAAAATCAAGTGCTCTCCAAGCATTCAGCAAGGTTTTTCCATTGATAGAACAGCTAGACCAGTCAGCCATGGAAAATCCTAACGATAGCCTTGAGGAATCTCTTGAAAAGTTTGACCAGAAAAATGTTGCTGGATATGTCATCCATGATTCCAAAAATGCGGCTTTGAAGATTATCTCCGCTGGTGCATTGTTTGCGCTGTTGACAGTAGTAGGCCTGAAGTACTTGCCTCGTAAGAGGCCGCTTCCTGCTATTAGGAGCGAGCTTGGGTCCGCGGCAGTTGCTAATGTTGTTGACTCAGTTGATGGTAAGTAAAAACTCTTTTACCTCCTATGTCAGTTAAACAACATCGAAAATTTCTGCTCATATGTTTTTATTGGGTATACTTGTTATCTGATAATATTACACCCCCCCTAAAGTTAGCTGCTTTGTATTGACGTTTCCAACAAAACTATGTACCAAATGTTTGATCCATACATAAAATGTTTCTTAAACAATAGATCTTATATTAATTATGTAATATACACCATAGCTAATTAATCCTTGCATGGTTATTTGAAGATCCTGCAGCAGATGAAGAGCTGGTACAGATTCCTAGAATGGATGTGAAGTTGGCAGAAGATGTTGTTCGCAAGTGGCAGAGTACCAAATCCAAGGCCTTGGGACCAGATCATTCTGTTGCATCATTACAAGAGGTGAGGCTCAATACTTTGACCTTCGTTGCTGCCAGTACTCGCACTCATGAGTTAGCTTCTTATGGAGTTGAGACATTTCGGATATAGTCTTTTCTATCTTGTGTATCAGTAAGCCTGCTTGTTTGACTCGCGTATTAGTACTTTCAGTGCCACTGCATAATTTTTTTTAGCAACTATTACCACTGCCTACTTATCTCCATGATGACGGCAAAGTCAAAACACTGGCACTGATCTCCCCCCATTCTACCAGGTTCTTGATGGCAACATGCTGAAGGTATGGACCGACCGAGCAGCGGAGATCGAGCGCCATGGCTGGTTCTGGGAGTACACACTATCCGGCGTGACGATCGACAGCATCACTGTCTCCCAAGATGGTCGACGGGCAACCGTGGAGGCGACAATCGAGGAGGCCGGCCGACTCACCGATGTAACCGACGGCAGGAACAACGATTCGTACGACACAAAATACACTGCTCGGTATGAGATGGGCTTCTCCAAACCAGGAGGGTGGAAGATAACCCAAGGCGCGGTCCTCAGGTCATAGAACACAGTGTGCAGCAGCTTAATCCCCTCCTGTTTTCGTTGTGTAAATAAACAGCGTAGGCTTAGGCTCTTTTCCGTTCTTACGGACAGACGTTGGTTAGGTCGATGAGTGATGAGTTTCTCGAGTGTTTTGTTGCTAAGGGAGTGCGTATTTTGCTGTAACAGTCGTATTATTGCTAGGTCAGATGTTTGGAGATAGAGAGAGAACGTAGTGCCAGATCTGCTGATCACATCATCTTTGAGTAGGATCCCATGCCTAGCCAAAGGTGGTGTGAATCCTTGATAATTCTAGTAGTATTTATGCAGTCTAAGCGGGCCCTACTTCAAAAATCAAAAGGCTAAAAACGAAGTAATTTTACAACTTTAGTAGCGGTTCCAATAAGAAAATCATTTACCCCATCTTACATTGCATTTGCTCTACGATGTGTTATTTACATACAGATTTTAGATTCACATATAAGTGAGACATCATAAGGTATTTTATTAAATACACATGAAAAATAGGACAAATAATCAAATATTTCATAAGAAAAAGACCCGATGAGTTTGGACTAGGAAAATGGACCGTGTACGAGCTCTACGAGCTCCCAACCAGCGAGACCGACCGAATCCCCACCGTCCAATCAGGAATCACGAACAAACCCGAGACCGAGAAGGAGGGAAGCGAGCAAGTGAAACGAAACGACGCCAAAAAACCAAAAAAGCCAACTAAGGCGAGCAAAGCGAAGCCCAACCCCCCGAAGCTTCCTCCCCTCCCCCGCCGCCGCCGCCGAAACCCTAGCCCCCCCCTCGTCCACCCACTTCTCCGGCCGCCGCCTTCTACTCGTCCTCCTACTCGCCGCCACTCCACCGCCGCCAAGCGATCAGATCTCGAGACCGTCAAGCCGCGATGGAGGACTGGGGTGAGCACCTCTCTCTCTCTCTCTCTCTCTCTCTCTCGCGCGCGCGCGCGCCTTCCGATCTGTGGCTTTCGTTTCGCCGGAATCTCTGCCGATGTGCTCCCGACGCGGAGCTCACCATCCGATGCGAACAGTACGTGTTCCTGATGTGCGCTTTGTGATGAAACCCTTGCCTGATGCTAATAGTCGCCCAATCTTAAGATAGTAATATGTTTTTTTTGCCTGCGAATATAGCTTCTTCATCAGATGACGGCCAAACGTAGATATATGCCAATTGTGGGCTGTGATTGCGTAGGTGGTTACTCCACGGCGCTCGTGAAATCTAGGCGTGGTTACGCAAAAGGACGCTTGCCTGTTCTAGCCGACAATTAGGACTTTTGGTTTTGTAGGATTTACTTATCTGTGAACTCTGCATCTAGCATGGATTGGTGATGTTTTATATACCATAGCATGGAATCAGCGAGTCCTTCGCATCTATTTGTTTCGGTGTAATATAATTTTTGCGCGCTTTAATCAAATACTTAGTGCTTTTCTTTATCTATGAAATATTAAAAGGACTTGAATAGCATTCCCTGGTCCTTGTCCGACACAAGATTGTGTCAACATCTGGTTTGCATGTGTCTCCAGGACACTTGAATTCACACCTCATTTTCGTTATGGGCAATTGTATGTGCTACTATGCTTATAGGAGGCCTTGATTTGATCATATTATCGCCATGATGTGTGTTGTTTTAGCTGTGCCTGAAAATGCGTTCCGTTTTTAGTAATCAAAACATTGCACTCGTAGATTTTTTGGATGGTGAATGCAGTACTGCAGGCCTGTGACTAAATGTTGGTTGGATGGAACCACCATTTAAAATGATGGGGAACAACTACAAATAGTATAGTTCTACTCTTTTAGTCTGGTGTAAGGGACACAATATAGTAGAAAGATCCCAGTCGCCTGCTAACTGTTCTATTAGATTGCTTTCTTGTTGGCTTACTCTTTCAACATACTTATTCCTATTTCAAACTTGCTATGGAGGTAAGTGTGAATATATGGAATGCCTTGTGCAGTTTATTTTGGGAGGTCAAATGATAAATCGTGATGCTTGCATGTTGTATTAAAGATAGCTGTAGTGCAGGCAGATATTTCTTCTTTCTAGTCTGAGTTAGCATAAAATGCATCATTGTGATTTTTGCAGGTTGTAGGAAGGCCTTGAATTTATTAGAAATGTTTGTTTATTGAATTCAATTACCAGTTCTGATGTTGGTTTATTCTGGCACTTCCATTTTCTTGTTTGCATCTTGAAACCAAATCTACGTTACATTACAGATTCTGAAGATTTTCAGCCAGTTGCACCTGCTGCAAAAGCTGAGCCACTTAAAAATAAGTGGGCAGATGAAGATGTGGAGGAAGACGATGTAAAAGATTCATGGGAAGAAGAGGAGGAGGAGGTAGACTGGGAACGCTTCACCACATTTTCTTAGTAGACATAATTTTTTCTTCCCTTACAAAATGTAAAATTCCTTCATTATTGTTTTGCTTCTTCATTTTGGAAAGTAAAAGCCTGGTTTATTCTGATTCTGGTATGCAATTTTATTTTTTGTACGCCATTTTAATTCGGGGAAATTTGTTCAGCGCCATTGCAAAGGTGTGCAAATTGGAAAATAACATCCAATTTGAGGTTGACAAGTGTGATCTGGGATGACTTGTCAGTGATACACAAATGTTACTTTTCCACCCACATGATTTTTGTCTTGTTGCTGAACAATTTGCCCCAAATAATCTTTGGCGTGCCATACGCTTTTGCTTATATTTACTGTTAAAATAGTACCTGCCAGTTGTAAGCTTTTTTTTTATACTTGGCTACTTACCACCTAATACTGAACTGTCACTGATTCAACACTGGTGCTTCAATACTTACAAAATTATGCAGAAACCTAAGCCACAGCCTGTAGTAAAGGCTGCGTCAAAACCTAGCGGGAAAGGTGCTGTAAAAAAAGGAAAACAGCAAGCATCAACGAGTACTGAAGTAGTAGAAGATGAGGTTCTTGATGATCCTACTAAAGAGAAGCTTCGCCAACAAAGGTATGCTGTTTTTTATGGTCTGAACTTTTGGGCCTAATGAAGAAACTTTATATACTGCCAGGTGCTGCTTGCTTGTTCCTACCGTTTCTCAGTATTGTCTATGGCTTTATTCTCTTTTGAGCTTTGTATAGCAGCTCTTGCCTGCATATTGCTTGCTTTTATTCAGATTTGTATGCATGTAGTTTGTTCACCCTGATGGTTTACTTATTGCAGGCTCGTGGAAGAAGCTGACTTCAAGTCAACCGCAGAGCTTTTTGCAAAGAAGGATGGCAGTGAAAAGTCACTAGATACTTTTATTCCAAAGTCTGAGAGTGACTTTGCAGAATATGCAGAACTTATCGCCAATAAACTACATCCCTATGAGGTTTGTTGAACGTTTACAAGGCTATCGGTCTGCTTTTATTGGGACTCCCCTCTCTGCTGTCTACTTTTGTTGGGACTCCCCTCTCCGCAGGATCTGACCTTGTTAGTTTCATCATACAGAAAAGCTTTCACTACATGGGTCTACTCAAGAATGTCATGAGACTTTCCATGACTTCGTTGAAAGGTGCAGATGCGAAAGACGTATCTTCCTCCATTGCAGCAATTGCTAATGAAAAGATCAAGGCTGAGAAAGAAGCTGCAGCAGGCAAAAAGAAACAAGGTGATGATTCTTGGACCTAGGGTGCTTTCTATTTCTCGGCAGAGCTGATATCCAGTGCTAGGATGGAAATACATTTTATTTGTCATGTACTGATGCTGGCAATGAAATCCTTAGGGGCAAAAAAGAAGCAGCTCCACATAGAGAAAGGAGATGATGACTTCATCCCTGGGCAGGGTGGAGCTTTTGATGATCCGGATGATTACGACTTCATGTGATGGGCTGGGAGGGAAATAGCTTCTTCTATGTATACTTTGGCAAGCAGAGATTAGAGTTTGCGGCACAGTCTGTATTCCCTTCAGAGGCACCTGAACTCTTTAAACTGTTGCATGGGAACATGTCCATCAATTTGAGGTTGATTTTGACTAGGATGAGAACACATTTGTGGTGTGAATCCATAAGGCATTTCCTTATTCTTAATCAGAGGTGGTGTTTTTTACACTCATTCTATGGGTTGCGATCCTTTTTTGGGGCCAACTGTACTGTTAGTGTATCTTGGTTATATTGTGAGTCATGCAAGTAAATCCTGGAGGGTGCCTCGTTTGTTTTTGGAGTTATTTGTGAGTGTATGTCGAAGAGTTTGTTTGATGCCTGCCTTGTCGATGGAATTTGTTTGATGCTTGTTTGATTTCGTTCGAAGTCCTGGAACGGTTCCAAATTCATGAGTTGATGCTGTGTATAGTCGGTGGAATGTTTCTTTGATCTGTTGGGCTGTTGTGCGTACGTTTGATGCCTTTTTATCTCAGAGGAGACGTCGGAATCGGGTTGGATTCTCTGGGAAAATTCCTAGTTCAGTTGCAAACGGTGCAGTAGTTGGTGCCCTTTGCTGCTGCTGTGCTATACTAGACCAGGGCTAGTCAGATGGTGGCTAAGGTATTAAATAACGTTGATAGCATCCGTAATTGCGCCCGCACTAGCGTAGTGGGGGTATAAACGATACTAAGTTAAAGTAACGTTTGAAAATTGTGCCCATAATTGCTTCTGTAGTTGCGTAGCGCTGTATAAACGCTACCAAATTAAAATAACACTAAAAAAATAGCGGATTAGAACTTTACGACCGATATAGTGCTTATCAGAGTGCTTTTGTGGCTGCCATTTATATAAATCATTAGACCGATGTGTAAATAGTTGAGAAGCTCTAACCAAATTAGTTGTTCTTGTCTATAAGATATGGTCATGTTTGGTGCCGCCACCATTCCCCTTTTGCTTGATGGTGGCCATTGCTTATCCTCGACGACTCCACCACGACTGTCGTCATACAGTTATAATTTTACATGCTAGTAAGTTATGATATATATACATAACTAACTTAAAATTATGGTCATTTTTAATACATGGATGTTGAAATATAGAGTCCGCCGCTATCCGCTACAACTGACACCAGTCTGGTACGACGTCTCACCGTAGTGGGCGGTTTTGCCTTGATTGATAAACGCCCGCCTCCCTTCTGCGTATCCTCTCACCGGCCGCCTCGCCGCCGCTGTGGCTGGAGTAGCCGGCAGCGGCGAGCAAGAGGATGGGGATGAGGTGATAGCGAGCGAGGGGATATGGGGGTAGGTGCGGGATGTTGATTAACTTTCGCCCCATCGTACCATTCCGGCCGCTGAAAGTAACCCGCATTTCATATTCTTGGCTTGGTGCCGGGCGGGAAAGGCTGTGGCACGAGGAGAGGAGGTGGTGGGAGCCAGGAGGGGCGCGTGGTGCGCACAATGAAGAGGCGCTCGTTGGGCCGGGGGAGCAGGAGGGGAGGCGCGATGAGTAGGTGAGGCGGGGTTGGGCGGGAGGGGAGGATGGGACGGGCCACGGCCCTGGCTTGGGGGCCAGGAGGAGGAAGCGGAGGAAGCCATCGTTGGCGAGGGGGCGCCGCGGGGGCTCGCCGTCGGCCATGGCGCACGCGGGGGGGGGGGGGGGTGGTTTGTGTCCCACGAGCGAGTGAGAAATGCGGGATAGGGAGGGCATGAGTGGGAAGTGTGTGCGCTTCGCTTTGGCTTCGCTTGCTTTTCCAAAGTAGTGTACGAGTGGGTTGACGGGTTTCGGGTCCACATGGGCCGTGAATCCGCCTTTTTTTTTGCTTCCACACGAAGGCAGAGTCGAAGGGGAGCAAAATTTTTGTTGACATGATGCAACAAATAACAACTCTTGTTGCACTAATTATTAAGAACTCCTCGTGAGGAAGAGTTGAGAATCAACGTTGCAACAGGTAAATTCATGCTATAGCCTAGAAGAACTAATAAGAACTAACGCTACAAATGCATATGATATTGCAACAAGAAAAGAAGAATTACCCTTTATCTTTTACATGTTGTTTTGGATATGGCTAAAGTCTCTAATATGCTATTTTAATCACTATATGTTAATTATATGTAATAAAAGTGATAAAAAATATAACATATAAGGGCACTTTTGGTGATAAATTTACTAGCATAGTTTTTACATGAAAAACTTAAAATATTTTAGTGTATACTTGTGGTCAAATTCTGACTGTAGTCACTTCAAATCGACAAGTACTTTCGCGGGCAGGGAGTATTGCTATTTGGAATTTTTTGTACGGATAATCCTTTTTTTATTCGAAATTACATAAATATACCCGCGGGAAATTTTTTTACAAAAATAGGCTCCAGTCGCCTAATGGTTGGGCGACTGGAGCCTTTCGCCCAACCACACGGCGACATTTAATGAATCTACCAACCGTTGGGCGATTAATTGCAGTTGCCCCACGGTTGGGCGACTTCCATCCAGTCGCCCAACCGTTAGGCGACTGCATTTCAGTCGCTCAACGGTTCAGCGACTTCTAGTGAGATATATACCGCGCTCGGCCGTGGCCGAGCGCGGTCACTGTGTCGTTCGGCCGCCGTCGCAGAGAAGAGAGGGAGAGGAGGAGAAGAGGAGGGGAAGAGAAGGAGAGGGAGAGGAGGAGAAGGGGAGGAGGGGAAGACAAGGAGAGGGAGAGGAGGAGAAGGGGAGGAGGAGAAGAGGAGGGGGAGTGCGCGATTTTCAGGTAATTTTTCGTGTTATATTTTTTGTTAGTGTAGAAAATTAGTTTAGAAAATGTAGTGTAGAAAATTAGTTTAGAAAATTAGTTTAGAAAATTAGTTTAGAAAATGTAGTGTAGAAAATTAGTTTAGAAATTTAGTTTAGAAAATTAGTTTAGAAAATGTAGTGTAGAAAATTAGTTTAGAAATATAGTTTAGAAAATTAGTTTAGAAAATGTAGTGTAGAAAATTAGTTTACAAATTTAGTTTAGAAAATTAGTTTAGAAAATGTAGTGTAGAAAATTAGTTTACAAATTTAGTTTAGAAAATGTAGTTTCAAAATTTAGTTTAGAAATTAAATATAGAAATATAATTTAGACATTTAATTTTCAAATTTTGTGTACTAAATGTAGTTTAGAAATAAAGTTTAGAAAATTTAGTTTATAAATTTTGTGTACCATTTATTGTACAAATTTAGATGTAGAAAGTATAATGTACAAGTTTAGATGTAGAAATTTAGATGTACCAAGTTTAATGTACAGTCTTAGATGTATAAAATTTAGTGTTGAAATTATTGTACAAATTTAGATGCAGAAAATTTAATGTTGAAAGTATTGTACAAATTTTGCAGGTATGACTCGTGCTGGACGTGACTCGGAGTGGCGGTTCGCGCTGTTGGACGAGCACGTGGACCGCTCTCATCGTGCTTCCCATCTAGTGCCGCCACCGGGGAGCACGGACGAGCCGCCTCAGCTGGGAGTGGTCCGGACACGGACACCTCGCGTGGCCTGGGGACTCGACCCTCGTTGGACTGCCAGGTGATCACTATTCCAGCGTTTAGTGCGACCGTTAGTTCGTTCCGTGCTGACCTTCACTTTGTTTGCAGGCTGCGGGATGCCGGGCTACTCCCTCTTGCCCGGATGGTGCAGGCCACAGAGGAGGATGGAGCCGCTGGCGGGGACGAGGGCGGGGACGAGGCGGGCGGGGATCGATCACGACGATTTCCGTTCGACCGTTCCCTGCTGACGGCTTTGGTGGACCGTTGGCGGCCCGAGACGCACACTTTCCACCTCCCATTCGGGGAGATGACGCCGACCTTGCAGGATGTGTCCCTGCTTCTTGGGCTTCCGTTCGCGGGAGACGCTGCCTTCCTACCGGAGGCCCCGGCCGACTGGCGCGCTGACCTGCTCGGCAGATTCGAGGGTGTCGTTCCACCGGCCGCTGACCACCACGTGTTCGGAGAGGCGCAGACCCATGGGCCGACACTGAGGTGGCTCAGACAGTACCAGGTACGTGGTATATAAAATCGATCGTATCTTCGAAGCTTTTATTTGTGGTATTACGTACTAATAACAACTTTTTTGCATTCAGGTGGAGCGCATGGTTCCGCAGGCAGACGATCAGCAGGTCTCGCGGCACCTGGAGGCGTACGTGCTGTGGCTGTTTGGTCGGGTGCTTTTCACCACCAGCCACGGCAACTCGGTGGATGCGCGCCTTATCGCTTATGCGAGGGCGATCGCTGACGGCGAGCCCCACCAGGTCAGCTGGGGATCGGCCGTACTTGCCGCGACGTACCGCGCGCTGTGCGATGCGTGCACGAGGGTCAAGCCGAACTCGATCCTCACGGGTTGTCCCCTGCTACTACAGTTGTGGTCGTTCGAGCGCTTAAGCGTCGGACGACCTGTGCTAGACGACGTGGGTCCGTACGGGCCCGAGATGTATCCGAGGGGAGAAGTCGACCGGCCGACGATGGGTTCTATGTGGTGCCGTCGCCGAGTAAGTTTTATCACAGTTAACTATTTCTTTCTTATTGACGATCGTCATTGTAAACAACTTGTCTTTCTTGCAGGTACAGTTCGCGCACGTGCAGGTCACGCGGGCGTACCGGGTCTTTGTGGAGCAGCTCGACCGCATCACAGCCGACGACGTGCGCTGGGAGTCGTACGCTGATACGGCAGTGCAGGCCCGTGCTCCTGGCGGTCTGTCTTCACTTTGCTGGCGTGACCGGGCTTTCTGGCTCACCCGCCGGAAGCTCGTGTACCTCATCTACGTGGAGGACTACGCACCCCAGCGGGTGATGCGGCAGTTCGGGCTATGGCAGCCGGTTCCTGTACCAGTCGGACCATCGCTTCCGCGGCACGTGCACGGGTGAGTGTACGTTTGTGCTAAATATGTACATACTTACTACTGCGTTCGCAAGTATCTCACATTACGTAATGGTTTTATACGCAGGCACAGCGGGAAGGGAGTGAAAAGAGGCACGGACTGGTCGGTGAGAATGCAGCCCTGGGTCGAGCAGTGGCAGGATGCGCTCGACGACCGCGTGGACGAGGACCGACCATACGACAGTAGGGAGTACGCGGAGTACCTGCGCTGGTACCAGCCGCAGACCCGTATCAGGCTCGTATATGTGGTAGACCCGCCTGCCACACACGTCGCCGCTCCGACGGACACGTACCCCGCGCACTTCGCGCACGACGCTCACCTCGCGGTACGTTACATGTCATTTCAAATATTCCCAAATGGTAATGTCGTTTCCATAATCGACCATTTTATGTCTTTGTGTCCAGGCTGATGTCGGTTCTGACCTATACGCCGAGTCCGGCACAGTAGTGGAGAGGCTCGCCAGTGGTGCGCAGCTGACCCATGAGGAGGGCCTCAGCTTTGCGCGTCGGGTGCACGAGGGGTGTAGACGTATCGTTAGCCTACTGTCCTGCACGAGGCTACCGGCGGTCTCCACGCCCCCCGCTACGACTGCTCGTCCACCAGTGCCACCTCCACCAGCGTGGCACTACTATGGTGCACCTACGTGGACACGTCCTCCACCACCTCACCCGGAGCAGCCAGGGGGTTCAGCCTGGGCAGGGCCTCCTACACCGGTTCACTTCACGCCTCCTACGCAGACCCCTGTCTTCCCCACGCAGGGGGTGTACGCCTCCTCCATGGCGCCAGCTACGGGTATGCATAGGGTCTTATACCGTGTTTATCCGAAGACGACATGCAACGCACTAACGATATTAATATTGCAGGTACTTACCAGCACGGCGTCTCCCCAGGCCAGGAGGATGTGGACCAGTTTTTCGCGCCGTCGCCCGACGTCGCATCGCAGGTTCTTTCTGCCAGTGCCCTCCCCGGTGCACCGGAGATTACACAGCCAGAGGTGCAGCTGACTCCACCAGCGCAGGGGCGGGATAGACACCCTCCTCCTCGTTTTACCTTTTCGGATCGTCCTAATCCGTTGCACCGGAGGAGGGCCAAGCGAGGCCGTATGGGAGGACGCGGGCGCGGTGACGGGGCACAGCAGGGTGACCAGTGAGGCGTGCTGCAGATGCTATATATGTTATGCATGTAATGAAAATACATGCGCCATGTTACTCACAGTTATATTATGAAGTTTATTTATATTTACATAAGTCTATCATCTCTTTCCGCATATAAACTATCTCACTTAACAGTGTATGTATCGATCGTTCTCTACTCAATCTTTCAAAAAAAAAAATTAAAAAACTTTTTACACACCTACAATATACAATGAACATAAACTTTTATTACAACTTCACCGTATTTTTTACCGGTTCAACGTTACAAAATTCACAAATTCTAAAACAATCACGGGGGCTACCTGAAGTCGCCTAACGGGATGGCGACTGCATGCCAGTCGCCTAACGGTATGGCGACTGCATGCCAGTCGCCATACGGAAGAGCGATTTAATGCAGTCGCTCTACTGTGCAGCGAGATATATTGTGTCGCCGTGTGGTTGGGCGAAAGGCTCCAGTCGCCCAACCATTAGGCGACTGGAGGCTATTTTTGTAAAAAAATTTCCCGCAGGTATATTTATGTAATTTCGAATAAAAAATGGATTATCCTACAAAAAATTCTTGCTATTTGAGAGGTGGACTGAGCTGTAATATGTAATTTCCATTGAAGAAAGGGTGTAAACTACAAAGGTTTAGGGTTTGGTTGTCTCGCTTCCAGAGACATCCAAACCGCCGACTCCTCCCCAATCCCCATCCCCTCCCCGTGAAGAATCCACGGCGGCGGCGGCGGCTTCGAGCGCCTTCATTTTCTGACGACCACGCAGCAGCAGAGCAGGTCAGCCCGCCGGATTCTTTGCTTCTTAGTAAACGATGCTTTGTTTGGGGGAACACAACTAGTAGATAGATTCGTGCGTGCTGTGCATCTCCTGATTCGCGCCTCTCTTGTGGTTTTGATCTTGGCAGAGCCTTCTTATCGCTGAGGAGATATGGCAGGCATGGGCGATTTGCCGATGAGGCCGCGGCCAGGGCCGCCGATGCAGCACCGGGGCCCTCATCCCATGCCTCGCGCCCGCCTCGAACCCGTCGATCGCGAGAAGGTCAGGTCTCCGCGACCCTAACGATGCATTGGACCAGTAGTACATAGATAATAGAATGCAATTCAACAGCATTAGGTTAGGTTAGATTAGGTTTTGCATTTAGAGGAATGCGAATGCTGACTGATTGATTACTTACTGGTTGTCGGGTTCTTATGCAGACCTGTCCTCTTCTGCTCAGGGTTTTCACAAAGGTAAGCATACTCATGTCTTATTCTTCATCTTTTTTTGTCATCTGTATGATATGTTTCTATGTGCTGATTAACAGTCATTTTGAGTGTGTTGACTGTCAAAAGCACTTTTAATATTCTCGATTCAATTGTTTACGTACTGCTGCAACCTTCGAATGGGTTTTTTTGGTATGAATAGTTGATAGTGAAGTAATCGGAAAATATGTCGCTATCTGAATAATGCTACTAAAACATTGTTTGTTACTAGTTTACTTGTGCTGTGCATTCTTACGGATGTATAGGTTCTGGTGCCTTGGTGGAATTCTATATCAATTCATCCGTTAATGTGCACCTATTATTGCACTTGAGTAGGCGTTTTAACTGGTAACAATAAACTAGCGGTACTCAGTAAATAATATGGTAAAAACCCAAGAATATCTATTATAATATTAGTTTTTCTTTTTCTGAGAGGCGTTATAGTTTTAGTTCAACATGAATCCTAGCTAATCAGTGGCCAAAAGGAAAGCAAACATAATTTAACACCTGTCATTGAAGAACTCTGAAACAAATAGATCACATATTTCAAATGTAGCGCTTCTTAAGTCTTAATTAGTAATTAATAACACTAACCTATTTACCATGGTTGAAAGGGCCCGCAATTCATATGTTATGTAGTTATTGAACATGCTAACATGTCATACAAGTTTAAAATTGGCAACTTACACAACTTAGATATCATTGCTCAAGGAGGAGTGTTCTGTTGGTGTTGGACATAACTGTGGGCTCAATTTCAGCGGAAGTACTTAGCTGCCCTTGTTGAGTTCGCCACCTTTGGCTGAAAGTAACACTTGATGGATGGGTGCTATTATTATAAGCACTGGATTCTCTATTTTGATTTTGAAGTTACCTGCAGCTATTCTTAATCCTTCCCAGAAAGCATGATAGTAGGCATGTAGCACTTCAGAAGTCAGATAAATTTTATGTGGGTGATCTGTAAAATAAATAATGAACCTTGTGTTGTCCAGCTTATATCTTTTGTAGCAATTCTGAACAATGTCTTTTTAGTACATACTACAGATTGTTAAAGAAATACTCAGTAATGCAGAAGACTGATTCTGGTGGTTTATTTGCAGGTTGGTGGTCATCACCAAAATGAAGAGTTTTCTGTGAGAGGGAAGGAGCCAAAAGATGAAGTTCAGATTTACACATGGAAGGATGCCACACTCCGCGAGCTCACTGATCTTGTAATTTTTTTTACATATTTTACTCGCTTCTGTCATCTTAAGGGAAAAGTGATTTATACCACTGAGGAAAGTGGAAATTAACAAAATACCACTGGGTGTGACAATGATAAGTGGAGATTGGGCCTACATGTCAAAGACATGCTAAGTGGTGTGTTGCACTTTTCAAAGTACCATGGATGAAAGTCTGATCAGCATAATTATGCTTATGTTTCAGGTGAAAGAGGTTGCTCTTGCAGCAAGGAAAAGAAATGCGAGGCTGTCTTTTGCTTTTGTATACCCAGATAAGAATGGTCGTTTTGTTGTCAAACAGGTAATAGCATATTTCCATTGTGACTATCTTGCAGTAACTGATTTTGTTTTCTTCAATTGCAATTTACAAATGGCAAGCAAATCAGTTATTGTGCTGGATATGTGGACCAATGAGCATGATCCAACCTTCTAAGGAATGCGTTAGTAATATGCAAGCATGCTAAAATGCAGAGCCCCTTGGCCCTAATCCTGATACCACCACATTCTTGCACCGATGATAGGAGATGTCGGATCTACTTTCAGGATTGAGTTGAATTTTGCGTGAATAGCGTGATACATTACGTATTAGTTTTGGTCCTGGTTACTGTTTGTGAGGTTATATTTATGATATACTTCCATTTGATTTCAAAATCTCTAGCGTTGTCACTCTGTTTATTCTTGGTTTGACCTAATTAGTAGCATGTTGAGCTACTAGCAGCTTGCACCTAATTAGTAGCATGTTCTCAGGTATGCATACGTAACACATGGCATAACACTACGCTGATCATTCACATTACGATAATCATCAATTTCATACTGAAACGACGCTTGTTACTAATTCATACCATATAGTTACACCACCAGCTACATCCGTAAATTTCTGTACAACACATGTTCCTATGCATTCCTAACCTTTCAACCTGTGATAACTCATCTTATTGGATATTGCAAAGGTGGGTTCAACCTTCTCTTATGGTCATGGAAGAGGGGATGATGCCAAAACTCTTGCAGAGCTGGGCTTCCAGGTATGCATTAGTGCTGTATTATGCTATTATAGTCTTTCTTGTTGATGCACAAATTGATTGATTTATGCTACCTTGTTTTGCAGATAGGGGATTACTTGAGTGTTGCAATCCATTGACACCATTGTGTGAAATAGTGTGTTTCTGCTGCCCACCGCACCGAATGCCCCAGTTTTCCTGTTGTGATATCTTAAGCTTGGAGACATGGGATGAATCTCTCCTTAGTACTAAGGAATTGAAACCAATACTGTCTGTAATACTGGTAACTTTGGAATTAACTCATTTCGAACACCCAAGACGTCAGTGTGATTGCTTCTCTCTTTTGAAGGAAGGTGCGATTGCTTGTTATGTACTTGTTCATTGTGGCGTGTTTGGAGCTGTCAAATCTGAACATCGTGCATCTAGCATAGGAGTTGCACTTCAATGTCTCCATTCTCTATGCAGAAACTCTTGATGATAAGATGCCTCTCTCTTTTTAAGTGTTCACTGTATGATTTGGATCACGTTTGATAATATATATCACTTTCTTTTAAAATCTTGTTACAACGCATGGGCATATAGTAATCTCTCTAAACGCCAAATCATTCCTTGTTAACCAAAGAGTCCAACAAGCCGCGTCCAGCACGAATATCATAAATAAAAGCAATGCGCGGAAACAACGTTTTCAGCATGACACGGGTAATAAGAAAAATCGACGAGATTTAGGATTTGAGATGGAATTTAGCTAAATAAATGGCTATAGGAACAGATTGTTCTCGTTACATAAAACCATCGAAAGCACGGGTAACACTAGCACAAACAGTATTAAGGCAGGACAGGACATTTTGGACATTCGTTCGATTTCTTTACTATGACACCCGTGAACATTTCTTCACCAGTAACACCTGGTGACATCTGACAAGCAAGCTGGATGATGATGCTAGGGCTGTTAAGTATGCAATTTATTTGCTAGGATTCTGAAGCCCAGGTCACTCGTTACTATCTCTCAGCGAGGATCGCCAAGTTCACACATAGTTTCCTCTTTGAGATGGTGTTACGTTACCAAGCAACGCTGGGCAGGGCTTCAGCACCTCGATGGCTCGCGCTAAAGCAGCACGCAGCTTGCAGGTTAAGCTAGCCTATCTTGCATAAGGTCTTCACCATCTAAACATAAAACATGAATACTTGGCGACGAAATTGATTTCAGTCTTCCAGGTTTAGATCCCTACTTGAGCAAAAAGAATCTCGAAATGACAGATGCACTCTCTGCAAGAAGAAAAAAAAGCTGTGGATGAGCACTTGCGCACTGCTATGAACCATATCTCAAGCACCGGCGCATTTGATGTCAACGAACAGCTACGTTGTTCGTCTTCATTGGGACAAAGGGCGCCATCTGCGTACGAAAAATACCTTGCAGCAGGCCCATGGAGAAGACTTGGTACCGCTGGAGTCGCAATCCTATAAACATTCAGAGACTGACTGCATTGGCAACTAGCTCTTCTTACGAACCAATGTTTACTCTTGTTATATAACTCTATCCGCAAGATTATTTACTCTTAATTTACAAAATGGATTGAAACAATGATGTCTATTCTTATAATTGTAACTACAATTTCCACAATACAAAATTAATACTCCGGGTGCATGGTTTAACTTAAGAACCCATCAATTCAACCTTGCGAGAATTTAAGAAGATTGGCCTGTTCTAAACGTCGCCCTGATCAACTCGGCTTTGGCTTCTGACTTATTTTTCACTATTCATAATTTTCGTCTTTTTCTGAACTTTTGACTTTTTGTTGAGCTTTTTTGCCGGTTCTTTTTTCCCCGTATTTGTTTGTATTATACGTAATGGGCTAACATATTTTTTATATTTTTAAATTTTTTTAAATTTAATTATGCTAAATAAGCCTCTGTCAGCTACAGTGTTTTTTTTAGCCAGCTACAGTGTTTTCAGCCATAAGCCATGAGGCTTTCAGCCGAACCGATCACCACCTTAAACTTAGCTAATGTATAAGTGATTGTAAAAACGTTCCTCGGAAAACCTCCCTATCACCTACTGTCGTCTCGTGCTCCACGAGGACAAACAACGGTCGATCTGTGTGTGAAAATTATGGATCACGTGTCGGTTTGGTTAGCTTGTACCGTTGTGCCAGTTGAATCATTTGTCACGATCGTACGTCATATACGCACATCACGTATATGATCCGTGGGCTTGGTTTGTTTGGCAAGCTGATCAAGTGACGTAGTATATGCGCACATCACGATCGTACGTCATAGCTAGCTAGCAATTTTCGAAAGTTCAAACTATTTGTCAAGTCACTGCTGAATCTTTCGTTGGATTGGATCTGTCTGAACAAAATACCTAGGACGCATGCAGCCTTGTAAGTCCAAACCGTCCCTAAGCTATAGGTGGTTTAATATATGAAACTAGAAAGGAATAAGTCTATTTTGTCTTCGGTTGTGCTCAGTTCGGCTTATATAAACCGGTTTATGGTTTTTTTTGCACTGTAACTACTGGTGGTTTTTTGCACCGTGAAAATATACCGTTTGTAGATCGATTTGTTCTTGGTAATTAGAGGTTATCATTTGTTTCTAATAACTTATATATCTTGTAATAGAGAGATGATAGTTTGCTTCAATCTAAGAATAGATTAGTATTCCTAGTTTATTTCAATATATTCTTACTTGATATATATGTATATGTATATATAAACACATGCATATTGCTTCATGAATACGTGGCTAGTTACTTAATTTAGATATGGATAATTTATTATTAGGTGAATGACAATTATGAGTGCAAGTAGGTAGGTAGGTTAATTCGTTATAGTAGCATTAATAATCTAATTTAATACTAATTTGTTACATGCGTAGTGTGGATGTCCCGAAGTTAGATGTACGTTGAGAACCGTGTGAGTGAAGAGTACATTAATGGCGTATCTGCTTCTAGAAGAGTAGTCGAACAGAATATGTTAAAGAAGAGGAAAGAATATATATACTGTTTATGTATTGATTCGATTCCATTGGGTACAAATGCACGAAAGCCGACCACAGCCAAAGAGAGCAGTACCTTAAGAGAGTGACATTCCACGGTATGTGCCGGCTAACTTGGGACGTGTTTGATTCAACTTCATGGAACCATTTGGTTCTACATCTATGCCCATCCCTGTGTTTAGTTCCGTGTATGGAACGGCTTCGTTCCGGACGAAGTGGTTCCTATCCCTCGATCCCGAACAGCTACGTTGTTCGTCTTAATTGGGACCTTGCAACAGACCCATGTAGAAGACTTGGAACCGCTTGAATCACAATCCTATAACATTCAGAGGCCTGACTGCATTGGCAACTAGCTCTTCTTAGGCCAGTCTCAATGGGGATTTCAAAAGAGTTTCATTCTCATTTAATGCAGTGACACATCAGCAAATTTGCTGAGTTGGCAAGAAATTTATGAGGAGAGAGAGCAACAGAGTTTCATCAGGATGAAACCCATCCGTCCCGGTTACCAACACGATGAAACCCAGTGAAACCCCCACTGAGACCGGGTCGTTTCGTTCTCAGGCGCTCCCGAGGATCTGCTGTGCATTCATATATATGCGAATGTACTCATGAATATTGGATTAATTAATATATTTTATTTGACCATGATTATTTGTCGGCATGAGATATATTGTAGTTACCAAAGTGACTATGTTTAGTTTAGATATATTTTCAAACGGCTACATAGTTTACATGGCACATAGGATCACAACATCATGCATACATTAATTGCTGCAGCTTGTCTATGAAACAGTGAAATGAAACCCCCCACTGAGAGATCCAGTTTCATTTCTCAATCCAAGTCTGCAAAGCTGACATGACAGTCTTGGAAACTGGGAAATGAAACCCACCACTGAGACTGGCCTTACAAACCAATGTTTACTCTTGTTATATAGCTCTATCCGCAAGATTATTTACCCTTGGTTTACAAAATGGATTTAAATCATGATGTCTATTCTTATAATTGGAATTACAATTCCCACAATACAAAATTAATACTTCGGGCGCATGGTTTAACCTAAGAACCCATCAATTCAATCCTTGCGAGAATTTAAGAAGATCTGGCCTGTTCTAAACGCCTTAAGCTTAGCTAATGTATAAGTGATTGTAAAAACGTTCCTCGGAAAACCTCCCTATCACCTACAGTTGTCTCGTGCTCCACGAGGACAAACAACGGTCGATCTGTGTGCGAAAAATATGAATCACGTGTCGGTTTGGTTAGCTTGTACCGTTGTGCCAGTTGAATCATGTGTCGGGCTTGGTTGTTTGGCAGTGCCGGCTTGACTCCTTGGTCAGTCTCTAAGCTGGTCAAGTGTTGTAGTATATGCGTACATCACCACCGTACGTCATAGCTAGCTAGCAATTTTTCAAAGTTCAAACTATCTATCAGTAGAAAAAACAGGTTAGGCCATCCAGATAATACAAATAAATACAAGAAAAAGACAAAAAAAAAACTCAAAAGCCAGATAAAGACGAAATTAAGGAATAGTGAACCGTCTGTGATACTACAACATCATAGACGGTTCCATAATATAACAGTGTGTCGTCCCCACCGGATCCTCATCGCCCCCGCCGGTTTCGCTGTCGTCCTAACTGGATCCGCTTTTGCCCCCACCTGGTTCGACCGCATCTCCTCCTTATCGCCTTTGCTCCAACCGAAGGTATGGATTTGCTTCATCTTTTTTGCTTTATCGTGTTTTCTATCGCACTATCAATCCTTGTAGAAATAATTTGAGACAACATTTTTTCTGTTAAGTAGAACATATTTTTGTTATATCTACCTAGACAGTGTTTTTTCTGTTAAGTAGAACATATTTTTGTTAGAAATACATGTAGAGAGATGAAATAGCGAGGGAATGAATTTAGAGAGAAATTGTTGGAGATATAGTTTCTATTGTCTTGTAGCAATAATATACGTCACCGAATGTTCTTACATGTCCCCTCCTCTGAATCGGAGTTGTAGTTGTAGCTAGGGATAAAATTGCTAGGGAATGAATTTAGACATAAATTATTGGAGCTATTGTTTCTAAGTGAGTTAGAGAGTCGTGTTATTGCTATAAGATCTGTTTAGAATGGCATGTTAATGTGTTCCAAAGAGACTTAGTAGCAATAATATATACCAAAGAGACCTTCGAAGGGCATGAAGTAAATCACACACTCTAATTTAGAGATAAATTGTTGTGTTCGGTCCAATGATGTAGTCCGTGGTCCTTGCTCCTCTTCTTTGTCTTCCTCAACCTTTCTAGCTCCTCTCCTCCATTTCTCTCTTCCTCTACTTCTCTTTGTGTGTGGCTCAGTGGTGGTGGTGGCTATGATTTGTGGGCTCTTGTTGCTGGCTGAGTGGTGCGATGGTGGAACTGGGGCTGGCTTTCTTTGGTTTGGCCTTGGGGCTCTCTCTCAGTTGTGAAAGGAAACGAAGGAGGCTTGTGAGGGAAAAAACTGGGGCTGGCTTAAGAGGGAGAAGGCATTCGACTGCCTCTCTCTCTTATCTTGTGCATGATGGTTTTGCCCTCACCTTATCTCTGGCTCTCTCTTGGTTCACTGTTGGCATATGGACCATCGATCTGAAGGGTGAGCTTGGCACTATGCTAGGGATTTTCTGCGGTAGAGGTAAGCCAGTAAAAACGTGGACCTTGGACTTTCTAGTTGTCGAATGATAAGACCCACTAATGTGAGAGGTGCCAACCAGCTCCGGACGATCTAGGAACCTCGATGAGGAAAACCTATATATACATTCGGCATTTCATAGCCGAAGGGGTCGGACGGCAATTTCCTTTATTTTCTTTTAATTCTCCCTTAGATTGTTCTTTCATTCACTCTTTTGATCACAAAAGAAATGGTGGGCTGGGGTTTTGGGGCGGTTTTGGAGAGTTCTACTCGTCGGGCAATACACGGGAAAGGTAACACACAACCAGTATGCAATGCAATTTTATTTAATCATGTTTTTAATGTCATCCCAGTCAATGTAACTTTTCAGGTTTTCATGCTTGCATCATATTATTGTAAATATCCCTGTATTGCAATAAGATTTGATTTTACTTAGGAATGCACATCTTAATTTCTTGCAATCGATTCTTGTAATCCATTGTATTGTAATTATCTTAATAATTCTTAAGTTGCTGTTTATTTAAGTTAATGGCACTATTTAGAGTTATTTAAGATTTAGGGTTCTTTCCATACTGCATTTTCATACAATAAATAACGGCACCACAAGCTGATCATTTTTCTCAGCTAATCCTATTTACGAGACTTTCTACACTGTGTTCTATGATTCAGAATAAGAGCATTCTTATGTGATCCTCAAGGACAGGGAGCCTCTGTTCGCTGTCGTAGCCATACATGACGCTGACCATCCTCGCAAAGTTCAAGGAGGCCTGGATGAAGCTGGAGGAGAAGGACCTCCTGGAGAAGCACTCTCTGTTGAGCTCCTCCCATGCACTCGCGATCAGGCTAAACATGTGTTCCTCTGCGTCAGCTGGGTCGCATTGGGGGTTCTCTTTCAGGTAGAATTTCTTGTATGATCCATCAAATCCTTCTTGTGCTTCGTCCTGCAAAATTTGCGTGGCAACATTCGATCGTTAGAATTGGTATGAAATTTTTGAGAAAGTTCTTTGTATAGTACATTTTACAAGGACATCGCGAGGACCGAAAGTAGGAGTGTTCTGACCTTAGCACTGCCCATGTCATCCCAAAGTCTCAAGATTTTTGCCGGGCAGGAGATGACCGGAGGGATGTGGTCAATGGGATCTGTAGCATCCTTTGCTACATCATGCCCCAGCATAAAGAAAAGGTGCACAAATAGAAGTGGTATTCCTGAAGTGACAACACCGTTTCTTAGATAGTCATCTGGGGCAGGAACCTGATTCGTAGACAGCCATTTCGCCTCAACCATAAACCCATCAAACAACATCGCCCACTGCAAAAAATAGCATTCGATAGTGTTAATTGGTCGTATTATTTCAACTAACTGTTTTCACAAATTTCATATTGGACAGAAACATAGGTAGCTAGTCCGACAATTTAATTAGTTATGTAGGCAAATCAAATTGGATTAAATTAAAGGAACATTCTGAGAGACATACAGCTTTCTTGAGATAATCGATAGGGTTCAATCCATGCTCTTTCTGGGCCATATCTGCGATATCATTTGTGACGGTGTAAAGAGCCTTGTAGCATGATCTCATGTAGCTCGGGAGTGAATCAGCAGCTGCAATATCCCACCTGAAAAAATGTGTGACATGTGAAATTGTGAACACACCATCTATCTGTATCAAGTATATAGTCTAATTCTCCATGACAATTATCGTCGATCTTATAACGGGTGATATTTTTTATCGCAAGGATAAATATATATCGAAGCTCACATTTTGATTGCCTCGGTGAAGAGGGAGAGCTCCTCTTGTGTGCCAACAAGATCAAAGATGTCATCCACAGTATAGATGAACGAGATGATCTTTGTGAGCTCAGTTCGGTATCTAGAGAAGGAGAGCCCCTGGAGGCAAGTCATGGGCCACATGTACCATTTCAGAACTTGGTCCCGGGCAACCGGTATTTCTTGAGCCAATCTCAACTCCATCCACCATCTGTGTCACATGGATTTGTCATAATTAAAACTCCTTTTTTGGGTGATGAGCAAGCAAAATTAATTTTCGAGGAGGGTACTAATATGCGTACCTTTTAATCTCTTGCATTTCCTTCTGATGCTGCAATTTGTTAAGCTGGAACTCTGCGAGTGCTAGCTTCTCCATTGCAATGTTCCTTGTGGGCAAACTCTGCAGGTAGCTCAGGTGGTGCCTGGCCTTGTACTGCATCAGGCTCACATGGTAGGGATGGTCGAGCGACTGCCTCACATATCTTGCAAGGTTTGGCTCCAAGTACTTAATGGCAGATTTAAGGTGCTTGCTTGAGAACTTCTTTGCCTTGTAAAGTGAAACTTCTCCTATGTTCAGGTGTGATATGTCTTGCAAGCTCAGCAGTCCTCTGATATCTTCGCTATGAACAATGTTGAAATCACCCTTGCCGTTGGTGAATTTTCGAAGAACGTCATCTACCACATCGAGGAGAGTGTTTTTACGGAGGTAAAAATGCAATAAAGTATTGTCTTGAAGAGAAAACTGCTCCCATGCTCTCCAAGAGAAGAAAGTTAATTTTAAAATGGCCGCTCTAAAATTAATCTTAGGCTATCACCAGAATTACAGGTGTAACAATGAAGCAGCTAGCTCCCACCGGATCGATAACCCTTGATTTTTACTATACTACTGCTAGTATAGTATCATGTTTGAAATGACCAATATACGTATGGGTATTGATAAGCATCATTCGGATGTTTTCTTTCTAACTATCATCCAGATTTGTAACTATTGGATTAGAGATCTAACGGCCATGAATTCTCCCCCACCCCCTCCAAAAAAAAATCTCCCCCCTCCTCCAAAAAAAAGGGGCCGTTAGATTTCTAATCTAACGGTCTCAAATTTGGATGATAGTTAGAAAAAAAACATCCGGGTGATGATGTACTGACCTGCTGAAACATCATATCCAGCTTCTCTCATCAGCCTGAATGAAAGGGTTGCATCAAACAGATCATCACTGTGGACGAAATCCACGCATGCGTCCACGGTGCTCTCGATTTCGTCTTTGAAATAGTGATCGACGCAAAGGAGCTTGAGGTGATTAACGGTGGTCATCGTCTCCCGGTTGGTCTTCTGACACTGATGCAGCAGCGCTTGTACATCCGTCAGGCCCTCCTGGTGTTCGATGGTGAGCAAATCCTTTTAAATATACCAAAACAAAATCAGAGACGTCTGATATATCAGATATACTATTTACTGCTAATCAAAACTCAAATGTCTCACAAGCATCCATATGTGTGATATACTTTTACATCTTTCTTTTTAAGAAGGAAAAAATGTGCATGTTCCCTCTTAACAACAAAGACGTGCGCGTAAGATCTTTATGTTAGTTTGTATATATGCTTCTGCTTTATGTTAGTTTGTGTGTATGCTTCTGCTATATATGAGCTACCTGGATGTCGAAATCATTGGACAGCGTGTGCGACGCAGGCTCTTGTCCGGGACGTATCACCGGCGAAGGGCGGAAGAAGCCGCTGGGGCGGCCTCTCTGGCCGCCGCCATTTCCGGGCACCGGTGAAGCTGAAAGGAGCAATGGCTCCACGGCGGAGGAGAAGATTTGTGCAGCCATTTTGTTGCTCTAGTACGTCGGAACTGCAGCAACCGTGGCTATATGGATAGCTCTTGTGTGCTTTATAAGCAATCAGAATAAAAGACTGATCGACAATTAAACACTACAGATTGAGCTAGTTTGTGGTAGCTAGTTCTTGGGATATACATCATAGTGCACGCATGCCCTCCAATTTATAGGAAGAGAATGGGGCCCACCCAGGATGCACGAGTGGGCCCACCATGTGAAGCTGCACTGCACGTACATCGTTCGTACGTGTGAACTACCGTGGAACGCCACACGAGCTGAGTGCTGTGCGCCTGCATGTGCCCCGTGTGGAAAACAATAAAAAAAATTCGAAAAGAACACCCTCAGCTGCTGTTGCTGCATGCAGTTGGTAGAACTACCCTGTACGTAACACGTTTGTTGAAATGTGCATCTGCCATGCATTGCAGACGCAAAAGGTGCAAGTCTGAAACTTGGTTTTGGCTCATGACGATGCACACATGTACCCGTCAGTCACATTTCTGCTACAGTACCATACTGTACGGAAAACATATATATTTTTGAAATAGCTACTACAGTAATGTACCACGGGGCATCATCTTATTCGCTAAGTTCGGTGCACAGTGGAATTTTTTTTCCCCATTTGATGGGTAAGTTTTGGTTGCCTGGTCGCACTTATACAGTGCTAGTTACAGGCGTAATGAAGGGCATAATGCATTGCACACTATGGCAGACGGCAAAAGGTGGAAGCCTGAAACGTGGTTTTGGCTCATGACGGTGCACACGTGTCACACGCACTTAGCTAACTACTTTTTGACTCAATGTGCAAGTCTCTGTGGCAACACACACTACAGGCCAATTCCGCCTGTAACAAACCAATTAAAGAGCGACACGTGTCACTGTGAAGATTTTGCGTCACGTGTCACAGGCAAGTCTCTGTAGCAACACTACGGGCCAATTTCGCGTCATTTTCTGCACGATTTCCATCTGTTCAGGCACCTATGAAGATTTGGGCCGGCCTCCCAAGCAAGCCCAGTGTTGATATGGATCCTCCTGATTGAACGACAGATGAACCTGTTCTCCACCCAAAAAGAATATTAATTCTGGAAGTTCAGTCCTGCTAATTCGTTCAGGTCCTGAAGAACCTGTTCTCCAGAACCCAAAAGTTTTCGTCAGCTCGATTTTAATCGAAGCGAGTGAATTGCACATAACAGCTAGAAAATGGCTACAATGTTACAACTGATGTCTCAGAGGCAATAAACAGGCCCACCAGCTCAGTAATCATCTAGAACAACATGCAGTATTAGACGTTTGACACAAAAATAAAAGACCTGCTCACCAATTGCAGACAGATAATGCTACTTTGTTTACCAAAGAAATGTTCGACAGGTTTAAGCATGATATATGCCTTCAGCTCAAGAGGCTGAAAGTGGGATTGGTCTAATAGCACCCTGTATACGGCGGAATGCAGTCTTAAGGCCCCGCTCGTTTAAGCTTCAGCTTCTGGCTTTTTTCACCATTTATAAATTTCGTCTTTTTTTAAACTTTTGAATTTTTTTGAGCTTTTTTGCCGGTTCTTTTTTCCCATATTCGTTTGCGTTGTCCGTGATAAGCTAGCATATTTTTCCTATTTTTATTTTTTAAAAATTTAATTATGTCAAATAAACTACCTTCAGCTACAGTGAAATTTCAGCCACTACACAGCCATAAGCCACAACTTTTCAGCCCAACCGAGCGAGGCCTAATCCTTTCTTTCAATGTGGAATTTTCACATTCAACATCACCACTCCTCCCATCCAAGTGTGCCACATCTCCATCCACAGATATCACAAGTTTACCATCCACTGCAACTTTAACATCACCAGAAAGTGAGACCATAAGAGCGTATACGACCTTTCGCGCCACTCTTTCTGTCTCTTACTTTGTCTTCACAGCTTCTTCAACTGGAACAACCTTTGGACCTTCACAGCCTATGTTCAACATCATAGCCACCACAGAATTAGACACAACATCACTTAGGGTGTGTTTGGTTCGTGGATGGAGGTTGTATCGTATATCCTGACTGAGTGGATGCAGGCTGAGTGGAATCGTATTTCAGAAAAAGAAGATGTTTGGTAAGGTTGTATGAGCGGATGCAAAAAAAACTGAGATGCTGTTTGGTTGCCTGTATGAGCGGATGCAGTCTACCAAACTTGAGAGGCTGACACGTGGGACCGCATAAGATACACTGCATCAACCCATCCAGGATGGCCAGTGAAGCTCATTTTGAGCGTATCCACCCATCCAGGATGAGGGCGTATTTTTGCATCCGCTCATGCAGGCTGCATCCACTCATACAGGCAACCAAACAGGCTCTTTCTCAGATTATACGGATCCACCCAGCCAGGACGAAGGAGATTCAGGCAACCAAACACACCCTTAAGGGATCACATGACCACTACAGTGTAACATATATAGCTTTCTGATTCCAGGCGAATGTTCACCCTCTCATGTACAATCAATGTTGGAACATCAGGTTCTTCAGTCGGTGACTCTTTCTCATATAATTGCTTCAGTCTGTAATTTATGACTTCAAAAGAACCAGAATACGGGACAGCAATCCATTGGGTAATATGTGGTGACCCATGTTATTATTCTCTCATTTTAACACGGCTCACTTGGTCATTACTCGATAAGAACACCATCCTATCGAATAATAACCCAAAACAGAGTAGGGCAGCGAAACAATAATTAAAGACTGCATATTTATTACAACACTGCCACACAGGGCTAGTAGTATTTAACCTAAGCTCATAAGCTAGCCCGAGAATATTACAGTAATGGCAGGAAGTCTGAGAAGAAAAGATAAAAAAATAATACTTGCTAGCACTAGTACGAGGAACTACAGATCATTTAGTGCTCCCAAGTATTATATAAGGCCTCCAGCTCGCTGGCCTCCTAGTCAGTGACCAACGGGTGTCCGGTGGTGTCTTTATTTTCAAACCTGCATTCCACAGTTTTTGAATAAGACCCTTCAACGAGCAGCTTCGAAAGTGGGGAGTTATAACAAGAGTAAGTACAAAGTACTCAGCAAGTTTTTAATAGTGAATGCAGGCAATATTAGTCCTATTTTTTCCTCATTTCTTTCCTTTCCTCGTTCCATTCTTTTCCTCATTCCATTCTGGTTTCTTGCTCTTTCTCTTACTTGTCAACATTTATCAAAATTTAATAGGTTGGTATGTTTTAAAATTTTAAGAAAAATTGCTACAGATACTCTAGAGAAAAAGATGAGCAAAAGGTCCCTAGATTCTTTTCCAAGAGACTTGGCATGAATTCATGATTTGATTTAAGTACTGCGCAGACTTATATTAGTCATAGTTATCCTGAAAATTAATACATCTTGTGGGAACTTATATTTGTGGTGGTGGAAATGTCCAAGTTCATAATATAAAATGCTTTTGCCAGATGCAATTATATCTCCACCTGACAATAAATAGTCATTGGTCGAGTAAATCAAGCTCAACACTCTACCATGCTAAATATAGGCACCTGGGGATTTGTCCCTTTATGGCCCACAGTCTAATTGACGCCCCACCCGATCTTCATCTTCCCTAGTATCTACTTACTTACCTATTGTGGAGAATATAATTGTAAAATAAGACAAATACATTTCACCCATTGGTAAATGAGAATATAACTGATACATGTTGCGGTTTAATCCAAAATGAAAGTTGGTTCTTAGTCTTTATATGATATCTCTAGATAGAGGGTCCCATTCCTTACTTGTTTCTTCTTCCTTCCAGAGCACCCTCCAACCCATCTATTACATTCTTTATGTAGACCACTGCTCCATTAGTAGTTATTGCCTTTCCTATCTATCCAGTTTATTTTGATCCTTAATCCCACTCATTATTATAAAATATTTTTATGATGCAAGGTGATTGAAACAAATAAAGTGTTTGAGATAAAACTATCTAGGTGAGATGCACAATAATCTTGCTTGGAAGTGAATACTGAAGGGCTGCCTTAGTGGTAATCTAACTAGTCTCTTCCCCTTGGACCAATTCTCCTCCCCTTGGCTCTTCCCTTCCTAATGCGCCTCTGACTAGTCTCCATGCACCGAGCACCTCATTCCCTTTAGTTCTCTCTCTCATCCTATTTCTCCTCTTCTACTTCCCTCCATATTTCTTGATTTACTTAAGTTCAACATTATGATTTGAAGTGCCTTTTTGATTTGGTTGGTGATGGTGGTGCTACTGAGGCTGCTATGACAGGGTTCGAAACCTTCATGTGCATTGGGGAGTATGGGAAGGTTGTTAGGTGCGTGTGGCTTGCCTGTCACCATGGCGACTTCACCCCTCAGTATACTCCTCCCCCTTCTTCCTTCTTACTGCTCTATGTGATGGCTCGTGATGGTTGGTGATGCTACTGGTGGATGCTTGTGATGCTCTGTTAAGTGCTTAATGGATATATTGTGCTCACTATTTGGTCCTGAGAAAGCGATGAAAATGCTAAAAATGGGTTTATGGGCTACCTTTGTCGGATGGTTGTCAGTTTGATTTGGGAATGGATTAAGGGGATGGCTCAGTGATTGCTCTCCTGGCTTGCAGTGTAGCTGGTGCTTATGGGTGTTGGTTGCCTTCTCCTCCTAGTGCTTGAGGCGTTGCTGCCCTGCTCCTTGGTCCTTGATGGCTTGCCTTGATCCTCCTCTTGCTGTGGCCAAAAATGATTTGGAAATGGGAAATGGGATGGGGTTGGGGAAGAGAAGGGATGGGAGATGGTGTTTCTTGCTGGTTCTCTAGCTGTAGGTGGATGTGTTCTATCTCTCCTGTGGACGTGTTCTATCTCTCCTTCTCTTGGTTGGGCTTAGCCTTGCTTTTGTTTGGACAGGGAGAAGAAAATAGGGATGCTAGTGAGTGGAGGCTCTCCCTCTTGGTGTTATCTAGCTTCAGTTGGCTTGATGCTTTTGCATGGTTTCCCTGTTGATTTTTTTGGCTTTGTTGGTGGCTTGACTCATGGCTAGTACATGTCACTATGCAATGGTGGCTGCATGTTGACTTACATGGATATGTCCTATGCATGTGTGGTTGCATATTGACTCATCTTGAAGGTAAGGTAAAATAGTATAAAGATAAGGATGGAATTTTCCACTGAATGATGAAATCTTATGGTCGCGAGAGGTGCCGAGTGGCTCTGTATGGTCTGGTATCTCAATGAGTGAAATGCCCATTTTGATAACTAAACTAGGGTTATGATGACAATTTAAATTTTATTTATTCAATTTGTTTGGTCTTTTTCGGTCTTCTATTATTGGTTTTCTTCACAATTAAATTAATGTAAATTACTTCTATTTAGCAGATATTATGTAATTGAAATTTCAATTATTTATATTCTGTAGATGATGGTTTTAATTGAGATCGAGAATTTTAAAAAGGATGTATATTTTGGATTGCTATATTGATGTAATATGGATTGTTTATATTTTGTTTGACCTAGTCGATTAGAAATAAATGTTGAGATGAGTACATCTATTTATAAAATATTCTTGTAATATTTTCCTCATTGTGACATGAAATTAAGTTTTTAACTTTAGACTTGTAGCATATTTAATTCTCATGTTGATGCAATACTTACTTTTAAATGTTTGATGTAGGTTGTTTGATTTTGATGGTTGTCACATCCTCCCCTCCTTAGAAAAGATTTCATCCCCGAAATCACTTACTTGAAGAGCTGGCGTACTTACACTCAAATGTTTCTCTTATATGTCACATTCTGATCCATTTTCATGGATAAAGTGTTGTGATATGAGTGGCATTGGGATCAAATAAAATAATGCCTAATAAATGTGGAATAAGGACTATACCCGATACCATGTTTGTTGCATCACCGATCTGCTCGATTGCCACATGGTTGAGTTTTGCAGGTCCTCCTCATCAGGCCCATCTTGGTGCCACTGCCATAGCCGAAGCTTAGCCATGAATGCAGTAGCTCGAGGGCGTGGTGCTAGAAATCTTGGCACTGGAGCTGGAGAAACTATCTACCCTCCTACTTTCACTAGGTAAGGACACTCAAACTTGTGATGTCCTAGTTTCCCACAGTTATAGCAAGCGGTTGTCCACTTTAAACAATCTTTGGTAAGGTGGCGACATCTACACTTGGCACAAATGATTGATATTGGTTGTGGTGGGTATGGCTGTCCTTGAGGTGGGTATGGATTGATAGGTGGCATTGAGGTATTTGCGGTAGGTGCTGAGAGCTTGGCGTGGCGTAGAGAGGGGTAGGGGAAGAGTCGTTGGGCGGGACGATGACAATGTGGGAGGCAGTGTCGCGCGGAAAGGGAGGCGACATGGCGAGGGAGTGCTGGGAAGAGGAAGGGGCGACACACAACTAGAGGAAGGCGGGATCGCAGAGAGAGGGAGGCGTCGTGGAGAAGGAGGTGGCGTGGCGAGGGAGCATTGGGAAGAGGAGGGGCGACGTGCGTAGAGATGGCAACGGGCATAAACCCGCTGGGTTTTGCTATCCCAAACCCGTGCCCACGAAAGTTGGACGTGCCCGCTAAAAAACCCATGCCCGTGACGGGTGCAAATTTTTGCCCAAACCCATGCCCACTGGGTTAACGGGTACCCATGGGTCGCCCGTCGGGTCAGTAATGCGAGCTGCAACAATGGTTAATGGAGAGGAGGAAGAAGTTCACCGGCCATCTTCGTTGGAGCCGGAGGGCAGCGCCATGGCCAAGGGCCTGCTGCTGTGATGCGCGTTGGCTGCGGCGTGGGGGCGGCGGGCTGAACTGGAAGGCGAGGCGACGACGAGGGCGTGTGGGAGGACGAGCGTGCGGCGAGAGTGGCGGGAGCAGGAGCGGGAGCTGCAGGACGGGAGGGCGAGCGTGGAGATTGCTAGAGACCGAGCGCGGAGCGCCAGATGCGCCGCCTCTGCGGCGGCTGTTGAATCGGGGTGGGGACTGGGGAGGAGTGAGTAGTGACCGTGGCGAGTGCTAGCTAGGGTTAGTCGTATGGGTAATGGGACATTGCCGCATTGGATTTGGGGGCTTGGGGCTAAATGGCTAATGGGCTGGGCTGGTTTGCCTAGGAGGCTGGGAGCCTGTGTTTATAACTCCTATGGATCGGGTTTATATTACCCATGGGTTTACGGGTTTGGGTACTATAGGAACGTACCCGAACCCGGCAGACCCGATGGGTTGGGCTTTTTGCCAATTAAAAGACCCATTGGTTAGAAAATTGGCTCAGACCCATACCCTAATAGAGTAAAAACCCACCGGGTATCGGGTTTCGGGTATCCATTGCCATCTCTAGACGTGCGGCTAGAGGGAGGTGGGATCATAGAGAGAGGGAGGCGTCGTGGCGATGGAACAGCAAGGGGTTTTCCCAAATTAATCCAGAATGGTGGGTCTTTTTGCAAAAGAAAGTTTAAGTGGTGGGGGGATCTGCCTCGATCTAGGTCGTTCGAATGGGATTAGACGATACAACTATGTCCATGTCATCATCCATATCATCGTTTTGATGCCACAACACCTGCCACTTCAAAATCCCTTCGCTTTGGATTGGCACCTCGCACTATGGCAGCTTCAAATTTTTCTCCTGATGAACCGGCCGGCCGCAATCTCGCCCGTCCATTTCCCAATCCAACGTACACCAGCCTATCGCGACCTCAAACCCACACCAACGCAACAATTCAAACGTTAACCAACTCATCGAAGCCTTCGCCGGAGACGCCCGCGATGTCGAAGGCGGTCGCCGCGTCCCTCCCGCCGCCGCCGCCAGAGGTGGCCCACCTGGTGGAGCAGATCCAGCGCCACCACCTCGCCCCCGACGCCTCCCTCCTCTCAAATTCCGCCCACTCCGACCTCCTCCAGGTACGTTGCGCCCGCCACCCTCACTGTCCCCTCCCCACCTCACATCTCTTACTGCTGCTTCTGTGTCTTCGTGACGCCGCAGGCGCGCGAGGAGGTCGCGGCGGAGCGCGCGCGCTACCTCGAGGCCCTGGTGAGTGCCCCGCCCGCTCGTCGGATCTGGATTTTAGGGTTTCCACGGGTTCTGATCAGATCTGGTGCGATGCGGTAGGCGGTGTACGCGGAGGCGGTGGCGATGGTGGAGGAGTACCAGCACGCGATCGCAGCAGGTGGCGCCGGCGCGGGCAAGAAGCTCAATTGCTCCCCGCAGGTTCCACTTCTCACATGCTCTGTAAAGTTCTCTTCTTTCGGTGATTTGTGAAGATAGAGCTAGAAACAATCTGACAAAAAAGGAATCTGAGCTTACTTTGTTGGGACTGATTCAGGTGTACGAGTCTTTGGACCACCATTTAGCGGTTGCGGAGGCGGCACAGAGGTTGAGGCTCCCGTTGCTCTCGCAGGATGGGGAGGTACACGAGGAGGAGATTGAGAAGCTGAGTACTTTGTCAAGGAGTTCATTTGATAGTACCATGACAAGTGCCACACCCAACTCAACTTCGATCTCGACTAGTTACAATAACTATAGCAGCACAGGAAGTGCAGTGACTGCTGTGCCTGTTAGTGGTGGTTCGGAGCCGGTTGAGCCTGGAGTCGGTGGTGTTCCTGATCGTTTTCTTGGAATCACATCGGATTATCTCTATCAGGTCCAGCAAGAGCAGCTGGTCATGACTGTGGTATGTATGATGATTGACCCATTTGCAATCGAAGCTATCATCTGAACTAGCAATCGGTGATTTCAGAGTTTATTTTAGTTGATACATCTTGTATGTTCCTTGTGGAAATGTGAACGTGTTCAGTGCTTACTCCTTAATTGAAACGAGTTTTACCCTTTTGGTCAAATAGTGAAGAAATACATGATTTTCTTTCGAAACTCGGTTGTTTCAACTTTGAAAGCATCTAAATTTGATCTGTCATTGCAGGACATCGTTGATTATCAAAGAACTCTGTCTAGAGAGATTGAGGCTCGGTTAGAAGCCAAGTGTGATGCTTTAGCTGATCTATTTGCAATGGATGAAAGGAGTTAGTTACTGAAACTTGTGGATGAATAGAGATTATTTTTGTGGTTTATAAGTGTCCACTTTGTCTTCCTATTCATTTCCTGGGCAGCTCAGTTGAAAAAACAAAACATAGTCATTACTCATTAGTCAGGATTCTTGTGTTGGGAATTAGTTTGTCTCATCTTAACATTTAAAATGTGCTGCAGATTCATCATCCATCAGCCAGATTTCAAGTGCCAGACTTCCAGAAAGGTGAATTTTCCCATCTTAGTCTGTCTTGAAATGGTTGTTTTACTTATTTAGCAAATGCAGAAATGCTTTCTATGCCCAAATTCTCTTATGACAAGTTTAACATTTTGGTAAAACACCCTCATTAGCTTGGGGGGGGGGGGGGGGGGGGGGCAACCCGTCAGGCCTTAGGATTGGCTAGCGGACCTTAGGGCAAGCCCAATAGAACAGTGTCATATGTACCGATTTACCCTCACCCTTTTGTAGTTATTGAGGGATAGGATAGAGATTTCTCATCCTGCCCCATTTATGTATATAAACCCCCCTAAAGGGGTAAGGGATGTCTAGATCCACTAATTTTACTCACTAGCTCTCTCTTTCCCACCATTAGCTCTCTTAGATCTATATCCCCTAGGGGGAAGGGTACCTAGTACCTACTATTGTGACTCATGCGGTCATGCGCCACAACAGTAACATTTTACCTCGGATTGTTCTTTGTGCTTTTTTAGTTCCATTTATATAGCTAACTTATCTTGATGGCAATGTCCAATTGTCCACCCTTGTTTAGAATTAAAGATCAATAGGGAATCCGTGATTTCATAATTTCCTCTTCCCCTTTGACAGGGTGAAGTTGATCATTGAAGAGATAGAAAAGGAAGAGGCCCTTCTACTGGAGGATCTTGCTTCCATGGACAGGAAATTTGCTGAACACTACAGTGTATGGTTGTAGATGTTGACTAATTGCTTAAATTTCACTTAAGCAATTAGCCCACTTTATTTTAATCGAAATTCTTTCTCTGAAATCTGAATTCTATGCAACTACTTATGGCTTCTCAAATTTCAAAAGGTCCTGGAGCAAATTCTTGCTGTGCTTATACAGTTCGTTAAAGACAAGAAATTGGAACATCAGCACCAATATGTAAGCCTTCTTGCGTTCCTTTTGTGATGCTACTTCTTTGAAGTAAACATGGAATCTCTTCATATTGTTAGTATGGTTTGTTTAAGTACTTTAACTTTCTCTTGTATGGGCTAACAGGATGATCTAAAGAAGACCTGGCTTATTAAAAGGTGTCGGACAATGAATGCTAAACTAAGGTTGGTACTTGCATCTGCATGTGTAACCATAGTATATCACTGATAACACAGATGAGAGACCATGTGTTTCGATCCAACAACAGATTTTAATCTATATCTATATCTGTTAAACATAACTGATTCTTCCCTGTACATCGAGATTTTTTTATTCCAACTGTGATAGTATTGAGACTTGAGAAACTTAATTAACTATGATTCTAATTTTCTTTTTTCATTTGGTTCTAGCTATCTTGAGCATCATCTCTTGCGTGACACCTACACCAAGGAAACAGTACCAGCATTGCATAGGATCAGGTAAAAATGACTTAATTGATCTAAAAAATTGATCTGATATGTTAATTAGCATATATTATTCTCATGATGGATCCAATAAATTGAGTGCTTTTCTTTGCAGTAAAGAACCATTTTAACATATTTACTGTTTGTTGCAGGAAATATCTTGTGGAGGCCACGAAAGAAGCATCCAATTCCTATAGTGAAGCGGTATGATGATATAGCATCTTCCTTGCTCTTTGTAATCTTTGAAATGTTTGGTCCTTAGTAGCAAAAGGTCATTAGTCAGTATAATCCTTCACTACCACCCTGGACCATGTGAAAGGTTATATGATCATTTGTTTCCTTTTGAGAATTGTTGATTATTAGGTTTATTCATATCAACCAGTTTGACCGGGTTTATTCATAGCAACCAGTTTGACCGGTATACTTTGCTAGTACAACCATAGTGCTGGAATAGGGCTGTCACTGACAGCGGACTGTTAAAATCTAGGGCTGTTACTGGCAGTAGATTGGTTAAAATCCTGCAGGTCTTGCATACCAGCCACTAGGACTCTAGGAATCACAAGAGGCAACATTAGCAGCTGCTTATGGGTGAAAAAAAAGGATCACAGGAACTAAAAAATATCACAGGAACTAAGTGATACCTAGAAATTGTATGGAGTCAACATCAGAGGTGTCAGTAATAACGTATCATTGAACAAATTCCAGCCTGAGGAAGATTGTATGGTGCAGATACATTCCGAGGTTTTGCAAGCTGAAAGTTAGGTTTTCTGTACTAGTAGGCGATTACTTGATGATTAGATGTTGATTTTCTTGGGGTGCATTGAGAATGTGACAAGTTTAATTCACCTTATTCAAGAGTAAGATATGATCACAGCCTAGAGGGTATTTTTAATATATTTCATAACAAGAACCGGGCATGTAATATTCTATAGTTATCACTTTAACTGCATGTTTGGAGAAAGAATGCATGCTATCTTTCAGTATCCACTTTATCTGAGAAGTAAAAAGAAAAAAAAAGATTAACTTCCCATCATGTTACAGTTTGGTGTGATATTTGATCTTGTATCAGGTTTCACGACTACGTGAGTATCAAGGTGTAGATCCACACTTCGATGTAATTGCAAGGCAGTATCACGAGATTGTAAAGGTAATCTGACTCATTTTCACCTCTCTTAATTATCAAAATGTTTGATGGATCTTTGCTAACCAATTTGAACTGCAGAAACTGGAGGGCATGCAGTGGACAATCCATCAAGTCGAAATGGATCTGAAGCCCCATCATGATCATGCTGGTGTCTAAATCCCATTACTATAGGAGAGCAGACATTTTTCATGTTCGTTACCAGAATGTCCAAGATGTAAGTTTGTGAATGCTGACTTGACGATTTATTGTTTGTTGCTCCCGACTGATCACCTGCATCATGTAAAGTTCCATCCGAGCGCCCAACGTATATGGAGATCGTGGTTGTTCTCACTACGTATTGTATTTATTTTTTGTCTTCCAGAGAAAAAAATACATGAATGAATCAAGTGCGATGTTGTCATTTGAACTTTGAATTGAGCTTGCTCAGAGAATTTATGTCTATGTTGTGTTTGTTCCTTTTTTTTATATAAAAAAAGGGTTAATGACTTTATTTCGTCCTTAAAGTTCGTCCAGTGGCTCAGTTTGGTATTTAGGTCTTACTTAGGTTTCTTCTTTTTCGGGTTTTCAGTCGATTTTTAGTTTCGATTTCTTTCAGTAATTACTATTTATTAGACTAATAAGCTATAGTAAAAAACCATAAGCTGTAATATAAAAGAACACATCCTTAGAATGGTCATGCAAACTAGTCTAATACAAAAATATCAATCTTACTTAGGGTGTGTGCAATATGTGCCTAAACTTGGAGCTAACCAGTGTTTCTCTAGGCGGCTGCCTAGCCCGTTTAGGAGGTGCCTAGGAGCTAGGCGCCAGGCTCCCGCCTTGGCCGTCTAGCCGATTTTACCTGTCTAGACGGCCATCTAGCCCGATTAGACGCTAGACGTTGGTCTATCATCCGACTAGCGTCCAGAGAAACACTAGAGCTAACAAGCTTTTTTGGCCTCTTACACTCGAGTCCAGCCATTGCTCGGAGGGTAGCTAAGAAGAAGATTATCTGGAACTACCTCGCCGCCGAAGTGTTGTCACTGGACATTGAGAGGAGTTTCTGCGGGCCATGACATTCCGATTTGGAGCGAAAAAGATTTCAGTGAGATTCCCATAGGATAGTAATCTAAGATAGCTACCTGTTTCCCTAATCGCGCAAACCATCGGAATCTAGTTACATCCATAATATTCCTTTCCTATCTTAAGTTCCTATTGATTGTGCCAAACATTGGAATTAAACAAGATTACCCCACAATCTTGAAATCTTAACAACATTCCTACTACCAAACGCCTTCTAAGTGTGCTTATTAGCGCACAGGCTCCAGTTCTTGGTGCAGTCATCGACACAAGCTGCAGCATCAGCACCAGTTGGCTGTCATATCATAGCAAAATGTAGACAAAAAAACAGGAAGAAAATAATTTAGGCCAATGTTCCTTGTTGTGGCTACAGACTAAACAGTAAAGAGAGGGACTAGAGAAGGAGAGCCAAAAGAAAGACAATATGTTGGAGGAATGAGTCCTGCCCCCCTCACGCCCCTCTTGAGGGTTTATATATATGAGTAGGGTAGGATGAAAAATTACCATCCTACCTCTTAATAATTACATAAGGTAGATGTACATTGGTATATTCCTTTATACTATTGGGCCTATTACATATTGGGCCAGTTGCAAGGTCCAGTCACAGAGGGTTGGGCAACCCCTACGACAGGACTCCCTCGATAGCAAGCGTGGAGGCCCTGCTAGGCGAGCTGACGTGACAACCTATCCTAACCCTCTGTCCCTCGACAGCAAGCGCGAGGGTATCGACTGGTGAGCTGATACAACTGGTAACTCGTAGCCCCTGGAAGAGGGTTCTTTCACTGATCGTAATGCAATTGCAGAGTCCACCAACAAATCATGGAAGCAAAGTAGGGGTGGTGTCATCCCTCTAAGATGACGCCTACGAGGAGGTCAGCGAAGTCCCACATCGAAGCCAGTCGGTCCTGCCGAGGTGATGCGTGTGAGATAGTCAGCAAAGTCGTGCCACCCTGCCAAGGTGATGCCTCCAAGGCGAGCGGTGGAAGTCATACTTAGAAGACAAGCTATCCCGCCGAGGTGATCAGTGAGGTCTCGACTGTAGTTAGTCGAACGAAACGTCTATAAACATGAGGTGGCCGGACGGAGTGACAACCACAAGGCGATCGGACGAGATCCCGACCACGATGTGGTCGGACAAAGTTATGACTACAGGGTGGTCAGATGGCTGTCGATGAAGACAACGGCTGGATGAAGTCCATGAAGCGCTGCTCCATCCCGCACCCTTCAGAAGTCTAGCGAAGACTGCGAGCCTGGCGAAGGCAACGTGAGGTCCAGCGGAGGCCCGCGAAGGCCAGACGAAGTCCGATGGAGATCATGCGCAGCTTGGCGGAGACAACGCGAGGCCCTACGGAGACCCACAGATAACGTGCGAAGACTGGTGAAGATCCGTGCAGAGCTTGCCAGAGGCAACGCGAGGTCTAGCGGAGGTTCGCGGTGGTCAAACGAAGTCCGACAGAGGTCATCCATAGTCTCCATGCGGAGATCGTGCGAAGCTCGGTGGAGGCAATGTGAGGCCCCGCAGAGACCCGCGGATACCGTGCGAAGACCGGCAAAGATCTGTGCGGAGCTCGGCGGAGGCAACATGAGGTCCAACGAAGACCCGCGAAGATCACGTGAAATTCAGCGAAGCAAAGACCCGCGGATGCCAGACAAAGTCCGGTAGAGGTCGTGCGCAGTCTCCACGTGGAGATAGTGCAAAGCTCAGTGGAGGTCATGCGCAGTCTCCGCACGGAGATCATGCAAAGCTCGGTGAAGGTCGTGCGAAGTCTCCGTGCGGAGATCGTGCGAAGCTCAGCAGAGGTCATGCACAGTCTCCGCGCGGGGATCGCACGAAGTCCAACAAAGCAGAGACCTGTGGAGGCTAGATGAAGTCCGACGGAGGCGACGTCTACGCGGAGTCCAGCAGAGATCACACGAAGTCTAGCAAAGACTGCGAAGCTCCGTAGAGGCCACGTGAAGTCCGTCAAAGACGGCATCCACGCGGGGCTCGGCGGAGTCAGCGTGAAGCCTTTAAGCGCATGCTCCATCCCCCACCCTTCGGACTCGCGTCGACGAAGCCCGCGGTTAGACGGACACCATGGCATGGTTGGACAAAGTCTGCGACCACAGCATGGTCGGACAAAGGTCTCCTACCCTTCAGACTTGATGTCGGCAAAGCCGGCGGTGAGACAAAGTCTTCAACGCGCGTACTCTGTCCCCCACCATTTGTACTAGTGTGAACGAAGTTGGTGACAGGGTGAAGTTGACGCGGGCACTGGACAAAGTCCCGACTACGATGCGGTCAGACAGAGACTACGACCACGGCGTGATCGGACAAAGTCTACGACCACGAGGTGGTCGAACGGACAACCACAGCGTGGTTGAATGAAGTCTGCGACCATGGTGTAGTCGGACGAAGGCCCCCCGTCCTTCAGACTTGATGTCGCCGAAGCCAGCAGTGGGACGAAGTCTTCGATGATCGCTCCATCCTCTACCGTTTGGATTGGCGTCGACGAAGTCGACAATGGGGCAAAGCTGACACGCACGCTAGATGAAGTCCCGACCACGATACGATCGGATAGAGTCTACGACCACGGCGTGGATGGACGAAGTCTACGACCACGGCATGGACGGATGAAGTCTACAACTGCGAGGTGATTAGATAGAGTGTACGACCATGGTGCGGTCGGATGGAGTCTACGACCACAGTGTGGTTGGGCGAAGTCTACGACCACGAGACTGTTGGACAGAGTATACGACCATGGTGTGGTCAGACGAAGGTTGCCTGCCCTTTGGACTTCATGTCGATGAAGTCAGTGGTGGGACAGAGTCTTCCACGTGCGCGCTCCGTCCCCCACCGTTCGGACTAGTGTCAACGAAGTCAGTAACGGACTAGCGTTAACGATGTCCTGACCGCGATGCAATCGAATGGTGTCTACGACCATGGCATGGTCGGATGAAGTCTACGTTCATGAGGCGATCGGTCGGACGACCACGTCATGGTCGGATGAAGGTCTCCCGCCCTTCGGACTTGATGTCAACGAAGCCGGTGGTGGGACGAAGTCTTCCACACACGTGCTCTATCCCCACCGTTCGGACTAGCGTCGACGAAGTCGGCGACAGGGCAAAGCTAACGCTCGCGCCAGATGAAGTCCCGACTGGGATGCGGTCGGACGGAGTCTACGACCATGGCGTGGTTGGACGAAGTCTAAGACCGCGAGGCGGTAGGACAGAGTGTACGACCACGGTGTGATCGGACGAAATCTACGATCGCGAGGTGGTCTGACAGACGACCGCGGCGTGGTCAGACGAAGTCTACGACCGCGAGGCGGTCGGACAGACGACCGCAGCGTGGTCAGATGAAGGTCCCCCATCCTTCGGACTTGATGTCGACGAAGCGAACAGTAGGACAAAGTCTTCGACGCACGTGCTCCGTCCCCCACCGTTCGTACTAACATCGACAAAGTCGGCGATGGGGCGAAGCTGACATAAATGCCAGACGAAGTCCTAACCACGATGCGGTCACCGGTAGGATTGTTCTGGAGGCCTGATGATGGAAGTGCCTCTTACCATCACCGGTCACCGCCGTGTCGCAGACAGAGGCCAGGCAGATCTTCCTGCAGTAACCGATGAACGCTGCGGGGGCCACATCGGGGGCGGTGATGGTACAGTACGCCAAGCTGTCGGTTTTGCAGATCCACCAAAGGTAGTTTTTCCTGCAGTTAGGATAGCATTGCCTGTAGCATTGACAGAACTCTGAGAGGCCAGCCACCTGCAGCTGGCTTGACAACAAGACGAGCACGTAGTAGACGGCAGCAACCGCCACTCTCTTCCCCTCCATTCTTCTCACTGCTGCATAGCCAAAGATTAAACATGCTGAATTCATTTGTCCTGAACAAGTGTCATGGAAAAGAATGTAGATGAAATCAAATGCACGGACAGTCAGGCTCAGAGCAATGAGATGCTTACCAACAATGGCTTCTTCAGAAACAAGGAAGAACTGATGAGACTTTTGGTGGTTCTCCTACTCAGTCTGTGGGGTAGCATTTGGATCATGCGGCGCCATATTTATAGCATCAGAATGAAGGGTCGGAGTCTTCTGCACTGCATGTTAGCTTTAATCTTGACTAAGTATTTCTTAGTAGTTTGCATTTTAGTTTTACGTATTCGAGTCGGCTGCCGTGCTGTTTTAGAAGTCAGAGTCCGTTTCAAAGTTTGGTTAGGAGTCTTTTAGGAATACGTAACGTATACGTATACCCGAGTCGTATTCTCACACGGTCTGTAACTTGTGTCCGAGTCTCATGCATATTATATCCTATATAAGCATGGAGGCAGCGCCTCTTGTAATCATCCGATCAAGCAGTGCCTTGCAGTATTACATTGATCAGAACAAGGCAGCTTGCAATCAATAAAAGGATCAGGCAGCGCCTAAACTTGTCTCGTGTATGAGTTTTGTGTCCCAAGTAATCATCGCGCTCTGCTGTGTTTTGCTAGAGTTATCTCGAGCGCAGAGCAGTTTTGCTGGAGTCTTCGCCCGATCAAAGCCGAGCTCGTAGATCGGTTCCAACAATTGGTATCAGAGCAAGGTTCGTGTACACCGTCATCTATGTCGTCTTCGAGCTCGTTGGAAAACGTCAACACCGATGGGGGCGTTCTGAAGATTGGCGATGGGAACGTGCCAAAGGCGTCGGCGCGTGAGGGCAGCATCTCCCTCCCGTATCCCATGCTCACGAGGAGCAACTACACGACGTGGGCCGTGAAGATGAAGGTGTTCATGCGCGCTCAGGGCGTGTGGACCGCAGTCGTGGATGAAGAGGTGAATGAGCGGCAAGATCAAATGGCGCTCGCGGCAATCTTCCTCGCGGTGCCGGAAGACATGCTACTGGTCCTAGCTGAGAAGGAGACCGCAAAGGAGGCCTGGAATACTCTGAAGGTGATGCATCTTGGTGCCGATCGCGTCAAGGAGGCGCGTGTACAAAACCTCATAAGCGAGTTTGAAAACTTGCGCATGAGGGACACCGAACAGATTGATGACTTCGCGATGAGGTTGACGACAATCGTCAGCAAGATACGAGGTCTAGGCGAAAAGATGGAAGAGGCCTACATCGTGCGGAAGTTTCTTCGTGCAGTGCCTAAGAAGTTCTCTCCCGTCGTCACCACAATTGAGCAATTCGGTGACATAAAAAAAATATGTCGATCGAAGAACTAATCGGGCGCTTGAAGACGCAGGAAGAGGGAGAACGTCGCTATGGCAACAACGACAGAGACGATGAGCACTTGCTCCTGACGCGCGCAGAGTGGGAGGCCCGATCGACAAAGTATGAAGGCTCCTCAGGTGGTTTTGATGGTGGCAGTGGACGTCGATACCGACGAATTGATAAGGCAAAAGTAAGGTGTTTTAATTGTAATGATTATGGACATTTTGCTTCAGAATGTCAGAAACCCAACAAGAGGGAGAAAGCGCAGACACATCTCATCGAGGCAGATGCCGACGAAGAACCAGCGCTACTCTAAGCAAGTCAAGATTAAGGGGGAGATTGTTAGCTTTAATCTTGACTAAGTATTTCTTAGTAGTTTGCATTTTAGTTTTACGTATTCGAGTCGGCTGCCGTGCTGTTTTAGAAGTCAGAGTCCGTTTCAAAGTTTGGTTAGGAGTCTTTTAGGAATACGTAACGTATACGTATACCCGAGTCGTATTCTCACACGGTCTGTAACTTGTGTCCGAGTCTCATGCATATTATATCCTATATAAGCATGGAGGCAGCGCCTCTTGTAATCATCCGATCAAGCAGTGCCTTGCAGTATTACATTGATCAGAACAAGGCAGCTTGCAATCAATAAAAGGATCAGGCAGCGCCTAAACTTGTCTCGTGTATGAGTTTTGTGTCCCAAGTAATCATCGCGCTCTGCTGTGTTTTGCTAGAGTTATCTCGAGCGCAGAGCAGTTTTGCTGGAGTCTTCGCCCGATCAAAGCCGAGCTCGTAGATCGGTTCCAACACTGCATTCTTTCAGAAGCCTTTCCAAAGATCAGAATGAAAACTGAGTTTCTCTGTTCACTTCCGCCAGGAGAACCGCTTCGTCGTTCAAATTGTACGTGTCAAATTTGTATTATTCTGTTCAGTTTCTACTTTAACAAAGAGGAGTGACACACAAGCTTGCGACTCTCGGCCTCAGGGGCTCGTCTATCAAAGAAAGATGAATTGTGTGTTAGCAATTGCACGGCAGCATACATTGAGAGGTTGGGACTCAATGTATATGGTCAGAGAAGAATATTACCAATTTGTCATACAGGCCATTCATACCAATACGACGAGTTCTGAAAGTTGATAGGAATGATACCAATGCTTAGGGGAGGGAATACAGCTGCAACCTAGGCATGAGAATATCAGCCATAACCTTGATGGAATCTTCCAACCTTAGTTCATATGGGGGTAAACACCGTCAAGACGATGGCCGGGCGGCGTTGGCTAGATAGAGAGAGAGGGGAGACTGTAGATGAGGATGACTTTATTATTTCTTTGCTTCGTTCTAATAGCATGCAGCAGCCCTTTATATAGATGGACTTCCCATAACAGATAGAATTTAATCTTAATTGTATCTCTAACAAATAGAAACTAATATCATATCTCTAATAGATAGAAACTAATGTCTAACTTAAATAGAAATTAATCTCTGCTTCCTAATAATGAACCGACTGGATTCAACGCGTGGCGACAGCGGCCCGCGCGCACGGAGATGGATGGCGACCTGCTCCCACGGAGCGGCGGCGGCGGCGGCCCTAAGCAGCGGCGCTTGGCGGCTGCCCGAGACGGCGCGGCGACCCCCAGCGGAGCGCGGCACGGCGTCGGCAGGAGGCGGCAGTGGCGGCTCCCACGTGCTCGGCCCGAGCGGGACGGCGGCGCACGTGCGGAAAGCGGCGGATCCCGCACGGCGGCGGCGCATGCGGCCCGAAGCTGCGCGACGGCGGCGGCGGGCGGCACCCGAAAAGCAACGCCGGCGGCGGCGCAGTCCGACGGTGTTGCGGCCGGCGGACGTCCTCAAGGTCCTCCTCGGTCTGGCGCTGTAGAACCGGATGGATGGCGCCGGTTGCGCGCAACAGGGTCACGTACAGTGTGATCATGGGCGGGCTGAGCAAGCGCGGCATGTCGGGGGATGCGCTCAAGATGTTCGACGAAATGCTCAAGAAGAGATCGTGCCCAGTGTGAAGCTCTTCGCAGTCCTGCTCTCGTCCCTGTGTAAGGCAGGGAAGATGGAGGACGTTGGGCGGATGATGCGGTCATGGAAGGAGAAGGGGTGCCCGCCGGACGAGGCAACGAATTGATCAGTGGTGGCGCATAGGCGTCGCTTTGTGGTTTCTTCAGTGGCGGTCATTGTAGGGAGCGACTCGTCGTAGAATTCAAGGGTGGCTATGCCATGGCCTTGAGGCGCGCAGATCCCCAGTGGGTTGGTGGCGGTCTATTTTGTGAGTGGGTAGTACGTGGGGTGCTGGGTGCTGGCGAAAGCCTTACCGGTGATCTTACCGGTCTCGACAACGATGACGTCTTCGGACGCCATTTTCCTTCCTGGAGGTGTTGTCATGGTGCCCCATAGCCCTCATGTTTACTTGATCTCCAGGTGAAAACCTTGCCTCGGTGAGGCGGGCGGCGTCGGCGACTCTCGTCGCCTCCTTGGAGGCGTCGTCTCGGAGGTCCTTCTTCACGCACAGTAGACCGAAGGTTAGAGGGCACGGTCGGAAAAGGATAGGGGATTGGTTGAAAATAAGGACGGAGAAGAAGTTATGAAGCTTATTCTTTCTAGCTTTTTTATAGTCCTTAAGCTTTATTTCTTGTTGTTGTATGCTCCTCAGGTTTTGAGGAATTGAGCCTAAGAGCTCGTGTATCTGTTGGCTGTGTATATCCCTCGTGGATATAGAGGCCGGATTTTATATCCTTTATCTAAAAAATGACACTTCCCAATGAAATCTGACTACTAATCTAGGAAAAGTTAGCTCGTGCAACAATGACAACATATTATCACAGGCATTTAGCTTGTTGGAAACGTAGTAGAGAAGTTGATGCTACATGCATGAATCATCAGTTGAGCAGAACCACCAAACCTAACTCTCGTTTTTATTGTTTGTGCTGAACAATCCATATATAGTTACTGACTAGGGAGGGTAAGGTACCTGTCGGTTGCAATTTGCTGATCTGATTAATTTCAAGTGTGTAATTGTGTTAGTTAACCTTGCTTAATCAGAAACGGAAGAGCAAACAGCTTCAATCTGTTTGATCATTGTAAATCACTAATGGCAGATCTCACTCAATCTATACTCTGTTAAACATAACTGAACAAAGTTGTGTAAACCCTTTTAGAATAGTCATTTTGAAGCTTTCTTATGCAATGAGATTTTTTTATTACAATTGTGACAAGGATCAAAACACTTAATTAAATTGAGCTTTTTTCTTTTGGTTCTAGCTGTCTGGATTCTGGAGCATCATCTCTCGCGGTACAATATACAAAAGACTGCAGCACTGCATAGGATCAGGTAAAGTTGACTTGATCGATCTTAAAATCAATCTGATATGTTGAGTTAAATAGTGCTTATTGTTCTTAAGATGGATCCTTTATTTTTAGAGGGATGGATCCAGTATTCCACTATGTCGTGTGATTTTCTTTGCAGTAAATAACTACCTAAATTCTCAAGTATATAGCCAACGGACTTGTTAAAGCCCTGTTAGTCTTGCATACCAGCTCGTGTAGTCATGTGGGAAAAACCTTGAATGTGGTGGATAAATGGTCTCAGATCTTCCAATTTTTTCTGATAATAGTTCACAAAGAGTGGGGATCACAAGAGGCAAGATTAGCAGCTGTTTCGTGTTGCACATTCTAGGTGTCACTTCGCACCAAAAGGAAATACAGTAATTTTATGAACTTGTTGTACAAGTTTGAAATTGGTTAAACATTTGCACGGGCTAATTCTTTTATTTTAGTTATCATCCCGCATCACTGTTTAACACCCTAATCCCGTGTTCAACCAGCTCTTCAAAGGTACTTGGCGTATTGGCCCCAGTTCTTGGTGCAGTCATCTACACAAGCTGCGGCGCCACCAGTTGCCTCTGCAATTGCACCACCATCGGATCAGAAAAAGAGCAAAACGCCAATTCTATCGATGCTCATGAGACCCATAAAAAAATGAATGGAGCAATGCAAGTTTGTCCTCTCACCGGTCGCCGCCGTGCCGCAGATGGAGGTCAGGCAGATCTTGCTGCAGTCGGCCGCCGACGTGGGGGCGTCCACCTTGGCCTTGTTGGGGCTGCAGTCATCGAGGCACTTGAGCACGCAGAGCCCCACAGGCAGGTGTTTCCTGCAGTCAGGGTAGCATTGCTTGTAGCAAGCGCAGAATTTTGACATGGCAGCCACCTGTTGCAGCTGGCCTGACAGCAACATGAGCATGCACAAGGCAACAATGGCTGCTGCTCTCTTTCCCTCCATTCTGTTGGATGTTGATCTAGGCCAAACGGCCGGATGAGGAGGACGTGGGCTCACCCCACGTCTAAGCGCCCTGATGGGGGGGCTAACCGATTATGGTTACGGTCCCCCGTTGCGCAGCGCCATATAAAAGGTTAGGAGCTCCGGCCTCTCCGTGTGGACGTCGTTCCTGTGAAGAGCCAAAACTCCCGAACAAACCCTAAGTTCTACCCGATCTACTGTGCGCTGTTAGCAACGGGAAGACCGTCGCCGCCGCTACTGCAGGACGCCGCCGGGGACGCTCCGACCTTCACCGACCTCTACCTCACGCCTGCATCACGCAGGCACGGGTCTTCGCTCAAATGGCGTTCATCGGCGACCGTGAGTCTCCCGACCCCTCTAACCCTAGGTGTTCTAGTGATGGACTAGTGGCTTTATGTGATGACATGCATGATGATTAAGGAACCTAACATTTGGTATCAGAGCCACTCTAGTCTACCTGGAACCCTAGTGCATTTTTTTGTGTTAGGGATTAGGATGTTCTTGGGCTCGGGTAGCAATTAGAAGGAGGGGATTCGAAACCCTAATAGAAACTCTAATGAAATTCCCCAAAATATTGATGTATCCCGAATCCTAGAATCCCAAATCATGATGAACCCTGAGTTTTTCCCCCAAATCCCTCCCACCCGAATCAAGATCAAGAACAAAAAAAAAGGGTCGGTAAAGGGAGTCCTTACGGGCGCGCCGCCGCTCCCCGGGCGATGCCGCCGCCGCCGCTGCTCCTTCGGGCGCCGCCGCCGCTCCCCGGGCGATGCCGCTGCCGCCGCTTCTTACGGTCGCCGCCGCCGAGAGCCGCGCCTCCCGCCGCGCGCCCCGCGCGCTCCGCCGCCGCTTCGCGGGAGCAGGGCCGGCCGCCGCCGCCACATCTTCCCCATGGCGTCGCCCCTCCCGTTGGCGCCGCCTTGCGCGCCGAGCACGGGCGCTGCCGCGCCGCCATTCCCCGCGCGCGAGCTGCTGCCGCCGTCGCCGTCCATTTTTTTTTGCGGGCGCAGGGGAGCCGAATGGTTTCTAGGGTTAGGGATTTTGGGGACAGCCGGCCGCCCGCGGTTTTGTTCACGCGAACTTTCCTCCGAGCCGTCGGATCCTGATGGATGGCCGAGATCGGGCAGGCTCTAATGGGCCGACTGGGTTTGCTGATGACCTGCGGGGGCTTTTGGGCCGTGCGGGCGCGCGATTTTTAGGCCCGCGTGGGATTTTCTTTCGGCCGTGGGCTGCACGTTTATGGCTAAATGCTATTGCACAGCAGTGCATTATTTTATGTATTTCAACATATATTTCATGCACATACTTAGGCATATATACATGAAATTTATGATGTATTCTTCAGGCTGTTGAGGTTTTTTCAGTATGTATATTTTCATGTATTTATGGTACATCTCATGTTTAATTAATGATGTCTCTTATGAAATTATTAACGGATAATGTTGCTAAGCTGCTGAAAATTATTATGCATTTTTTCCGCTGCGTAATGTTCTGCCCCTAATTGAATGGAACCAACGGGAAATTCAATTGGAGGGCTGTATTTAATTTTACATGCTATTACATTTTGACCAACGTTAATTGTAATTGCATGTACTCAATTATGTTTATTTTATTCATGCTATTACTCTTTGACCAACGTTAATTGTAATTGCATGCAATAATTTATGTTAAATTTTTCGTTTCTGCCCAACGGTGATGCGAAAAATTCTTATGAGCATGTTGTTAATCATACCAACGTAAGATTAATTTTCATGCAAATTAATTATGCATTTTTCCTAATGTAAATTTTAAAATTTTTTCAGCTGCTTCTGTTTCCGCTCATGTAAATGCTATTGAGCCACTTAATGGTAGTAACTTCCAGAAATGGAAGTTCACACGACGACTTTTCAGCTCTTGGATCTGGACTACGCGTTCAGATTCGATGAGCCTGTCGCTCCTACTGAAGGGGAGGACAATTATGATGACAAAATGAAGGAATATAAAGCTAATGCTGAGAAGTGGGAGCGGTCTAACCGTGTTTCACTTGCTGTGATGAAAAACTCTATCAGTGAGGCCATAAGGGGAGCAATCCCTGAAAAGGAAAGGGTAAAGGACTATTTGTCCTCCATCGAGGATCACTTTAAGGGGTCCTCTAAAGTTTATGCTACCACACTGATGCACAGGCTCATGAACACCAAGTACAATGGTACTGGAAATGTTCGTGAGCACATTATGACAATAATCAATATTGCTGCCAGACTCAAGACAATGGACATGGCTATTTCTGATGGTTTTGTTGTCCATTACATTATGATGTCTCTTCCCAAGCAATTTGAAGCTTTCAAGGTGAACTACAACACCATTAAGGACAAGTGGACCATGAGCGAGTTGATCGCTAATGTTTCACAAGAGGAAGAGAGGCTCAAGGCTGAGGGGGCTACTGATTTTGTGAATCAAGTCGGCTCCTCAAATAAGGCTGGTCCCTCTAGAAGTAGAGGTGGCTACAAAGGAAAGGGAAAGAAGGAGCAAACCTACTCCCCTTATCAGAAGCCACAGAAGCCACAACACCCACAGCATCCTAAGGCGCCTAAAAACGCTTTAGGACCTGGGAGCTCAAATGAACAGAAGAAAAGTGGTGAATGTTACTTTTGTCAGTCGAAGGACCATTTCAAAGATGATTGTCCTGGATGGCTGAAATGGCTCGCCAAGAAAGGTACTTATGAAATCACTTTTGTTGATGAAGCATTTTATGCTGATTTTCCTATAAATTCTTGGTGGATTGATTCTGGTGCCACTGTGCACGTTACGAATTCATTGCAGGGATTCCATATGTTGAGAAGTCTCAGAGGGGAAAGAAGCCTTAGAGTGGCTAATGGGATGGAAGCCGAAATTCAAGCTATTGGATCGGTTTCTTTAGTTTTGAATAATGGTTTTGTAATGAAACTTAATGATGTTCTTTATGTTCCCTCGATGAGAAGAAACTTGATTTCCATTTCATTATTAGATAATGATGGATATTCTTGTAATTTTGGACACGGAATGTGTTTGATTTATTTTAATAATGATAATGTTGGTCGTGCCATCCGACACGACAAGCTTTATATGTTATCCCTGCAAGATTCTCCTATATCCATGAATGTATGTGATGTGAATAAAAAGCGCAAGCGAATTGATGAGACTTCGTCGAAATTGTGGCACTGTCGTTTGGGCCACATTTCGAGGGGGAGAATTGAACGTCTCATTAAAGAAGAAATTCTCCACCCTTTAGACTTTAATGATTCGGATAATCATTGCCTCGATTGTATCAAAGGCAAGTATGTAAAGCAAATAAAGAAAGGTGCTACTCGAAGCACAGGGATTTTGGAATTAATTCATACCGACATATGTGGTCCTTTCCCTGTGACATCAGTGGATGGTTATGATTCTTTTATTACGTTCACTGATGATTACTCACGTTATGGCTATATCTATCCTATTAAAGAGAGATCGGAGGCACTTGATAAATTTAAGATATTTAAGGCTGAAGTTGAAAATCAGCACAATCTAAAGATTAAAGTAGTGCGCTCGGATCGTGGGGGAGAGTATTATGGGCGACACGCAACTTATGGGCAAATTCCTGGTCCTTTTGCCAGGTTTCTACAAGAAAATGGTATAGTCGCCCAGTATTCAATGCCTGGTGATCCCCAGCAAAATGGAGTTGCGGAAAGAAGAAACCGCACACTTATGGACATGGTTCGAAGTATGTTGAGCTACTCCACTTTGCCTGTAAAGTTATGGATGGAAGCATTAAAGACTGCTGCACATATACTCAATCGGGTTCCTAGTAAATCGGTGCCTAAAACACCTTATGAATTATGGACTGGGAGAAAACCTCCATGTGTGGGGTTGTGCAGCTGAAGCTAAAATATTTAATCCACATATTGGGAAATTAGATCCCAAGACTGTGAGTTGCCATTTTATTGGCTACCCTGACAGGTCTAAAGGGTACCGATTCTATTGTCCAGATCGTACCACAAAATTTGTAGAAACAAGACACGCTGTGTTCTTGGAAAATGATGGCATCAGTGGGGACTTGGATCCCAGGAAAATTGATCTTGAGGAGAAACGGATTTATGTTGCTTCACCGCTAATCCGACAGACTGATTTTCCTGTGCCCCAAGTGGTTGTGCCCATAGTTGATCCTGTAGTTGCAACTCCTGTTGCATCTCCAGTTAATTCTGTGGCTACTCCTTCTGTTGAGGGCTCTGAAAATACAAGTGCAATACCTAATGCTGAGCCTTCACAGCCCTCTGTGACAATTAATGAACAATCTGATGAGCCTACTAATGAACCTGTCAGGAGATCACAACGAATGAGGAGATCTGCTATCCCAAGTGATTATGAGGTTTACTTGAATGAGGATGATCTTGGGAAGACAGATGATCCTAGCTCTTATAAGGAAGCAATGAAAAATAAGGATTCATCTAAATGGCTAGATGCCATGAAAGATGAGATTGAGTCTATGGGCGCTAATGACGTATGGGACTTAGTGGAAATTCCTAATGGAGCCAAAACAGTAGGCTGCAAATGGGTCTACAAGACCAAGCGTGACTCCAAAGGGAATATCGAAAGGTTTAAGGCGAGACTTGTAGCAAAAGGGTTTACGCAAAGAGAAGGCATTGACTATAATGAAACCTTTTCTCCTGTCTCAACTAAAGATTCATTTAGAATAATAATGGCGCTCACAGCACATTTCGATTTAGAGTTGCACCAAATGGACGTTAAGACTGCATTCCTGAATGGAGACTTGTATGAAGACGTTTACATGACACAACCGGAAGGTTTTGTTGTGGAAGGCGAGGAACATTTAGGATGCAAGCTAAGGAAATCCATATATGGCCTGAAGCAAGCTTCTAGGCAATGGTACCTTAAGTTTGATGAAGTCATAAGGAAATTTGGATTTAAGGAGAATAATGTTGATAATTGTACATATGTTAAGTTCAGGGGGAGTAATTACACCTTCTTAATTCTTTATGTGGACGATATATTATTGGCCAGCAGCAGTGTGGACATGCTGCGGGAAACTAAAAGATTTCTCTCGTCCAATTTTGATATGAAGGATCTCGGTGAAGCATCTTATGTTCTTGGTATTGAAATTCACCGAGATAGGTCCAAAGGAACATTAGGTTTATCACAAAAGGCATACATTGACAGAGTACTAAAGAGATACAATATGCATAAATGCTCTGCCTCGCCTGCTCCTATTGTTAAGGGCGATAAGTTTGGGAAATTTCAATGCCCAAAGAATGACTATGAATCTGATCAGATGAAGGCTATACCTTACGCTTCTGCTGTCGGAAGTATTATGTATGCTCAAGTATGTACGCGCCCTGATTTAGCTTTTGTTACCGGGATGCTTGGCAGATATCAGTCAAATCCAGGACCGGACCACTGGAAAGCCGTTAAGAAAGTCCTGCGCTATATGCAAGGCACTAAAGGTCACATGCTCACATATAGAAAATGCGATAACCTTGAGGTTGTCGGTTATTCTGATGCTGATTTTGCGGGGTGTAAAGACACTAAGAAGTCCACATCAGGTTATATTTTCACCCTCGCAGGAGCAGCAATATCATGGAAAAGTGTAAAGCAAACACTTACTGCATCGTCGACAATGCAGGCTGAATTTGTGGCATGTTATGAGGCTACCGGGCATGCTGTATGGCTTAAGAACTTTATCCCGGGATTGAGAGTGGTAGACAGCATTTCTAGACCACTCATTATGTACTGCGACAATCAACCCGCAGTTTTCTATTCGAGTAACAACAAGTCAAGTGCAGCTGCCAAGCACATTGACATAAAGTATCATGTTGTGAAAGATAGAGTCCAGGATCAAACAATTAAGGTTGAGCATATTGGAACTAAATTTATGCTTGCGGATCCGCTCACAAAAGGCTTACCACCCAGTATTTTTCGTGATCATGTTGCCGGCATGGGTTTATTGGAGAGCCTGTGATCCTGGAATAAGAGGACCATATAAAGTAACCAACTCCCATGAAGTATTATGTTATCCAATCGATATAGAATGAAACACTATAAGTACTGATGTCCAGCAGTATTTAATTGACTGTTGTGACGCATTACTTTGGTGTGAACTTTTATTGAGAGAGGGCTTATGATGTTTAGCCTTACGATCAAGGGGGAGAATGTTGGATGTTGATCTAGGCCAAACGGCCGGATGAGGAGGACGTGGGCTCACCCCACGTCTAAGCGCCCTGATCGGGGGGGCTAACCGATTATGGTTACGGTCCCCCGTTGCGCAGCGCCATATAAAAGGTTAGGAGCTCCGGCCTCTCCGTGTGGACGTCGTTCCTGTGAAGAGCCAAAACTCCCGAACAAACCCTAAGTTCTACCCGATCTACTGTGCGCTGTTAGCAACGGGAAGACCGTCGCCGCCGCTACTGCAGGACGCCGCCGGGGACGCTCCGACCTTCACCGACCTCTACCTCACGCCTGCATCACGCAGGCACGGGTCTTCGCTCAAATGGCGTTCATCGGCGACCGTGAGTCTCCCGACCCCTCTAACCCTAGGTGTTCTAGTGATGGACTAGTGGCTTTATGTGATGACATGCATGATGATTAAGGAACCTAACACATTCGTCTTACTGCTGTACAATCAGACAGGTTCACACAGATTAGAGTAATTTCACCTTTGCCCAGTGATGTTTGATGAAGGAACGTATATAAATGAAATCAAATGGACAGAGAGTAATAAGATGTTTACCTATGTGTTTTTGAGGAGGAGGAGAGAATTGGGAGACTACGTTTTTTTGGTGATGGCTCGGTGTAGTAGCCTTCTGATCATGTGTCCCTTATATGTAGCATCGCAGTGAAGGAGTAGTCACTGCATTCTGGTTTGCGAATCGGTGGTTAATGGTAACAAGTGATTTATCCTTGCAAAAGCCTTCCAAGATTATTCAGATTTGGTTAACCTCCCCAAAATGAAAAGATATTGTCCCGTATATCCCGTATTCCCGTTGATTGAAAGATAGAAATATTTCATGCATTGGGAGTCTTTATTTTCTTCCTAATTTTATGACATTTCTTGTCAATCTGCTTGAATCCCTTCCTTTATTTTTACAGGTTGGATAATGTCAAAGATCTGCATGCCGTTCATTTGGAGTTGAAATGCATAACGTTGTTATATCTAGTGCGAAAGTGTATTGTCGGTGTATCTGCTCGAGACCGGCACCGGCCAATACACGGGAAGACGGCCGTAAGCCGCGGCGGCCAGAAGTAGCATTGTGGGTTTCGTCAAGGAGTAGAAGTAATGGAGATGATGAGTAGCCTATGTCGTTTTGTTTATATAGATGGGCATGATTTTTGAATTTTTGGTACAAATAATCCATTTTTTATTCGAAATTACAGAAATATACCCGCGGGAATTTTTTTTACAAAAATAGGCTCCAGTCGCCCAATGGTTGAGCGACTGGAGCCTTTCGCCCAACCAGCGGACGACACAATAGCTGTCGCTCTACCCTCGGGCGACTGCATCTAGTCGCCAATCGCCCAATGGATGGGTGACTACACTCAGGGGCCGACAAAACCGTATGTACCGATCGTTTTATATACTGATGCAATATAAACAACTAGTCTGAAAAGATAAAATGACAAAATTCTATATGGCTTATATATACTCATTGGAAAGGTTTCGACGAGATCTACAACTTTTCAGTTGAAGAAAAATCCAAATTCCGAAGGGAAGAACAAGAAAAAGGGAAAAATAGAAAGAAAAAAATTGCGACGCAGGTTTAGGTCCAAAGATAGCCGATTTTCAGGGTCTTGGAGGGCGACAAGTGCAAGCAGGTCGTTATTTTTGGATCGGGCTCGTCATTAGCTTTCCAACGAGTATAAAAACGTCGAAAACGGACACCGTATGCAAAAGTTATGCCCGTTTTACTGAAGGTGTGTCGGAAACGGACTCGAATTCGTTTCGGCCTCAATTGAAACTGCTATAACTTTTGATCTCATGGCCGAAATTGCTCAACTTTTTTTCTGGAGGCTTTTGGATGTATGAAGAACATCTCCACCAATTTTCACTATTTTTGGCGAAGGTTTGATGCACTTTCTAAATTTCGGCAAAATAGACTCTTTCCTCTCTTTTTTCTCTCAGGGACCTGAGTGCAGTCGCCCATGGGAGGGCGACTGGATGAAGTCGCCCAACGGTGGGGCGACTGCAATTAATCGCCCAACGGTTGGGAGATTTTCCAGTTGTCGCTGCTGGGTTGGGCGAAAGGCTCCAGTCGCCCAATGGTTGGGCGACTGGAGCCTATTTTTTAAAAAAATTTCCCGCGGGTATATTTCTGTAATTTTGAATAAAAAAATGGATTATCCGTACAAAAAATTCCATGATTTTTAGGGTATGACTTATGATTTTTAACAACAGATTGTTAATTTAATAAATAGTAATTATTGAGAGAAACTAAAAACCAATAAAAACATGGGCATTTTCCCTGTAAGAGTCTGTCAATATCAAAGAAAATGGGATGCTCTTTTTTTTTAAAAAAAAAGGAAGACAGAAAGGAAGGAAACGGGACCGCAAACAGCAAAAGTAGGGCATATCTATTATTCATGGAGTTTCAGCCATTTTTCTTAGCTCTTGATGAAGATTAACCCATCGTATCACTTCCCTCAATATAAAACCACGCCCCTCACCTTTAGGAAAATATTTAAACGAAGAATCATTCTATCCTTGACAAAAAAAATTAAGTTCCATGAATATTCCTACAAAATACAAAAACAAAATACGTCTAACCTAGATAAAAATAAAGTAGTGAACCACTACAAATACGAAAACAAATAATACAATAAAAATCTGCTAAACTCGCATATTACCTACCACTGCAACTTTATACTTAGTATTATGTAATTTTATATGAATGAAAGATAAAGAGTTGGGGTTTTTTTTTGCTATGGCTTATAGTTTATGACTGAAATTTTTGAATTCTGGACTGTTCGTAAGAGGCAGTACATAGAGAAAAATAATCATATATGATTTTAACTAGTACAGCTAAACTCGGTACAATTTATACCACAACCTATTTATAGACTCCACCTTGAAAAATATACCATTTAAAAACTAGTTACTATAGCAACAAACTAAAAAGCCAAAGTCTAAGTGATGCCAAACTCACCTAAAAAATGTCAATTAGATACTAAAATTTAACAAAACTACCAACAAAATTATCTGCCGAGATTAGGTGCATTGTCATTTTAGCAGCATGGTAAGCTCAAGATTAAGTGCTCGCCATGCCTGTTTTTTTTTTGTCTTTTTTTTTACTTTTAGCTTTAGTTTTTCTAAAAGTTGAAATAAGTGGGATGATTTTTCTGAACGATTTCTTGAAGCTGCTTCTAGAAACGACTTTTAAACTCAAAACCATATGTACGGTCCGCATCGATATTTTTATCGCCTTAAAAATATAGCCAAAAACTATTAACTGTAATATAAAAGAATATGCCATAGTGATACGAAACACATTAATATACGGTCGCCTCGTCATGCTTGCAATACCATAATGGGACTGTCCCATGCTAGGACGAGTACAGACGAGACGAGAGGCAAGCCACAGGTGCGATTCCGTACGTGCATCCTTGGGTAAAAATCTCTATCAGTGCACTCATCAACATCAAAATGAGCTAGCTTGTAATTTCTCTGTTTGCCCTAAAAGATAGTAAGCTAGAAACCAATCTGTTAGAAACCATAAGGAAAAATTAACAAAGATGATCACAAACAGGAGACACAAATTTGAACATAAAAAACCCTTGCAGAAAAAAACTGCATATATATAAAGATGAAAATCACTGTATATGAAAAATTACAAGCACAAAACTATTTGGTACATCTTAACCATACGACTACATTAGTACCGACATGGCGCACCTGCCAATATGTTAGAAACCATAAGGAAAAAATAACAAAGATGATTACAAACACGAGACACAAATTTGAACATAAAAAACCCTTACAGAAAAAAACTACATATATATAAAGATGAAATTCACTGTATATGAAAAATTACAAGCACAAAACTATTTGGTACATCTTAACCATACGACTACATTAGTACTGGCATGGCGCACCTGCCAATATGTTAGAAACCATAAGGAAAAAATAACAAAGATGATCACAAACATGAGACACAAATTTGAACATAAAAAACCCTTGCAGAAAAATACTACATATATATAAAGATGAAAATCATTGTATAAAAAAATTACAAGCACAAAACTATTTAGTACATCTTAACCATACGACTACATTAGTACTAGCATGGCGCACCTGTCAATATGTTAGAAACCATAAGGAAAAAATAACAAAGATGATCACAAACACGAGACACAAATTTGAACATAAAAAACCCTTGCAGAAAAAAACTACATATATATAAAGATGAAAATCACTGTATAAAAAAATTACAAGCGCAAAACTATTTGGTACATCTTAACCATACGACTACATTAGTACCGGCATGGCGCACCTGCCAATATGTTAGAAACCATAAGGAAAAAAATAACAAAGATGATCACAAGCAGGAGACACAAATTTGAACATAAAAAACCCTTACAGAAAAAAACTACATATATATAAAGATGAAAATCACTGTATATGAAAAATTACAAGCACAAAACTATTTGGTACATCTTAACCATACGACTACATTAGTACTGGCATGGCGCACCTGCCAATATGTTAGAAACCATAAGGAAAAAATAACAAAGTGGATCACAAACACGAGACACAAATTTGAACATAAAAAACCCTTGCAGAAAAAAACTACATATATATAAAGATGAAAATCACTGTATAAAAAAAATTACAAGCGCAAAACTATTTGGTACATCTTAACCATACGACTACATTAGTACCAGCATGGCGCACCTGTCCAGCTTGGACATGGTTCCAAATTTAGGTCATACTTTAATATTGCCATCAATCCCACCGTCGGCTGCGAAAAATCTAGTTCGAAATAATGTAGATATAAACAAACACGAAATAAAATAGAGTTGAGTCATACCAATAAGTGGCTAGCTTGTAATTTCTCTGTTTGCTCTAAAAGATGGTATCTAGAAACCAATGTTTCAGGTGCAACCAGATCATGCAGTTCCCACCATAGAACATTCGACCGCCTCATGGGCTCCTGAGGGCAATCCATGGCCTTCTTGCCGTTTTTCTAATATATAAACTGAGTGTCGACCATATATCTATGCTAATATAAAAAACATCAGTTTAGTTAAACCTTTTGCCACCAAGCAAAGTTAATACTCCCCTCGTAACGGTTTGATCAACTAAATATAATGACTATTAATGCAATTTGATCCTATCATCTTGATATCTAAACCGTTGACTCAAATCATTCAACGATTCCTGTTGCAAGTTAGTCCTACCGCCCACCTCTTCAATTCCTGATCCTAACCGTGACCCTCACCCTATTCTCATCGCAATCTCTGCCTTTGCCCACCTCCTCTACACCCTTACTGACCTCGAGCTCCCCCACCTCCTCTGCCCCCGTGCCACCCCACTTTGCCCCCAAGTCGGTCCCCTTGTGACACCCCGACCCATGTTGTCCCATGTGTGTGTGCACATGAATTTCTGTGTTAGTCCCACCTTACTAGCTTACCTTGAGAAGCACTTACATATAAGCATAGGAGTTTCAATGGTAGCACCCCCGGTTAACCGTTTTGCGTGAAGCGAGGACGAAAGTGCAAACAAGTTGCTACGTGTGTGTGGCCTATCCATAATGTGGTTAGATCTGAGCCAATTTGGACCCTAGGGCGTTACACCCCTACTCCACCTCCCCATATTGAGCCGCTTTGCCCACCTCCTCCGCCCCGGTGCTACCCCACTGATGAGGACATCCTTTCCATGCATACAACCATGCCGACTCCATATCAAACTGAAACTATGATACAAGGACCAATGACTAGAGCGCGAGCACGTCAGCTTAACCATCAGGTGAATGCGTTCCTAAGTTTGCATACAAATGTTTCAAAGAATGGAATACTACTTAATTCTTGTGATGATTTAATTGTCCTTAGGAACCATGGGGAAGAACCACATGAGCTCAAGTATAGAAGTGGAACCGTCAAGCGCAAACCAAGTCCTGTTCACGAGTTTGACTCGGATTCGGCCTTGTTGACAGCGCCTACTTCAAACGGCCGTAACTTTTGATCCAGAAGGTTTCTCAGGGCCCATGAGTACTTGTTGGAAAGATCTTGAAGTCTACTTTCAGATGGATCCGGCCTCACCTCCAAATTCCATCCGAGTCGACCAGAAACTGCAAAACAATTCACGTCGCTTTTCCAGTCCGAGTCAAAGTGGGCCTTGGGCCTTGTAATTCGAGTCCTATTCGGCTTCCTTGTGTTTTGGCCGACCCTTCACCTTCCGTGACCCTTAAATAGGCAGCCGCACCCTCTTCTAGGGTTTGGGTTTTGTTTAGACTAAGTTAGCTTTTGCTGCTTTGCCTTGTACTCGCGCGTGTCGGCTAGACCGCCCGAATACTTGTCTTCGGAACCCCACTGTTTTCCTGATTCAGATTGAATCTTACATCGTTATTTGCAATTGAGTTGCTGTTCATCTTGTTCTTGCTTGTTCTTCGATTGCTTGCAGGAACGAGAACCCTCGTGGTTAGGTTGATCGTGCGCCGACAAGGTCACGAACAATCTCTGGAGTTGGTGTATCGATCGCTAAGGCGCAACGTCCTTGGATGGTTGTAGTCGGGTCGTCAACGTCACCTCCTTCCCCAATCGAATCTACCACTCTCATCGAAAGATCGGGACCCCTAGTCCTATCAGTTGGTATCAGAGCTCAAGGTTGATCGGTGAGAGATCTTATCTAGTCTTTGCAATTTTTTTTACCTACAGTCCAGAAAACCCAAAAAAAAAATAGTAGATCTATTCCCCAAAATCCGAAACAATTTGTGCCTTTATCTATTGCTGCATAGTCTTTGTTTGTTGAGTCTTCGGTTGCATCGTCGTGTCCTTTGCTGGTCTTAGTGTCTAGTTCCTTTAGAGTTTCGAGTTCTGTTCACGATTTGGTCTCACCGCTGTAGTTAGATCCGAACTGCCACGGTGGGGGAAGGAAAGGAGGAGGACTCGATTTCTAGGGAGGCTTTGCCCTAGTTGGTTTCGGAGTAGGCCACGATCTCAGAGTTGGTTTCGGAGTAGGCCACAATCTCAGAGTTGGTTTCGGAGTAGGCCACAATCTCAGAGTTGGTTTCGGAGTAGGCCACAATCTCAGAGTTGGTTTCGGAGTAGGCCACAATCTCAGAGTTGGTTTCGGAGTAGGTTTCAACCGCGTCGTGTGTTAAAAAAAAAAGAGTGAAAAAAAAAAGGAAGAAACAGGCAGCCGCATTTAAAAGAGCCGCGGCCAAAAAAAAAAAAAAAAAAAAGAGGAGAGAGAAATAGCTAACTTTTGCATACGACCTCCGATTGAGGCGATTCTTGATCCGTTGGAAAGGAAATCAAAAGATAGAGCTAAAAAAAACGAAGTCTGGAAAAACTGGAGATTTCAGATCCGCGTAAACCACCAGGCACATACGCGGCAGCTTCGACCCCAAAAAACATCGTTTAGGGCCTCAAAACGGGCCCGCAAACCGAGGAAAAATCAAGTTTCTCAGATTTCGCTCAAAATTGACAGAGCCCTTCTGCACGTGATTCTAAGGTACCCTGTGAAGACGGCACCCTTTTTCGAGCTACAGAACTCCGTGTGCAGCGCCATCTAGTTTCTTTCTGCACGGTGTGTCTTCGTTTGTGTTCTAGGCTCGCGTCTCTAGTACGGTCTAGCCTAGGACCAGCACGGTGCCGTCGTTGAGCGATTATTCAACTTGCTTTGACTAATGTGGTTCTAGTTATCCTTTGTTCACTCTCAGCCCACCTATAGCTCCACAGATTTGGCTACCACCTCACAGGGACTAGCGACCAAGGCAGCGATACACTCAATTTCCAGGAGATATTGTCTTGACTTGTCGGCTGCCATCACCTCCTGCTCGCTGTGGTAAGAACTTGTAAGAGCTTGACAGAACAGGTTGAGAGTGTGCGACTTGATTTAACCACATCCCAGTAGTTGTGAGGGCATAACCTGCAGTTTTATTATTTTTATCTTCTTGGTTTGTTTCTTGTGTTCTTCTAACAATGTCAGGGGAATCGGAGGACCTGCGGGCAGCGCAACATTCCCCTCGGACTAGGGGCATCATACAACACTTTGAGCGCCAAATGAAGCTGCACACTGAGGGACTTGATGAGGATGTACGGGTCACCAACGAACGCCTTGGCCAATTGGAGGCCGCGCAGATCGACACCAACACTACGCTTGCAACATTGGAGGCTTCCGTTGGCACCGTCAACGTGTCACTTGCTGAGATTTTGAGACGTCTTGATGAGAGGGGCCGTGCATCTCCCGCTGCACCAACTCAGCGTACTCGTGCCAATATTGGTGTCTTGGGCAGCAGGGTGGACGAAAATGGTGGAGACGACTATGCGGCTGACACTGAGATTGATGATGATGAGGACGCTCACCGTCATCGTCAACCACGCCGGAATGAGGTACGTGACAATGATGAATCGCTTGGTAAGATTAAGTTCACTATACCACCTTTTGATGGAAAATATAACCCTGATGCTTATATCACTTGGGAATTGGCTGTCGATCAGAAATTTGCTTGTCATGCATTCCCTGAAAACAAAAGGGTTAGGGCTGCTACTAGTGAGTTTACTGATTTTGCGTCTGTTTGGTGGAGTGAATATTGTAAGAAAAATCCTTTCACCATACCACAAACTTGGGATGCATTAAAAAGAATCATGCGAGCTAGATTTGTTCCCTCATATTATGCACGTGATTTGTTACATAAGTTGCAACAATTGAGGCAAGGTAGTAAAAGCGTAGAGGAATATTTTCAAGAATTGCAAACAGGCATGCTGCGTTGTGACTTAGAGGAAACTGAGGAAGCCGCTATGGCTAGGTTTATGGGTGGTTTGAATCGGGAAATTCAGGACATCTTAGCTTACAAGGAATATAATTCTATCACTCGTTTATTTCATCTTGCTTGTAAAGCTGAAAGAGAAGTACAGGGACGACGCGCGAGCACTAGGACTAATGTTTCTGCAGGTCGTGGAAATATTTGGTCTCAACGTGCATCTGCCGCACCATCAAGCCAACCCCCTGCACCTTCTTCCTCCAACAGCAAGCCACGGTTTTCATCATCAAATTCGGCATCTCGGGCATCTGAAGCAACAAAGGGGACAGCCCAAGCACATGCAAAGAGCTCTTCGTCCGTTGCATCTACGGGGCGAACGAGGGATATCCAATGTCATCAATGTAAGGGGTATGGCCATGTGAGGAGTGAGTGCCCAACCAAGCGTGTTCTGATTGTGAGAGATGATGGTGGGTATTCTTCTGCTAGTGATTTGGATGAGGATACATATGCTATGCTTGCAGCTGACCATGCAGGTAGTGGGAAGGAGCAAGAAGAAGAGCACATTGGTGCTGAAGATGCAGAGCGCTATGAGAGCCTCATTGTGCAGCGTGTGTTGAGTGCACAAATGGAGAGGGCGGAGCAAAATCAGCGGCACATCCTTTTCCAAACAAAGTGCGTCGTGAAGGAACGTTCATGCCGAGTGATAATTGATGGAGGGAGCTGCAACAACTTGGTGAGCTCCGATATGGTGGAGAAGCTTGCGTTGAACACCAAACCTCACCCACACCCTTACTACATTCAATGGTTCAATAACAGCGGCAAGGTGAAGGTAACACGAATGGTGAGAGTAAATTTTGCTATTGGTTCTTATCACGATGTTGTAGAATGCGATGTTGTCCCTATGCAAGCATGCTCTATGCTGTTAGGTAGACCGTGGCAATATGATAAAGATTCACTGCATCATGGTAAGACAAACCAATATTCTTTTGTGCATCATGACAAGAAAATTGTGTTACATCCTATGTCTCCTGAAGCTATTTTCAAAGATGAGATTGCTAGAGCTAGTAGAGAGAAAAATCAGGAGCATAATAGGAGTGAAAATCAGATTGTTGCAAGTGAACTTGAGCAACATAAAAAGAAAAACTCTAAATCTGTTCATGAGATGAAAAATGAGATTAAATTGAAAGGTGCATGTTTTCTTGCTACTAAGTCTGATGTGAATGAGCTGGATGCTAGTACTTCTATTTGCTATGCCTTACTTTGCAAACAAGCTTTATTTTCATTCGAGGAGGTACCTTCTTCTGTGCCTCCTGCTGTCACTAATCTTTTGCAGGAGTACATGGATGTCTTTCCGAAGGACGTGCCACCAGGGCTACCACCAATGCGAGGGATTGAGCACCAGATTGATTTGATTCCCGGGGCATCTTTGCCCAATCGTGCGCCATACAGGACCAATCCGGAAGAAACTAAGGAGATTCAACGTCAAGTTCAAGAATTGCTTGATAAAGGTTATGTGCGTGAGTCTCTTAGTCCTTGTGCTGTTCCGGTAATTTTAGTGCCTAAGAAAGATGGATCATGGCGTATGTGTGTGGACTGTAGAGCGATCAATAACATTACCATTAGATATCGTCACCCTATTCCTAGGTTAGATGATATGCTTGATGAATTAAGTGGCTCTATTGTCTTCTCTAAAGTTGATTTGCGTAGTGGATACCACCAAATTCGCATGAAATTGGGAGATGAATGGAAAACAGCATTTAAAACTAAGTTCGGTTTGTATGAGTGGTTAGTAATGCCATTTGGTTTAACTAATGCACCTAGCACATTCATGAGATTAATGAACGAGGTTTTGCGTGCTTTCATTGGTAAATTTGTAGTGGTCTATTTTGATGATATATTGATATATAGCAGATCACTAGAGGAACACCTTTGCCATTTACGTGCTGTTTTTGATGCTTTACGTAATGCACGTTTATTTGGTAACGTTGAGAAGTGCACATTTTGCACGGATCGAGTCTCTTTTCTTGGCTATGTTGTTACTCCACAGGGCATAGAAGTTGATCAAGCCAAGGTTGAGGCAATACAGAGTTGGCCGACTCCTAAAACGGTCACGCAGGTGCGAAGTTTTCTAGGACTTGCTGGATTCTATCGTCGTTTTGTGAAGGATTTCAGCACCATCGCTGCACCATTGAATGAGCTCACTAAAAAGGGGGTGCCGTTTACTTGGGGGAATGCACAGGAAGACGCCTTCAACACATTGAAAGATAAGTTAACACATGCACCATTACTTCAACTTCCAGATTTTAGTAAGACTTTTGAGCTAGAATGTGATGCTAGTGGAATTGGATTGGGTGGTGTGCTGTTGCAAGAAGGTAAACCTGTGGCATACTTTAGTGAAAAATTGAGTGGGCCTAGTTTGAACTATTCTACTTATGATAAGGAATTATATGCTCTAGTTCGAACTTTAGAGACATGGCAACATTATTTATGGCCCAAAGAATTTGTCATTCATTCTGATCATGAGTCATTAAAGCATATTAGAAGTCAAGCAAAATTGAACCGTAGGCATGCAAAGTGGGTTGAATTCATAGAGTCTTTTCCTTATGTCATAAAACACAAAAAGGGAAAGGAGAATGTTATTGCTGATGCATTGTCTAGGAGATATACCATGCTCTCACAACTTGACTTCAAAATTTTTGGATTGGAAACAATTAAGGAGCATTATGTTCATGATGATGATTTTAAAGACGTGTTGCTGCATTGCCAAGAGGGAAAAACGTGGAATAAATTTGTTCTAAATGATGGATTTGTGTTTAGAGCTAACAAACTATGCATTCCAGCTAGCTCCGTTCGTTTGTTGTTGTTACAGGAAGCGCATGGAGGTGGGCTGATGGGGCATTTTGGAGCGAAGAAGACGGAAGACATACTTGGTAGTCATTTCTTTTGGCCAAAGATGAGACGTGATGTGGAACGTTTTGTTGCTCGCTGCACTACGTGTCAAAAGGCTAAGTCACGACTTAATCCTCACGGTTTGTATATGCCTCTACCTGTTCCTAGTGTGCCTTGGGAAGATATTTCTATGGACTTTGTTTTAGGACTGCCTAGGACAAAGAAGGGGAGGGATAGCATATTTGTTGTTGTGGATAGATTTTCTAAGATGGCACACTTCATACCATGTCATAAAAGTGATGATGCTACCAATATTGCTGATTTGTTCTTTCGTGAAGTTGTTCGTTTGCATGGTGTGCCAAATACAATAGTTTCGGATCGTGACACTAAATTCCTTAGCCATTTTTGGAGAACTTTATGGGCTAAATTGGGGACTAAGCTGTTATTTTCGACTACGTGTCATCCCCAAACTGATGGGCAAACTGAAGTTGTGAATAGAACTTTATCTACCATGCTTAGGGCTGTTTTGAAAAAGAACATTAAAATGTGGGAAGAATGCTTGCCTCATATTGAATTTGCTTATAATCGTTCGCTGCATTCTACTACAAAGTTGTGCCCTTTTGAGATTGTCTATGGCTTTGTGCCTCGTGCTCCTATTGATTTGCTACCACTTCCATCTTCGGAGAAGTTAAATTTTGATGCTAAACAGCGTGCTGACTTGATGTTGAAATTGCATGAGACAACCAAAGAAAATATTGAACGCATGAATGCTAAATATAAACTTGCTGGTAGTAAAGGAAGGAGGCATTTAACTTTTCAACCGGGTGATTTAGTTTGGTTGCATTTGAGAAAAGAAAGATTTCCTGAATTGAGGAGGTCTAAGTTGATGCCTAGAGCTGATGGTCCTTTCAAAGTGTTGGAAAAGATTAATGACAATGCATATAAACTTGAGTTGCCTGCAGATTTTGGGGTTAGTCCCACCTTTAACATTGCAGATTTGAAGCCATACTTGGGAGAAGACGATGAGCTTGAGTCGCGGACGACTCAAATGCAAGAAGGGGAGGATGATGAGGACATCCTTTCCATGCATACAACCATGCCGACTCCATATCAAACTGAAACTATGATACAAGGACCAATGACTAGAGCGCGAGCACGTCAGCTTAACCATCAGGTGAATGCGTTCCTAAGTTTGCATACAAATGTTTCAAAGAATGGAATACTACTTAATTCTTGTGATGATTTAATTGTCCTTAGGAACCATGGGGAAGAACCACATGAGCTCAAGTATAGAAGTGGAACCGTCAAGCGCAAACCAAGTCCTGTTCACGAGTTTGACTCGGATTCGGCCTTGTTGACAGCGCCTACTTCAAACGGCCGTAACTTTTGATCCAGAAGGTTTCTCAGGGCCCATGAGTACTTGTTGGAAAGATCTTGAAGTCTACTTTCAGATGGATCCGGCCTCACCTCCAAATTCCATCCGAGTCGACCAGAAACTGCAAAACAATTCACGTCGCTTTTCCAGTCCGAGTCAAAGTGGGCCTTGGGCCTTGTAATTCGAGTCCTATTCGGCTTCCTTGTGTTTTGGCCGACCCTTCACCTTCCGTGACCCTTAAATAGGCAGCCGCACCCTCTTCTAGGGTTTGGGTTTTGTTTAGACTAAGTTAGCTTTTGCTGCTTTGCCTTGTACTCGCGCGTGTCGGCTAGACCGCCCGAATACTTGTCTTCGGAACCCCACTGTTTTCCTGATTCAGATTGAATCTTACATCGTTATTTGCAATTGAGTTGCTGTTCATCTTGTTCTTGCTTGTTCTTCGATTGCTTGCAGGAACGAGAACCCTCGTGGTTAGGTTGATCGTGCGCCGACAAGGTCACGAACAATCTCTGGAGTTGGTGTATCGATCGCTAAGGCGCAACGTCCTTGGATGGTTGTAGTCGGGTCGTCAACGTCACCTCCTTCCCCAATCGAATCTACCACTCTCATCGAAAGATCGGGACCCCTAGTCCTATCACCCACTTCACCACCAAGTCGTCCCCTGCTCCGCTAATCCGCCCCCTTGCCGCACCCATGCTTCAATGGTATGTTCTTCACGTCGAGGCTTTAAGGGTGTGTTTGGTTGAGCTGTGGCTTCTGAAAAAGCTGCTGTGAGCTGTGGGCTGTGGAAAAGCTGCTGTAGGTTGTGGGCTGTGGAAAAGCTGTAAGCTGTTTGGTTCAAACAAGTATAAAAATTACCTCGTATCTCTATATTTCTTGAAACAACTGTGAAACAGCTCTATATTTTCACCATTTCAAAAAGCAGAAAGCCAAAAGCCAAAAGCAGGGTCCAAGGTGCTTTCAAAACTGTACTACCCAAAAGTAGCTGCTTCTGAAAAAGCAGCTTCTGGTTTCCACACCTTTGGTTGGCTTTTTGGAAGCAAAAGCAGCTCTCAAAAGCTCAACCAAAGGCACCCTAAGGCTGCGATCACAAGAGCTGCGGCTGCGGGCTTTCCGCAGCTGCTACAGTAACCTGAGCCGGAGCCCTTTCCTCGCGCCGAACCGGTCCGGAGCTGAAGCCGGCTTAACCTCAGCGCAACAACCACGGGTTGCGTCATTTTCCCCCATTCTCGAATGGTCCTCTCCGCAGGCGAGAGAGCGCGATTGTCGGCTCTCCGCCCCCCGCCGCCGCCCGTGCCGTCCGGATCTGCGCCGGGCAGTTCCGCCATCCCCCGGTCTCGGCGTAGCTGCCTCCCCGTGCCCATCCGCTGCGGCCTCACCGCCCGTGAGGCCACGATCTGCCCCAGGGGAATCCCGCCACGGATCCGCCTTCGCCGGCTCCTCCGACGAGGGGAGGTCCGAAGCTCGCAGCCCGGCGTCTGTGCAATCGCGTACAAGCGGCCCCGCTTGAAGCTCTGCCCGAGCTCCGCCCCGGATCTGCGCAGCAACCAACGGCGGCTTCCGCCCCGTGACCGGCGCGGCCAAATCGAGGTATGGCCATATCCATAGCAAATGTTTGATGTAGATTTTAGTGATGTAGTGAACCCAAGGTTTGCTTACATTCAGCCATTGTATTTTACTCAAATGGGTGTCCTGACTGAACACATTCCATGCCTGCATGTAGTACTGTTTTCCCTGGCACCTTTCTAAATCTTGAAAGAGCAAACATTTTTTATATACTTAGTATGTGTGATTGTGATCTGTGAACGGATTCTGCATTACCTGTTAATTGTCCTGAGCCCTAACACATGATAGGATGTTGTGAAGGAAGAAAGGGCATGGCCACCCGTTAAGATTCTAAAGCATTCCTATGTCTAATTTAGTATTTGTAACACATTGCCTACAAAATGAGTTAGATCAGCCTTTTGAACATCAGCACCATTAAACTTTGTTCATTACTGGTTTATCTGATTCCCCCAGGACGACAGCCCAGCAGGGGAGGGCAGCAGCATGCCTTCCTCTTTGCAGACCCCTGGCAGCAGCATGCCTTCCCCCCTCCAGAGCCATGGCGGCGGTGCGTCGGGGCGTTCTTCCGGGAGCAAGAGGCCATGCCCTGCACCATTGCACCCGAGCAGCGGTCGCGCAAGTAAGCGCACCGAACGTGACATGCATTTGAAGCGCATGGTTGAGCTTTATAAAGCAGAGCTGAGCCTCCAGTCCGGAAGCCATGGCTCTGGGTCGAGTGTGACATCCCCTACGCTAAACCCCGAAAGGGAAGACTTCGTGCGATTGATGAGACTGGTAGTACAAGCAGGTGTGCACGAAGGAAGCGAGGAGCACTACTACGCTACGCAGCTTTTCATGCGTCCGGAGTGCCGCAACAGCTTCGCCTGCTTGGAAACGAGTGAGGGTCGGCTCAGCTGGATCAGGCGTACTTGGGAACGACTTCGAGATAAACTGTGAGGAGATACGATGTGCGGAGATAAGATGTGCGGAGGTGTGCGGAGTACGTACCGCAACACGCGGTACCATTTACCTGCCTTCATCAATGGTACAAATCCGCGGGGGATGCACGAGGTTTTCAACCACCGGCACTCGCAGTTGCGCAACGCCGTCGAGCGTGCGTTTGGTATGTGCAAGGGCAAATGGCACATTCTACAGAAGATTCCAATGTACAAGGATCGCGGGCAATGCAAAATCATCACAGCTTGCATGGCGTTGCACAACTTTATCATTGACGCCGAGTCTGGCGCGGGGCCTCCCGCCAACATGGCAGCGCCCGCAAACCACCCGTCCGGGCTGCCTGATGCCGCGAGCGCTGACGTCATGACCATTACACGTCACTTCATAGCATTGTCCCTCGTGGTATAGAGCTCATAGAAGTCCCTTGTATGTTCCATGCAGTTGTTCGTTCTTGTGCCGTGTCATACGAAATTGTTGCGTAAGGCGTTTCGCTCAAACGAATGTCGTCATTTTTGTGGTCAACGTCACTAGTACATGCAAAAATGTTGCGTCCTCAAGTCTCAGCTTATTTCAGGATTACTTACATCATTTCAGGTGCTACAGTACTATCCTTCAGCCGCTACAATGATTTTTTCAGCCGCTATAGTGTTTTCAGCCATAAGCCTTCAGCTTTCAGCCGAATCGATCAGGGCCTAAATTTTTCACAATCTTTGTCCATTCTTTTACAAATTTTATCCCATTGCTACGTCATAAGTGACATTGTGGTTACATTCCAAGATTTCTACTGATGTCCATTCGTTAAGTGTCTACTGTAGGCTATAAGATTTTCACTCTGTGTTCATTCTTACATTTTTTTAACCCATTGCTACGTTAGAAATCACATTGTGTTTACATATCAAGATTTGTTCTACTGATGTGTACATTTGTATGTGCATAAATAGATGGGCTCTAATTTCATTAAGTGTCTTCTGCAGACTATAAGATTTTCACACTCTTTGTCCATTATTTTAAACTTTTAACCCATTGCTACGTGAGAAATCACATTGTGTTTACAGATAGATGGGCTATAATTTCGTGAACGGTCTAAATAGCTACCTTAACAGTTATAATTTGCTTTCAAACAATCGCATGGTACAGCCCTATAGGGCAAAGACCAAAAAGCAATTGATTCTAGCAAACCAAAGATAATTCGACAATGGTCTTCTTCAACTCGGTGCACATGCAGCGTAAGTTCACCTTAATTATTGTAAATTTATACGGTTTTAATGAGAGCAAAGCATTCGTGTGTAACCTGACTTCCAGCATAGAGCAATCATTCAATTGATTAGGCCTCACCACGTCTTACAAAACAAATATGCTATTGAGATCTCTTCATGTGTCAAGCTACTGTTACGTTACCTCCAGGACTAATATAATAGTAGCCCTGTGTATCTTGTTTTTCCTCTTTTTCATTTGTCCTGGCATGCAGTTACTTGTTATATTTTCCACAGTTAGCACCTTCAGTTTGTTTATTTGTGTTTATCCTTGCTCTTGTCCAGGGCGCTACAAATTGCATGCTTCTCATCCTGATTATGAAATTGAGATGAGAGGTTCATCAGAGGTTAGGACTTCTACGCTCATCTGCCATTAGATGTTGTGATGACAATTGTATTGTCTTACAATGGTCGTAGTCAGTGAATGACACGTGGAGCCACCAGCGCAGACACAGCTCCATGCTCAGTCATCTGAGAGGCTGAGATACAACTTAGGGTATGTTTGATATGGCTGCGACTTATGATTTTTGGTTGAAAGTTTTGAATTTTAGCTGTTTACGACAGAGATTACGGAGAGAGATATTCGCTTGTGATTTTGGTTGATACAGATGTTGGGCTTTTAACGTGTACTATAATTAACTTGTAGACCACGTCTTGAAAAAAAAATTCCATTTGAAAGTTATGTACTGTAGCAAAAGCCAAAAGCCGCTTTTAGAAGCCGTTAAGATCAGGCCCTTAGGGTTGTTTGGTTGGCAGGCACATCCATGATAACCCTTGCATATTATATTTGTTCGATGACTGCTAATAGCAATGGGTAGACATAGGGTACAAGGTTTTTGTGTCGAGTGGGTTTGATATTGTAAATATGTGTCGATAGTAACGAAAAATGTCGTGGTAAGCAGTATTACAAGGTTGCTGTTTCTGAATGATCCAATTGTGCCAGTGCCATGTACAGAAACTTGCATCACGTAGTTGTGAATCGATCATGTTTCGTGTGTGCATTGTCTCTTGCATGTTTCAAGTAGTTTTTGCATGAGAAATGTTCAACCCTAGCAATTCTCTCTCTCTTCTCTACTGTACTCTCACTCTACTTCAGAGGCACTACCTGTCTTTTTTATTTTTTGAGAGGGTGATGCAGTCTCTCTCGGTTTGGAACAGCATTGAACATTTGAAGGAAGAAGGCAGAGGCTAGAGAATTGCTGGGACAGAAGGGGTCTTGACAGGATTTGGGGCCGCAACAACGAATGGGTTCCTCAGTGATGGGCCGAGCAAACCTTCTGTTCTTTGTTGCAGCACAGATGTTATTACCAGTAATAACAATTCTACAAGACCACGAGCAGACGAACCTTGCGTGATTGATGGAAACCGTAAGTCCATCGTTGAAGCAGTTGATCAAAAATTTTCAGATTTTGGCCATACAACTAGTCCATCACATGGAGCATGAAACGGGAGGATTGCATTCATGCTGTCCCATCCATCAGTGACGACTGACGCGGTTTGTCATGAGGAAGATGATGGACCAGCTGCGACTGATTTTGCAATTTGAGTACAAGTCGATGCGAATATGCGATGGCCTGTCGACCACCGGAGCAGTACACTGCAATGCACTTTATGCAGAGCAACAAAGAGGGGGTTTCTTCCAAGAAACAATGTATATTCCGAGCCCCGTTCCAAAGTGCGTCTCCTTCTAGTTTTCGTTTTTCGTATTTTTTTTGTTTTTTTAATATATTTTTTGTTTTTTATTCTTTTATATTGCCTATACTGATATAATTTCTCTTATTTATTTTTATATTTAATTATACAGAATAAATCAACAGCAGTTATAATATAAAATGATGTCTCTGTCAATTTTATAATATATATTTTCTCTTGGCATATGGATCAAGAAAATAATGGAAATGGATAGATTAGCTATAATTATTATCTCTAAACATTATATTCAATACATACATGTAGAGAATAGTAAATAAATCTGTATATTTATTAAAAGTATAAAGAGAATATCACACTAATTTTATATTAAAACATAAATATTCTATATTTATAAATAAAATGATTAAAAAAATACGTCTTATAAAACTTGAACGGTAGGTTGAAATAACTCTTATAGGCCACGTTCACCAGTACATATACGGAGATCATCAGATCAAATCTGTACTGCAATCTCAGGCCAAGAAAACTTTACATATGGCAGATTCCTACCTTGTCTTGATTGCAATTTATTTGCAGCTGTAATAGTAGGAGCATCAGAAAGGAGGGATATTTAAGTGGGAGAGGGGGATAGAAGCAGCAGACCACCACGCACCAATCACCACCTTGGACAGACATGCCGTAGTACATGTGGAGGGAGGGAAGGAGAGAGGACAAGCAGAGGTAGCTAGGCTAGGAGTAGGCAAGTGCAAAGCTTGCAGCTTTCCGTTTATGCCCGCACCAAGCGCAAGCGGAGCAGCCAACAACAAGGGAGTCGTCGTGCAGGTGCAGTGCCTCCTCGCATTCACCCCTCACCGTCCCCTTTCCTCTACGCGTCGTCCTCCTCCCGTGTTCTTCTTGTTTCTGCTGTCGCTGCAAGGTTTCATGAAGCTGGAGATTAGAGGTCCATGTCCTCTTGTTGGGTTAATCTGTGGATTTGGAGGAAACTTTTATTGCTGGACCCTGTGTGCGCGTGTTCTTCATGTGCTCTGCGATTCTGCTCTATTTACTCTGATTTTATGGTTGGAATTGCACCTGGATTTCAGGACGAGCTTGCAGCTCTTTTTATCTCTTTCCGTTAGATTTGATTCTGCTGTTTGGTTTCTGCCGTCGTTTACATGGGTCTCTCTCTTTCTTTGTTTGGTTTCTTGGGCTACATAAACATTCAGACAAGAGCACGAAATGGGGTGTTCAGTGTATGTCCTTGGGTAGTTTAGTTCCATGAATTCTGCGTACTATTTAAAACGAACAAAGCATTCGAATTTATCATATTTTTTGTGAGGAATAAATTATCGTTTTTGGGGAGACTTAATTCACTTTCTATAGTATGAGCATGTGCACAAAAAATTAATCATCTCCATTACATTTGTTTTACTCACTGTTAAGTGTTAACAGGAGCAAAATCTGATGACTTTCTTTCTCTGAGGAACTCAGCAAATATTTTACATTTGGATCTGGATAAAGATTTGCAAATATATAATTTTCTTTTTGAGATTCTTGGGGGGCTAAAGATTCATGTATCGTTTTCGGGCAAGAAACACCACCAGAGAAAGATTCCATCTTTTTTTTACCACCTTTCCCCCTTCTCCCTCATCAGCTTTCCAAGCATCTGATTCCTCTGCATTCATAGGACCAAGCAGCTTAATCCCCCCTCTTTTTTATCCTAACTTTTGGTATTGCCTTTGCTTCCAATATACTACTAACCTCTGGATGCTGTCTCCTTGTCTCAGTCCTAGCAGTACTACTCCTCTCTAACATAAAGAAAATAAAAGAAAGCTATTATTCACTTTGTATTTCTTGTATATCTTCTCTTCTCTTCATGTTTTGTGACTGCATTTTCTTGTGTGTATGTAGTGTACTAGTGTGAAGGGTGGGGAGAGAAGAGGAGAGAGAAACAGATAGGGAGATCTGTGAGATCTTTTTGAGCTAACTTTTTGGATGGTGGATATGGAGAAGACGGAGAAGCTGGTGGTTGGGCTCACAAGAAGACGCATGATAAGGAGTGGCTCCTCTTCCTCTCCTACAACTGGTACTGGTATGTATCATGTATTCATGTATGTGTGTTGTTCCGAATCAATCGTACCGTATTTAAAAACATAGCAGTACATCAGACGTATTGACAAAAATATCATTTTTGCTGTTGGTGGACCAGGCGGCAGCGCCTGCGAGATGACACATGGCGCTGTCGCCGGAGGCAGGCGCCTGCCATCCCCTCACTGGGCGGCCCTAATTTTTTTGTTTAGTATTTGTTTAAATTTTTAAATATATCAAATGAGCTTCAAAAATTACGAAAATTTATATACAACCTCCTGACATAACGTACCTCGTAGTGTAATTTTTGGGTAATTTTATGCATTGGGAATGTTGCTCAAAAATTCATACAATTTTGATAATTTTACGAGTTTTTAGATATAGCAAACGAGCTTCAAAAATTACGAAATTTTATGTGAAGCCTCCCAATACAGTAATTGTTATTGTGTAATTTTTTGAGAATTTTATGTGCTCTGAATTTACCACGTTTATTCATGATAATTTTATCGTAATTATCGGCTCGTTGCTGCTATCGTTTCATATTAATTCAATCCTCCTTTGAAGTGTGTGATCTCTGTCCTTCGCACATATGTCTGACCGTTGCTGCTATCTTTTCTTTTCCACTGCGTGCTTCACACAAATGTTAGTCTGCCTGTGTCATCCCGCCTCGCGCGCTGCCTCGTCCGCATTGATGTCGTTATATCTGTGCCGTTCACCATCGTCCGCTCCCTCGTCTGCACATTTGTCAGTGTTGACATGTCGTTCCCCCTCGCCGAAAGTGTTGTGCATCAACAAAAAGTCCTTAATTTGTGGGTTGAGTGCACCGGGTTCCCTTTATTTGAGGAAGAGATAAAGTTATGTATTCGTGTTTGAGGCAGACACAGCTTGGACGTTAGCCTATAAAAATAGGGAGAGATTAAGAGTTAACGTATGGTTTTATGTGGTTTTAGAAGATTTTCGTCGAGAGAGCTTTTATGGGTGACGTGATGGCACTTTGTAACCACATCCATGATACAGAAATAATAGATCAAATCTATTCCAAAAAAAGTTTGCTGACATTAGCGACGTATTTTCTGAGTATCGTTTGTCTTCTGTCTCCGACGTGTACTCGTTCGAGCGATCAAAACGTTCGAGTGGCTGAAGTCTTCGAGCGGAGGGAGATTACAACTACGTGCGTCAGTGGTCAAGCGGTCATAGCGAGCGATTGAAGGGAGCGGCCGGATGATCGTAGCGTTCGTTGAGCACGGGTGAGCGAACCAATGTCTTACGGTCGTAATCTACATCCGGTAATTTAAATTATTTTTCTTCTGCTTTTAGCTTTGGTTTCATGTTTCAAAAAGTAGAGACAATCATTCATCCCCTCTCTGATTATGTTATACGATCCTACACAAAAAAAGCTTAAGCTTTTTAGACAAATTTATTAGTAGTCCATTCTTTTCTTTGTTTTCAGCTGCTTCAGCAATTTGTCCTTGGTCAATTGTTCCTTAGAGTACACTCTATTCAGTTTCTGCATCAACCGTTTCTTTTCTTAATTAAAAAATGGATTTTTTTTGGAAGCGAGAAAATGAATTTTAACAGCTGGAGCAAGTACTCCCAAATCTCAAAAAACCCCTTAATCCAAACCTCGGTGAAAACTGTACCTATAGCATGTTGAATGACAACAGCTGTTTTAACGACAAATTACCACTTACCGCATGATTTCGAACGTCAATTGTCTCTCCACAGTGTTTCCAGATAGTAACAGAAATGAGAGTGAAGGTGGAGATTACAACGTGGCATTTAGGAAGAAGAAAGGAAAGCCTATGGCCATGAAGTGGAGATCAAGCAACAACCACATGGATGCCAAAGGAGAGGCAGGAGGTTCTGATGGAGACTGTGATGATACGGTCATCTCCTCGCTGACTGCAGCTAGCTTCAGCAGTCTGATCAGTAGGGAAAGACTGAGGACCCTTGGAAAGGTTCTGTCTTGTTTTGCCTTATCTGCAGTTCAATCATTTGCTTCATGTTCTTTATGCACATCTTTTTGTTCATCTTGCTGTTTCAAAGGTGGCTGAGGATCGTGATGCTGTTGATCCACCAGTTCCTAGAAAATTAAGATCAGGTACTAACCACTGTATTTCCTCTCTCACAAAGCTAGAAAAAGGGACAACTTTGGCCTTTTCTCTTTCATCTTTAGCGATTTACATATAGGATGGCCAACAAATAATAGTACTGTTTGTAAGTGTTTATTTTCTCACTATTCTTTTAGCATATATGATTTTACAGCGGGTTGGAAACACTTGATAAACTTTTGATTGTAGGGCTAGGGACTGTTGCTAGTGAGAACCTGAAACCAAATCTAACCTAGCATATATGATTTAACAGCAGGTCCTTGAATATAGTATTGCTGATTCTACTTTCTTTCCAAGAGTTCTGGTGCATCCACAGATGAGATATTATAATAGGCAATTGGTTGTGAGCTGTGACAATAGCAGGGGCAGTTTCATAGTTCAGGGATTTAGAGCTCCGAGTGAATATTTCAATTCTGAGTGTCCTATTTTCAGCCATAAATAAGCGTGCCTGTCGACCTGTTTCTTCGTCACCGTGCCATGTCAAGAAGAGACGTCATCTTTTGGCTATCAGCGCTCAGACATTTTTTATGGATCGCGAAACAAGATTCAATGAGAGCTCGGTGCGTATTTTCTGCTCGCAAACCTTTCATCATTTTGTCATGGTGCAAGACAGAAAATTGAAAGTGAACTATGGATTCTTGCTTAGCAGTTACCGAATTCTTTTACAAAGGAGGAGGAAGTAGTTGCTGATGCTTTGCTGTCACTATCACAAATACCCCCTCTTTGTGAGCTGACGGCCAACAAAGCAATGGCAGAATATAGCTCAAACATAAATGTCGCCTCAACTTCTTGTTCAGAAGGTTTGTTTACAGTTTGTCTTACTATTGTCATACCAATCACTAAGGTAGTACAGTTTTGACAAGATGTTGCATCTATAATTCTGGTGTGATTACTCCTACAGGAGCTATTAAGGAGGATGCCAAAATAACTGCATTGCCAAGTGCTGGTAATGAAGTGGCTACACGACCTGCCCGTTCAAATCAACCAGTGGAACGAACTGGCAATGTTCTGCAAGTAAATCCTGTGCCTAGTGCTACCCACAACAACATAAATCCATCTTTGTCAAAAGATGGGCAAATACAAGAGCTTTCTTTGGGAATTGTCACAAATTTGCCAAGCTCATCTAAAGACTCCTCCAATAACAGGTAGGGAACTGCTCATGGATGTCCTCAGGTCTCTTATCTTGTCCTTTTGTAAGCGGTGTTTCTCATTTCATATTTCTGCTTGCAGTGCGCGGAAGCAGCTGAAAGTACAATTTGATGATAGTCCAACTCATCCAGCAAAAACGGAGGCTCCTCGGTTGCTGGTACTGCCTTGTTAGCTGTCTGAAAGTACTGCTGTAACTTCCATTTAGTCCTAATGTTTCATGATTTCCCCACACTATGATTTTTGTACAGGTAAATTCTACTAAACCTGGTTTTGTGGTACATGATAGGGAAAAGGTCAAGAATAACAATGCCCAAGGTACCCCTAATTTTAGAATACCATGACAATTTGAATATGACATTTCATTTTGCTAAAATATTGGTTCTTAGCTAATCTGTAGTTACTTCATCAGAAAATGTGCCTTTGGTCCAGACTCCACTAACTTATACCTCTCATGGGTATTTGATAAAGTAACTCTGTCTAAACCTTTGACACTGTTTCCTACATTGATCTTAGTTGTTAAAAAGATGGTTAATGTATGCCTCTTTTCCAGGCCCTCTACAAGCACGTTTGCGGCACGCACAAATCCTGCCACTGAAATTACTAAAGCTAATGCGACTGGAAATAATGACAAGGTCAGTATTTTACCTATTCTACTCTTTTTGTTACATACTTCTGTTTTGTTCTTGGATAAATAGGACAAGAAAACTATCTCTAAGTTGATTGGTAAAATTATTTCATGACCGACCTCTTGAAAGGATTTTCTTGTATATAAATGTTGTGCTCGAACTATTTGACTATTGAGCTCACAATACTCTTTCATCTGCAGCTTTCCCAGGTTACCAATGGTGGCCCTACAAAGACATGGAAGAGAAGTATTACCCATGTCTACGTGGGCCATCTCATCCAAATGCATTTGAACAAAGACAAGGCATCACAAAACCGAGTAAAACCTGAGGAAAGATCACACAACCGCATTTCAAGGTCTCCAAACGGCTCTACCTTAAATAAGAACAATGTACAGGACGAGAGGTTCTACGCTGTGCATTTCGATGTGAGGCTCCCGGTTCAGCCATCTAGTGGCATTTGCGACACGAATGCTGGTCGGCAGAAGATGGTGAGCATGACTGCCTTTGCATCGGCTTCGCTACTTCAGTTTCTTCTGTGCTTCAGCCTGAGGACGTTGTGTTGCTTCTTTCAGGTTAGTGGTAATTTTCTGAACTTGCCCACTTCCGCGGCGTTACCAGGGCCACAACATGTTCAGTATTTACATCCCCGGATCACTCCCCGCGGTGCAATGCCGTATCCGTTCCCGCATCTTCCTTATAGCAGAGGCAATTTAGCGCCTGCAGCAGCACTTCAACAGGTTCTCTCTTTGCACTTTTTCTAGAACATGTTAAAATGTTGCTATGTGGAGAAATGCAGTCATCTCATTTCTGATCATAACTTGTTACAGTTGAAATGGAGTCTCATTTTATCTTGTTTATCGTTGTCCAGTAGCAGATGCCTTCTCTTTGCACTTTGCTTCAGAACATGTTATAATCTTACAATGCAGAGAAATGCAGTAATCTCACTACTGATCATAACTTGTTACAGTTGAAATGGAGCCTAATTACATCTTGTTCATCGTTGTCGAGTAGCAGATGCCACAGTACATGTGCAATCCAGGTTACGCGCCGCGCCCCAGCCCGCCCGCGAACCCAGGCGTGATGAAGCTGCAGCAACTCGTACCAACTCCGCAGCAGAAACAGATGTGGCAATTCCACCATTTCCCTCAGTACCAGCCACGGCCAGATGTTACTGCAGCAGCGGCATGGCAGAACAGCCGACTCCAGGACATGTCTTCCCTGCGACCGATGCCGGTGCTCCCTCCTCCGGCGATGCCGCCACAGATGGAGCTCTTCTGCGCGCCGTATCAGGGTGGCAGCAGGCAGCCACCGCAGCTCAGACTGATCTAGCGGATCGATGATGTTGGTGTGGAAGGTAGTGCTGTGTTAAAAATCAATACATGGTGTTGTGTTTAATAATTTAGATCTTGCTTATTTCGGTTTGAACTTCAGACTTCTGACTTATTTTTCACTATTAGTATCGGATCCTCATCTGCTTTGGTACATGACATCAGTAAAGCAGCGGAAACCCCAATTAATTAAGCAGAGAAGCCAAAGCCTTGCTTCTTCTTTATATAATAGGCCTGTTTTTTGCAGCTTCTAAAAGATATTTTCGACCTGTCTATAGTTATTAGCTTTTAAATAAAATGTCTTTTTAAAACGGAGTCTACAAGTTAATTGTAGTACATATTGTAGCGACTTCATTTATATTGGCCAAAACTACATACAAGTTTCTATTACTCCATACTTTCTCTCACAAATAACCCAAAAGCCATAAGGCGCAATCAAAAGTCGTAAGGCAAAACCAAAAAGAATAGGCAATGGTGAGAAAAAGTTATATTCATATCCAAGAATTGGTTAGATTTTTCCTATTACATGACCCTACAAAATAATCACTCAAGTACAAAAAAAAATAAATCTATTATATAATAAAAGTTCATGATAGATGATCAAAAGCTCTAAGAAAAAAGATATAAACTAAAGAAATTCCTAGAAAAATAAAAATACATAACCCTTAATTTGGTGAACCCTAATTATCCTTAACAAATCCTAACCATTGGATACAAACTGAAAAAAAGAGAAAATGCTAAACATTCTCACAAGAAAAACAAAACATCCAACCCTTAATCAAATAGAACCTGATTAAAACTGACTCTAGCGGCCATTAGGTGTTATTACTTAGAGATATATTACTTTGTAATTTAAAAACTAAAATCGATAGATATATTAAATTAGATGGCCAACATATCTTCACACTTGTATTCAAATTAGGAACCAAGGACCTAAGTAAAAAAGGAATGCAACCATCCTTGTGCCGTGCATGAGCCATACATGCTACCCTCACATTTTTAATCCTTTTCCTCCAACCTTCCAATTGTGCCGTGCATGAACCATGCATGCTACCTCGCCTATACAACATTACGAAATTACCACGTTCATTGGTAAAAAAAAAGAAGGGTATTGATAAACATCATCTGGATGTTTTCTATCTAACTATCATCTAGATTTGTGACCGTTGGATTAGAGATCCAACGGTCACGAATTATCCCCGCCCCCTCCAAAAAAATCTCCCCTCCCTCCAAAAAAAATCTGCCCCTCTCCAAAAAAAGAGGCCGTTGGATCTCTAATCCAACGGTCCAAAATCTGGATGATTACTAGGAACAAAACATCCGGATGATCTCTATACACACCCAAAAAAGAAAGAACGTGACTACAATCTTACCATATGTCCTAAGAGTCATTCATGCGTGTATCTAAATAACTAGACGACAAAATATGTGTTTCCACCACTGTTTCTTTTTTGTCTAACGTCCGAACGATTTTTAGATGCTATAAGTTAGTTTTTCATTAACAAAAAAAATTCATTAATAAAAAATCAAAAACTATAAAAGTATGTGATAATATGACAGCAAAGTTAGCGTAATCTTGAGAGCAAATAAAAAAATTAAAGCAAATTCGGTATAATATTTAGAGCAAATCAAAATCAGCATAATTTTGAGAGCAAATAAATATAAATATCAAAGAAAATTCAAGATAATATTTAGAGCAAATCGGTATAAGTTTGTAATCAAATCAGCATGATTCATAGAGCAAATTTAAGATAAGTTTTAGAGCAAATCAGTATAAATCTGAGTGCAAATACAGGAAAATTTTGCAACCAAATTTAGTATAATTTTGAGAGCAAATCAATACAAAAGTAAAAGCAAATTTAAGATAATTTCGAAAGCAAAAGGCAATACAAATATCTTATGAAGAAAAGCCCCAAAATTTTACATTAGAGGCACCAGCTCATGCCGAGCAGCTCCACAGAAAAATCACAAAAAATCCTTAGCTTACCCGCTGCGTCGATCCCCATTGCCTCCACCTTCCGCCGCTCTACTAACCTTCAATTGCACCAGCAAAAGTGTGTCCCCTACTTTGGGAAACTATGGGATGAACGGCAAAACTGAGTAGAGAAAGTGATAGAAGAAGATGATTAGAGGGTAGAGTATTAATAGGAGAGAGTGTGTGTTCTGGATTGACTTCTCAAACATTGTGTTGTGTCCCTATAGACTGACAATGGTACAACATATGCATTGAGACTCACCTATCATGGCTACACCCCATATGCATGTACATATGATTTTCGTCTATACACACTACGCCACAAGAAAAGGAGGCCACGTTATTTTTTGTCTGGCCACACTGCACCACAAGAAAAGGAGGCCACATCATTTTTTGTCTGGCCACATGCCGATGGCTCGCGATGATACTACTTTTGATCGAACGGCTTCCACAGGCATGTGTTCCATTCGTCCAAGACACGCATGTCGACACTCGCGATGATAGTACTTTTGATCGAACGGTTTCCACATGTGTGCATTTTGTTCGTCCAAGACACGCACGCGTGGAAACAAGAAATTCCAAAAAAGAAAAGGATCTACATAGTTGATTTTGATGGTTCTGAATTATAACGGTGTAGATTAATTTGGATCACTGTTTTAAAAGGCAGCGCATAGGCGATGTATGGTAGGGTGGCGTCGCGTCTTGGTCCTCAGTCGGCTGCTTGGGCGACTGGACGGCGAGGCGGGCGAAGGCATCCTGGGTGCGGCGGTCTGGACGGCGGGCACAGCAGCAGCGCGATATCTAGGTAGACGCAGCATCGGCCTCAGCCTCGCCGAAATCCACCGCATCGCAACCGAGGTCCCTTCCACCTCCTCCTCCCTCCTTCATTGTCTCCCTTCCACCGTCTCCTCCCGTCGTGGCCTAGCCGGGTGAAGCCGAGCCATGGCTGGCGAATAGTGGCGCAAAGAGTCGGACTGGAGGACGAGGCGGCGCAAGAGCTAGTGCAGCAGCAACCAGGAGCCAGAAGAGCCGAGGGCGCTGGGCTGCAAGGGGAGTGGTGGCACCGCGCGGCCAAGAAAAGAGAGAGCCTGGGGAGTAGTTGGCCAAGCAAATGCGTTCGGCCAAAGCAACAAAATGGGGAAAGCAAACTATTGAGAAAGAAGTGAGGAAAGAGAGAAATAAAGCAAGAGGAAGCCGCGGAGTGGTTGAGACCATTCGGCTGAATAGATAAAGAAGAGAGAGAAGAAAGAGATAAGGAAGAGAGAAGGAAGGGAATGGCCAGGACCCAAATAGGATAAAGGAAATGGAAGGAGGGAGAAAGAGGAGTTCAAATATTTAAGTATTTAATCCTAAGACTTTAGTTTAATACTAAATTACTAAATAAAATTTTGCTAATCATATTAATTTGTAAAACACCACTAATCAGTATTTACTTAGCTTGATTGCTTCATCTAAACATTAAATATATATGTATGATTATTTATCCTCGGTTTGCTGTTATTATTTTTAATTCGGCCGCTTAGCCTCCACCTAGGCTCCGTCTAGGCCCTCTAGACGCTAGGCCTCATCTCACCGTCCGTCTAGCGTCTTCTTGAACATTGATTTGAATTTTCATATTAAACACAACTCTATTTGATGGGATATTTCTGCACACAACTACGGCTAAACATGTTGAGGACTCCTGTTCGGATGCTATTAATTTCCTCTATAAATTATATAAATCCAAGTCTCAGTTATAGAAACAATTGGCGCAACGTTGGGCGGGTACCAACGATAAGAGGGATCTGAGCCCACGGAGCGTGGCCGCAGCGATGGCCTCGTAGAAGCTAGTCCAGTGTGTGTGTGTGTTCTTGCTACTCCACACCACGCTTCGCTTGCCAACAACCCGGCCGGGCAATCCACCTAATCCTGATCTGTATATCTTGTATCCCTTTTACCCATTCAATTTAATCTTATATTTACTGATCTGTATATCCTGATCTATATGTTTACACTGTCATTACTGATTTGCTAGGGAAGCTGTGTACGACGTGGAATATGAGACACTGGATCATCAGTTTTTTTGGCTGTATAATAGCAAAAACAATATGATATGAACTTTCAGATTTTTTTTTTCAAGTGAACATGGGTACTGAACTACTGATTATGAGTCGGTAGCTAAATTCTGGGTCAGTAACAAGAAACATGCTGAGAACTCTCTTGACTGCTGCCAGCTTATGGGTTATATGGAATTGTCGTAATGACATTGTTTTTCAGCACAAGAGCTGGCTCAGCACGAAGCATATATGGAGGAAGCTGGTGATGGTGCTAAGAAGATGGAGGCCGTTATACGAGGATACAGAATTGACCCAGATGGATCAATGTGGTGCTAACGTTGTGCTACTAATTGCTACACTTTTAACACATTTTCAAATGAGCTCTGACTGAATGAGAAGTTCTCTCTCGTATATGAAAGGGATTCCTAAATCCTAACTTCCTATTGGATTGCACAAAATTGTCCAAACACACGGCTTTGTCCGGGTTAATCTCACTAAGGGTTATCCCAACCCATCTCATCCACCTTTGTTCATCTAACCAAATATAAAATTAGTTCATCCCATCTACCCTCATCTTACCAACCAAACAATAATATATAGTATTCCATTCCTCCAACCAAACAAGTTCTTGTATTAGGAGGGGGGAGATGTAGATCCAGAAAACAAACTCATCCAAATCTAGATGAACAACTACGACTTCATCTATGCACTGTTGACTCTCTCTCTCTCTCTCTCTATATATATATATATAGAAGGGTTAGATCCCCGATTTCTATAACTAGAAACCAAACATCTTAACAAGAGTTCTAACAGAAAAAAAAAAGGAAAAAAAACGAATTCATACCAGAGAGCTCCTCCAAACGACAATGCGTTCGAGAAAACTCCCTTTGCCATACCAAATAGTCCACGAACTAAACAACTATCCATTCTGCTAATGACTTTATTACAGCTGATTCTTGTGAAACTTACTGCAATGATACTGTGCTCATAAGATTTTTTTTTTTTGGGTATGGAATTTACTTGATGCGCATTTGCTTTCTGTGCACAAATCCGCACGCTTTTGCCTTCAAAAAATATATATAGACGCTTTCTTTTGGAACAATTTTGGTTCGAACATCTGAAGCGTGTGGTGTGCTGATCAGATGGGGTTGGGAAGGAATAAACAGGTCCCAAATCTGATCCAATTTCACAGGCCCTTTTCTTTTAATGGCTTGGCACCGCTTGAAAAGAGAGAGGGAAGCTTCCTTGATTCCTTCGCGCCAAGAAGAAGAGGATCCCAGTGCTGTCGCACTAGCGTAAACAGACATGTGATCGTAGCTGTTCTTTAGACCTTTATCCTTATACTTTTTGATTTTTTTTTTGGCTGTAGTAACTAATTTTTAAATGATATTTTTTTAAAATAGGATCTATAAATTAATTATAATAAATACAGTACCGATTTTAACTATATCAATTAAAATAATATACAACCTTTTTTTCATATTTTCTGGTAAACAACTAAATTTTAAAAACCAAAAACTAAAAAACTGCAGGCTACGAGAAACCAAAGCACAGCAACCGTGTAGTACTTTCACATTCTTCGCATGCAGTCAAGAAAAGTACTTGCTTTCCGTCAAAGAAGAAGTACTAGCCATTTTTCACTAAAATAGCCATTCCATTTGGATAAGTACCGCTACGAGAGAGGACCAAAAAATCCAATACGAATACTTTCTGGTACAAGTCGAAATCAGATCAACCCTATTCTATTTTGAAATGTCCTTTCTAGCAGAACTCTACTTTTTTTCGCTTCTATCTTACGCATATATTCCTTCCTTACTTTTCTACCGCTCATCCTATATTTCTAAAAACCACTTATTTCAGCTATTACTATTTATTTTTATCAAAAATTATTAGCCATAGTAAATACGCACACCTTTAATCCGAAGATTGAGGGAGCATTTAATCAATCTACTAATTGGGGGCCAATCTTGTACTGATGGTAACAAAATCGACACCGATTCTGTTCGCTATATGTAGAGAAAACAAAATGAGAGGTAATTAAAAGCTGTGAAATCAAATTGCCTACCCTGGGAGGGGGTAAAAAAACAGAGGTAAAGATGTGATGGCACGTAGGTGACAAGATCAACAGTAAGCACAGCAACCGTGTGGTGTAAAATTTTTGCTTTTTAGTCCAAAATTTAAAAGTTTTTTACATATGAACCCCTAGCACGGCGTCAACTCACATGGCGCCCAGGGTACACGACACGGCGCCATATTCTTTGGCGCCGTAAATAGACACGTAGGATCTACGGTGGCACAACACGGCGCCAACGCACATGGCGCCGTGACATTCATGAACGGCGCTAACGTTTGTGGCGCCGTTTACTGGGACTTAACACCGAGCGCAGCCCCCGGCCCCCTACCACCCCTCAGTGCTCTGTTCGAACAGACCGAACAGAGAGCAGCCTCCGCCGCCGCCCCTCTCTCCCCTCCCCAAATACATCCCAATCCAACGAATTTTCTTGCGATTTTGCTTCCAAACCGAGAAAGCAAGGTGAGCTCCCTCTCCTCCTTTGATTTGTTGCAGTAGATATGGATTATTTGAGATACATTTCGTAGGGCAAAAGTTGAAACCCTAGATGAAATTAGTTGGATTTGGCTTGGTTTTAGGTTCGATTCGCAATAGATTTGCGTAATGTATTAGAAATAATGTGTATAGATCCGTTTTTAGGGTTGAAATTAGTTGGATTAGGGTTTGATTTGGGTAACTAGCTAACCTAGGGTTAGAAACGAGAAAAATTATAAATCTTATTCATTTCGCATTTTAGTTTGTCATGGGCTTCACTCGTCTGCCACCTCCATCCGGTGTTCCCGTGCCGATGTGTTATTGCGGCGATCCTTGCAAAGTGGAAAGGTCGGATGATCCGGATACATATAGGCAGAGGTACTGGATGTGCGCCAACTGGGCGTTCGATCCGCCACGTGCCGCCGTTGTCCTCGGCAAGATGGTATGTTGTATTGTCGATTCATCGAATTGGTATTAATTCTGTTGGTTTAACGAATGCGTACATTTGCAGGAGCCTCCACCGCTTTGTGATTTTGAGCAGTGGATCGACACTGCGATCGCTGAGGATGACAAAAAATATCTTGACGCCAATAAGAAGTGAGATGAAGAACGAAAGGAGAGGTGGGAAAGGGAGAAGAAACAGGAGGAGGCCGCGAGGGAACACCGTGAGGAGGAGCGTAGGAGGGCCGCGGCAAAGCGCAAGGGAGAAAGGCAGAAGAAGCTAGAGAGAGCGCGGCGTGCCAAGGCAGCCCTTGAGCAGTACCCTGATGCTCAGAGAAAGGGGAAGTGGCCTCGATGCACTCAGTAGTTTGATGTATGCGGACGTATATATTTTCTGAAAATTTATAAACTATGTATGTGGACTATGTATGTATGTGGACGTATGCACTCAGTTTGTTATTTTGGGCTGTGCTTATTCATTTGGTGAATGTCAATTAGTATTATTTGTGCGGATGCGGATGGAACGAAACAATTAGGCCGAGCTTGCAGTTTTAATGCAAGTGCAGTAATCACAGCGCCAAACACCCTGGCGCCGTATGTAAGTAGCACGGCGCCAAACACTCTGGCGCCGAGATATTGAACTACGGCGCGCAAAACTTTGGCGCCACATCCTGGCGCCAAAGCTCCTGGCGCCGTTTTTCAATACCTCGGCGCCGGAGTGTTTGGCGCCGTGCTACGCAAACCTACAGAAAAAACAGCAAAGAGCTGTCTGTTTTTCTACATATACAAAACACATACACACATATACATACATTCACATATAAAACACATACGCATAACTCTCAATAAAGTCTAGATGCATACATTCACATATAAATCTCAAATCATACATACATACATATATGCACACATACACATATAAAATACACATACACATACATATATGCACACATACATCGTCATGCACACATATAAAATACACATACACACAACTCCCAGGCCTAGGTACGTCCCTCTGCATTTGCCCTCCATCCGCGACAGCCCTATGTGCGTTGCTCAGGTCATTATAATCGGACACTAGTGGATCACGGCCAGGAAATATTCTTCTCAACATCTCAATTTCACTAGACGTCAAACCTGTGACTGGTCTGTCATCATCTGAGTCCACAGCCCTCGCATCCTCATAATCAGTCTCGTCTCCTGCAAGCTGTACATCCACCCTGTTAGATGCTACACAAACCATGGGTTCCTCAAACACTGTCTCCTCGTCGAATCCACCAACAAAGCGGTCATCGACATCCTCAGACTCAGCTTCTACCTGAGTCAATGGAACCTCACATACTTGAGCCGAGGATACAACTTGCACCTCGACCTCTTCATGATCTGGTGACCCAACCAACGGTGAGTCATTGGGATCCAATGCAGCCCTAGGAGGCGATTGATCTCTCACCACCCTCTGCACAAACAAGTCAGGTGCTCTGACCTCTGAGTCCAAAACAATGGCCACATAGTTATCCCATTCACCGTCGCTGCCAATCGAAACCAATCTCTTTATACGCGGCCCCTTTGACGACCCAACATCAATCAATCCTTGCATAACGACATCACCATGCTCATCTGTCCATCCCAACCTCTCTTTCAAGCGATAAATGACCTCACCATACGACGGACGTGAAGTAAATAGCAATGTGGTCTCTTCCATGCCCTCCAAATCAACACCCCCATTGTCATTTCTCTTCACAGTACCACCATGGTGCAAAGTCACAACCTTATCCATCTATAGCACAACAAACAAACATATCTCAGTCATTACGTACAATAATCAAACCCTAGAAACGGATCTATACACATTATTTCTAATACATTACGCAAATCTATTGCGAATCGAACCTAAAACCAAGCCAAATCCAACTAATTTCATCTAGGGTTTCAACTTTTGCCCTACGAAATGTACCTCAAATAATCCATATCTACTGCAACAAATCAAAGGAGGAGAGGAAGCTCACCTTGCTTGCTCGGTTTGGAAGCAAAATCGCGAAGAAAATCGATGGATTGGGGCGGATTTTGAGGGGGGAGAGAGGGGCGGCGGCGGAGGCTGCTCTCTGCTTGCTCGGTCTGTTCAAACAGAGGAGTGGAGTGAGGGGGCCGGGGGCTGCGCTCGGTGTTAAGTCCCAGTAAATGGCACCACAAACGTTAGCGCCGTTCATGAATGTCACGGCGCCATGTGCGTTGGCGTCGTGTTGTGCCACCGTGGATCCTACGTGTCTATTACGGCGCCAAAGAATATGGCGCCGTGTCGTGTACCCTGGGCGCCATGTGAGTTGGCGCCGTGCTAGGGGTCCATTTTTGCAAATCTTTTCTCCAGGGGTCCATATGTAAAAAACTTTTAAATTTTGGACTAAAAAGCAAAAATTTTACCCGTGTGGTGCTGTCACATTTCTCGTAGTCACAGTGTAGCCACTTTTTTCAAATTTAGTCTCAGATATTTGTTATTATAAATTTAGACTTTTTTTGTCGAGTTCCCTTAGCTTGGTAAGACGACATGCCAAGCCGCCCGGCTGTGTAATAATTAATTAGTGTTATTTATGCTTAATTAGTGATAATCATATTTAAGGTAATCGCTTAATTATCTAGTGATGTGTGGCTGCTTGATAGGTAGGTGCTGCTGAGCTTTGGTGGCTCAGTGAGATCTGCCAAACTACTATAACATGGCAAGTGACACATGTTACCTGCCGCAGCTGCCAAAGTCAAAGAATTTTACGAAAACAGACATCTAGACCGAGTTTTGACATGCTGAACTATGATTATGCAATAGATGTTACCAAACACTAGTGGCTCGATAGGATCTGACGAGCTGTTATAACGCGGCAAATGATGCCTCCATCTGCTTGTTGCAGCAACAAGAGGAACGTCCATAGATCCCAAACACCAAAGCGAACTTGCCGTGGCATGATAGCATCGCAGCAGCAACATACTAGTAAAAGGTAATTAAAGATAGCACCGCCATCGGATGGCATCTAGTAAAAGACTTCTTCACTCTTTTCGATCCTGTCTTATGTACACATCTCTTTTTTACTCTCCCACCGCTCATACTCTCCTTCTAAAAACTACTTGTTTTAGCCATCATGATTTATTTTTGATCAAAAGCTATTAACCGTAGCCAATTCGCGCACCCTTAATGGAAAGATTGAGCGAGCATTTGATCAATCTACTACGGGAGATTGGATCATATACCCTCCCTTTAGTTGGAAAATTGAGGATTTACCCTCCACATCTCAATGACATGTGGGGTCATCATAAGTCACTGACACATGGGTCAGGAGGGTAAATCCTCAATTTCCATCTAAATGGAGGGTATATGATCAATTGCCAGATCTACTAATGGAGGGCCAATCTTGTACTGATGGTAACAAAATCGACAAAGATACTGTTCGCTCTATATAGAGAAAAGAAAATGAGAGGTAATGTAATTAAAAGCTGTGAAATCAAATTGCTTACTCTGGGAGGGGGTAAAAAAACAGAGGTAAAGATGTGATAGCACGTAGGTGACAAGGTCAATAGTAAGCACAGCAACCGTGTAGCCATTTTTTTAAAAAATTTAATCTCGGATACCTGTTATTATAAATTTAGTCTCCTTCTATCTAGCTTCCTTAGCTTGGTAAGAAGATATTCCAAGTAGCCCGGCCACGTAATAATTAATTAGTGTTATTCATATTTAATTAGTGTTAATCATATATAAGCTAATCACTTAATTATTTGGTGATGTGTGGCTGCTCGACATGTAAATGCTGCTGAGCTCTGTTGGCTCAGTAAGACCTGCCAAGCGTGGCAGGTAACACGTGTTGCCTGCTGCATCTGTGGAACTCAAAGAAAAAGCTAGATTTATAAAAATAGATATTCAAGACCAAACTTATGATAGCATAGCAGTAGCAACATACTAGTAAAAGGTAATTAAAGATAGCACCGCCATCGGATGGCAGTTCCAAGTCCGCCTAAAACCATCGTAATTTTAGTAGATTAGAACGAGACGACGGTAGGAGACTCGACGACTCACACCACCGTCTTATCCTTATTTTACTACTAGATTAGGGCGAGGGAATATATTTGGATCTATCACAACCAATACTGTCGCAGTAGAGTGCTGTCGGCGTAAAAATACATGTGATCGTAGCTGGGACGGATTCCATTTCTCGCGTCCGGTCTAGAAAGTATTAGCGCTTTCTTTTTCACTAAAATAGCCATTCCATCTAAACTAATAATGCACCTAAAAAAACAATCCTAAAGCCACACAGAAAATTGTACCACACAGTCATTAGCTATCCTAAGTACACCCAGAAATTTACCACCAAACCCAACCAACGTTTGAAATGAAGGGACAAGATCCCATCTAACCTTGTCTTTCTCTTACTCACTCAGATCCAACGGATCAGATTGCTGGGACCAAACCTCATCACTCATCCGCCTCCCCCGCTAAAAAACCTAATATCTGCCTCCCAAAACAGGTCGCCGCCTCCCCCGACCCTCCCTCCCACCCTGCGCCGCCTCCTCCTCCTCCCCACCCCGCGACGCCGCCGCCTCCCCTCCCTCCCACCCCGCGACGCCGTCGCCTCCTCCTCCCCCCACCCAGCGCCGCCGCCGCCTCCTCCTCCTCCCCACCCCGCGCCACCGTCTCCTCCTCCCCCGCTCCTCCGCGCCGCCGCTGAGTCCTAAAGAGTTCTCTCTCTCCTCCCAAAACCCATCTAGGGTTCCTGGAGGTGCCGCCGCCGCGCGCGCCTAGCGAGGCCACCGTCGCTCGCGTCAGGCGAGGCCGCCGCCACTCGACCTCGGTCGTCGCCGACGCGCGCCAAGCGAGTTGGGCCGCCGGGGCTTGTAGGGTTCCTGGAGGTGCCGCCTCCGCCGCCGCGCGCCCCTAGCGAGGCCACCGTCGCTTGCGTCAGGCGAGGCCGCCGCTGCTCGACCTCGGTCGTCGCCGACGCGCGCCAAGCGAGGTGGGCCGCACCTCTCGGCGGCGCCGCAGGTACGCACACGCGCTCCCCTCCTCTCCCAATGTATTCTCATCCCCGCCCAGTTCCTTCGATCTCTGACTCTTCCGAATAGATTACATTTTTTCAGGTTGCTGATGGTTTAGTTCTTGAAAAAACATCTTGGCCCTTGGGTGTTCTCTTGATTGTTTTTGAGTCCCGACCTGATGCTTTGGTGCAGGTATTTTTAGTTGTTAAATTACTGCAGTTTATGTTTTTGTATAAACCATATGCTTCGTGCATGATTTGTACTTAAGCATATTAAGCAACTTGCTTTAAAGTTGTTGTATATAATGGTGTAGATTGCGTCTTTAGCAATTCGAAGTGGTAATGGCCTTCTCCTGAAAGGTGGAAAAGAAGCTATGAGATCAAACACAATATTGCATAAGGTATTATCTTGTGATATGTAGTAGCTTACTATTGACATTACATGTTGTTTTTAGCTTGAGTGTCCTTTAAAATACCATTTTGTTATTTTTTAGGTTATAACTGATGCTATTCATGATAACGTTGGTGAAAAACTTATTGGCCTTGTTACAACTAGAGATGAAATTGCAGATTTGCTAAAGGTGAGAATGCAGTACTATGACCAAAATAATGATTCTACCAATATGGCTAAACTCGTAATACATTGTACAGCTTGATGATGTCATTGATCTCGTCATTCCAAGAGGTAGTAATAAGCTGGTTTCTCAAATCAAGGCATCAACTAAGATTCCTGTTCTTGGACATGCTGGTAAGTTCTCTTTGAACAGTATTTTGGCTGCTATTATGGCTCTTTAGTCTCAAGTTATGCTATTATTGGTTTAGATGTATAATTTAATTACTTTTTTTAGAACATCTTCAATAAGTAATAACCAAATAACTAACATTTATGTTGGAATAACCAAATAGCTTAAAATTTTCTTTGGCTAGGCTGTTTTGCAGCATTATTGGATCAAACAAGGATGATATTCTCATGTTGGAATAACCTGATGAGAATATTTATTTAAATATCAGACATACCAAGGATTTTCGGTTTATAACGTTAAATGTCTTTTCAGACACTCACTCAAAGGTACTGTCTCTTGTGCACCTTATCTGTATTATTATTAGCTGGTCCTTTGTTCGCTGCTCATTGCAAGATTATCCTTTTCCAGGTATATTTAATAAAGTCTTCTGATCCTCTGTCTAGAATGACACTGGTATGGGATGGTGACTCCCAAGTTCATTGCATTGTTGAACACCATCATGGACGCCTGTATTTATTTACAGATGCTGCAAGAGAAGGTGTGCTGTAAACTCTCCTGGTGCCTTCCGACCACGGCCAACGAAGTCGTAAACTACTTCTTCCAGCCCTCGACCACGACCAATGTGGTCGTAACACTTCCAGACTCCTTCCAACCACGGCCAATGTGGTCGAAGGTGATCTCTCGACCACTCAAAAGGACTTTCGACTTTGCAGGGACTTCACAAAGTGGTCGTAAACGGCACAACATAGTCGTTTCATAGTAATCCTAAAGATGTGAACTAAGATTTTATGTAAAAGCAATGCACATAATTTAAAATAATTCGAAAACATTTCAAATCATGGGTTCAAGATGATCAAAGGAGACTTGCCTTCTTGCAGATTCTCTGGGTCTTCTTGCTGTTGGGTGGAGTGATCGTCGACAACGCTGGAATCTACGCGAGAAAAGACGAAGCAAACAAAGCAAATAAATACAAACAAAATCCAAAAAATTCAAGAGAGACCATATTTGGTTAGATTATGATTTTAGACGAATTTAGAAATTTGAATGGCTGAAATCGGAGTTAAAATGAGAAAGTTATGACCTTTGGAAGTTTTACATCGGAGAAAAAGAATTGTCTTCGGGAATCAACGTGGTCGGAGAGGGAGATACGACCACGGCTATCACGGTTGGAAGGGTTACGACTACTGTAGACGTGATCGGAAGAAACTTCGGCTATGACAATGCAGTCGGAAAGACGACCGAGAGGTATTACGACTACGTAGTCGAACCTACAACCACAGTCGAACTGACGATTACCCGGTTGTTTACGACCACGGTCAAATTTTACGACTATGCTGTAGAATTTACGACCACGTAGCCGAAATTACGACCACAGCAAACGTTATCGGGAAGAGCTACGACCACGGCAAACGTAATCGGGAAGAGCTACGACCACGGCAAACGTGATCAGGAGAGGTTACGACTACGACAATGCAGTCGGAAAAGATTACGACTACTCGGATGGAGCTTACGATTACTCGAATGGATCTTACGACCACGGAGAAGACTTACGACTACAAAGGATACTTATGACTACGAAGAAGACTTACGACTACAAAGGAGACTTAAGACTACGAAGAAGACTTACGATGTTTACGACCACGTAGTCGTTCATGACCAAACAGTCGAGATTACGACCGCAAAGTCGTGTACGACCACGGAGAATGAGTTACGAACACGTAGTCGAAATTACGACCATGAAGTCGCTTACGACCACACAGTCGACTTACGACTACAAAATCGCTCACGATCACGTTACCGTTTACGACCACAGAGAATGGCCTACGACCACACAATCGACTTACGACCACGCAGAAACTAACGACCACGTTGCCGTTTACGACCACGGCAAACGCTAACAGAATGTGGTCGTAGAGATGCTCGATCACGTGGAAGGCCACGACTTCAGCGTCGATGGTCGTAACGAGATGCGCCCACGCTGAAAAGGCCAGTACGTAACCATAAACGACTACGACTGAGGTGAAAGAAGTGGACATGATCGATATGGGTTTCGACCACGGTGAATTGAGTGGCTGAAGCCGAGAGCTGCTACAGGTCTTACGACCATGACTTAAAGTGATCGACAACAAGTTTAAGCGGTCGTATGGTATTGCAGACGGTCGAAAAGGACTCTAACATGGTCGTACAGGATTCTAAGGGTTTGGATTTGATCGTAAACAATCTAGGGCGGTCGTAAGACTCTACGACTACACAGATCTACGACCATACGACCACTCACACTCTTACAGCGTGGTCGTAACCCTTACGACCACTCAGAAACACCAACCGCCCACTTATGCCACGGTCGAAGCACTTTTCGACCACTCTCATATCGTTTACAAGTGGTCGTAACCCTTTGCGACCGCTTGCCTCGCGGTTAAAGCCTCATCGACCATTCCCAACGTGGTCGTAGACCTCGTGCATTTGTTGGTTCATCATTTCGATCGGTCGGAACGACTTGGGATGAGGTCGTAGACTTTGAGCGGTAAAGTCATAGCGAGTTGTATGTGGTCGTGGCAAGCTAGCGATGGTCACAGCTTATGTCTTGTTGTCAAAAATATTTGGTTATACAATATATGAGACGTGAATCTTAATGAATCTTGTTTTGTATTTTACCGTAGTGCCATGAAAATTTATGTCCTCTGCACATTTGTTTATATCTTTTTTCTACTTTCTTTGGAAAATAAATAATATTTTCTTAATGAATCTGATTGTTCGTTTAATCTGAATCTTAATGCATCTGATTATTCGTTTTATTTTTTACAAATTTTATCTTGTGTTGTATTTTACCGTAGCGATCGACTTGGTAGTCATAGGAGGCACTTAATTAGCGGCCAATGTGATTCTTGCATCAAGTTCTGAAATGAAGCGGAATCCTTGGATTCGCAATGTTGCCAAATACCACAAGCTTCCCATATTTGTCGTTAATGTCAACCGTTTCTCTCTCTCCCATGAATATCTCACCCGTATCTCTCTCTCCTTCACGTATTCTGCATGGAAATTTCTCAATCTCTTCTCTCTCTCCTCTCTACCTCTATCTCTCTCTCCTTCACGTATTCTGCATGGAAACTTAACGTATTTTGCCGTAGTGAGCAAGAAGTGCCGGCGGCGGCCGGTGGCACGGTGGGCCGTGAGCGAGCGACGAGTCCAGGCATCCACGCCGTCCAGCCGAAGGAAAATTGGGGCCTCCGTCGGCACGCTAGGACGCGCTCCCCTGCTACACCTACCGCAAGTCTGAGCCCTTCCGCGTCGGCCTCTGGAACTGGTCCGTACTGCCGAGCCCCTCCCCTCTCCCTTCTCTCCTTCTCTGCAAAATTTGTTCCTTGTAACTTGTGTGCTTTTTTGATCGCCATGTCGAGGAGGGTGCAAAAGGTTGAGAATTTACGAGTTTGTAGCGTACCCTGTGCTGCCCTGTAATTAGTTTAAATCGTCTTGAATTGAATTTGACTTGAAGTTTGATTCTTTGTTGCGATAATTTGACATGGAATCGCCTATGTACGTGAATCTTGGGTTGTTGTCGAGTTACTGCATTACAGGTGATCCGACATGGCGGATAAGCGACAAGCCCGCACTGCATTTAGCGACATATCAAACACCATTGGACAGGGTAAGTTCGTTGTCATCGTTCCTGGTCAGATTCTCTAATTTTCTAGCATAGCTGTGACACAAATTATATACCACAGCAACAGAGGGAGCAGCTGCAGATGAAGAGACAAGAAAGAGGGAAGAGAGGAATAGAAAACAACGTGAGTACCGCGCACGAAAAAGGGCCGAAGAAACCACTGAACAAAGAGAAGAGCGGAATAGAAAACAGCGTGAATACCGTGCTAGGAAAAACAACTCCGGCAACATCAACGTCTCCTGATCATGGTATTACTTGTCTGATCATGTATCATGTATCATGTTTATGCATCAAAATAAGTAACCTCGGAATTTTAATACACCCAGAACCATGTGATGTACAACATATATCCGGTTGCACAGACGTTGGCCGAGGTTCGTAGTCGGAAGGCTTACGACCACGTTGGCCGTAGTTTGCAGTCAGAAGTCGGCGCTCGAGCTTGCGACTTCGCTGTGAGGTCGTCGTATGCGGTCGGCTGCGCCCGGGAAGACTTGAACGTAGTCGTAGATACCTGGTAAGTGGTCGTGTGACCTGTAGGATCAATCGTTTGGTCTGGGAGTCGGTCGTACGGTCTTCTGGGTGGTCGTAGCATGTGGGAGCTGGTCGTATGGCTTGTGCACACATTGTTATATGAGACGGTCGTAGCTTAAATCACGCGATAAACGGGCGTAACTTCTGTTAACCGGTCGTATGGTCTCGCTCGCGAAGCGGTCGCAAGACCTGGGAATCGGTCGTAGGCTTTTGAGCATTGCGTGTTGGGTGGTTCCGACCGGTCACGTATTTATGTGACATTCATTATGTGACAAAACTATTTGGTTATACAATATATGAGACGTGAATCTTAATGAATCTGATTGTTCATTTTATTTTTTACAAATTTTATCTTGTTTTGTATTTTACCGTAGCGTTAGCACGGGCACTATACTAGTTTGGATAAGTAGCACTAAGAGAGAGAGAGACCAAGAATTCCAACGCAAGTACTTTCTGGTACAAGTCGGAATCAGATCGATCCTGTTCTATTTTGAAACGTCCTTTCTGGGAGAATTAACCTGAAGATTGAGGGAGCATTTACCCTTCATTTGATAAGAGAACCTCAGCAGTTCTTCCCTGCATCACAATGAAATATGTTGGTTTCAATGGAGTGGAATATGTTGGTTTTATCACTATATTTGTGGATGCAAATTTATTTGTAGAATTCTACATTCTCACTTGCAACACTTGTGGCATTGGTTACTATACTTGCAGTATAGTGGTAGCATTCCAAGTTGTATGTAAATTATTGGCAATGTGGCCGAATTAATAGTGATACGATACGACTTTTGATTATTCATTCATTAGGCACTAGTATTTCAAAAACCAGAATCTTTGGCACTAGTATTTCAAAAGAAAACAGAGAGAGAGAAAAACAATTACTAGGCCTACTCCAGACTAGATGTCGTCCAGCTTATCCGACAAAGAGGCCCGAACTACTCAGGTCCTTGTATAAGGAATAGCTCATGGCCTCGCGGCCCATTTACTATTGAAGTCCATGTATTTGTCTCTCTCTTTTCCCCCCCTTTGACGACAGATTCACAATTCCTGGCCAGAGTCAGTAAATTCAACTGCAGATGAGATTCAGATCAGCTTTAGACTTGAAAAGTTCATGTTTGAATCTTCACTGCACAGGTGCAGATTAGATCATAGAAAGGCAACCTCTTCATGTTTAGTAAGCAACGGATGATATCTCCATCGCCTTAAAAGCCTTCTTTTTTTCACCCGCATTTGCGTCGAAGTCAACAACCGGCTTGTGCAACGCTGTCAACGAAGTGACCGTCGTTTAGAAACCCAGAATTAGTCGTATGTAGATCCAGAAAACAAACTCATCCGGATCTAGATGAACAACTACGACTTCGTACATGCGCTGTTGACTCTCTCTTTATATATAAATATAACCGAGCTATACCCCCGATTTCTATAACTAGAAACCAAACATTTTAACAAGAGTTCTAACAGGAAAAGAAATGAAAAGAAGAAGAAGAAGAAGAAGAAGAAGAAGGAAGGATTCATACCAGAGAGCTCCTCCAACCGACAAAGCGTTCGAGAAAACTCCCTTTGTCATACCAAGTACTCCACCAACTAAACAACCATCCATTCTGCTAATTGACTTTATTGCAGCTAATTCTTGTGAAGCAAAACGTTCGCCCTCGATTACTCCGGTCTTCACCTTTCTTGAGCGGGTTTTGTTAAACATCATCTTTGGATGTTTTCTTTCTAATTATCATCTAGATTTAGGACCGTTGGATTAGAGATCCAATGACCATAAATTCTCCTCTCTCTCTCCCTCTTGAATTCTATTCCCTCCCACTTAAAAAAATCTCCCTCCTTAAAAAACAAAGGTCTTTTGATTTCTAATCTAAGAATCATAAATTTAAATGATAATTAGAAGAAAAAAGCATCCGGATAATATCTAGACACTCGCTTCTTCAGCACCCCACCGTGATCCGTGTTGCTCCCACCCTTGATTTCAACAACCAACAGCCCGAGTAGTCTGCTGCCTGGATCCCACTCTCGTCTGCAGGGAAGGGGCGCCCACAGATTCATCCAATGACATACGAAGTGGATAAAAACAACAGGATCGGTAGGCGTTCTGTGTCTCAGAACGAGCTGTATAGCGAGTCTTCCATATTGACCAGAAGATTGCTGCAACACCATACAAAAGCCTATTTTTTAATCCATTTAGGCCATACTTATTTTCGCCTTCAGCTTCTAGCTTTTAACTTATTTTTTACTATTCATAAATTTCGTCTTTTTCTGACTTTTTTGTTGGTTCTTTTCCCGTATTCGTTTACAATGTCCGTAATAGGTTAACCTGTTTTTTGTTTTTAATTTTTTTAAAAATTTAATTACATCAAATAAGCAACTATTAGTTATAGTATAATTTCATCCATAAGCCATATTTTTTTAGTCTAAATGAGCAGGCTCTTAGAGGGGGACTTGACAATAATGAGAAAGTGAGGAAGGACGAGACCATGCTCATTTGAGTTTATAAGTATAGATTAAATTAAAAAATATATCATCATAGATAATACAAAAATTAGAAAAAACAAAAAAGGCTAACAAAAACAAAAAATAAAATAAAATTTTGCCCGGCAGAGCAGCATTTTGTTTTACACGCATTACACTGCCCTCGATCCAAAATCCGCTCCACTCGCTGATTGCCAGTCAACTCCTGCCCGATCGACGCGCCTGGCACCACTTGTGACCACTCACTCTCTCGTATCCAGGGGCGAAGCCAGGGGAGGCTTAGTAAGGCTCGAGCCTCACCTCCCCCGGCGGCGGACACCCCCACCCCCGGCGAGCCCCCCGGCGAGCACCGGCTAACGGCGACAATCACAGCACTTCCCAACAAGCCCCGGCAACGGCTTTAAGCCCAACAAGAAACAAATGACAAAAAGCTTAAACTTCAAGTGGCAGCCCGTAAAGAGGCCCAGCAAATTATCTTTTTGGCCCACCAAAGCATCCACTTCCCAGGCGGCGGCAGATCCAGAGACCGAAGGAGACACACACACATTCACTTCCCTCTTTCCAGGCCAGATCTGGCGGCGTCGCGGCAACCCGGCGGGAGGAGTCGGAGCGGGGAGATGAGGGGGCCGAGCCGAGGCAGGGGGAGCCGGACCGGGGCGGCGAGGGTCAAGGCGCCGCTGGCAAGTCTGGGACGGCGTGGCGGACTCCGAGCGAGGCGAGGCGGCGACTCCGAGTGAGGCGAGGAGCGGAGCTGCGGCCTGCGGAGGAGCCGAGGAGAGGAGCGAGGCGAGGCCGAGGCGGACTCCGAGCGAGGCGAGGGCCGAGGAGCGGAGCCTCGGAGGAGCCGAGGCGGCGAGCGACATCTGAGATTTGAGAAGTGAGAGAGTCTGCGCTGGCGTCGAGGAGCGGGCGAATAAAAGAGCTGTGCTTGCTGCTGCGGGGTGCGGGCGAATAAAAGAGGGGAGCTGCGAGCCGCGCGGCAGCGCGAGTGCAGCCGGTCGGGCGGATTGATGTCCGACGAGTGTCCAGACAGCTGTGTGATTGTCCAGACAGCTGTGTGATTGTGTGAACAGTTTGAGTATTTGCGGATAGGGGTGGCCGAAGGCTTCATTGCTTCAGTTCAGGGTAACTTTTCTGCACCTTTTTTTTTGTTATCAATTTAGTTTTTTAGAGTATAGATTTTAGTCTAATAATTTATTTATAGATTTTGCTATAATAGAGAAACGAACTTTGTGCAACTATTTCGCAAGTAATTCAAGTGGTTCTCGTCCAACCGATGAGAGTACAACTCAACCAAAGAAGCTTCGACTAGAATTTAATCTAAATGAAATAATTGCCGATCCGACGCTGCGCATACCAATTGAAAGACGCTGTGCATACCAATTGAAGATTAGGCTAACGAAATCAGGGATCAAGTGAGAAGGACATATTTATTGAATGACCCTACCCGAGTAATTGGATATTCATTTCCACATACATTGAATGGCCCTGTGATTCAAATTTGTCTTGTGATTCAAATTAGCTTATTTGTGGTATATTTCATAATTCATATGAACTAAATCTTCATTATTATTCACAATTTTCTATTATATAACTAATTTTCATATGTTTCATACACAGGTGATTTATTTCTACTCTGTACTTATAGCGGAATAATTATATATTATTGGATATGCGTTTTCTATTGTCGAAGTACGTACTTTGTATGTATCTGTTTTTCGTTGTTTGTCTCCAAGACTCCAATTGTATAATTTCTGTATGAATTTAAAATTCTATAAGAGTATAAGACTATATTTATGTCAACTTAGTTTAGTCCGATAAATATTTCAGCCCACCCTCAATTTTAATCCTGCCTTCGCCGCTGCTCGTATCTGTCGTATTTTTTCCATTCTCTGAACGCGTATGAGCAAAGACTAGTTGTACTCCCAGGCCCAGCAAGAAACTGATCTTGTGTCTCTAATGAGTTGAAGGAGCCACCTAGTGTTTCAGATAGTAGAGTAACCAATTATTTTATTGTGGTGTAGCCCAGCAAGATGCAAAAACCAACGTGATGGAACTACAGGAGGTTGAGGTTGGAAGCTACTGCAGGGGCCACTCTAATTAATGTTTTTGGGTATTAGGATTAACCCACATACAAAGGGAGGAAGAAAAGAAAAGAGAGGAGGATGCTTTTGCGCAACTAGTAGTATTCTATCGCTACCCATCCTCTGTCTCCGGCGACGACAACGGTTGACGGTGATGTTTAGGAGGGAGGTTCATTGAGATATTGGCTATGGAGCCAGGGGAGGGAAGCGAGAAGCAATGATCACAGGAGCCAGGCCTTGGACTACTTGAGCTATAGTTCGAGGCCTGGTAATCAAATGCTATGAAAAATTATTAAAAAAACGTTAGCCTAAGAGTTGACATAAAAGCAACTAGTCTAACTCGAGGCTTAGGCTGATTCCACCCTTGACGGGAGTGACATCTATTTGGTTGCTGGAGCTGGGCAAGAGCGAGCGACAAGGTTGAGAGACAAGCTAGGTGCTGGATCGGGAGATTGGTCCTTTCTTTTTTTTGTGCTAAGTTTAATAGTTTTTGTTATGAATGATAGTTCTTATTTATGTTTTTGAGATGACAGAGGCGTCGACATGGACAGATCACACGATTTTACACTCGAGAAACTGTTTAGGGAATCCATTTTAAGAAATCACCTTATTTTTTCGACTTTCAGAAATACAAGAAAAGGCTTTAACTATTCTGTTAAAAGCTACCAGATAGGGAAAAGGTGGAGCACAAGGGTGGATGTGGCCGCACGAATAAGACATTGGCGCTAGAGTTAGGTGCTACTCTAAACGGCTTAAAAGCCTGGCTTCTAGCCTTCGTTGTTGGATTTTGGCTGCAATTGTACTATAGAGGCTATTAGCTTTTTATAAGTCAAAAATAGAGAAAAATAATAAAATTTAAGGAAATTTGAAAAACATCGCTATATCTTTTTAGGATAATGCAAAGAATAAAGAGGAAAGAAAAATAAAAAAGCTTAAAGGCCAAAAAACCGAAGTTAAAAAGCCGACAAAAAGCTAACCGAAGTTAAGAAGCTAAAAAGGGCCACGAAAAAGTGCGATTGATAGTAAATCTTTCGTGGACGACGACGGGGGACGCCAATCATTTCCTGGGCTGGGCCAAGCGACCCGATCCGATCCCACCCGAGTACCCGACCCACTAAAAACCGCGTAGCACCAACGCGACCCGAGACTGCACACGTGGTGGCCCCAAAGCCGAAAGGAAACCAAGGATGCCTCGATTCCCGCACGCCGTCCACAACTTTTCTTACCCCACCCGAGGCTGTCTGGTGGGCCCGTATCTTTTCCGCCCAGGTGGAGCCCGCGACTGTTGCTGCCATGTGGGGCCCACCATTCAGCCACCTTACCAGGTGGGGTGCTCTGCTTCCTCTCCACCGGCGTTATCTGTACGGAGACTGCCCCGCAAATTACCTCTTTTTTTTTTGGGTATGGAATTTACTTGATGCGCGTTTGCTTTCCGTGCACAAATCCGCAAGCTTATGCCTTACTCAAAAATATATATACACACGCTTTCTTTTGGAACAATTTTGGTTGGAACATATCATGCGTGTGGTGTGCTGATCAGATGGAGTTGGGAAAGGAATAAACAGGTCCCAAATCTGATGCAATTTCGCAGGACCTTTTCTGTTAACGGCTTGAAACGAGAGGGAAACTTCCTTGGTTCCTTCACACCAGGAGAGGATAATCCCAGTGCCGAGGGAATATATTTGGATCTACCACAATGCGTATTTCAATACTGTCGCAGTAGAGTAAACAGAGAGATCAGAATCCATGCAGGCTTTTCGACTGCAGCTTATTAGTAAGTAGTAATTTTTTTAGTTAAAGTAAAAGCTATTAAAAAAACCAAAGAGATTAAACCCTGATCTCCAAATGGTAACAGTACCGGATCAATCTTTGTACTGACGGTAACAAAATCGACACCGATACTGCTCGCTCTACATGGAGAGAAGAAAATGGGAGGTAATTAAGCTGTGATATCAAATTGCTTACTCTGGGAGGGTAAAAACGCTGAGGTAAAGATGTGATCGTACGTTGGGAGAAAAGATCAATAATAAGCACCGCAACGGCGTAGAACTTTCACATTTCAAGTACCATCGCTTTCTCACTAAAAATGGCCATTCCATTTGGATAAGTACCGCCATGAGAGAGACCAAGAATTCCAATACAAATACTTAGATCGAAATCAGATAAATCCCGTTCTATTTTTAAACGTCCTTTCTGGGAGGATGAATCTGAAGATTGAGGGAGCATTTACCCTTGATTTCACCAGGGAAGAAGGTAGACATGTAGTGTGGATAAAAACATAAGCAGTAAACTGCACGCATCGAAGTACTCAAGCGGGTCAATCATACAGACGGTGCGACAACCTAGGAGACCAACAAAGTTAAGCTCAATTTCTTTATTGAAAACCCACCAAGAAACGAGGGTCTGCTTGCAGCAGCAGCAGCAGCAAGAGACCCATCGATAGATCCCAAACACCAAAGCCAACTTGTCATGGCGAGATAGCATAGCAGCAGCAACACACTGGTAAAAGGTTATTGAAGATAGCACCAAGCATACATCGGAGTGGACAGTACGGGACACACAACAGAGGAGACTCGACGACTCACACCAACATCTTCTTATTTGACTACTAGATTAGAACGAGACGACTGATGGGATCAACGAAGGGGCGGACGGATCTAGGAGAGCTGGCCACAGTCGGCGATGACGACGGGCTTGGAGGTGGAGCCGCTGCGGGACCCGACCTTCTCGATGGCCTTAACGACGTCGAGGCCATCGACGACCCTGCCGAAGACGACGTGCTTGCCGTCGAGCCACGAGCAGGGCACGGTGCAGACGAAGAACTGGGAGCCGTTGGTGTTGGGCCCCGCGTTGGCCATGGAGAGGACGCCGACGCCCGTGTGCTTGTGCTTGAAGTTCTCGTCGGCGAACTTCTCGCCGTAGATGGACTCGCCGCCAGTGCCGTTGCCGCGGGTGAAGTCGCCGCCCTGGCACATGAAGTCGGGGATCACGCGGTGGAAGGTGCTGCCCTTGAAGTGCAGCGGCTTGCCGCTCCGCCCCACGCCCTTCTCCCCCGTGCACAGCGCGCGGAAGTTCTCCGCCGTGCGCGGCACGTCGTTCGCGTACAGCTCCATCACGACCCGCCCCGCCGGAGCGCCGCCCACCGTCATGTCGAAGAACACCCTCGGGTTCGACGCCATCTCGCTCGCCTAGGGTTTGTGCTTTCTTCTTCTTTGGGGGATTTGCTTTCGCCTTAGCTAGCTGTGCGATCTGGGATGGGGAGACCCGGTGCGGTTAAATAGGCGGCGGCTCGGTCCATGGCGAGGGCTGCGCCAGCCGTCCGATCGGGAGCGTGGCGGGATCACGGCCTGCAAGGCCTAACCACGGAGGTAAGCCGGCGGGGTTAGGGCAACCGTGGTTAGGCCTTGGGTTGGGTTCCAGGTAAATGCGACGAGCACGTGACCCTTCTCCACCCGCGGGGCGAAATGACAGGTACTTCGGTTGCCTCGGCAGGAACGTGAGGTGGGCCATGCCTGTCAGTTAGCCTGGGTGTGCACGTTTGCCGTGTGCGATGCTCAGGGTGACTCGGGGTGCGACCATGGTTAGCGCGGGGTTGGGACTCGGGTTAGCGCGGGTATTCGTTTGTCTAGTGGACGTGGTCTTCCTAGACCGTGTGGTGCGGCGCGCGTGGGATCTTGGTTACTGGTGCATGGACGGGGTGCACGGCAGGATGCGGCTGAGGACAGGACGTGGCTGCGTCCGCGTGGCCCGCAATGAATCCCGCCCTGCCGGCCCAGTCCACCCACGTCGCGCGCTGTGGCTGTGAGGGTGGCGTCAGCGGCGCATCGCAGCCGTCACGTCCGATTCCGACGGTCGCGATCCGCGCACTTGGCCACCTCTCGGCTCGTGCATCTTGGCCAAAAATGTGACTTCCGTTCGGAATCCCAGAAAGTGTTCTCACTTATTTTCACTTTTTTTGGACATACATACATACATACATACATACATATCTCGAGAATGGAAATAGAATCACGGGATGCCAAATGTGTGATATATCGTCTTTCCTTTTTTTTTTTGGCTTTTTGGCGTGTGGTCTTGCAATTCAGGGAGGCGGTGAGACAGTGAAAAAAATGTGATTCCAATTGTCATCTTCAGTGGACGCATACCACGAAAAGGCCGATCATCATATACAAGGGGAGCACAAAGATGAATCGTGGCGCACCACTTTATGCATGAGTGGTCGGTGCAAGCTGATCAGTTGATTCATTGGAATTTCCTTTTTTTTTCAAATGTATTCTTAGCCCCAAGAAATTGGGAAGAACAAAAGGTGAGAAAAAAATCTAAGCTAAGAAATGGAATGTTTTTTTATAAAAAAAATTGAACCCAGGACTTTTTCCTGAAGGAATTTTGATACACGAGAGGAGCCGCGAGGGAAGAGGAAGAACGAGGTGGTCTCGTCTGAAGAAAAGAGAATGGGCCAGACCAGGTTCTGGTGTCAGATAATGGGCCTGTCTTGACGGTCCATCACTGACAACGCACAAAGCCCAAGTAGGCCCACGGACGAGTTGAAAGGCTGCAGAAAATCGATTGCTATTTGCACGGTGCCGGTGCGTCCCCGCTCGCCGTCGCTTTCCCCGCGCTCCGGCGTTCCAGCTCCGCCTCCGGTGCCCGCTTTCCGGACTCCAGGACCTCGCCTCCGTCGATGGGCGGTGGGCTGAAGCTGCGGCTACGCGACGGCTCGGAGGCGCCGGCGATCCACCCGCGCAACCGCTACGCCGCCGGACTTCGCGAAGTTGGCGTCGCTCTACCCCTCCTTCCGCCCCGTCGTGTCCGTATCCCGCGGCCGCGCATCCATCGACTTCACCGACTTCGCCGCCACACGCGAGTTCACGCGCGTCCTCCTCCACGACCACGGCGTCAACTGGTTGCTACAGCTTGCTCACCTCCGCCTCTTCCCCTGAACCCTAAGGCGCCTTTGGTGCTAACCCATGCCCATTTTCTTTTGTTCGGTTGCTATCGCTGTAGATGAGTTGTTTAGCTAGCTCTTTGATGTTGTTCTGCTGAAGAATTACAAGGGCACTCCTGAATTCAAGTAATTGAAACATTAAGTCATCAAGTTCATCCTGTTGCATCTCAGTCTCCAAGTACCTGTAATTTGACACATTTATCGTTTCATGAACTGTTCATGCTACTCTCAAAAGTCAGAAGTGGCTTCGGAGCTCGAGAAGTAATCAGTTTTGGGTAAATTTCAGTGGTGGATACTAACACATTTAGGACATGTCTTTTTTGAAAACTCCGGTGAAAAGGGTCATGACAGAAAGTGTGCGAGTGTGCGCTGCTTATTGTTGATTGTCATGAGCTCTGCCATTGGAATTTCTGCAAAGAGATGCTATGATCAATGTAAAGGATGGTGTTTAATAAAGATATGAAATGCTATAGCCAGATTTTCTTCACTTGGGTCTCGCTGTCGTGGTCCGTTGTATTTTCACTGAATGTTCTTAAAAAGCAGGCTATGCATGTCGTTGTCTCGTTATAATTCGTGGTGCTGTGTAAAGATTGAACTTCTTAGGTACATCTTTTCTGTAAGACATCTCAGTAAGTATCCCACATCGTTTTTCAAGGGTAGATTGGTTAGTATAGCAAAAACTTGTATCACCAAAGTTCAAATATCATCTTTGTTAAAAATTGTTAGCTACCATATTTGCTAATAATAAGATACACTGGATTAAAAAAACCATTGAAACTTGTATGCCATGCGCACTATTTGCTCCTCCCACAATATTCGCTAATTTTCATGCAATACAGTTTATGATCAATATCTTGATTTAATATATGAACATGACATTTATCACTACTAATGTCAGGTGGATTCCAGACGGAAAACTTTGCCCTACTGTTCCGAACAGATCCGACTACATCCACTGGATCGAGGATCTTCTCTCGTCAGATCTCATACCACCAATATCCAGCTCAAGTGAGACAGTGAGGGGCTTTGATATAGGCACAGGTGCCAATTGCATCTACCCTCTCCTTGGGGCATCTTTACTGGGCTGGAGCTTTGTTGGTCTGGTATGCTTTTGATCTTGTGCGCTGGAAGTTTCCTGAAGCATCAACTAGGGGTCCTTTAGTTACTTAGCTAAACGAGAGAGATGTATGCTCAGTTGGCCTTTTGTTTATTTTTACCTTTTTTTTATTCGAACACTATTTTGTTTGTAGATGTGACTGATGTTGCTCTTGAATGGGCTAAGAAGAATGTGGAGAGCAACCCACGTCTAGCAGATCTAATTGAGATCAGAAATGCAAATGAACTGCCCTGTTCTTCCAAATTTGAAATAGTTACTGGGGAAGAAGTCAGGGAGAATGCTTTAGAGCCTGTGGATGATGTAGTGAGGTCTAAACCACCTATCCTTGTTGGTGTTGTGAAGGATAGCGAGAGCTTTGACTTCTGCATGTGCAATCCACCTTTCTTTGAGAGCATAGAGGAAGCTGGTCTTAATCCAAAAACTTCGGGTGGCGGAACTGCTGAAGAGACGGTTTGCCCGGGTGGTGAGCAGACCTTTATTACACATATAATTGAAGAGAGTGTTTCCCTTAAGAACTCTTTCAGGTGATTCAAATCTTATTCTACTATAGTGATGTCACGTGGGGTAAGGTATATAGCCAGCGGCACAAGGCCACTATTGCGGCCGTCGCATGAGCAGTTAGAGTCCCACTTAATTGCAATATATGGCTATTAGAGATAAGATCCTTAAGATCAAATTAGATGCATCCTTAAGATCCTTTTCTTTTGAATAGATTGGTTTGTTAGGACTCCACTATATAAAGGAGAAGAGATTGTTTGAATAAAGTAAGCAGGGATTAGGATCATACCTGATCTCCTGTGCCTTCACCCACATGGCACATTCTTCCATCTTCTCAGCGGTTGGGGGTCCTCCCTGGCCACGGCTGTTCTTCACGGCTCCAGGGCGCAACTCTCTGCCCGCTAGCCAAGTTCTTCCATACCATCTCCGTTTGGAACGCCCATTGCCTGACATCTTGATATCAGAGCCGCCTATTGCTCCGGCCATCGTGTCAAGCAACGGTGGTGACGATGACTTCCAGCAGGTGATGCGCAAGGTCACCGAAGATACAGCAAAGGCGCTGCGCACGGGTCTCTCCGTGGCCGTGGCCAATAGCGACCGCGTCACAAGCAGTGGGGTGTGTCATGCGACGCCAATCTCCATCGACAAGGAAGAATTCATCCTCGACTTCCTCACTATACCATTGGGTGGCTTCGACGTCGTCCTTGAGGTTCAGTGGCTTCACTCCTTGGGGCCGATTGTCTAGGACTTTAGCACCTTGACGATGTGCTACCAGCTCCAAGGCTAGTAGATTACCTACCACGGCATAGCTCCTCCCCGACTGATCCACACCTTCACTCGGCATCATCGACGGGGGACCTTATGGAGGAGCTCCTCACTGAGTTCACACCTCTTTTTGCTAAGCCATGTGGATTGCCTCCTCCTTAGGCCTGGGATCATCGCATTCATCTCTTGCCAAGCACAGGTGCGGTGGTCATGCGGCCCTATCGATACCCGGCAAATCAAAAAGACGAATTGGAGCGTTAGTGCGCGGCAATGCTGGAGCAAGGGATTATTCGGTGCAGCAACTCGGCCTTCTCTGTGCCCGTCTTACTTGTCAAGAAGCGAGAATAGTCTTGGCGCTTCTACGTTGATTATCGGGCCTTGAATGATAAAACAATCAAGGATAAGTTCCCAATTCCAATGGTTGAGGAGTACCTGGATGAGCTCCAAGGGGCGAAATTCTTCACCAAGCTTGACCTTCGCTCCGGGTATCACCAAGTCTGGATGGCTCCTGAAGATGTGGAGAAGACGGCCTTTTGCACTCATGAGGGGCTCTTTGAGTTATTGGTGATGCCATTCGATCTCACCAATGCTCCAGCAACTTTTCAAGGCCTTATGAACGAAGTGCTGCGATTGTACCTACACCGTTTTCTCTTGGTCTTCTTCGACGATATTTTCATTTACAGTTCATCATGGGCGGATCATCTGAGGCACGTTCGCGCAACGTTCCACCTTCTCAACCAAGATCAACTTTTTCTGGAGAGATCCAAATGCCTTTTCGGCGAAACGTCCGTGTCCTACCTTGGTCACGTCATTAGAGCCAAGGGCGTCGCCATGGATCCGGCAAAGGTAGCCATGGCTCCAGGGCGCAACTCTCTGCCCGCTAGCCAAGTTCTTCCATACCGTCTCCGTTCGGAATGCCCATCGCCTGACAGGTGACAACATGTTATATTTTTTGTGTCATTCACAATGTCTCAGAAATTTGTATTTAGGTGGTTTACATTGATGGTTGGCAGAAAAGCAAATATAAAATTATTGGTCTCAAAAGTTCGTGAAGTTGGGGCATCACTTGTGAAAACTACTGAATTTGTTCAAGGTCAAACAGCTAGAGGGGCTCTTGCATGGTCATTCATTGCTCCAAGAAAAATGGTTATTAGATCCAGTACACCAGGAAAAGCCCACCATTCCTTTATGCTTCAGGTTGGCATCATGTCACCTTTTGTTCCTTGATCATGCATTTTGTCGTTTAGTTCCATACATTGTGCAATTATTTAATTAACAAAAAGCTTCTAACGCAAATTTTCTTTTAACCAGTTCAATCATAAGGTAAAGTACTATTCTTTAATGAGGTACTTTGTCTGTGAGACAAACTATCTTCTCTATTTCTCTGTGTAAGTCTATGATGATGGGGCTCCTGCATCGGAATAGTATTTCATTAGCATGCTTTAGGTGTTCAGATTTTTTTTTGGCTGGCTTGCACATCATCGTTCTTGCTAACATTTCTTCATCCTTGTTGGCCTTGTAATAAGGTTGAACTAAAACTGTTGGCCAACCTGATTTAGAAATTTATCTGTCTCCTTAGTCCTTTCTTCTTACTTCTTTTAGCTTTTAAGTGCTAACCTATATTTATATGTGAATTATTATTACCACTACTATTTTTCTGTTTTCTCTAGCTTCTGTGCTTAAACATCTGCTTATACATAATAAATTCAGGGTCTTCGAAGCGAATATGGTGCATTCCAAGTGCTGAAGTCAGCCGAGGCCTTTTTCTGTGCTTCTAATCTATCGTGTAAAACTGATTCTTTGTCGTTTCTATTGATGTAGGGTTCTTTATTAATCTGCACCTATTCTTTTTCTGAAATTGCATCAGAACACAGATCCATACGCTGATATCTTGCTAAGAGTTGTATGAAATATTTGTTTAGGTTACATTATCAGATGAGCAGACTCAGGCTGTAATATTGCATGGTGATGATTTTTCTGGTTCTGTAGAAGGCAACTCTACAAAGCTGCACAGCGCTGTTAAGGGAATATCCTTCCATATTTCGGTATGTTAAGTTAAACAACAAATTGTGTATTATTCATCTGGTACCTTGTTATGTTTATTTCCTCCAAACTTTTCAATTATTTCAATGCTCCTTCACAAACAATATAGCATGCCATTTTTTATGTAGGTGTTTGAACAGATGCCTGGCACACTCCTAATCAGAGGTTCATTATTGAATAAAGCACTGTCAGGTACACTTTGTTCTTCATGTGAAAAATGTCACTTTTTTGGTCCAAACATGCAGACACACCTTTATTAGTTTGCTTCAAGACATGACATGCTTCTATTTTCATGTTGTGTACCTACACACACACACACACACACTCGCTTCTCCAATCCAGCACAGATAGTAATAGATCCCCTGATGTCTGCGTATTGAGCTGTCTGTGTCCTTTTCCTGTTCTCGTATGGATGAGTTGAATCAAATGGAATGCTCTATGTTGCGTCACAGGCTAAAACCTAAAACCGCTAGACATGAGATCTGTAACTTGATTCTCTATCTCTACTAACTCTTGCATCTCCGGAAGATGGGCCCTTGCCTTTTTATTTGTGAGTTGATGCTTTTACAGTGTCATATGCACTGTATTCTAATGAAATCTGTTGATCAAGAGAGAAATTTTGAGGCACCAATAAGGTTCCAGATGTACAGTCTGACGTGAAAAATCCTGTAGCATGTCCTACTTTGCCAAGCTGTCCTGAGAATAGTTGTCTATCTAGACAGCTGCTAGTGGCTAATCCCACGATGGAGACATAACTGACACTTGAACATCCTAGGGACCATTGAGAGAGATTGGCCGGTTGGTCTGTAGGAGGCAGAGCCTGTTGATACGGCTCATATGGCATGTTTTGTTTCGAAGCTGCTTTTGTTATTGACCGTCCTTGCCATTGAGGGTGCAATTATTCAGGTTGTAGAGAGAAGTTAACCAAGGTCTAGGTAATAGGACAAGCAGACAAGAATCTCTAGATGATATCATGGTTCAATAAGGATCACTTCTCATATTTCGATCGCATGAAGCCAGCATAAGTTACATTATGCTTTGTGCATGTGCATTAGGGCGTGTTCAATGTGATGCGAGCTAGGAAGTTTCTGGCCTCTTGGACCCGGACCTAGCCATTGGAGAGTGGGGAGCTAATAAAGCCAAGAAAAGTTTCTGGCCTCGACGTCGGGATCCCAGCACCACCGTGGCGACCTTGACATCGGCCCCGTGCTTCCGCTTGCATCTTCGCTTGCGCTGCCGGTGGAAGAAGCAACCGTCCGTCTTTTCCTTTTTAAAGTAAATCTATAGCGATTCTGATTATGAATGTGAACCATGCGGCACCTCCATATGATAATATCTCATATAAATTACCTTGCATGATAGCTCCTTTGGCTTACTAGTAAAGTAGTAATGCGCAAAGGTCGAGTGGTTTTGTTTGTGGTGACAAGAACGGGTGATCTTTTCTTTGCAGGTACCTTCAGATGTAGCAATTGGCAACTGGCTGTGACACACTCAGATGCTTGGAGTTGTATCCAAACCCTCTGTAGAAATACACCGTATTTGCCTCCAGTAATCCAGTGTTCCTCTTCTTCTGTTGACGTGTATCAAGGCAGATGCTTTGAGCTTGAGTGAAGATGGCGCGACAAACTGTCACTTGCCACTGGTGTGTTTCAGAATTATTTTTGTCAAGATAGTGTAGCAGCTGCTGTAGGGAAGTCCTTTTGTAATCGACTCTGTAGTCTATACACGCTGTCTTTTTTAATTAACCTTTTCAGCCATCTTACTTTTTTGGTTTTGCGTCGGAGTTCTCTATATTACCCCAACAGCAATGGCCTTATTGCAATAGGGTATTTTCCTTCCTGTGTGTGCATGGTCATAGCTACAATGTCACGGTTGAAGACATGTTAAGGTTGGAGACGCGGCCGAATACAAGCTGTGGTCGGAGAAGTGGTTGAAGACAAGCCGTGGTCGAAGCTAGTGGTCATGATCATGCGTCCAGCCACTATAGCTGTCGGCGATCACTGTACCAGTTGGTGGTAACTGCAGTAGGCATCAGCACGGGTGGTCGTTATGAGGTGAATAAGAGGTTTTTAAATTCTCTTGCCTCTTAATTAATTTCTTACAATTTTAATATGACAAGAGTTTAATGCACTTGAGACCTACACAATTCTAGCAAAGTTGAGGATCTACAAGAACATTAGCACAAATAAATGATCACAAAGAGTTAAATGAACAAGTGCTAAAAGGAGAAAGAGATAAACAAGTACACACGATGTTTTACCGTGGTGTCCGAAAACTTGCCGGTTTCCCCTAGTCCATGTTGAGGTTAGCCCAAATGAATTGGATTGGTTCCATAAATTAAACCTTCCACCTCAAATCACTAATGGTAGCTCTTCCCCGCTCCGGGTTGGTGAGCTCCAACCTTCACACACGCCGAGTCTACTCACAAGCTTTTTGAGAAGATCTCCAGGCAATCTCCACCAAGTCATCCAGGTGCCGGCAAACACCAAGAATAACAGATCTCAAGCTTCACTTAACCACAATTGAGTGCCAAAGGATCAAACTATTGGATGCAACACACCTTTTGGCTCAACCACCTCAAATAAATGTACAATAAGTAAATGAGGTGTGGAGTGAATGCTCAATGTTCAAAGATGTTCAATAGGGTCTCTTCTATATGTCCTTGAGTAGAAGTACGGGTATTTATACCCTTACCAACCAAAGTAGCCGTTAGAAAGAAATTCCAGAAAAAATCAGGGCGAGAGGAAGTACCACAGGCCAAAGGCTGGTACTTCCGCTCCAGCTCTGACACGACAGTAACGGTTATGTCAGAGCTTTTGAACTAGCTGTTGAAAGTCGGCACGGAACTGCCGCCGTTATAAATCTGGTAGTTCTATTGTCCGGTAGTTCCGGAAAGCCGGCGCAGTACTTCCGCTTGGGCCAAAACCAAGAGTTGGCGCTCTCTGGAAAAAAGTTTCTGCCCTTCCTACTGGAGCTTCCGTGCTCCGGAAGCACCGCTTAAGGCTGCGGAACTACCGCTCGTCGGAACTAACGGTAGTTCCGACGTTAAAACTCTGGTACTTCCGGTTTACGTGAACTCAAAAAATCACCCCGAGGGTGCTCTCTGAAAAAAGTCTCCGCTCAGATTGCCGGAGCTTCCGACGAGCGGAAGTACCGCGATTTACACACTGGTACTTTCGGTTGCCCGGACAGAGCATTGAGCATATCCGGGGGGTGCTCTCTGGGAAAAAAGGCTCCGCTCGATTCTTTAGAGGTTCCGTGCACCGGAAGTACCGCTCAAGACTGTTGAACTTCCGCTCTGCGGTAGTTCCACCATTAAAACTCCGGTACTTCCATTTTTCTAGACATAGCACAGATTTGTCTTTCAAATTAGATTTTCATACAATGCATGATCCTAAATTGATCTAAATGGCACAAGAATTATGCTATCAAGCTACTTGCCATGATCCCTCTTTATGGTACGACATTTAGCCTATAATCCGGTATTCCACCCTTTCTCCTAAGACCGGTAAAAATAAAAAGAGGGTCCTAGTCTAAGTATACATTTGCCTTGAGCCACTTTTGATCTTCACGTTGATCCTTAGCACGCATCTTGTTATCAACTTAGGGATTTAACCTTTTAAACACTCATCAAACATGTTAGTCCCATATCCACATAAATTTATTAATTATCAAAACCATTTTTAGGGGCCTAGATGCTTTCACGGTGTCTGTGTGGTCGTTACGACCGGTTCCCTGTGTGGTCATTTACAACTGGTTTGTGTGGTCGTAATGACCGGTTCTCTGTGTGGTCATAACGACCGGTGTATATGTGGTCATAACGATCGATGTCTGTGTGGTCGTTTATAACTGGTTTGTATGGTTGTAGACACCGTGGTCGTAAGCGTCGTGGTTGTGGCTCCTGCGTATGCGTGGTCGAAGCGCAGCGGTCGTGGCGCCTGTGTGTGCATGATCGTAGTTACAGTGTCTGTGGCTACAATGGTCGTAGGTACAGTTCCGCGGTCGAAGACATGCTGAGGTCAGAGACGCGGCCGAAGACAAGCTGTGGTCGGAGAAGCGGTCAAAGACATGCCGCGGTCGAAGCTAGTGGTCGTGGTCGTGCGACCAGTCACTGTAGCAGTCGACGATCACTATAGCAGTTGGTGGTAACTGTAGCAGGCGTCAGCACGGGTAGATCAGTCGTAAGTAGAAGTAGATCGATCGTAACTAGAAGTAGATCGGTCGTAAGTAGAGTAGATTGGTCGTAAGTAGAAGTAGATCGGTCATTTGTAGAAGTAGATCGATCGTAAGTAAATGTATATCGATTGTAAATAGAGTAGATCGGTCATGAGTATAGTAGATCGGTCGTAAATAGAGTAGATCGGTCGTAAGATACATTGGATCAGTCGTAAGTCACAGGACATAGTCGGTAGCCATAAACTGCAGAACGTGGTCGGTAGTCATGTGTTGTAGTAACCGTTCGGCTCTTGGAGGACCTTCGTGGTCGAAGACCGGTAGTATTGATTCTGTGGGAGCAGTATGACCGATGTTGCGGTAGGTTGAAGACTTGTGTAGTCGAAGCACTATGGTCGATGGATGGTACTCGAAGCATTCGAGCACCGTAGCGACTAAAGAATGATCGGTAGACGTAAAGAGTTCCGCACTTACTGAGAAGGAATAATTCAAACTAAGACAAACTCGAATACATATAACTTTTGCAGTAGAACTCCGAATTTAGTAATACTCCGAATTTAGTAATATTTATTTCTAAATTCTTCTAAAATCATGATCTTCTTGATTGTACAAAAATATTTTGGTCTTGTCTCTTTTTATTTGGCTCTTATTGGTTTCCATTTGGATTTATCGAATAGACGACTCTGTGCTATACAATGTTGAGAATGCCTCAGAAACATTTTCTGAGCAACAAGAGCAAGGTAAGCACCCTCTTTGACCGTGCTGATCCTAGTAATTCAATTATTGTACATTATTTGTAAAATATATTATGCATGCGCCTATGTTTCGATGAAATTGCTATACTGTGGGTACTGGTAGTTATGACCGCTCGTATGCATTGAAGCTCCTTGAAAATTTGATACCCTTACCGTTGTAACCTCTAGGACATGGTTTAGACAACATATATACTGTCAAATTGGGAATACTACATTGATATATGGTCTAGATGCTTAGCTAAACACTAGTTTATGCTAAGTTGAATTTTTAAACAAGTTTACACGTGGGCATGTTGGTTTCAAAAATGATAGACTAGAGAAGGAACCTCTGTTAATTTGGTATAAAACAAAATAAAAACCTAGTTTTTGGATGCGGGCGAATTATATGATAATCTATCAAATGTGAGGAGGAACCTCGCATGTAGATAGGGGGAGATCCTAGCCCGGATCAATTAAGGATTGAACGCTATTGCTGCACATCTAAGTCACACAATACAACCTCATGTGCTATATGGGCTCTAGCATTTAGCTGATTAAGTTGTCTAGATCTAGCCTTGCATTATGGTTGATGTAGAAGTAGTAAGGGCATCCTAAGTGAAGGTTTGGCTCATAGGGGCTCCCACACTATGGTGCTTGGACCAAATCTTGCTAATATAATGATAAATGCTCACTTAAGGGAAGGACATGCTGGGTCTGTCAGTCAGCTCACTTAGGGGAGGACACGCTCAAGTGAGGCATTGTCCATTCATAAGGCTAGTGCAAGGTTAGGACTAAATAACCTAAAAGCTATAAGATAATCGCTCTCGTCGCACGCCCAAGGAAGCGTGTAATGGCCGACATTATGTTTGATTATCTCGTGTGGGTAAAGCTGTACATCCTCTGTAGAGTGGTAAGAACTATTTAAATAACTGTACTCGCGGTATTGATTTGAGGCTCGGATATTTTCAACTCAAGATCAAGCTAGAAGACATTCCAAAAATTGCATTCACCACCAGTTATGGCTTGTATGAATACACTGTAATATTATTTGGACTTACCAATGCTCCTGCTTGTTTTATGAATCTTATGAATATGGGATGGCATGAACGTCTAATCCTGTGCCATGTACATGTGTGGGATTTGTGTGATGATCACAGCCAAGGAGGGTTGCGAATGGATGTGTTCACCGCCGAGTAAGGCTGCAAATGGTTTTGATATACTGTTATCAAAGTTATATAAATGTTATTTCAATTACGTGTCAAATGCCATTTACAATTCCACTTGCAAATTATTACTTATTGCAAAATAAAATCTACTTTATACTGAAAACAACTTAGTATAGAAACTCATTCTTTGACATTCTTTGATACGGACCAACTAAGGATTAGTTGATACGTAGGGATGACCCGATCTTTTCCGGTACGTTCAGCGAGGTTCCTTCTCCTTGTCTTAACGCAACCAACAATCTTGATAAGGACAATTTGCACTAGTATGCAAAGTGCACACTAGAAGCAATCCACCGAACTCCTCAAACCGTGAATTCAGCAAGAAGACACGAATTAGAAGAGATGAACCTTGTAGATTCGATGGGCAATCTCAAGAATCTCCTATTCTTGCCTTGCACCAACTCAGCAAACTCCAAACGAGAAAACCTTGTAATCACGTAATCTGGCCGCCAACAACCATCATGGCGATTTTCTCCTTTATTTCACAAACATAAAAACTTATCATATCATAACTTAAGTTACAATGGGGCTAAGGCCCTGGCCTTATATTGGTGCACAATGCACGGCCTTAACTAAAATTCACGCACAACCTGGCCTAAGGCCAAAACAAACTCCAATACGAACTAAAAAGGAAATACCTAAAGTGTTACCTTTGGATTCTCTCTCAATTTGCAACGTGACCATGAGGATTCCGTGGCTAGCACCTCCTCCATTGTATGGGGCTTCGAAATAGCTTTTCAACGAGTCCAAGAACGCCCAAATCGGACTCCGTTTGTGAATGTTATGGGCGTTTTAATGTTGGACTTCCTGTCTGACCCGAACCGAATCCGAATTGAATTCAAATCTTTATAGGTTTCCTTTTCTTGTTCAAAGGGTTTCCAAATCCGTTTGGAACCTGAAAAGGAGTCCTTCTCATCCTTTGTAAAGCCATGGTATGGTCGGATTTTACCCTTACTTGTATTGCAATACTCGGACTCTCTATGTTTGGCAAGTCTCGCGCATCTCTCCGGATAGCCCGTGCAGTAATCAATGAAGTTGCCATAACTTTGTGTAGAAAGCTCCAAACTAGCTTTCTTTCTTTACCATCCACACCTCTAATTCCATGCATTATTGGCTTGTTTGTATTACGCAAAGGAGGAATCACATAAGCATCTGCACGAACTAGGATATTCTTCTTTCTCCCAAAACCAATTGCTTCTTTCTCCTTGTACAATTCAGAGCTACTAAGCCTTGTAATTTCAGATTGCATGGGTGAAGCACAAATCAATGTAGTATTCACACTCTTGGCCACATCATTCTTGCATATATGTAAAATTTGCGATACACTACAAGTCTTGCTGAGTACACAATGTAGTCAACCTTACTTAAATTATTGTTGTTCAGAGAATGAAGATTACGTGCCCAACGATGCGTATTTTGCCCTAAGCATTGGGGAATTTGACGAGAGGTTTTGCTAGGGTTTGATTCCAGTAGCTTGCATGTGGATTATGATAGCAAATCACTGGATACTTTTGTTATTAGACTTCCGCTGCATTTTGTTCAAGATTCTGATGTTCGTTTTGGTCGGTCAGCCTTGTGTGTATATCCTCTTTTATGCCTCGCTTATATATCATCATCATTTTGTTGTAAGCTATTTTATGTACGATGTGTATGGATGTGATCTCAATGATGTAAATATGTGTACTATCTATTGATCATGGGACTAGTACAAAACACATACGATGACTACGGGTGCTACCACGCCCAGGGTCCCCACATGACCATATTAATTTCATATTACAATCAGAATGAAATTCAAGGTGCACACCAAGAGATTTATACTCTTATTGTCTTGTGCAGTGATGTCATATTAGGGTAGGGCAACTGTTGGATTTTTACGTCATAGTGTTTTTACTGAAACATCGTTCATATTTAATGGAGTGAGTGAGCATACCAATTATTTTCTTGCTGGATTTCTTACAAGTTTAGTACAAGTGTCATCCGTTGCACCGTTAGCTGATACCCCCATCTATTCTTATTACTAGCTGCATGAGCGCGGCGCACGCCGCGCTAGCTACCGTGTGGACCAAAGTAAAAGAGACGACAATTCGTAGGGAGTTTCATAAAAAAAATCGAGGACTTGTGCGTATTTTCGGAAAAATCAAAGGACTTTTTCGTAAAAAGCCGAGGACTTGTAAGGACCTGTACGTGAGTAAATAAGGACCTATACGTAATTTCAGAAACCCGCGGGGCGCCATCCAAAATTTTTTTTAAAAAAACTGGGCGCAGGGACCTCTTCGCGAGGAAAAAGGACCTTTACGTAATTTCCGAAAAATAGAAGGGAAATGGATCTTCCGACCGTACGCAAAAGGACGGCGGCACGCGTCGGGCGGACGGAGCGATGGGGCGATGTGGAGGGGCTGCGCGGGCCGGAACTCTTCCGGCTTTAATACGGTGACGATTTGCTTTGACATTCAAATGGTACTTGCTAGCAATGCACAAAATGTATTTTTGATCCGTTGCAACATAGTGTGCTAATAGAAAAGCAACCCGGCAGCATCACACTAGTGTACGAACACGATGAGCATCCGTACGCGTGGACAAATCACCCAGCGGGGTGGCCCACCCGTCATAATAATCTCTACAGGAACCAACCAGCAGCTGCCCCCCCCCCCTGACAGATGGGCCATCCGCACGTGACGTCGGTGCGCCCACGCGGGCGAAACCCACCTCGCCCGTCCGTCCAAACTCCGGGAGCGATCCGAGCCGTCCGACCCACCCGCGGCAGTTCTCTACCTCGTATACACCGCCGCCGGCTATAAATAGGCTCCTCCCTTGGCCGAGTCCACCGTCCCCAAGTAGATAAGATCGCGCACGCGGATAGAGGTCCAAAAAAAGGGCGAAAGGGTTAGGGTTTCGGCGGCGGCGATGGCGGCGGCGGCGAGGCAGAAGGGGACGGTGAAGTGGTTCAACGACACCAAGGGCTTCGGCTTCATCTCCCCCGATGACGGCGGGGAGGACCTCTTCGTCCACCAGTCCTCCATCAAGGCCGACGGCTTCCGCTCCCTCGCCGAGGGCGAGCAGGTCGAGTTCGCCATTTCCGAGGGCGACGACGGCCGCGCCAAGGCCGTCGACGTCACCGGCCCCGACGGATCCTTCGTTAAGGGCGGCACCGGGGGCGGCGGAGGCTTCGGCTCCCGCGGCGGGGGTGGATCTGGCGGCGGCGGCCGCAGCTACGGCGGTAGCTGGGGCGCCGGGAGGAGATCCGGTGGTGGAGGCGCCGGGGGTGCCGGCGGAGCGTGCTTCAAGTGCGGGGAGTCGGGCCACATGGCCAGGGACTGCTACAGCACCGACGGTGGTGGTGGAGGGGGCGGCGGCGCCTGCTTCAAGTGCGGCGAGGTGGGCCACCTAGCCAGAGACTGCTACAGCACCGGCGGAGGCGGTGGCGGTGGCGGCGCCTGCTACAACTGCGGCGAGACCGGCCACCTTGCCAGGGACTGCTACAACAGCGGCGGCGGGGGCGGGGGCGGGGGCGGCGGCGACCGCTCGTGCTACAACTGCGGCGAGGCCGGCCACATCGCCCGCGACTGCTCCAAGTGAGAGAGATCACCCTAGAGACGTCGCTTAAATCTCTCTTAAGTCGGATTATTGCGTTAGTTTTGCCGATCTGGGTTCGAGCGCTTGCCTCCTATAAACTCGCTCGTTAAGATCTGGGTTTTGTGTGCTGAGGAGGTGACACATCTCTCTCTCCCCTTTTTGTGCTTTGCTCGAGAAGAAGAGATGACGATCATCCGTTATAAATTCTTTCTCGTCGGATTCCATAATTGTGCCCTGGGCCTCTCTTGATGATGCCATGCTTATATTAATGATGGGTAATCAAGTAGTAGTACTTAGATTAGAGAACTGAGCTGTTGTCATGCTGTGTGCATCTGGATTTGATGATGGGTATTGGTTTTGTTTGGGTATGGGAGCAGAAAGTTGCTGCTCTTGCTTTTCGCTGCATCTTGGAATCTGGGTGACACGGGTGTCAGTTCCCTCTGCCATGGGCGTCATGTTGTGCCTGGTGTTTCATTCTTTTGGATCTTTATTGTGTTTCGCCACCACGGTGCTCTCTTCATGATTTTCGATGATCAAGCATCAGCATTGGAGCTGTCTTCGTACGGGTTCGTCGACGATCGGTGATTGGTGTATCTCAACAAGAACCATGCATACGAGATCAACCTTAGCGATCACACTGGGTTTTTGGTGTACTATGTTGGCACTTATGGTCGGTGTTTCATGTGCATGCTGTGTATCATCAATTATCGTCCCACGTTTGATAACCGACACCATTTACGCTCAATTGACATCTGGTTCTGACCTATGTTTGGAGCAATTAGATGTAGTTCTTTGTGCTTAATCACTTGTAGTTGTCTGGTCCCTTTGTGATGACTAGTGCAGAAATATTTAGGGACCTCTTCGTACTTGTTGCGGCTGAAGGCATGCGTTTGGATGTGTTTGATGATTTTTGGATGAAAATAAATAATGGTAGCCCAAAGAAGTAGTTTTTAGAATGAAGTGACGAGCCTCTTCTTTATCGCGGGAGTGAGAACAGTGGGACACTATCTTAAGAAGCGAGTGTTTATATTGATTTCTAAAGAGAAGGCAGAAGCAAAAAAAATCAATATAAACACACACTTGCTATCATTTTGCATATGTTTTGGCCGGGTTCAGTAGGGTTAATTACATTTGGTTTTTGTATTTTGATATAATAACTATATAGTTTTTTAGATATAATATCTTTTTAATACGAAGTCTAGCAGGTATTATATCGATCAAATTCATACACTCTCTTTGTGTTCTTCTTTTACAAATGGCCAAAATTTAAAGTTCATAACCTGCCCAAAAAACCCACACTTTGTCCTCTCACGGTCTAGTGGGTGTGCAGTGCCACTACAGAAACCGTTCATATGCAGCACAGTTGATTGCATTGAAAAATGGAAAGAGACGCAGCAAGGCAAAGGCATGTACGGGTACTGGTGCTACTACTTGTAGAGTGGCTGCTAAATAAAGTTGGTCCAGAGCACTAGTAGTAATAGATTTTTCATGGGTTTTGTTTTTTTCCTACTACTGCTGAAGGTGGGAAGAAAAAAAGGAAATGATGCAAAGCAGGGGACTGCCTGCCCTGTATATTTTTTTCCCTGATGGATCAGTAACCTGTCTGTCGGTGCACTGCATCGTGCCGCTTGTCAGACACACGTGCCGATACCTGAAGCCATCATCAGGGCATCTCGTGCTCACCTTTTTACTGTACTAGTACTAGAATAGTGTTGCTCTGTTGGTCTGATGTCCCCTGTCAGTCAGTGCCTCCCCCTCGCTTCCATTGGCTAAGCAAGCTATGCAGCACTATGCTTTTGCTGCTCTCTCTCGCGATCCTATCCACTTGCCTTTGCCCTTTTCCACTCTTGCCGTTCCAGATGGCATGGCGATGGCACACAGGCCAAGGCAGCCAGCCAGCAAGCGGGGGGGGAGAGAGGAAGGCAGGCTCGATTTGCTAAGCCTTCAGTCCCAGAGAGAGAGAGAGAGAGAGAGAGAGAGAGAGAGCAGTGTTTCGAGAAAACGTCAACTTGCTACCAGCAGCAGCATGCAAGCATATGTAACTACTGGCTCTCTCACTTTCCATACGAAGGCAGCGGCGCGCACTGTTGATCACCAGCGCCATGCTCTGCCTTCTCTCACGATGCCTCTCCATCCTCCTCCGAATCATTTTTGTGCTGTGCTAGTTGTGGCCGCCCTACAGAAGCAGGAGCAATACATAATTATGCATACCGACCATCACAATCCACAATCACAGAGGAGGTGATCGGTTGCTCGAATCGAACCAATCTGGCTTAATGGGTAGGCCCAGGGGTGAATACACCGTAGGTGCTTATGGGTGCTCGGGTACTTCCTCCTCCCACCGTAGGTTGAAGAAGACCTAGCCGGGCCGATGGTTGAATAAGAATCGGAGGTTGAAGAAGAGCCGGAGTTGGAGGTTGAAGATTGAAGAAAACATGAGACAAAGTCGGTGTCTTAAGACCCAGCGCCCCAGTCGTCCCAAATCAGTGGTGAATCCTAGCCCAAAATCCCAAATACAACCAGAGATTCAAACTTCAGAGATTAGAGAACACAAGGAAGATGAACAGTAGAACGCTTGAACAATAGATAAGGTCACGGCCTCATGGGACACATAGAGGCTGAGTCGGAGAGAGACTCATCGTCACCGTAAAGTTGGCAGGCGGGCGCGGCGGAGGGGGAGGCAGTCAACGTGGAGGGGGAGGCCGGAGGCGGTCAGCGACGCGGCGCGGAGGGAGAGGTAGTCGACCACTCGGTGGCGACCGGGTATCAGAAAGTCTTATTAGAGAAATTGGAGAATGTTGTGCTTTCAATAGGAACAGGCTTTAATCAGGCAACTAGCCTAGCTAGACCTAGAGATACTAGATAGGGCTCACATCTTAAAATATTACTTCGTATATACCAAATGTGGGAGTCAGTACTTGCAGTGTTAGAGATGATATGTAAAGATGCAGCATATCCTTCAGGTCATGGTGAAGCAACAAGTTTGATACAAAAAATAAAGAGCTTTGAATTTGTATTCATCATGCATTTCTTGATAGACTTGTTGAGCATTACACATGAGTTATCACTTTCTTTGCAAAGAAGAGATCAAGATATTATTGGAGCTATGTGTTTGATTATGGATGTGGAAAGGCGCTTGCAAGACATGAGGGACAATAGGTGGGAGCCATTGTTCAACACGGTAAAAAGCTTTTATGAGTCAAATGAGATTGATGTGCCAAGTATGGATGATCACACCGGAGTAAAGGGTAAATTTACACGTCGAAAGCATAAGATTACTCTCCTTCACAATTATCGTAGTGATATTTTTAATATTGCTCTTGATGATATTATGGCATAGATGGATCATCATTTTAATAAAGTTTCTTCAGAGTTATTGGTATGCATGTCTTGTCTTGATCCAAGCAACTCTTTCTCTAAGTTTGATGCGCAAAAGCTAGTTCGCCTTACTGAGATTTATACTACTAATTTCACAATAGCTGACTATTTGTTGTTAAGAAATCACATTCAAACATTCATTCTCAATGTTAGAAGAAGTGTTGAATTTCGTGAATGTTGTGATCTTGCAAAGGTTGCTCAAAGGATGGTTGAAACCGAAAAAATATAACTTTCGCATTGGTGTATTGCCTCATCGAGCTCACATTGATCCTTCCAATGACAACAATGTCAATTGAAAGAATTTTCTCATCAATGAAGATTATCAAAACATATTTGTACAACAAGGTATTAGATGAATGGTTTAATGACTTGATGGTGTGCTACACTGAGCGAGAGATATTTAGAAGCATTGATAATAAAAGAATCATTCAACGCTTTCACGACATAAAAACTCGTAGAGTGAAATTACGTCGTAATCAGATTTAGTGACTTAGTGGTATGTTTCAATTTCATTTTTAATGTTTATGAACATTCACAATTTAATATTGCATCACTAAATTTGATATTTCTTATCTACACATCGGTACTCATATATTTATGAATATTTGTGGGCACATTATCTATTACCAATGTACTAAATTTATTGTGTTGTATATTTTTAAATTTATTCTCTTTCTATTTATGTATGAGTTTGATATTCCAATACAAAAAACTAGTAGATATAGCTTTAATATACTTATGTTGTGTTTTAGGTGGTGATAATTTGGGCTTATTTTTTTGTGGCGATCATTTGGGCTTATTTTTTGTGGCTTATGACTGAAAAGTACTGTAACTGGCTGAAAAAAACTGTAGCTGACAGAGACTTATTTAGCATAATTAAATTTAAAAAAATAAAAAAATATAAAAAAATATGTTGGTCCATTACATATAATACAAACAAATACGGGAAAAAAGAACCGGCAAAAAACTCAACAAAAAGTTAAAAGTTTAGAAAAAGACGAAATTTATAAATAGTGAAAAATAAGCCGGAAGCTAAAAGCTGAAGCCCAATCGATCACCCCACAAGTCTTAACAATAGAGCTCTCCATCTATTTTCTGAATTTGTCACTGCCAGTAGTAGATGTTGGAGTAGGGGAGTGTTTCATGACGCTATCCCTGAAGACAAGAAACAGTGCAGTTGCAGACACTGCTAGAAGAGAGTGAAAATAAAGCAGGCAGGAAGGCGCGCAGCGAGCGAGCGAGAGGCCAGGCCGAATGTTAGAGGCTAGGTAGAGAGAGAAAGCACGCGTCGCGGCACGCCATTTGAGTTGTTGGTCCGTGACCGTACGTGAAAGCAAAGCCAGCCTCTCTACCTTACCTGACCTCTAGACGATCGGTATGATCGAGAGCTTAGACCTGACCTGACCTTCAGGTCCAAGAGCTGAGAGCAGACCAGACACGTACGGTGACTGTTAATGCATGTTGCTCTCTCTCTCTCTCTACTGTAGCAGTGGGATATGCCCCAATCCATGCAAGCCCAGGAGGCATCGGCGTCGGCTGGCACCTCGCCTGCCGGTGGCCAAAGTAGCTTTTGCCCTTTGCTTGCATAGTCCCACTCGTCGATTGTTGAATCTTCTCGGCATGTGATTCATCCCGAGCGAAGATCAGGCGGCTACCAGCTACTATTAACTGGTACCTCCGTCAGCTACTAGCTAGCGTGGGACTGTTTGGTTTGTACCATATGCAAAACTTGGTAACAACATGAACTAAAGAGCTAACAAAAAGAGAGAACCCAAATTTTGGCATCCATGGGCTTAGAACTAAGCCCTTGATTTGCAGGTGACGATGATTGGGCTAGGTGAACCCAAATTTTGGCATCCATGGGCTTAGAAGTAAGCCCTTGATTTGCTGGTGACGATGATTGAGCTAGGTTTTTGGGCCACAATGGTGGGTGGGACCGTCGCGTACCGTGGGACGTGCATAGGGTGAAGCCTCAGTTCGGTCTCCGCTAGGTTATCCCAGTTCTCATCGGGCGTCAGGTGCTTGACTCGATCTACGTGTGAGTTACACAAAACACATATTTTTAAATTTTTTTGAGTTCTGTTACGATGCCTTCTAATTGCAGTGGTACGTTTTGCAGGCATAATAAGAGGGGTGGCAACAAGACGAGCTAGGTGGTGAAGATGGCGCAGTGGGTGGAGTGCGCAGACACCCTCTAGAACTTCGTGTAGGAGGCCACACCGTACGACTCTAGTTCGTACGACAAATACCTATACTGGTACGCTCCGCAGATATGCACCAGGCTGGTGCATATTGTTGACCCTTCCCCGCTCATATACTAGCATCGATCGATACGTACCCTGTACACTTAGCGCGAAACTTGTCCCTCGTGTTACGTACTCTCGTGTTTAGAAATGTCCGAGTACGATAACCGCAACTACAAGTTTGATGCTTTGTCCTACTTGCAGACAGACATCGTTGCTGGGATTGCGAGGAACACCAAGTCGATCGTGGACAGGGTCACGCACAATTTGGAGATGGTGTGCGACGAGCTGCTTTAGGTTATCCATTGGGTCCACAGTGCGTCCAAGCATGTTGTGGCCTTGAGATCGTGCAGGACATTTTCGGAGGTGACCACATCGACGTGTACGCCGAGGCCGCCACGCCTTGCAGCTCAGGTAGGACTTAGAAGGCCCCGTAGGCCACATCCACATGCCCCGCTAGTGCCTGACCAACCTGGAGGGTCAGGGTGGGCACGTGGCTACCCCCGGGCACAACCACCGCCGCTGTTGGGCCAGGCCGGAGGGTTAGGGTGGGCACGTGCATACACACCAGCACCACTGTCATTCCTGGACCTATACCAGGGCAACGTCAGGGGGCAGCACACATTGTACCCTCAGGTGTTCGGTAGGGCGGGTACGACAGTTAGCTGCACGTCATGGCCTACGTGGAAGGTACATTTCGTCTCTTTAGGTTTATTCGCGTCGATACATTGCACGAATAAATAATACCCATCTTGCCAGTATCGTGGCCCACTCCAGAGCTCAGCTATCCCCTCACGAGGATCCCTTAGTGGACGTGAGCGACTTCCTCGCAGGTGACCCGGCGGAGGTCAAGGGAGCACGTGAGCCTGCACCCGTTGAGGTTCTTTCCGGGTCGCAACTCGGCAGTGCCCCAGTACCCATGCAGGCACAGGTGGAGTCGACTCCCGAGGCCTTCGGAGCATGGGTCAGCAGGGCTCCTGACCGCCTCACTCTGTCGGGGCACCAGCACTCCACCCTGAGGAAGGCTAAGCGGGGCTATACCGGCGGGCATCGACCGGGGGTAGGACGTGGCAACGACAAAAGAGGTGCTACGGGTGGTGTGGCGAGTGGCACATAGGGGCTTTTTTGTACTTGCATTCGTTGTGTACATATCTTACTTCATAGTTATTATATCATGATTGTGTATGAATTCCTTCGTGCATCGCAATATCACTCACTTTCATACTTACGAATCATTGCAAACTCAATCGTCCTCACAAAATTATTCAAAAATTTATTGTACTATAATAACATACGACAATTAGAAAAATGCTATTACGAGTATGATAGATTTCGTACTCTTAAGAATCTATGAAAATCACAAACGGACTAATCGATACTGTCTGCCCTTTTTTTTTAAAAAAATAACAATTGCAATAAGATTTGCTAAATTTATTAGCTACAAAAATTTTCATTTACTCCACACAAATATTTCCATCGGATTAATATAATAATATTATTATTATTTTAAATCGTTCAACCATTGGACGATTTGGCCTAATTACTCAAATAAATTAAGCGACTGGGCTCTAGTTGCTCTACGGTTGGGTTGTTAGGCGACTTGGCCATGTATCGCCTAACGATTGAGTGAATACCCTATGTCGCCTTACCGTTGGGTGACTATCTTATGTTGTCTAACCGTTGAGTGACTAACACATATCATCTAACCGTTCGCGACATCTAATTATTACTTAAAAAAACAGATATATATTACTGTAATTAGAATGAAAAATAGATTCTTAAAAAAGGGAAAATTGCTCTCATGCCACAAACTTAATTGCCATCATCTCATTTGCCACATAATTAAATGACTTTATTATTATGCCACAAACATGAGTGTTTTACCCTTTGTTTTGCCATTTTCTCCATTTAATATCTATTTTAATTTCATTTTGACCCTTTTGCCCCCGGCCCCACCCCAGGCCTGCTCAGGACGACGAGCTACTCGCCGCCCTCTCCGCCTCCTCCCAGCCGCAGTCCCCCGTCCTCTCCCTCGCCTTCCTCTCCAAGCTCCTCGACGCCGTCCTCTCCTCCGACGCCGCCTTCCGCAACGTCCTCGCCATTGGCCCCGTCGCCGCGGCGTTGTCAGCAGAGTTATTGAGCCGGCCGCTGGCTTCACTGGCTTGTCCCGGCCGTGAGGAGGGCGGAGCCAACCGGCGGCGGAGGGGGCACGGAGGCGCGGCAGCGCCGGCCAAAACGGGTCACACGACCCGGCGCGCGCCTCGGGGCGGGAGGAGATGGCCGGATTAGGCCTGGCGGCGCCCGGCAATGAGCACGGCGACGGCCGAGACAGGGGAAAAGGGGCGCCGGCGGCTCAGGCCACGGGGACCCGATTGCTCGTCGAGAGAGCAACCTCGGGGGGTCTTGAGCCTACCTTGGGCCCGGGCGGCGGCTGGAGTGGAGCCGGGTGAGCTGGCGGCGGGGAAGGGCTCGACGGCGAGGAAGAAGGTGGCGGCGGTTCGCTGGGGAGGGAGGCGGGGTCCGGCGATGTGGGGGTGGTGATTGCGGGGTCCGGGCAATGCTCCATGCGCGGGGAATCGGCCCAAGACGCAGCGCTTCCCGGAGAAGACCCGGCGCCGGTGTTGAGGAAGAAACAGCCTCGCCGGTGGCCTGCACTGGGAGACAACCCAATTAAGTGGGAGAAGAGAGGGAGAGGGAAAAGATGAGTGCTAGGAGAGGCTCAAAAGCCCTAGTGTCGACCGGTGGCGCTCGGCGGCGGGGTTTTGCCGGAGGAACACGTACGTACGGCCGGCTCAATAACTCCGCTGTCCACTCCGCGGTCGAGGAGGTCGGCGGCGAGGCGATGTTGGCTCCATATAGGGCGGAGCCAACCGGCGGCGGAGGAGGCGGAGAGGGCGGAGCCAACCGGCAGCGGAGGAGGCGGCGAGGCGAGCCAACTGCGAGGGAGAGGACGGGGGACTGCGGCTGGGAGGAGGCGGAGATGGCGGCGAGGAGCTCGTCGTCCTGAGCAGGCCTGGGGTGGGGCCGGGGGCAAAAGGGTCAAAATAAAATTAAAATAGATATTAAATGGAGAAAATGGCAAAATAAAGGGCAAAACACTCAAGTTTGTGGCATAATAACAAAGTCATTTAACTATGTGGCAAATAAGAGGATGATACTTAAGTTTGTGGTATGAGAGCAATTTTCCCTTAAAAAAATCTTGCTCCCCCTCTCCTGGTTGTTGTAATCAATCTTCGATCCGGCGAGACGAGATGCCGGCAGCCACGCTGATGGGGTCGCCGTGGCTCCGCATCAGGCTCCTCCCGGACGTTCCTCCGCGCATCCGCCTCCGCCCTCACCTCCGCTGGACCCTCTCCGTCGGCGCCGCCGCCGCCGACAACGGCCCGGTCCGCGTCCGCTTCGCGCCGTCGCCCACAGGCAACCTCCACGTCAGCGGCGCCCGCACCGCGCTCTTCAACTACCTCTTCGCGCGCTCCAATGGGGCAGGTTCGTCCTCCGCATCGAGGACACCAACCTCGAGAGGTCCTCAAAGAAGTCCGAGGAGGCCGTCCTCAGTGACCTCGCCTGGCTCGGCCTCGACTGGCACGAAGGTACTACTAACATTTAGTGTGGCTCTAGGATTACATACAATTTAGGGTTCTTCTGAGGCAATTCACAGTTTTCTGGTAACTTTATTGCTCTTGAAAGGTTAATAAACATTGCTGCTACTATCACGCTTCCTCTTGATTGTTGTGGTGTGTTCCACTATGGGCAATGCATAATTTGCAACAGTGGAGATGTTTTTTCAGTTCTACTGAAGCATTGAACCACTAAAATATATTCTGTTACCTACGATTTGGTAGAGGATATGAGTGCCCATCTGCATATCTGTTTAGGTCCGGATGTGAGCGGGGAATTTGGGCCTTATCGCCAGTCGGAGCGCAATTCGCTGTACAAACAGTTTGACGAGACGCTCATGGAGTCTGGTTCCGTTTATCGCTGATTTTGCTCCAATGAGGTATCTTTCTTCCCTCCTTTGATCTCCTTGTATGTGTGATCTAGTGAAATGTGTGTTTCATGATTTCAGTATCACATCTATGTAGGTTTTTTTTTTGTCTCATGAACAAGGGAGCTGACCAAATCTCTTCTAAAGTATTCTTTTGGTTGCTTTGAGTAAAATGCTTAAGCTTTTGTGTTTCGTATGAAACATCCAAAGTGATTTACCCCACCACGACCACTAAGGAATGAGTCAGTTAAAACCCCGTGAACAAGTTGTTGTGGTTTCGAGTAAACATTCATGACCTGACCTGGCAGTAATTTTCACCGGATCAAATATTAGCTTGTTTGACAATTGTTGTTGTTACTTCAGGAACTAGAACAAATGAAGGAAACTGCAAAGCAGATGCAACTTCCTCCTGTATACATATGGAAGTGGGCAACTGTTTCAGAGAATTTTTAGCACATATGGCATGTTTTGAACCTATATTTACAAAAATAGCCTTATGCGCGTGAGAATGGCAGAAATGTCACTTCTGCCGCCCGATCATCGGGCGGCAGTGCCGTGCAGTCGACACATCGTCATCTGGAGCCCGGCCACCGGGCGGTGCCGCCTCTGCTGCCCTGCCACCGGACGACAGGTAATTAAGCCGGCTAATTAGCCAGCTTAACTACCTGCCTTAATTTTTTTTGTATGTACTGTTTGTTCGAATTTTTAAATATAGCAAATGAGCTAAAAAATTACAGAATTTTGTGTGCAGTCTCCTAACACAACGTACTTCATTGTGTAATTTTTTGACAATTTTATCCGATCTGAATATTGCTAAATAATTCGTACAATTATGATATTTGTAGGAGTTATTACATATAGGAAACGAATTCGAACAATTACGAAATTTTATGTGCAGCCTCTGACACAACTTATTTCATTGTGTAGATTTTTCACAATTTTATCCATTGCGAATGTTGCTCAACAATTTATATGATTATGATTTTTGTCGAAGTTGTTACATATAGCAAACGAGCTCCAAAAATTAAAAAAGTTTATGTGGAGCCTCCCGACATAATCGTCCTTATTGTCTATTTTTTTCAAGAATTTTATGCATTATGAATTTTGCTCGAGTGATAGTGGCAATGATTCGTAATTACGAAGGTAAGTGATATTGCGATGCAACAGGAAATTCATACACGAAGAACTTTGAATAAATAGCGTAACGATAACAAAATGACAGTTGATCCAATAAGAGGGTTACATGGAATGTAGCAATGTTTAAGAAGGCGCTAGGCAGACGGTGAGGTGGGGTCTAGTGCCTAGGGGGCTTAGGCGGCTGAATTAAAAATGATGACAGTAGGCGAAAATAAACAATCGTGTGTGTGTGTGTATATATATATATATATATATTTGATATTTAGATGAAGAAAATTGTTACCTTGAGCAACAATGATAGTTCTCCATCCATTTATATTGCTTTAAATTTGGGGTGTCACATGTCCTAGATTTTAATAGCTAAGTAAGCAAATCAAGCATAAAGAAATTATGGCCCATCCAGCTGGCCCAAGTGGCCCGTTCTCATCCGGCCCAAACTCCTAACCCTACTCCTTCTTAACCAACCGCTACCGCTACTCTTCTTCTCTCTTCATTTTCTTCAACCCGTCTCACCACCTCTCCTATTCTCTCTCCATTCTCTTCGACCTGTCTCGCCATCGCTCCTCATCTCTCTCCATTTTCTTAGACCCGTCTTGCCATCGCTACTCTTCTCTCTCCTCAACCGCTGGCTCGGGGGGGGAGGGGGGCGACGTCGCGGCAATGGGGAAGCGTGGGTGGAGCGGAGCCGTGGAGGGGAGGCGAGGCGGAGAAGACGGTGGACGGGCGGAGGGAAGATGTCCCTTCTGCCGGAGAGGAGGCGAGGCGGAGAAGACGGCGGACGACCGGAGGAATGATGGTGAAGGGGAGGGGAGGCAAAGGAGGAACACACCTAGGCGAGACGGAATCCGGCGAGACGGTGTTTATGGTTTACCGTTGATGCGGAATACAGTGAGTCGGCGGTGGCGGCCTCGTTTGTGGTAACTCTTTTCCCCTCCCTTGGTTTATATATTCCCTCTGTTCTCCACCTTGGCGTCACGCGGCCGTCACTCCCGCCCGGCCATCCGTTGTGCCTAGGCTACCTGGTCCCGCCTTGGACCTTCTTGGTCCCACCTTGTACTGCCTCGCCGCCCAACCACCTGACTAGGGGCTAAGGCTGGGCGGCACCCTGCCACCCAGCGCTTACGCGGTGCCTAGGCGGCCGCCTTCTTGAACACTGGCATGCAGGCTAAGGAACTAAGGATAGTACACATATGGACGAAGAGGGTCGAACTACTGCGTTGACCGCGGCCATTTGCCCTTCCTCGCAAGGTCGGCGTTGTAGTCCCCGCCGGTCGCGATGGCCTTGGCTGCCAGTTCGCGCTTTTTGTCGCGCTCGGCCTCGCGAGCCTCGCCGTAGAACACTGTCAAATGGTCCATGTCTACGACTACCTGAAGCCACAATAACCAGATCCGCAGTAAGCGTTACAACAACAAATGATGACAAGCAGCATGGAAGTGAGTGATTACATGTGTGTAACTACATAGGAATAATTACGAGTGATTCATTATCGTCGTCCTTACCACTTAATTATTTAGCACTAACTCATTACTTAACTATAACTAATTGCCACTACAGTAATTACGATTGGTTTATTACATAGTACCATACGATAACAAATTATGGATACCGTACATACACAAAAATAGTACAAAACTACGGCTAAATTACTACGACCTACATACTTCATAATACAAACTACATTAATTACGACTAACTGAATAACACTAATTAATTATGACTACGGGAATAACGTCGAAAGCATGCAACCAAAAATTACCTATCATTCAGGACAAGCAATCAGCACTTCCGCATCCTCCTGCCGCGTCCTCGACAACTTTGCACTAGCTTCTCAAAAGAATGTGCTATGCACTCTTAATTTTGAGCGACGAGTGCGAGAATGAGCTTTTGCAATAAGCGACTGAGATGAGCGATGAGAAACTGCGAGAGTTTCGTATTTATGACAGAGCGAAAAGGAAACCCGGTGCGCTCACCTCACAAATTAAAGACTCATTATCGATGCGCAACACTGCGGGCGTGGGGGGACGGCATAGTAAGACTAACAAATGTGTAGACGAGGGAGCGAGCAAGTGGGATGGCACGGATATAATGACACATGTGCGGACGAGGGGGGACGGCATGGACAGAGTGATAAATGTGCGACGGAGGCAGCGAGAAAAGGGGGATAGCAGCAACGGGCCAATATATGTGCGAAGAAGGGAGGTCACACACTGTAAAAGATGCCTGTCGCATGGTGGCCGTGCGGCTGACGATTTCAATCGCTAATTAAATGCGCATTGCATATCGCTAATTACGATTAAATGAACTTGAAATAACATGGCAAATTCATAGCACATAAAATTCCCAAAAAATTCGATAATTAGGTCGACTATGTCGGGATGCTACACATAAAATTTCATAATTTTTTGAGCCCATTTGCTATATGTAACAATTTCTACAAACAACATAATCGTATGAATTTTTGAGCAACATTCACACTGGATAGAATTAAAAAAATTACATAAACCAATTATGTTGTGTTAGGAGGCTGCATATAAAATTTCATAATTTTTTGAGTTCATCTGCTATATTTTAAAAATCCAAGAAGCAGTACATACAGTTAAGGCAGATAATAAAGTCGGCTTACCTGCCGTTCGGTGGTGAGGCGGCAGGGAGGGCGCCGCCTGGTGGCCGGGCGGCAGGCGGGTGGCCGCCCAGTGGCCAGGCTCCGATGGCCCATGTGTTAGTTGCAGGGCGCTGCCGCCTGGTGACCGGGCGGCAGAAGTGCCATTTCTGCCATTCCCGTGTGCATACGGCTATTTTTGCAAATACGGGTTGAAAACATACCAGAAGTGCCAAAAATTCCTGCTTCAGATGCAGAAGTACAACAGGAGTTAGAGAAAGGGACACCTTATACTGCCACATGCCAAAATCAGTATTCACGTGTACTGTTCATGCGATGAACAGTACTCTGGGTACTATAGCAGCAAGCCTACGAAGAGGAATGCTTCTTTCTACCAAGTTATCTATTTCCTAAATAGTTTGATTAGTTCCTAATATAAAGATTAGTTCTTTGGCATCATATTTATTAGTTAAAAAAGATATTATTTAGATTGATCTTATCTATAATTGTTAGGAGAGCCATCTATATAAGGAGGTCTATTGTAATCATTATTCTCAAGCAATGAAGCAATGAGAATGAATTAATATAGTCTCTTTTCAAGTTCTATCATTTCAGTTTGTAATCAAATTTCTCATCCCACCAAGTAGATACCGTCCGGCCTTCCTCCTGGCAGTGTTTACCCCGATGAACTAAGGTTCATCACATATACGTACCGTTTCCGTGTGCAAAAGGAAGGGTCATTGAAAATTAATGACCTTATTCGGGGGGAGGCAATGACTTAAAGCTCTAGAGCATAAGCTTTGGCACTACCATATTGTTACACTACTTTGAAGCTTATTGTTGTTGATAATTTATGATTGCAAATTGTGATATACATGCACTGAGCATCAGATAATTTTATAAAGGTCAGTTGGAACTTAGACACACTTGGTGATTTCGTGATTATGAGAAGCAATGGCCAGCCAGTGTATAACTTCTGTTGAGAAGCAATGGCCAACCAGTGTATAACTTCTGTGTCACAGTTGATGATGCTACCATGCACATCTCTCATGTTATCAGGTAATCAAAAGTAATTACGTTTGATCTTTCCTTTTTGATGGTCTAGCCCTGAAGTCACACGCTTCTCTTGTTTTCTTCCAGAGCTGAGGAGCATTTACCAAATACATTGCGGCAAGCTCTCATTTATAAAGTATGTTACTTTAACTGCTTTTCTCTTGTATATCATAATTTATAGTCTTTGCCCTTCAAAACGAATGTCTTGGCAATGTCTACTGTAATGTTATGATCTTCTGCAGGATCTTGTATTTCCAATGCCTTCATTTGCTCATGTCTCACTTATTCTGGCTCCTGATAGAAGTAAACTACCTAAACGTCATGGGGCTACTTCTGTGGGGCAGCTAACTAACTGATTGTTGACAAGATGTGGTGTTTATCTGCATCAAAATATGTGATTAGATAGACATATTTTTTATGTACCTCTCTCTTCATTTGTCTATATATTGCAGCTAATTACTTGGCGTTTTACGTTGTTTCGCAACATAATTCCCTTTTGGAAGGTAGAAAAATGAAACATTATGTCCTTTTTCCTTTTGGCAGTACAAAGAGATGGGATATCTGCCTCAGGCAATGGTAAATTATTTAGCACTCCTGGGCTGGGGTGATGGTACTGAAAATGAGTTCTTCCCTATTGATGACCTAGGTTAGTTTCTCGATAATTTTTCTATTATCTTCACTGGGCGGTTCTTGAAAATTTAATGACCATTTGTTCATCCGTTCTCACTTTGGCATTCTCTCTCCTTTACAGTTGAAAAGTTCATTGTAAATCGTGTCAATAATTTTTCTATTATTTTCACTGGGCGATTCTTGAAAATTTTAATGACCATTTGTTTACCCGTTCTCACTTTGGCACTCTCTCCTTTACAGTTAAAAAGTTCGCTGTAAATCGTGTCAATAAAAGTGGAGCAGTCTTTGATGCAACAAAATTAAAGTAAGATCTTTCTGCCAAGTTTCTCTCTGGTTAAGCTATCATTATGGAACTGTCAAAATTCTATGATTACTCAAAAGATTCAATGCAATACTGTAATTAATTGAACTTGAGTTTGCTACCACTTACTCTTCAGTTTTTTTAACTCTTATACCCAAGCTTTATTTCAATTATAAGAAAACTAATAAAAGTATTACTAGCTAGTTCAGAGATTATTTTATGAACTCTTAACAAGCTGGGGAGTATCTCTAGAAGTCCACATGTCAAATAAAGTTAATAAAAGTTCCCTTAAGGATATCCAATGTATTGAGCTAGGCACATCGCTAATTAGTAGTGTTTCGAAGGCACATCGCATCTTGGTCAAACTTGTATACTGGGATCTACCCACAGCTACCACCACCGAGCTCAAATTGCTATCCTTTTGATACTTTATTGGCTTATCCACTATTCCCTTTAAGAAGTGTATGTGCAGTATCAACTTAAAAGCTTCTAGTCAGACCTTCAGGTTTTGGCAGGAACCTTTTCACTTGAACAGTTGGACATGGAAAATGATATTTGTGCTTCACTGATCTATTTTGATAATGACCTGGTTTGTATGTTCGTGTAGATGGATCATGGATGAATGGACAGCATCTAAGATCACTTCCAGCTCCACCAGATGTACTCATCAATATTTTTGATTTTTGAAGATCGGTGGAAGAACACAGACATTCTTCAGGAGTCTGAAAGTGGTTTTGCTGAAGTAAGATTGGAAGTCATTTGTTTTTCTACGCACCAGTGGTGTCTGTACTTTGGAGCGACGTGGATATGCTGAAGTGTTAGACACTATTTGGTTCCAAGAGTTTCTGTTTCTTTTTTACCACCACCAAATGAAAGCCATCAATAAGACAGTATGCTTGACTATTTTTGAAGCGTCACCAACAAATCCTTTTACTTTCATTTCTTGTATTATTTGGATGAATTAGGATTAGATGCTCCCTGAAAAGTTGCTATCTTGGGAAACACTAATAATATTACATACACTATTTTTGCGCAGGAAGCTGCTGGCATTGATTTGGTAACTGATGCTGATGCAGCCCTTTCAAATTTGTTGTCGTATCCCCTTCATGCTACGTTAAGCAGGTCTGCAAAACAGTGTAGTGTATTAAATTTTAGTCCCTCGTGAATCCTTTATTTATTTATTTATTTTTCCTGAAACTTTCTTCACAAATTCTTCCCAAAGGTGTAATTTTGGTAAATTGCTTCAAGCGAATTGCTTGCTGTGGTAGGCCTGTTTGAATAAATGATTGATTTTCCATTCACATGTTTGTAATATCCAGTGATGAAGCTAAATCTGTGGGTGCAAGACAAGCTTTCTGAGGTTGCATTGGGTCTCATTTCTGCTTATGATAGTGGCAAACTTTGTCAAGCACTAGCTGAAGGCCATGATGGTTGAAATTTTTTGGCTAGTCTCTCAAAAGGAAGGCCAGTGTTAGTGATAGTAATTGTGATCCTAAATTTTGTTCTTTTGTGGTTTTGCCTTGGTTGCCACCGGAATCCATAACTTTTTCTGCAAGCGACCTATCTCACCTAAACCATGATAGCTCGAAATGATGAAGATACAGCTAAATCATAAATAGTTTGATGCAAACCTTGACAACCCTGGCATTTAGCAAGATTCCTCTCTCTCTCTCTCTCTCTCTCTCTCTCTGAAGCAAGCTCCTCATTCAACTCCATAAGTACTAATGCTTTTCCCGTCATATACAAATGAAAGAAACAACTAACATGCCTCTTTTTGTTGTATTCATCCGTGACCAGGGGAAATCGCTATTTATGCTGCTCGAGTACTGTTGACCGGGAAGCTTCATGGGCCTGACATGGGTGGCACCATAGTCCTTGTACACAAAGCAGGCATCTGTGGAGCGGTCAGTCCTCAGTCCCAGTCCGGTTTCGTGAATCTCGACGAAAGGTTCAGAATCCTCATGGAGGTGGACTGGGCTTCACTGCAGGAGCAGCAAGAGTCCCCAGCTGAGTATGCCGTCCCTGCGGCTTCATAAAATTTTCCTGTAGGGAGTTGATCAACCAGAGAGAGAGAGAGAGAGAGAGAGAGAGGGTTTCTCTTTATTTTACATTTTCTGCGTAATGAATCTTGAGGATTTGGTCCATTTTGGTGTACTTTTGCTGCCGGTTTCCGCCATTGTTGGGAATCTATAATAGTTCTGTCCAGGAAGAACAGTTCAGCAGTTAATAATGTGATTTTTGTAATTGCCAATTTTGAACGATGAGATGATGCAAAATTGGGAATGTTTTGTATGGCCTGTGTATGTAGCTGCTTGTTTGCCATAATCCAAATGTTTCTTGTAAGTTCGCAAATTTGAGAACGTTTCAAGCGGCATTAAAAATATTCACCGATAGAGAAGTAGCAGTGCTGCACTAAAATCTGCTGTTGCAGAGGGCTCAGTTTTGAGCAAAAAGGGATGTTTTTAAATTGTAATTACTTTTTTTTATTATAAAGAAGACATGTGCACACATCACATATATGTAGTGTGTATCCTTAACACACTTAGAAAGGTCGAAACCGAAGATTCTAGGGATAAATCCACCATCTCACAAAATTTCTAATTAAACATACTTACGTGTGCATAAAGGTGAGTGTCAGGATTTAAACTTGATAGATAAAGTGGTACACCCATAAATCTATTAGCCTACTAAGAGATGTTTCTCAAATTGTAATTACCTCCGGAAACACTTTTTAAGCCTTAATTAATTACCCATTCAATCCCTAGTTAACAATTGGTTAATTGGGGTTTAGGGTTTATACAATTGTGTAGATAACTGTTGTTTATAATACTGTTCATATTATTTATAGACGGCACTAAAGACAATTCCTATAATGATTTTTCTTTCTACATGTCTCTATAGACATGTCCTTCATAGCACAATATATATTGTTTTTCGTATTACAGTCGACTGTTGCATAAGAAATAATCTAATTCTCTATGGCCCCTTTCTTCTTCATATACATAGAAAGACTGCTACAGTCGACGGTTGGTTGATAATCTAATTGCACCACATGTACATAGAAGTTGCTACAGCACGATATGTCGTCGGGATGCCTCCTGACAGACATACACCCCTTGTGTCGCCCCTCACTTCCCTCCTCCTCCTCCTCTCGAAGCGCCGCCGCTCCCCTCTCCTCCCTAGCTCTTCTTCTACTTCGGAGCAGCTCCATGCACCTCCTCTGCCAGCCCCCGCCCCTCCACTACCACCCGCGCCTAGCGGCGTCGTCACTGTCTCGCCGCGCTGCGCCGCCCAACCTAACTATCATAGCCATCGCTACTACTGCCCTCCTATCCTATCCATCGCCCTTGCTGTCACTCCGTCTCCCCCGACCTCCTTCTATATCGGAGAGAAAGGTGAACCCGTAGCGGAAGAGTTGGATCTAATGGCAGAGGAGAGTGAGGGAATGATAATAGCGAGAAGGAGGGAGTGGTGAATGGGAATGGAGGGAGCATGATAGGGAGGCAGGGGTGGGAGAGGAAGGGAGAAAGCGTATGAGAGAGAGAGAAAAAAAAGGTATAATGTTATACTGTTTGTTATTCTCTGGGTACGTGCCCCGCTCAATACCACGCGATTTCTGCCCGTTCTTTCTGCAACTTTTCTTTCCGGGCCCCCTTTTTCAGCGCCCGCGAAACGTCGCGCCGCCGCCGACTTCGCCGCTCCCACCACAGCTCCAGGGCCCTAAACCCTAGCCATCAGCCATGGCGTCCTCCATACTCTCCGACTGCTCCTCCTCCGCCACCTCCCGCCTCCTCCCCCTCCGCCGCGCCTTCCTCACGCCGCCGCTCCGCTTCCGCCCCGCCCCGCCGAGGCCGCTCTTTGCCACCGCGGCGCTCCCTTTGCTCCCGCGCACGCGCGGCATGGCGTCGGTTTCCGCGGCCGCCGCCGCCTCTTCCGCTGACTCAGGTGGGCGTCTCACTTCTCCTCATTGACTTGACAGGATTCCCCGTTTGTGTCGAATTGTGGGCTCGTTGAGATTATGTTCTAGGCGGCCGGGGTAAGAAAATTGCAGTCTTGCGGCTACTTCTTTCAGGATTTTCTTTGTTGAGTTGGTTACCAACATGGTTTGTTGTCTGATGGTTATCGTGAATTTTAGGAACAAATGAAATATGTGAAGTGACTTCTTACATGTTTAACGCTTTAAATCTTGTTCTTTGTCATGTTGCTCTGATAAAATAATTCTGAATCGATTTGCATATGTAGCAACTGTTTCCGCTGATGCTTCTGCCAAGGTCATTGACGGGAAGTTGGTGGCGAAGCAAATAAGGGAGGAAATAGCTGTTGAAATTGCCAAGATGAAGGATGCAATTGGGATAGTGCCTGGGCTGGCGGTCATCCTAGTTGGGTCAAGGAAGGATTCTCAGACTTACGTGCGGAACAAGAAGAAGGCGTGTGAAGCAGTCGGTATCAAGTCATATGAGGTCAATTTGCCGGAGGACAGTTCCGAGGATGAGGTTATCAAGCACATAGCAACCTTCAACAGTGATCCATCGGTGCATGGCATCTTGGTTCAGTTGCCCTTACCTCGTGTGAGTTCTCAATAGCCGGTACTTTATTGGCTAGTGTAACTGTAGAACCTATGGACTAGAATTGCATTTTGTATGTTAGCAACTAGCATGTTTAAATTTATTTTATTTTTTATAGCTAGTGATTACCCACCTAGAAGGCTAGAACAATATGTTTCATGCTATTGCATAATTTATGCGGTTAAGGCTTCAATAATGGCATAATTCCTCAATCATACACCAAATGTTGTTTCCATTTGTAAATTCTAATAACTGCTTTGATGTTGTATAATTGTTACAAAAGCCTAATGGTTACCTTCTTTAAAAGAACTTGTGAAAAATGCAGATGAACATATTCATTGTTTTGGCTAATGAGTGATATGCCCTTTGTGGTCTTGAGTTTGTTGTCAGCTCTTCTTTTTTTCAAATTGATTGTCTATGCTGGTTCTTGAACTTCTTTGTTCACATATCTGTTAATAAATAGTTTGCAGCGTATGAACGATCAGAGCATTTTGAATTCTGTTAGTATCGAAAAGGACGTTGATGGCTTTCATCCACTGAACATTCACATTTCTGTTATCTAATATTTTACAGCATATGAACGATGAGAACATTTTGAATGCTGTTAGTATTGAAAAGGACGTTGATGGCTTTCATCCACTGAACATTGGACGACTTGCAATGCAAGGTCGAGATCCATTCTTTGTTCCATGCACCCCTAAAGGATGCATGGAGTTGCTACACAGATATGGAGTTGAAATAAAAGGGAAGAAAGCTGTTGTAATTGGACGAAGCAATATTGTGGGGATGCCTGCTGCTTTACTGTTGCAAGTATGAACTAGTACTTCATTTCAAATAGTTGGAGCAACTTTATTGGAGTGTTTTATTAATCTGTTTTTTATATGATTATTAGAAAGCAAATGCAACTGTTAGCATTGTACATTCACAAACCAAGAACCCGGAGGAAATAACAAGACAAGCAGATATTGTCATTGCAGCTGTTGGGGTTGCTAACTTGGTCAGAGGAAGTTGGATAAAGCCTGGAGCCGCTATTATTGATGTTGGCATCAATCCAGTTGATGTAAGGCAACCTACTTTTTTCACTAGGAAAATTTTCCTTTTTTCCTGTGCTTTTCTTTTAGTGTTCTAGGGATCTGTTTGCGTTTAATATACCTCTGTTTCTAAATGGAAAAGTTTCATTCACCAAAAAACCTGTGCAGAGTTTCAAAACTCCCAATGGTAGATGGTCTCCCGGATTTTCACCACATTGGTGGGATCCACATGATTGTTTGTGTACTTGCAATATTCGTAAAAAATTACAAAGTTGCACACATCTTGTTTGTAATTACGTTTGGTTCAGATATGCAAAATTTTGACAATCTCAGAACACAGATAGTTCTATTTTTTTTCTGGAACAAGGTTTTTTTTTCAGGTCCCTCCTTAGGATCAAAGCCTGGTAAGGAGCTACACACTCATGTGCTCCCACCATGTGGGACACATTTATGAAAGTTGAAATTGGCCGCTTAATTTTTTTTAACCCCACATTTGACTACTATTGGTGAATTTCTTGATGTTGTATTATATGTTTGAGCAGCATGTAATGATCAATCAATTCAATACTCTTAAAATTGACTTGTCCTGTCTGTGAGTTTGTTTTTGGGTGTTGTTGTGTTCTAACTCTATTAATACCTAGGAAGCTTCAATGTGATTCACGTGGCTGTTTCTTCTTTCCCTACTGGTGTGCCTCTTGCAGCACGTGTATTACTTTTCTTGCATTATATACTTACTACTGATTTGAAATGCATCAGGATCCAGAAAGCCCTCGGGGTTATCGGCTTGTTGGTGATGTCTGTTATGAGGAGGCCTCCAAGGTTGCAGGAGCGATCACACCAGTTCCCGGTGGGGTTGGGCCAATGACAATTGCGATGCTTTTGTCAAATACACTTGAGTCATCTAAAAGGATCCACAAATTCAAATAACTGTACTATCCTATACTCAGAACTAGGAAGACATTTGGTGCAGGCTACCAGACGAGGTTTTGCCAACTGTTTCATGTGCCTTTTGTTGGACCAGAAAAGGGCAACAAGAGTCATAAAATAAATTTTGACAAGGATGGCATATTTATCTTGGCTTGATACAGTTTTCTATTTGGTAATGTTACATGGAATGGTATTTCAATCTTTGGTAGCATTTAGGTGAATCGGATATGTCAGTAAGCTTGGATGAACCATACATGCATTTCATCAAATCAGCAGTATCTGTTTCCATAATTTCATTGGGTGCTATGAGTGGTGGGTGCCCCTGTCGATGTGGCAGGACAGGAGAGGGAAGCAAACAAGAGCTCCAGTCTAATCTATCCAGTTGGATCCTGGATTTTATTAGCTGTTTCCACTATTTTATGTATGGTACACTGCACTCGTGGTCGTGTATTGGTTCTTCCCAACTCACAGCTGGATGGAATTTGCCCATGAACCATTTCTTTTCAGACAAAAGTTTGCCATGTTAATTAGTACAGTTTTAGATCACAGAGCATAATATTGCTTGTATGCCAATGTAGGGACGCTTGATATGTTAATCAGTGGAACAGCCAAATGCTTGCTATTTTTCTTATATGTGTCAATATTCAAAATGGAATATGACCACGGAACTGAATCAGAAATCTCTTTCCCCAGCTTCACAATATCAGGTTGCAACTACTCTTAAAGCTGGTATACGTACAACTCAAAAGCATGTTCAGTAGTTCATGCATCATATGATATGCATGTCCAGTACTGAATCTTGATGTGTTCTCTTCCAACCAACAAATCTTACTTTTCCTACATGACCTTTCCTGTCCCTCTCAACATTATCTATAATATACTACGGTCTGGTTGTTGGACCTGTAAACTCAATGGCTGTTGAGCAGTTCACTGAGGGGCAAGAATGCATACTGCCTAGATGACCCCCTAAAAAGCAAATGACACTAAAAATTGGTGGTATGGTGTGATCAGATGTTAGGCGCAAATAAAAAAGATGCAAAGCGGAAAATGATTAAAAATATCCTAGCAAAAAGAAAAGGAAATTAAAAAAAAGGACATGAGCAGTTGCAAAAAGCCCCTTGACCTTACAAAACGGTGTGGGGGATGTAGCTCAATTGTATTTTGTATCTTACATCTTGTCCAAGAATTGGGAGTGCTTACGGAATTTTGCCAATGAAATTCACATAAAATCCATGTGAAATTCATGATAGCCAAACAAACTTTTAAGGTGTTTTAGAGAGACATCTTGCTCCAATGCTAAGATGGAGGGTTGGCTCGTATGTAGGATCAAGAATAACCGACTGGATGGGACGAATACGAGATTTTAAAAATTCTTGCATTCTAAAAATAATTACCATGATTTAGTCTAGCAAGATTTTAAAGCAATTCAAACCTACACAGTACTAGTATGTCTAAGACACTACAAGCACAAATCTCTACAACTATATCTCTAGCATAATTAAATATATCAGTCACAATAATCACAATATTGAGGAAAGCCTAAGTGACTTGGACTGGCTCCACAAATTAAGTCTCAACTCCTCAATCCACTAATGGTTGTCATTTCTGCGCTCCGGAGATGATGGACACTAAACCACTCACAAGTCGGCGCCAGGCTTCTTCGCAACCTTTTCGAAGAAGTAACCGCGCAAACTCCCACCAAGCCGTCTAAGGGTTGGCAAGCACCAAGAGTAATAAATCGTATTTTCGCTTGACAGCGATCAAGTGCCAAAAGGATCAATATAAGATGTATGCACTTGATTTTGACTCAACCACCTCAAATGAATGCACAATGTGAAATTGAGGTGTGAAGTGAATGCTCAATGCTCAAAGATGTTCAATGGAGTCTCTTATCTTTGTCGTTGAGCAGGTAGGGGAGTATATATACCCCCATCAACCAAAACTAGCTGTTACAGGGTAATCTCTGAAAAAATCAGAACGAGCGGAAGTATTGTCATTCATCGACCGGTATTACCGCACCTATTCTGACATAACAGTAATGGTTATTTCAGAGCTTCTGAACTAACCATTGAAAATCGGTGTGAATACCGCCGTTATAATCACGATAGTTCCGATATTCGGAAGTTCCAAAATTTTGGCGTGGTATTTCCGTTTGCTTTGAGGCTAAAAGTTGGTGCTCTCTAAAAAAAATGTACTGCCTGGATTTTCGGAGCTTCCGTGATCCAAAAGTACCGTTTAAGTGTTGTGGTACTACCGCTCTGCGGTAGTTCCGCCGTTGAAACTCTGGTACTTCTGTTTTTTTGGAGAAACAAAGTGATTCCAAGGGTGCTCTCTGGAAAAAAACGTACCACTCATTTGTCGGAACTTTCAGAAAGCGGAAGTACTGCCATTTACAGTCTGGTATATCCGATTATCTAGATAGAGCATAGATTGGCTATCAAATTTAGTTTTAAGAGAATGAATGATCCTAAATTAATATAAATGGCACAAGAATATACTATCAAGTTACTAGCCATGATCCCTCTTAATAGTACGACGTTTATCCTATAATTTGGTCTTCCACTCTTTCTCCTAAGACCAGTAAAAACAAAGGAATTCTTGTCTATTTATACCTTTGTCTTGAGCCACATTGATCTTCATGTTGACCCTTAGCATGCATCTCACAATTATTATAGGAACTAAACCTGTTAAACACTTAGTAAACATATTAGTCTCATATTCACATAATGTCATTAATTACCAAAACTATTTTTATGATCCTAGATGCTTTCATCGTAGCAATGAAGGGTGTATTCTTTTTTGTTTGTGGTTGATGGCTTTTGGTCTTATCGCAAGCATTTATGCGAACGGACCAAATGCCGATAAACTGTTTCGAAAAGACTATTCCGACAAACCATTTTAAAACAACGATGAAGAAGTCGTCTCGTTCATTTATTTTGAGTGAAGTTATAAGATATAAACTAAAAAGAAGAGACAAAACATAGACACCATTGTCAGCGACTATTTTCAGTGCTAACTGTTTGTACCCACAACAATCTCTAAGGCCTCGCTCTTAAGAGTGAAAACAGATCGAATAGTATTTAAATCATATTCACATTCATATTTTTTCCTCGGATTCAAATACAAATCGAACAAATGTCAAATACGAATACGGACTAGATAAATGTCAGATATGAATTCGAATCGAATGTCTATTTAATTTGGTCAGATCCAGATATCCTCATAATTTATGTAGTATGAAGATATTAATGATATTTTATCCTCGTACAATCACACTCAATCATTCTAATTCATTTAATTCACCTAAAGAACACGAATTCACACTCAATTAAAAAACCTGCCCAACTAATTGGTCGTATTGTAATAAAATATGTATATTGTTTTGTCGAATATGAGTACGGATATGGATATTCCAGATAAAATAATATTTTGGATGGTAAAAGTCTATACCATATTCGCATCCATATTTTTATGCGAATTCAAATTTGAATATGAATAGCATAGAAATTGTTAATCAGATAGAAAAATATATTTTATATTCACATCCTATCGAATACGGATAATTCACATTCACTTTTCACTTCTACTAGCTCAAAACAGCTTCAGCTTCTGGTTTTTTTTGGTTTTCGGTTTATTTAAGTCAAAAGCCACTTGAAATACATCGGCTTCTAATTTCAGTTTGTTTTATTTTTTTGCTTTTTCTTTTTTTTCTTATTTCTTTATATTGTCGGTGACGATATAACATTTTCTCTCTTTTTATTTTTTTCCTTATTTTTCTCAAAAAAGCTAACAGCCAATGCAATTTCAGTCATAAGTTAAAAGACATAGCTGTAAGTTTAAGACATAAACTAATTAAAGCACCACTTAACTACTTGTTACTATATTAGTTAATAAATTGACGAGAACTAACAATTAATTATACGCGTAATAATAGTGGGAGTGGGAAGAGTAGCGTAGCAGGGCAGTAATAAAGAAGGAAGTGACGCGCAGGGCCACCACTCCACCCACCATTTCGGCGCGGAGACCGCTTCCACCACCCCTCCCCCGCGACCCTCTCTTCCTCCTTCCCTGCGCTTCCCTCCATTTGTCCTCGCCTCCCGCCTCCCCAATCTTAACCACCCTCCCCTACCCTCGCGCTCCCCGGCTTTGCTCCTTCGTCTCAAGGCCAACCTGCTTTTTCATGCTTCCTTCTTCTTCTTCTTCTTGAGAGAGGAGGGGTTGTCGGAGAAGGGAGGATAGGGTGGTGGTGGCAGCCAGGGAGGAGGATGAGCGCGTCGAGGTTCATAAAGTGCGTCACGGTGGGGGACGGCGCCGTCGGCAAAACCTGCATGCTCATCTCCTACACCTCCAACACCTTCCCCACCGTGCGTCTCCCCTCTTCCTCTTTCTTGTTTGCTGCTTCTTGAGGCGGCTAGCTTTCTTGTTCTTGTTTTCGGTAATGTCGCGTCATCTTGGGTACAAACAAAGATTTCTCCTTTTTGCTTCTTTAAGCTGATTCTTGGGTAATTTAATCTGGATTTAAGCTTGATTTGGCCGGCGGTTGTGAATTTGGCCCGTATTAGGACAGTGCGATTGCGAATTGCGATCTCCCTTGTCTAGGGTTGTCAATTGGTTAGGGAAAGGGTGATCTTTTCCAGACTTCAGCAAACCATAGTACGCTGCTATTGTCCGAATCCTTACTTGCCAGGCTCAAGTTTGTGTAGGAAAATTTTGTTGGTGATTTCATTTACATTTAGGAATGGTAGCAACATTAGGGGGAAAACGCAGATCCCCTCGATTTCATACCAATTTGGCTGGCTCTCTCTATAAATGTGGAAGCTGCAGATCCGTTTCAAACAGACCGAGATCGCTTTCCCGACTTTCTAGTCATCCTGCACCCTCTACCACTCACACCTTCCGAATGGTTGGTGGGTGCAGTAGCAGCCATTGTTTGTTTCTTCCACCCAAACCCGCACCAATTGCAGCGCCAAAAGCATCTCTTTTAGTTTTTCACGCATGCTTCATTTTTCAAATGAAGATTTTTCCCCCAATCTTTTGAGGAAATCTTTAAAAGAAGAGAAGCTTTCACGCATGCGCTGCTGCTTTGGGGGTAGATTAGCTTCGAGTCCTGAGTTAATGGTGCCCATGTACCATTGGACCACTTGTGGACTGCCCACCACGTACATGGTGTCTGATGTACTACCATTCTGGTAAGGTTATCTTCAGGCATGGCTTTTGTAGTGGCTTGTACCTTTACCGTGAGAATTCTCTCGCCTTATTTGATGGTCCTGTGGCCATTTTTTTTTTCACTAGGATCGCCCTTGTTTTTCGGCTTATGAATTGGTTGTGCCTTTAGATGATTTGTGCACTCATTGTTCTCACCATTTCTCCTGACAGGATTATGTTCCGACGGTGTTTGACAATTTCAGCGCTAATGTTGTGGTTGATGGCAACACTGTCAACCTAGGGCTATGGGACACTGCAGGCAACTATCTGTTCTGCCCACTTATTTTGCTGCCCCACATTTTTCTATTCTGCTTGCCTTTTTTTTTTGGTACCAACTTGTAAAACATTTTTCTTCGGGAATACAACAGGTCAGGAGGATTACAACAGACTGAGACCACTGAGCTATCGTGGAGCAGATGTTTTCCTTCTGGCCTTCTCACTTATCAGTAAGGCCAGCTATGAGAATGTTTCAAAGAAGGCAAGAGACCGATTCTTGTTATCCATATCTGCTTTTATTTGCTCTACATGTTGCTGGTTTCAGAAAAATTTTGTTGGACAAGTTCAATTTGCGATCATTTATACGATCACTTTCATTGAGCTGACTATTTGATGAGATTATTATGCTTCTGGCATGCCTATCATGCGCATTAGTGATTGTCTTCTTCAGTGAGAAATTATACCATGCTAGGAAATAGGCTTCAAAACCAGTTTTAGAACAGGCCCAAATACATCCTTGAATGGGTCTTTCCAGTTTTCCACCCATTAGAGACAGTATATTCTCCCAAATTTTTGTTGCTTCTTGTTCATTATCTTGACTTACGTTAATTTGATCTGATAATTTTTGTGGCTATATGTATGCTCAAGTCACCATTTCAGTTGCCACTTATGATATACAGATGCAAACTATGCATATGCTGAGTCTGTTTTCCTTTTCTGTTTCAGTGGATACCTGAACTGAAGCATTATGCACCAGGCGTGCCTATAATTCTTGTGGGAACAAAGCTTGGTAAGAATAGTCCACGGCCACATTTTAAGAAATTTAACCTTATTTTGTGTTAGTTTGGATGAAAGAAGTGGCATTTGATGTCCATGCATGATATTTGTAACTACAAAGCAGGGATGCTATAGACATGTAAAAAATAACTTGAATCTAAACATATATGAACATCCAACATCCATAGTATTTCCACTGCGCTCAATGCTTCCAAGAAAATATTGCAATGTACCTATACGAAATTACGAATTGTTCGCCGTTTAGTTTCTACTTTTGTAGTTCTGAACTTGGTGCAACAACAGACAACAATTGTAGTCTGCTTTACCAGTTTTATGACATTGCATGCTGTCCCTCAGTTTGCTATTGTCCTGTTAAATTCAGTGTTGCTGCATTTTTTTGGTGATGGTGTTCTTGCTGTGCTTATGAAATTGAACTATTCCATAAAAGTCTGAGGTGAACCCCACATGACATACCCTTGAACCTCTAATGTTTAGACTGCCAGTTGTACTCCGTTTCACATTTTTCACTTTGTACATTGCACTGGCAGATCTTCGAGATGACAAGCAATTCTTTGTGGACCATCCTGGTGCTGTTCCTATCACTACTGCTCAGGTACAGTTATGGGTGGTTTGATTCCCTGCTTTAGCCTAGCATTATATCAAGACTTGTGAATCTAGTGCATTCCCTCGATTTCATGTCTTAATTTTCTTGCTTTTCCCTTGATTATGTTTTCTAACTTCCTTGCCTCTTGTAGGGAGAAGAACTAAGAAAGCAAATAGGCGCCCCATACTATATCGAATGCAGCTCCAAGACCCAACTAGTATTGCTGTCTGCTCAATTGATTACTAAATGTACAATGTCATGTGAGTTACTGACTGAGATTTCTGGTCCTTTTGATTTGCAGAACGTCAAGGGTGTTTTTGACGCAGCAATAAAGGTGGTACTGCAGCCACCGAAGGCGAAGAAGAAGAAAAAGGCGCAGAGGGGGGCGTGCTCCATTTTGTGATCTAATCATCAGTAGACAAAGAACAAGGGCGAAGTTGCCATGCTTTGTTATTGTTGTGTCTTGCTTCAGCGGAACAGAATTCATGCCCCCCCCCCCCCCCCCCCAGGTTACTGGCAGCTGCAGCAAGGTCTCTTTGTCAAGGCATTGAACGATCCATTTGTTTTACTTTCGTCTTACTGCCTTGTGATTATCTCGTGTGACTGACAAGTTGTGGTAATTAGGTAACTTGCTTAGATGGTATTTCCTGTGTTTGAGAAAAAAAAATCTTGTCATCTCTGTTCCATAAGTAGACATGATGTTATCGCACTCATTTTATTTCCTTTTTATTTCACTTAAATGGAAAATTATGTTTCACTTCATATGGTCTAATGCTTGTTTGCAAATGCATTCCTGAAGAGTGCCTTTCCCCCCACTTCACTGTCACGTTCTCAGCATTTTGTTTAGCAAATGGAGCATTATAGTGTTTTTACCTGCCAGTTGAATACGAGAAAAATTCCCAGTAGTTTGCAGCTTGCACTAGTAATATAATGCATTTGTGCAGATCATGGAGAGCATGTTTGCAGCAGAGGTATATTCGTAACTATGACATATCTGCTGGAATATAATCTTTGGGATATTGTATCTTTGCCGATTGGAAAGCCATCTGTGCGACAGCTTAGAGTGAATGTTGATACACACGTCCAGGTTTCAGAAATGTTCAGTGGATGTTCCACACAGCTTCGTGTTTGTATGGCTAGCTGGCTACCAGTAACCAGCAGCATTCGGTCTAAAACGGAAGATCGCCAGGTGGTCAAACTCTGTTGGGACTTGGAACATAACCGCTCGATTACTGCCCTTCTGAAAAACCGCGACCTATTTTTTTAAAGATATCTGTAAGATGGCTCCATTTGAAATGTTTATGGAAATGGGCTTCACACGGTTCATACATCTCGAATAGATTTTCGGTTTTTTTTTTGTGAAATATCTTTTATGGTCTCTCTGAAAATTCATTTTTTAATAACAAGAAGATTCACGCGCACACACCACTATACACATACACACCACAAACGTATCCTCTTAGCATTTGTCTAGAAAAACAAAGGCCAGATATAAATTCCTGACCTTAAAAAGTATTCATTAGAGCATATGATAAGTATAGGTTAATCATATTTGCACAACTCTACGGAGAGATGGCTCATAGAAATTCACTTTTCTTGGGAAAAAAGAAACATGAAATGCTCCTCTCGCTTGAAATATGTACGAAGGTTAGGGGAAAACCTGTAACAATCACGAAAGAAACATAACAACGAAGGATACCACGCCTGAGAGTGAGAGATTCGAAAAGTCGCGCGAAATCCGCATGTTCTTCCAGGGACACACCTTAACCACTCGACCAAAGCGTCAGCTGTGACTGTTGGTATGTAGATTTTAATTTCTATCTAAAAACACATAAGGCCATCAAAGTTGCATGCTGTCATTAATTAATTCTTCACCAAGAGGAAGATGGTGCGGATGTACCATGGAGCACATTCTCAACACCTTCTGGGCCTAATCAAAGCAATATTATTATTATTATTGGTTCATATATTTCTGATCAGTATGATATCCAATTGGATGCAGCTAGCGTGATGTAGCTAGCCCATGGCATACTTCTGCGTCCAGTTCCGTGCAGTGGATTCATATCTCAGGCGGTCAGTCTTGCACATGTGGGCGATCTCCGGCACCAGAGGATCATCCGGGTTCGGGTCCGTCAGCAGCGAGCATATCGACAGCAGAACCTGCTCACGATCCAAGAAAAAACAAGGGCATACTATTCCGAATGAACTGAGACATTCAGTATCAACTATATATGTATAGTATAAATAACAGGGCACCATGATGTACATGCTCTATGATTGCTACTTTCCATCTATGTTAAGACTTTCTATCTATGATTGATTTAGCATGTTAAACCAATAATTTTCTTTCTAAATCGACGTCTTTTCGAATTAATGAATGTTAACGGGTTTACCTGATATATTACACTTGTACGCATCTAAAAGTAATCCAAAGGCAAGAAAGCTTGGTACCTAAACACTATGTTACCTTATTTCAGCGTCATATATTTGCTGTCATAGTGTCAGCTGTTGCTTACCTTTGAGATGGTGAGAGCCGGGCTCCACTGGTCCTTGAGGATGTCCAGGCAGATGTTGCCATTGCTGTTGATGTTTGGATGGAACACCTTCGTCTTGAACGCCACCTGTAGGTTAATCCATCTCATTTCATCTTTCTTACTTGATCCATCTTTTTTGATTTGCAGTAAGATTGCTGATTTATCAGCCAGATGGATGAATAATCATGGACAGTAAGTACCTTGGGAGGCTTGAATGGGTAGTCTGGAGGGAAGTGGATGGTGACAAGGAACACGCCCCCAGAGTAGGGGCTGTCATTTGGGCCCATGATGGTTGCTTGCCAGTGGAACATGTCATCAGCCACAGGGCCTGAAGGAAAAAATCACAGTAATTTTTCTTCTGAACTTGTGTGATCTGATAATGTCAAGATCAAATGCACAAAGGTGTATATAGATCACCTGCACTGCAAGAAGTTGGTGGATCCCTCTGTAGGTCCTTGAGCTCCTTGATTATTCTCCTCAGTGCCATTTCTTTTCTCGAGGTTTCTCTATCAGTTCTTGAGATGGATGGAGCTAAGTATACCTTAATCTGAAGGTCAAACTGCAGAATGGAATCCACTTGTTTCAATGGCCTGGGTACCGAGGATCGCCGGGGCTATATATACACAATAGCTAGCAAGGCTCAAATGGCATTGGATGCTTGAATGAGACGGAGAAAAGAAAAGGTAGGGTGATAATATCAAACCCAATATGTTTTTTTTTTTGAAGAAACATATCATACCCAATATTCTCCTTAAAGTTTAAACAAGTGGTTGCGAATTTGCACTTATGCCTGAGATGAAGAAGAATTCCTCAAGAAGCTAAAGAGGCAGGATTCTGACCAAAAGGGCAAGTGCAAGTGGGAGTAGTGGTGCCAAACTTTATTTCTGACGGCTCTAGGTCATGGAACTTGATCCCTCCATGTACATTTCAAAGGCAAGAAAAAAGAAAAAGAGAAGATTTCCCATTGGAACAAGCCATACTTTGCATCAAAGATCGATCGAACTAACGGTGGAGAGAGAAGCATTGGTTGCTCGCCCAGTTTTCTTTGACGGCATGTGTATATTACCGTCAGAAAATATTCGAGCTTATCACGAGAAGAATCCTGTGCCGTTCAAGGCCAAATCATATACTGGTACTTGTTGGTTCTTCCGTATGTTCTAGAAGGACTGGAGAATAACTTTGTCAGTCGACAACACGGCCTTTGCTGATGCAAAATGAAATGGATGGCACAGTAGTACAGTTTGGCGTTTCCCTTGATCGGTTCAGATTTGCCCAGAATGCACAAAGAACGAAAGAACCAATTGCTTAAGCATGCATGTTCATCAGCCATCATATAGGACTGATCACTAGTTCTGCAAAGGATAAATTTTTTGTGCGTAAAAAACGAAGAGGAAGAACATTCTGACTCCTGAAACAGCAGGTCGTTAACTGCTGCTCTTATCATGCTACGCAACCAACTATCATCTGAGAAGCAGCATTTAGTTGGCAGTTCGGCACTGGCATATAATGCTTATAATGGAGGGACTGCTCCAATTCAGTCCAGTATTAAGCATGAACCATACATTCACCATGATGCATCTGAATTCTGGCCATGTCTCCTGTCGAGTCTGCCTATCTGATGCGTGAACGATGTAGCAACATTGCATCAGCAAATACCTTACCAGCTAAGCCCTTTTCGATTCAACAACCTCTTACGTTTGCTGCGTGTTGCCAACGGGAAGGGACCAGCTGAAGCCTGAATTGAAGGCTGTGTGTCACCCTGTCCATCTGAATTCTGAACCAGCTTGGTTAGCGAAATGACGCGCATGCCCCTCCCAGATCACAAGGCTCTTACTTTCATGAGAAAATTGGTTATACTGCTAAAGATCTGCACATTTCGATGGTATTAAAGTGAACTGGGATTTTATTATGGTATATTTCAAAAGTGGACACATTTTGATGGTATATAACTAATTTTCTCTACTTTCATTGCTTCTTCTTTAGAATACAAGTTGTCAATTTCACTCATTACTCATGAGAAAGAGGTAGTGTGCACATCTGATCCCCATGATACATGTAGTATACCAAAATTGTCCTTGCATAGTTACATGGAACTCATCAAAACTGAAAGTTGTTTGGGTATTGAACGACAGCATTTGTATATTGTTTTACAGCCATCAAGAGCCAGTTGAGGAAATAGAAAAACTCTCACACCTTTCTTGCGACTCACCTAATCACAACAAACTTCACAGCAACATAGGTGCAGTAATTAAGTAAAGCAAGGTTTGCTTTCAAACTAATCATCAGATCTCTCTCTGATGTAGAAGAACCCATGGCTATTTTCAGATGAACATACAGATGCGGCCTATATATACACATGATGCAACAGTCCTGCAGTAGAAATGATTCTTCAGTTAGCAATAGCTTTTAGCTGATTCCCTTCTCTTCCTTCTGTTGATCACTACCATATTTCCTCACCGCGTCCAGAGAGACCGCCAGGAAGCCAGAAAGGTGTCTTTCTTTTCCCTGCTCAATGCCACAAATTCCCAAGACATGGCTCTAGATATCCTCCAGGTGGATCAGAAGAATGCAGTTTTGTCTCTTGCATTACTTGTAGATAAAATTTACTTATTTCAGACACAAACGACTAATTAAACATCAGGGTTAATTCTACTGCACTTGATTTTTTGACCATTCCTGCATATATAGTAGTACTAGACATGAGCAGGTACATACACTGAGCCTGGCTGTCCCTTGCTGCAATCGTAGCCTGAAGTTTCTTGCAGCCTTTTCACATCGATTACATCAACAAATCCTATCCTGACAACAAGAAAGTCCTGTGCATACATGCATTCACTGACAGCTGCAACTGACACTTACATGACTTGCTTTGACGTGTTACTCACTCCTAGGATAGGGTGATAACTAGTGCTCAGTCAGTGCCATGGAAGGAGACCACCAGAGCATGAAGAGCATTAGCGCTGCTGCTGCTCATGGAGGCAACACCGTGGAGGCTGTACTGAGGCCTCTTGTTGGTCCAGATGCCTGGGACTACTGCATCTACTGGAGGCTGTCCCCTGACCAGAGGTATGCGAGTTGATCGATCTCGCTATTATGATTCATGCAACCAAAGTGTGATGGCTCATTATCTGATCCCTGTGGCAATAACAATCACACACACAAAATAGCAGGTTCTTGGAGATGGCAGGTTTCTGCTGCAGCAGTGAGATGGAGGCACAGGTCTCAGCGCTCGGCGAACTGCCTTCATCGATCCCACTGGACTCCTCCATAGGGTAATTGGTCTAGTCAAATAAATCATCCACTGATTCTTCTTCCTAGATACTAGTATGATATTGCCATTTCACCTGCAGTCTCTACTGGTTAATTAATTCTGACTGTTTGCTTGTTTATTCTTACTGGTTAATTAAATCTCTATCCGTCGATCAGGGTGCATGCGCAGGCATTGCTGTCCAACCAGCCGATTTGGCAGACCAGCCTATCAGAGCTCCCAAATTACTCCAATACCAGTGTCAGTAAGAAGCATATTGCATCCATTCATCACTGAACTGAATTTCACTGTCGGTTGATCGTGAGCTGCGTCGTGCGGTGCAGGAGCCTGCCGGCGGCCCGAAGACGCGGCTCCTGGTCCCCGTCGCCGGCGGCCTCGTCGAGCTCTTCGCCTCGAGATACGTGCGTGCGCAATCCCTGAATCTACTGCACCTAGACTCCGTTCCATTCCATGAGATGAGAGGAATTCAGTGATGGATCATGCATGTCAGTTAGCATAGGATCGACTGGAGTAGTTCGAGGATGGAAATCAATTGATCGGAATTGCTTCCCTTGATTAAGTCGAGCGCGCACAGCATTTGTGTGAGCCAACGACACCCGAGGCTCGCGGTTCACTACACGCAACAGCCTTTGCATTTGCACGCATATATAGACACCCACCTGAGTGAGAGTGACTGAACGGTGCATGCATGCAGATGGCGGAGGAGCAGCAGATGGCGGAGCTGATCATGGCGCAGTGCGGCGGCGGCGGTGGAGATGATCACGGCCACGACGTTAACCAGGCGTGGCCGCCGGAGACGCCGGGGTTTTCGTGGGACGCCGCCGACCCGGAGCGGCTCTACGCGGCCTCGTCGCTCAACCTGTTCGACGCTGCCGCCGCCGACCCGTTCTTGGCGGTGCAAGCGCCGGGTGTCGACGCCGTGAACGACGCCGCTGCTGCAGGGTGGCAGTACGCGGCGGCGGGGGGCGAGCCGTCGGTGGTGGTGCAGGAGCAGCTGCCCGGTGCGGCAGGCGGGGAGCGAGCTGGCGGGGCGGAGTCGGGGTCGGAGGGGAGCGAGCTGCAGGGGGACCCGGACGACGACGTCGACGGCGAGCTGCAGGGCCGGTCGAGCGGCGGCAAAGGCGGCGGGAAGCCGCAGCAGTGCAAGAACCTCGTGGCGGAGATGAAGCGGCGGAAGAAGCTCAACGACCGCCTCTACAAGCTCCGGTCGCTCGTCCCAAACATCACCAAGGTATTATCGTCTCAACGATCGCCATGAATGTCCGCGAATGATTCTTGCATCTTGATTTGATTCTTGGTTGATCGATGTGATTAATTCCATGATATGTTGTTGATGAATTTATTGTAGATGGATCGCGCGTCGATTCTTGGGGACGCGATCGACTACATCGTGGGGCTGCAGAAGCAGGTGAAGGCGCTGCAGGACGAGCTGGAGGACCCCAACCCGCCGCCGGACAACCATGGCCTGCACCCCGGCGACGACCCCAAGGCGCCCGACGTCCTCATCGACCACCCGCCGCCGGAGAGCCTCGTTGGGCTCGACAACGACGACGCCTCGCTATCAAACAGCCAGCAGCAGCTGGCCGGCGGCAGCCTGTCAGAACCAGCTGATATTCTGAAGCAACTGGGGAGGCTAAGTCTGAAGAGAAACGTTTCGTCCAAGCTCTGAGGGAGGTTCCAACGGCCAGGATTGCTCTTTACTGGGAAAACGGCATCCACGGTCTACATCAGTTCATGATAAGGCTTGTTTAAGTTGATGAGATAGTTTACTTTACTTAATGCTTAATGTAATGTTAATCTGGGTATAATCACTGTAATCGGCAATTATGCCTAATGTGGTCTGTACCCATATACGCTGGAGTAAGGAATGGAGAAGCATATGCTATTTGCCAACATATCCTTTAGCTCGTAGCTGTAGCGTAGCGTCAAGTTCCTGGTGTTCTTCCTCTTTCCCACGATCAGATTTTCGGTGAAACCCCCTCTCTAGGTCGGATTCCTCCCCGGGATCTGACAAAATGGTATCAGAGCTGTTCCATCCTCGGCGAGAAGTGGTCGCGAGCGATTGGGTTGGGATCTCGGATCTTCGTAAAATCCCTAGTCGCTGGCGATCTGATCGGCAAGAAGTGGTTGCGAGCGATTGGGTTGGGATCTCGGATCCTCGTAAAATCCCTAGTCGATGGCGATCTGTGACGGCGGACCGGCCTTATTCCCCATCAGGCTATGGCGGCGGACCAGATTGGTGTGTGGTGAAGGTGGCGGACCGGCCTTATTCCCCATCCGGTTACGGCGGCGGACCAGATCGGCGCGTGGTGAAGGTTCCGGACATTGTGCCGGGTAAAATCCCTAAGCCTGCGTCGATCAGCGGGAAGACGACGCAATCCATGGCGTCCGAGTTGACGGCGGCGAGACAAGAGAAGATGAAGGCCAGCTACAACTCGATGGAATTCAGCGCCGGGTGGGAGACTTGGAAAAACAAGTAAATGGGATGCAAAACCAGTTGAACCGGATGGAAATTTTAGTGCAAAGGTTAGTAAATCCTCAAGCTATAGTAGTTGAACCGAGAAATATCAGAGATCGGGCTCAATCGGGGAAACTTGAGAAGGTAGAGACAAGGAGGATTGAAGATCTGAGTCAGAGTAATATGGATAGCACTCAAAGTATTCAATTGATGAGCACATCCGAAGGTAACTTAAAATTTCCTACCACTTATCCTTCTGTAGTTGTCACTGGATGGGGTGAAGATCCATTGTCGTGTTCTTCTTTGGCTTCATCTACCTGGGATCACCAAAACCCTAGCCACGAACCAGCTTTAGTTAAGCAATGGAATCCCAATCCTAGTAAGGAGAAGGTTCTTAGTGCACCCACTGTTAATGCTGATCTATCATCCCTTATCAACATGAAGTTAGAGCAAATGGAGCAAACAAAAGTTAAAGCCAACCTTTGCTCTGTGGATTATCAACTTAGAAGGGTCCCCGGGAAAGAAATTCATGAACAAGAGATGTTTGGTATAGATCCCTACACACATAATTACCCGAAAGAGATTATGCTTGCTGATCTTGATTGGTTAATTGGGGACAAGCCTGCCTTTATTGAGGAGGTGGGTCTGAATACCTTGAATAAGCAAGTTAGGCATTTCACTGACTTTGGAAATACTCCTATGGTATACCCCCTTAAACCTGTCATGGAAGAAATCCTAAAGTCTGCAGAGGAGAGTGGTGACAGAAGAATTGCGAAGATGTGCCTTGGAATGCTGAAGGCCATGAGGAGCCATCCTGAATATAATTACGTCGCTTATAGAAAGGGTATTGGAGTGGTTTGTAACATAAGAAAGGAGATGGTTAAAGTTTTGCGCTCCATGAAGCTCTTGCAATTGGATGATGTGGAAATTGGACAGCATAAAAGTCACCATTGTTACTTTATAAGGTTGACATTAGAGTATTTTAAATTCTCTTCATTGGATTCATATGAATTTTCTGCTTGCAAGTTCAATAGTCTAAAACACAGGCCCTATGTTATATTATCTAAGACTATCACTGCAGCTTATATTATCTATGGAGCCATTCTGATGAGGCAGCCAGCTGAGTTCAATCCCTTGCAATTTGATGTTGTGTACTGTTCTGAAGGGTATAATGGCTATGCAGTGGTCAGTTTCAACAAGGATTGGATTGGGTTCAAGAAAGCCTTAGCATCCCAGAACTATTTGAAATCAAAATGCTTGGGTAAAATGGATTGGAATGAGACAAGTCAACAGGGGAAGTATAATTATGGATGGCTGGCAAAAGAAGAGGATGACAAATCTGGTGATCCAGTAGACAAAGTCTTGTCAGAAAATGGGGATCATGAAGAGATGGATGGCCTTGTTTCCCTGGCGGAAAGTGGTGCTAATGGTGATTTCACCCTGAAGAGTGATTCGCAGTTTGATCCTGCTGCTTTCTATGAAGCTATTAAACCTTTGACTGAGACAGAAGAAAAATACATTTGCGCATTATGTTTGGTACTTACTGAAACGGCTCAAGCCAATATATGCAGTCAGGCTACACTGATATTATGTCCAGCACCAATCTTAGCACAGTGGCACTATGGGATTACCCAGCACATAAGGCCAGGATCTCTGCAATTTTACATTTATGAAGGTGCAAGGAAATCAGACTGCACTTCTACCCAGAAAATTAATATGACTGAGATAAACATTGCTGACATTGTTTTGACCACATATGATGTCCTGAAAGAAAATCTATCAAAGGATCCTGGTCGGCATGATGGTGATTGGCATTTCTCGAGATTTCAAAAAAGGTACACTGTCATTCCAACTGTCCTAACAAGGGTTCGCTGGTGGAGGCTTTGTTTGGATGAAGCTCAGATGGTAGAGCCCAGCAAGACTTCCGTGACTGAGATGGCAATGTGGCTAAAGGCTCAACACCTTTGGTGTATCACAGGAACTCCAATACAAATCAGATGTGGGGATCCTAAGGTGTGCTCTAAGATCCTGTCTGAGGAGTTTGGGTGGGACAAGGATCTCGCTCAGAAGAGTTGGTGCTTTGGACCTGAAACCACTGGCCCTAACATGGTGGTCGAAATGTGTAAGGGAGTACAGTATCTTTATGGAAGCAAGGATTCTTTTGTGGCCGGGTTCCAATGGGCATCAGAGGAAGGTGCATTGGCTGAGGAGAACATGCGTGTCATTTGCTTTGAGGTCCGTGATGCTGTTTTCCATGCTGATGCTCTTCACAGGGGTGGTGGTCAGGTTATTCTCACAGCCAAGCCAAGGCTGCTGGAGCCTGTATATCTGATGGAGATCAAGACCCCTGAGAATGCACTTGATGATATCTACGCAACTGCTATTAGACACTGTTATCCGGAAGGGTATCTTCTGTTGTATGTTTCTAAGATAATTCCATCATCTGACAAGGGCAGATTCTTTGCCTTTGGTAGTGTCTTCTCAAGGGAGGTTGCAACTGGCAAGAAAGATCTGTATGGGAAGAATGTACAACGTACTGCTATTTGGAGGGGAAGGAATCAAGGGTCTGTTGATGATGTTCCTTGTAGTAACACTTTTATTATGGTGGGTTTGGATCAGTTAAGCACAAGGAATGCAACTCTGACAAATGAGGAGGCTGTTGATGCCTGCCTAATCAGAATAATGATATTCTCTGTATACCCTGTTGTGCGTGTTGCTGTTCAATGCAAGGTTGCTTCTGATCTTCCCAAGCTTGTTGAAGGTTTGAAGAGCCTGGCAAAGTCTGATCCTTTGGTTCTCTGCACCATGGAAGAGTCTGGTGAGTATATTATTGCCGGAGCTGGTGAGCTTTCCCTTGAAATTTGCGTGAAGGATCTGCTGAAGACGCTTCAGGGGAAGATGCGGATTTCATTAATGGGCAATCTACAGCATGAGAACACTGGTCGCAATTGTGTGCCTCTGGAAGGTGCTGGAATAAGGCAGGAGCTAATTTCACTTCTCAGATACCTGAGACTTTACATGTTTTCCTCAAAGAAGCCACATGAAGTGTTCCTAGAGTTTGATGGACACGGCCAGAGTGATATTCTGATAAGGAAGTCTAAAGCGAGGCTTATGAAGCCTGCATTCACGGTTGTCCGCGATGAAAGTACCAAATGTTTCCTACTTTTCATTCGTGGGGCTATCATTGTTAAGGATCGCTTGACAGCAGCGACTGCTGCGGAGGTTCCATTTCATCATGCAGTATTACAAGAAGGTCGTGTACCCAATGTAGTAGTTGGACATGCACAATATGGAATGGTTGCAGCGGTTCGCTGGATTGCAGATAGGGCCATTCCCTGCATCAGCATAGCAGTCAAGCAATTCCCAGAGTATATAATTAAGATCATTGGGCATTCAAGGGGTGCTGGTATTGCAGCGCTTTTACTTACATGTTACGTGAGAACAAATTATCGTCATTTTCATGTATTACCTTTGGACCAGCTACTTATAGGACCTGGGACTTGGCTGAGTTTGACAAAGACTTTGTCATGACTGTTGTCAGTCTGGGGGAAAATGTCCTGGGAGAATCGTTCAAGGAGAATCTAGCTCAGGCTCCATCCCGGATTTCTATTCACCGATTATTAAATTCTGCTTCCCTGGTCAAAGCACTTGAGGACAAGTTTGCTGCCAAGGGGGAGGAATTGTCAGAACCAGCTGATATTCTGAAGCAACTGGGGAGGCTAAGTCTGAAGAGAAACGTTTCGTCCAAGCTCTGAGGGGGGTTCCAACGGCCAGGATTGCTCTTTACTGGGAAAACGGCATCCACGGTCTACATCAGTTCATGATAAGGCTTGTTTAAGTTGATGAGATAGTTTACTTTACTTAATGCTTAATGTAATGTTAATCTGGGTATAATCACTGTAATCGGCAATTATGCCTAATGTGGTCTGTACCCATATACGCTGGAGTAAGGAATGGAGAAGCATATGCTATTTGCCAACATATCCTTTAGCTCGTAGCTGTAGCGTAGCGTCAAGTTCCTGGTGTTCTTCCTCTTTCCCACGATCAGATTTTCGGTGAAACCCCCTCTCTAGGTCGGATTCCTCCCCGGGATCTGACAAAATGGTATCAGAGCTGTTCCATCCTCGGCGAGAAGTGGTCGCGAGCGATTGGGTTGGGATCTCGGATCTTCGTAAAATCCCTAGTCGCTGGCGATCTGATCGGCAAGAAGTGGTTGCGAGCGATTGGGTTGGGATCTCGGATCCTCGTAAAATCCCTAGTCGCTGGCGATCTGTGACGGCGGACCGGCCTTATTCCCCATCAGGCTATGGCGGCGGACCAGATTGGTGTGTGGTGAAGGTGGCGGACCGGCCTTATTCCCCATCCGGTTACGGCGGCGGACCAGATCGGCGCGTGGTGAAGGTTCCGGACATTGTGCCGGGTAAAATCCCTAAGCCTGCGTCGATCAGCGGGAAGACGACGCAATCCATGGCGTCCGAGTTGACGGCGGCGAGACAAGAGAAGATGAAGGCCAGCTAGAAGCTCGATGGAATTCAGCGCCGGGTGGGAGACTTGGAAAAACAAGTAAATGGGATGCAAAACCAGTTGAACCGGATGGAACAAGCCATACTTTGCATCAAAGATCGATCGAACTAACGGTGGAGAGAGAAGCATTGGTTGCTCGCCCAGTTTTCTTTGACGGCATGTGTATATTACCGTCAGAAAATATTCGAGCTTATCACGAGAACAATCCTGTGCCGTTCAAGGCCAAATCATATACTGGTACTTGTTGGTTCTTCCGTATGTTCTAGAAGGACTGGAGAATAACTTTGTCAGTCGACAACACGGCCTTTGCTGATGCAAAATGAAATGGATGGCACAGTAGTACAGTTTGGCGTTTCCCTTGATCGGTTCAGATTTGCTCAGAATGCACAAAGAACGAAAGAACCAATTGCTTAAGCATGCATGTTCATCAACCATCATATAGGACTGATCACTAGTTCTGCAAAGGATGAATTTTTTTGTGCGTAAAAACGAAGAGGAAAAACATTCTGACTCCTGAAACAGCAGGTCGTTAACTGCTGCTCTTATCATACTATGCAACCAACTATCATCTGAGAAGCAGCATTTAGTTGGCAGTTCGGCACTGGCATATAATGCTTATAATGGAGGGACTGCTCCAATTCAGTCCAGTATTAAGCATGAACCATACATTCACCATGATGCATCTGAATTCTGGCCATGTCTCCTGTCGAGTGTTGGCAAAAACCGATCCCGATCGCTCTCGCACGGACGAAACTTGCACGAAGTCACGCAACGTTGAGGCAGCAGAAACAATTGAGAGAACACAATGTATTTCGTTGTGCTGCGCTGATTCAATTGCTGCAGCCCTGGTCTCTATTTATATCAAAATACAAAGACCGAGTCCTAAACTGGGCAAGCTAAAAACATCCAAAACATACTCCTGTACGTATCCGTCCAAAAATCGGACACGACCGAGAGGCTTAGTGAGAATGTCCGCGAGTTGCTTCTCAGTCTCAGCGAACTCGAGGACGATTTGTCCTCCATCGACGGCCTCACGGATGAAGTGGAATCGAGTGTCGATGTGCTTACTTCTGTCGTGGAGGACTGGATTCTTGCTGAGAGCGATGGCGGACTTGTTGTCCACCCTGAGTCCCGGCGCCGGAAGCTTCTGTTCTAAGAGCTCCTGCAGCAGCCGGTGAAGCCATACGCCCTGACAGGCTGCCGTTGTAGCAGCGATGTACTCCGCCTCGCACGAGGAAAGAGCCACAACCCGCTGCTTTTGAGACTGCCAGGAGACTGGGCTTGTGTTGAGGAAAAAGAGGATACCCGTGGTGCTCTTTCGCCCATCAAGGTCTCCGGCCATGTCGCTATCGCTGTAGCCCGACAAAGCCAGCCCGCCTCCTTCTTCTCTCGGGTAGGTGACGCCGAAACTCCGTGTCCCGGCGATGTACCGGAGGATGTGCTTCACTGCGGTGTGGTGATCTTCCCGCGGATCCTCCATGAACCGACTCACATACCCCACGGCGAACGTGATGTCCGGTCGGGTATGAGTCAGATAGCGTAGGCTCCCCACAATGCTCCGGTAGCGGGTTGCGTCCACAGGCGGTGCCGTTGATGCCTTGGACAGCTTGAGCCTCTCTTCCATTGGCGTGTGACAAGGGTTGCACTCTGCCATGCCACTCTGCTCCAGGAGCTTCCCAGCATAGGCGCTTTGACAGAGCGTGATCCCACTGTCGCTTTGACATACCTCAATGCCGAGATAGTAGGTGAGCAGTCCCAAGTCGCTCATGCGAAACATGGACATCATCTCGCGCTTGAATTTGTCAATGCCTGCTTGCGTTGTCCCGGTGATGTTCAAGTCGTCGACGTAGACGCCGATGATCAAAGGTCCTCCGGGTGCCTGCCGCGTGTACAGCGCATGCTCATCCATGCACCGGCTGAAACCCAGCTCCTGGAGACTGGCGTCCAGCTTGGCGTTCCAAGCGCGCGGGGCTTGACGCAGCCCATACAACGCCTTGCGCAGCTTGAGCACCTTGTGCTCCTGCTTGTCGACGACGAAGCCCGGCGGCTGCTCGACGTAGACCTCCTCAGCAAGGTCCCTGTTCAGAAATGCGGACTTCACGTCCATGTGGTGCACGGACCATCCTTGTTGCGCCGCCAGAGCCAGCAGTAGCCTCACCGACTCAATTCGTGCGACAGGGGCAAAGACCTCCTCGAAGTCGATCCCCTCGCGCTGCGCATACCCTTTCGCCACGAGACGTGCCTTGTGTCTGGTGATGGCGCCATGCTCGTCTCGTTTCACCTTGAAGACCCATTTAAGCCCGATCGCACGGTGTCCGGCAGGAAGCTCGACGAGGTCCCAAGTGTTGTTCTCCTCGATAGATTTCATCTCCTCCAGCATCGCCCGGCGCCAAGACGGGTCACGTTCTGCCGCGCCAAATGTGGCCGGCTCTTCTGCACTCACCATGTGCAGCTCGGCAGGGGCGACTGATTCTGGCTCCAAGAACCGTGTCGGGGCACCAGCGGGTGCGGGGCCGATGATGTCCCGCAGCATCCTGAACTGGTGTTGTGCACCGCCGTCATCATCGTGATCGAGCTCGGCAAGTGCCTCAGCCGTTGGCGACACGAACCGCCCACCCGGTGCATGATCTGGAGCGCCAGGTGGTGTGTGCAGCTGCTCTCCCAGAGCAAGGACCTCCACTGGATCAGCGATGATCTCATGTTCGATGACGAACGTGCCCGTGCTAGACGTCTTCTCCAGCTTGCCGGGATTCGCCCAATCCCAGCTGGCCTTCTCGTCGAACACCACGTCGCGGGAGACGTGGACGCGGCGCGCAACCGGGTCGAACAGCCGGTACGCTTTCGACCCCGGCTCAAACCCAAGGAGCACCATCTTCACGCTGCGATCATCTAACTTCTTCAGATTTGGGCGAGTTACCTTGGCGTGAGCGATGCATCCGAACGTGCGCAGGAAGGAGACGTCGGGTTTCCTCCCATGCCAGGCCTCAAACGGTGTCATACCGTCCAAGCTCTTGGTGGGTGCACGGTTCAGGAGAAAGACGGCGGTGGTCACTGCCTCCCCCCAAAACTCAGACGGCATCCCCTTCGCCTTGAGCAAGCAGCGCGCCATGCCGACGATTGTCTGGTTGCGCCGCTCAACAACGCCGTTCTGTTGCGGCGAGTATGGTGCCGTGAGCTGCCGTGCAACTCCTTGATCCACGCAATACTGCCCGAACTCGATTGAGGTGAACTCTCCCCCTCGATCAGTTCGCAGAATGCGCAGACGCCGCCCGATCTCGACCTCAACGCTAGCCTTGAACTGCTTGATGACGGTAGGCGCCTGATCCTTGCTCGTCAAAAGGCGAAGCCACATGAAGCGACTGCAATCATCGACGAGGAGGAGAAAGTAGCGCCGGTCACCATGAGTCGCTGGTGAGATGGGCCCACATAGGTCACCATGCACGAGGTCGAGCAGTCCCTCGGCACGGTAGTAGGTTGCCGCTGGAAACGAAGCACGCCTTTGCTTGCCAATGAGGCAGCTGTCGCAGATCTCACCGGGATGACTGATCACCGGGAGTCCGCGCACCATCCCGTCTTGAGCCAGCCTCTTCAGGGCATCGAAGTTGAGGTGGCCGTAGCGTGCATGCCACAGCCAAGCCTCATCATCTTGCAGCGCCATTAAGCACACCGGCCTCGTAATGTTCAAGTTGAGCATGTACAGGCGGTTTTTGGCGCGCTTTACTTTGGCAAGCAGTTGACGTTGCCGATCGCGGATCCGCAGCACTCCCCCGTCGATCAGCACCTGGCAACCACGCTCATCGAGCTGGCCGATGCTGATGATGTTGCTCTTGAGCCTGGGAATGTAGTAGACGTTGCTGATCGCCCGGTGTTCACCGTTCTGGCAGGTGAACAGCACCGTGCCACGCCCGCGGATGTCGACCACCGAGCCGTCACCAAACTTCACCGAGCCGATGATGCCCGTGTCTAACTCCGCGAAGAGGCTGTCGAAGCCGGTCATGTGGTTGCTGGCCCCAGTGTCCAGATACCACACGTCGCTGCGCCGCTCTCCCTCGCACCCGAGGTTCACTTGGGAGTGCGTCTCGTCGAGCTTGACGAAGTTTGGCGGCATCTGCTCGACGTCGTCAGTGAGGGCACATACCTGCGCCATGAGCAGTGTCTGATCATCATCATCCTCCCGGGTGAGATGGACCTGCTCGCGCTTTGGCTGCCGGCAATCCTTGGCCCAGTGGCCAATCTTGCCGCAGTTGCGGCACTTGTCACGACTGACGTTGCGCTCACGCCCTGGTTCACGCTCGTCACGTCCGGCGTCGCGGCCACCCTCGCCTTTAGGTCGCCGGTTGCCCCTGCCACGGCGACGGCCATGGCCACCAGACTTGCTAGACGATCTCTCGCCGCTTTGCTTCTCCTTGAGGCGCGCCATCCATTCCTCCTCGGTCAGCAAGAGTTTAGCTTCCGAGGTAGTAGTCGGTGGCGCCGATTGCGGGATGCAACGATCATCGGCGCCTTTCAGACGCCCGGTGACTTCCTCAATAGACAGCCTGGAGAGATCAAGCATGGTTTCCATGGTGTAGACAACATGACCGAACCTGGACGGGACGACACGAAGGTACTTCTCGACGGCCTTCTGCTCGTCGACGGGTTCGCCGTACTCCGAGAGCTGGCCGACCAGGCAGCTCAAGCGAAGCGCGAAATCCTCAGGATCTTCGCCTTCCTTGAACGCAAGCGTCTCGAACTCGGTGCGCAGCTTCTGGAGCTTCGCCTTGCGGACATGATCGGAGCCAATTCGTATGGACTTGATGTAGTCCCATGCTTCCTTGGCCGATCGCTTGATGGCGAGCGCGCGAATCATCTCCTGCGGGACCGCCTTGAGGAGCGCCTCGAGTGCCGCACGATCCTCCTGCAGATCGGCGTCGCCATACTCGACGGCGTCCCACAAGCCCCTCGCCTGGAGCATGACCTTCATTACGAGCGACCAATCCGTGTAGTTGTCACGCGTGAGCATCGGATAGGACGCGCCTCCAACCTCCCGCACCGTCTTCTGGACCACCATGTCGCGGCCGCGAGTGCGACCACGACGAGGGACGAACGGCGAGGCCAAGCGCCGCCCTCGGCCTCCGCGGCGCGGCGACATACTCCGGTCACCATCGCGTGCTGGAGCCGACATCGCGCAGGAATCGAGTAGCCTTGCTCTGATACCAAATGTTGGCAAAAACCGATCCCGATCGCTCTCGCACGGACGAAACTTGCACGAAGTCACGCAACGTTGAGGCAGCAGAAACAATTGAGAGAACACAATGTATTTCGTTGTGCTGCGCTGATTCAATTGCTGCAGCCCTGGTCTCTATTTATATCAAAATACAAAGACCGAGTCCTAAACTGGGCAAGCTAAAAACATCCGAAACATACTCCTGTACGTATCCGAATCATACTCCTATACATACTCCGAAACAAACTCTTATACAATAACGGACGGAAACAGCAGCAAATTATCTAACATCGAGTCTGCCTATCTGATGCGTGAACGATGTAGCAACATTGCATCAGCAAATACCTTACCAGCTAAGCCCTTTTCGATTCAACAACCTCTTACGTTTGCTGCGTGTTGCCAACGGGAAGGGACCAGCTGAAGCCTGAATTGAAGGCTGTGTGTCACCCTGTCCATCTGAATTCTGAACCAGCTTGGTTAGCGAAATGACGCGCATGCCCCTCCCAGATCACAAGGCTCTTACTTTCATGAGAAAATTGGTTATACTGCTAAAGATCTGCACATTTCGATGGTATTAAAGTGAACTGGGATTTTATTATGGTATATTTCAAAAGTGGACACATTTTGATGGTATATAACTAATTTTCTCTACTTTCATTGCTTCTTCTTTAGAATACAAGTTGTCAATTTCACTCATTACTCATGAGAAAGAGGTAGTGTGCACATCTGATCCCCATGATACATGTAGTATACCAAAATTGTCCTTGCATAGTTACATGGAACTCATCAAAACTGAAAGTTGTTTGGGTATTGAACGACAGCATTTGTATATTGTTTTACAGCCATCAAGAGCCAGTTGAGGAAATAGAAAAACTCTCACACCTTTCTTGCGACTCACCTAATCACAACAAACTTCACAGCAACATAGGTGCAGTAATTAAGTAAAGCAAGGTTTGCTTTCAAACTAATCATCAGATCTCTCTCTGATGTAGAAGAACCCATGGCTATTTTCAGATGAACATACAGATGCGGCCTATATATACACATGATGCAACAGTCCTGCAGTAGAAATGATTCTTCAGTTAGCAATAGCTTTTAGCTGATTCCCTTCTCTTCCTTCTGTTGATCACTACCATATTTCCTCACCGCGTCCAGAGAGACCGCCAGGAAGCCAGAAAGGTGTCTTTCTTTTCCCTGCTCAATGCCACAAATTCCCAAGACATGGCTCTAGATATCCTCCAGGTGGATCAGAAGAATGCAGTTTTGTCTCTTGCATTACTTGTAGATAAAATTTACTTATTTCAGACACAAACGACTAATTAAACATCAGGGTTAATTCTACTGCACTTGATTTTTTGACCATTCCTGCATATATAGTAGTACTAGACATGAGCAGGTACATACACTGAGCCTGGCTGTCCCTTGCTGCAATCGTAGCCTGAAGTTTCTTGCAGCCTTTTCACATCGATTACATCAACAAATCCTATCCTGACAACAAGAAAGTCCTGTGCATACATGCATTCACTGACAGCTGCAACTGACACTTACATGACTTGCTTTGACGTGTTACTCACTCCTAGGATAGGGTGATAACTAGTGCTCAGTCAGTGCCATGGAAGGAGACCACCAGAGCATGAAGAGCATTAGCGCTGCTGCTGCTCATGGAGGCAACACCGTGGAGGCTGTACTGAGGCCTCTTGTTGGTCCAGATGCCTGGGACTACTGCATCTACTGGAGGCTGTCCCCTGACCAGAGGTATGCGAGTTGATCGATCTCGCTATTATGATTCATGCAACCAAAGTGTGATGGCTCATTATCTGATCCCTGTGGCAATAACAATCACACACACAAAATAGCAGGTTCTTGGAGATGGCAGGTTTCTGCTGCAGCAGTGAGATGGAGGCACAGGTCTCAGCGCTCGGCGAACTGCCTTCATCGATCCCACTGGACTCCTCCATAGGGTAATTGGTCTAGTCAAATAAATCATCCACTGATTCTTCTTCCTAGATACTAGTATGATATTGCCATTTCACCTGCAGTCTCTACTGGTTAATTAATTCTGACTGTTTGCTTGTTTATTCTTACTGGTTAATTAAATCTCTATCCGTCGATCAGGGTGCATGCGCAGGCATTGCTGTCCAACCAGCCGATTTGGCAGACCAGCCTATCAGAGCTCCCAAATTACTCCAATACCAGTGTCAGTAAGAAGCATATTGCATCCATTCATCACTGAACTGAATTTCACTGTCGGTTGATCGTGAGCTGCGTCGTGCGGTGCAGGAGCCTGCCGGCGGCCCGAAGACGCGGCTCCTGGTCCCCGTCGCCGGCGGCCTCGTCGAGCTCTTCGCCTCGAGATACGTGCGTGCGCAATCCCTGAATCTACTGCACCTAGACTCCGTTCCATTCCATGAGATGAGAGGAATTCAGTGATGGATCATGCATGTCAGTTAGCATAGGATCGACTGGAGTAGTTCGAGGATGGAAATCAATTGATCGGAATTGCTTCCCTTGATTAAGTCGAGCGCGCACAGCATTTGTGTGAGCCAACGACACCCGAGGCTCGCGGTTCACTACACGCAACAGCCTTTGCATTTGCACGCATATATAGACACCCACCTGAGTGAGAGTGACTGAACGGTGCATGCATGCAGATGGCGGAGGAGCAGCAGATGGCGGAGCTGATCATGGCGCAGTGCGGCGGCGGCGGTGGAGATGATCACGGCCACGACGTTAACCAGGCGTGGCCGCCGGAGACGCCGGGGTTTTCGTGGGACGCCGCCGACCCGGAGCGGCTCTACGCGGCCTCGTCGCTCAACCTGTTCGACGCTGCCGCCGCCGACCCGTTCTTGGCGGTGCAAGCGCCGGGTGTCGACGCCGTGAACGACGCCGCTGCTGCAGGGTGGCAGTACGCGGCGGCGGGGGGCGAGCCGTCGGTGGTGGTGCAGGAGCAGCTGCCCGGTGCGGCAGGCGGGGAGCGAGCTGGCGGGGCGGAGTCGGGGTCGGAGGGGAGCGAGCTGCAGGGGGACCCGGACGACGACGTCGACGGCGAGCTGCAGGGCCGGTCGAGCGGCGGCAAAGGCGGCGGGAAGCCGCAGCAGTGCAAGAACCTCGTGGCGGAGAGGAAGCGGCGGAAGAAGCTCAACGACCGCCTCTACAAGCTCCGGTCGCTCGTCCCAAACATCACCAAGGTATTATCGTCTCAACGATCGCCATGAATGTCCGCGAATGATTCTTGCATCTTGATTTGATTCTTGGTTGATCGATGTGATTAATTCCATGATATGTTGTTGATGAATTTATTGTAGATGGATCGCGCGTCGATTCTTGGGGACGCGATCGACTACATCGTGGGGCTGCAGAAGCAGGTGAAGGCGCTGCAGGACGAGCTGGAGGACCCCAACCCGCCGCCGGACAACCATGGCCTGCACCCCGGCGACGACCCCAAGGCGCCCGACGTCCTCATCGACCACCCGCCGCCGGAGAGCCTCGTTGGGCTCGACAACGACGACGCCTCGCTATCAAACAGCCAGCAGCAGCTGGCCGGCGGCAGCCGCAAGAGGCCCCGGGAGCCGGAGCCAGCGGCCGACGACAAGGGCGGGCACGACATGGAGCCACAAGTGGAGGTGCGGCTGGTGGAGGGGAACGAGTTCTTCCTGCAGGTGCTGTGCGAGCACAAGGCCGGCCGCTTCGTCCGGCTCATGGACGCCATGAACGCGCTCGGCCTCGAGGTCACGAACGTCAACGTCACCTCCTACAAGACCCTCGTCCTCAACGTCTTCCGCGTCGTGGTACGTTCCCAACGTTCGCCATTAATTGCCGCGCGCATACGGACGTGCATGCATGCACAGATGTCTGAACTATGTTTGATTTGCAGAGGAGGGACAACGAGGTGGCGGTGCAGCCGGACAGGGTGAGGGACTCGCTTCTGTCGCTGCTGGAGGTGACACGGGAGACGTACGGCGGCGTGTGGTCGTCGGCGCCGCCGCTGGACGTCAAGCTCGACGGTGTCGACGGGAATGCAGCACCGACAGGAGATCATTACCAGCAGAATCATCAGCACGAAGTACTTGGCGGCTACGATCACCAGCATCTGCAGTACTTCGCGCTTGATTAGTTATATTATTCACTGACTGGCTCGATCGATCAATCGTTCCAATAATAAAGGGATAGTTTGATAAGTAATTCCGTGATCGATTGTTAAACTCTTTATTGATATTTTTCATTAATACTTCCCCCCATATATCTTGTACTCTTTTTTTTTTCTTTTGTCGGTTTAATGATGACAGGTTCGAATGATTGGAGGACAGAAGAATGAAGTTTAAACGTTTGTTACCTTCAAAAAAGGTTAAATATTTGTTGTTTTTCTGTGAAATTAATATGCTATTTTGGTTATTTGTTTCACTTTTCTACCACCAATCTCCACTTATTTAAGACTAAGGACGCGATAAATCGTCATTACAACACAACACAAGAGTTAAATGGGCTATCCACTAGTACAACTTAATCGTGTCACAACATCTTCTATTCTAGCTTCTAACGTTGGTTGTTATCGCTAAGAAATCGTAAGTTCAATTTCCCAGTAGAGTAAGTTGGTTTCAAAACTTTTGTTACAAGGAGCTATCTCTAATTGTCTAGCTCAAAAAACATCGATCTTAGCTTGCGCATTTCTGCCTCTCAAACCACGAGAAGGTTTCACTCTCAGACCTAAAATATAAGGTTGGGGGTCATGGTGAGCCCTGACCCTAACTTCGGCGAAACCCAAACATAACATCATCAAACTGAAAAACTAACTCGCCGAAGAACAAGAAAACACTTATATACTCTAAGATAGCCTTTTAAAGCAAAGCTTACTTATTTGGTTGTTATTAATCATCCAATTATTAATACATAATGGAAGAATTAAATGACAACCCGATTATGAGAATATATGAACTACACAAACTATATATACCCAAGGGATATGTTTCAAAGTAAAGATTATTAATATGTGAAAATGAAATATGGATCAATACTAATGAGATCACAAAACATAGAGTAAACTTTCCCTAAATATGTGCATACAAGAATGCATTATGAAAGCATATGCATATATTTAAGTTTCACTTATTTAGTGAAATTCATTCTACATTTTGGATCCGAGAAATGCAATAAGATAAGAATATGATATTGAATGCATACACCTTATGTTTTTCACTTTTTCATCTAAATAAGACTAAGCAATATCATAATTAATAAACATATTAGTCTCATAATTGTATTTATCATTATCACCAAAACCAATTTAATGGAGTTTAAACTTACAATCTCCACGAGATGGAGGAAAAATTATCTCGATATGATGGACATAATGAGAGTGTGGTACATCGATGGGTGTCTACTCAGTTATACCAGTATAAGCTAAAGAAAATGCAGAGATGTGCATGCACATTTGAATTGCATTAATGATAATGAAAAGTTAATACAGATGAAATGCTAAAGAGTATGGAAGAGTAAATGAATAATAAACGGTTAATGAGAATTTGTGTTTACTATTTTGTTATGTACTTGTTGAGTCTTGAACTCACACTTACTTTGTTGCTGTTTTAGGTGACTGATGAGGCGATATTCAAGCAATAGGAGTAGCACTTATGTACCACATCCAATAATAATGATCTATATCATCACCTTTATCTTCCCTGATATTGCTTTAGCAAAGTACCTTACTAATCTGAAGCTTAGTTAATGGAACCCTCGTAAATCGATGATGAACTATAGGAAAACTTTTTATGGCATTGTATATTTTCTCAGTAACATTCTATTTGCAAGTTTTTAGTATGCTTCTAGACGTATGGTTCCAAGCGTTCTTAGATGCAGGGTCCCGTGCGTTCTCAGACGTGTGATCCTGACCCAAGTATTATTTTATGAATTATTTATTCTTACTTTGACCATCGAGTCGTGTTTATTATGAATTAGTTCTTTGTGGAGGACAATATCGAGAAGATTTCAGTTGTGATATATCTACTCTTGTTTATAGCATAACTATTTTAATGCATATTGTTAACTGTAAGTTGTTTACCGTTTCGTTGAGATGTAACTAGAGAAAATGCTATCGAAGTCTAGTAGTGATGATGATGAGTTTAGATGAATAGTGAATAGACGAACGAAGGTTAACAAAGATTGGGGAGGAGCTTGTCTGGTGTGCTGAGGCAGCTGAGCTGCCCATTGGATTTGGATCAGACGATGTAACGGCCTCACCACTCCCATTCTCTCTCCTCTGTCCTCAACCTGTTCGCCGCCGCAAACCCCAGCACCAGCTGCAACGAGGACGGGAGCGTCCGACGGCGTAGACGAGCCAGCCTTAATGGCGGAAGAAGCTGCAGCCCTAGACGCGCCGCCACGAGAAGCCGCCGTCGACGAGGAGACCCGAGCCCTCATCGTCCCCGATGCCGGCGACCTCCCGGCGTCTCCCCCCTCCGCCGTCGAGGCCAACTTCGCCCGATACTTCGTCGCTGGTAAAATACTTGAACTTTGCTATGCCTAATTGGTGAACCTAAAAGTTCTGAGCCTTTTGTGGCTTGGGTATGTTTGTTCTTACAGCTTCGATGAGCATTTGATCTTTGGAATTGGAACCACACTGTTAGAATCTAAGGGCATTTAAGTGGAGTTTAATTAATTCGTTTGGGCTGAAAGCTCTTGTGATCTTTAGTGTGTAATCAAATGTGCACATGTTGAATCATTGAGTATAGGTTGGTTTACCCAATTGCTGTTGAAGCATCAGCAACCACAGTTTTCTCAAGGAATTTATGTATTGTTACCCAATCTAAGTTGAAAAAAAAATCCTAGCTTCCGTTCTTGATACGTCTATCGTGCTTATATGTCTGGACTGTGGGTCTGTACGTTTATCGTTAACTTATTGGATTCTTCTAATAACCTTGTGTTGAACCTGACCAAAATGTTTGAACCGAATTCAACTCCTGTCATTTTCTTGGGCAGATTTTCTCAATCCAGGCCATGATCAGTACGTGTATCGACATCCAAACGGGTAAACTTTCAAGAAATCAATAATGGGTTTCTTAGGAAATGCTATAATGAATGATCTTTTGGTGGACTTTGCATGCTCACAAGGTGGATCTAAAGCTGGTAATAATTCACTGTAGGTGTGTCTCTTCTAAGGGAATTATCCCTAGGTAATTAGACAAAAACGTCGAATGTATGCATAAAGAATATCATTCAGTATTGCTGTATCTTTGAAGGAATGCTTTGTTCTAGTGTTAGATACTTATTTCTGATGTAACTCTAGTTGATACATGCCAAGACATTCCGCTTTTTATTGAGTGTGTGATGAGCCTGAAACCTATATTCTCTTTGGGTTCTTATGTTTCCAAAAAACATAGATTGTGTGTGGTTGGTTTAGCTCCAGCCCATGTTGCATTGAAAGAGGAAGGGGGAATAACTGCTATTGACTTCAATGTTGGCAAGTCAGATCGCAGTGAGATGAAAGTTACAGGGAAACGCAAAAGGGTAACTGGATTACTTGAAGCATGTTTTCTGTCTGTTAATTAAATGGCAACAATGGATTGATGCTGATTTTACATTACAGAATGCACAACATTTGCAAGAAAATTCAGCATTATGTAAAGTGTGCACAAATGGTAAATCTTTTGTAGTGAGGTTGGTCCACTAGATCTCCCAATCAAGTATGCCTGATTTTTTTTGGGCACTAAACTGTAGTTTATGCTAAACTTTTACAGGTGTTGTGTAAAAGGTTCACTTTTGGAGATTAATGATAGATTGATCAAGCAACCTGATCTGCTTAATACCTCTGTGAGTATCTCATGTTGACTGGACAAGGCCTTAATATTTGTTTGTTCATTTTCCTTTTAATTTTGTTTGAGACTATTATGTTTGAGATTATATATTTATAGGAATATTTTGCTTCGTTATTGGTGTGGCTTGTTTGTGATGCATCGGAACAATGATCAGGCCTACATACACAGATTGATCTATATTTTTCTCTTTGGTAGCCTTTTTGTTTCTTTTATTGAAGACAGTTTTCTGGTGCAAAGTCCATGACCCATGCATATCTAGTAGAATTTTTTTGTTAGTTCTCTTGTAAACTTTCAATGTTGGTGTCATTTCCAAGTGAGTAGCTTTGAAACACGAGGTCAAACTTATCAGTATAGAGAATTAGAGACCGGGTAACATATCTTTTCACTTTTCAGATAAACACATATCAACTTGCACTTAGTATATGAATACGATATACCATTGCGGCATTACCTCTGTGGAAGCATGCTCGTATTTTGTCCAGAAGTATTCAATGAAACCTTGCCTGTGTAATCTGAATAGAAGTCCGTGGGTCATTTGGTGTTTGCCGTGTATTCGCATTACTTTTTTATCACTGCTCCATTGAGCAGATGTTTCATGCAGTAAAATCATCTTTATTCCCTCCTGCGTACAGGAATACATCATATTTACCTAACCTGTTGTTTTTATTTCTACTTGCATGAGTTTGTTTTATTTTTCCACATTCTGACCAGTAGATATCTTTCTTTTTTCCTTTTCACATTTAGGCCGACAAAGAAGGATATATAGCAATCTTCATGCCAAAACCAGCTGATTGGCTCAAAATTAAGGATAAATTTCTAAGTGCTGAGGACTACAAGAACTTGAGAGGAATATGCTGACATCCAAAAGGTATCTACTGCCATATTTTACACCTTTTTGCTTTCCTAGCAACAATGAACTTGGAGGACATTGTTTCTGGACTAAAAAAGCCGCATTGTTTAGATCTTCATGTCTCCTTGATACCTCAATGCTCACAATATTTGCTGTTCTCTTGCATTATTTCTTGTGGCATGCACATGTAAAAATCTTTTTGGTGCATGCAGGGATTTTCAACTATGAAGCCAGATCTTAGGTCCGAATCAACCATTAGCCTGATGATGAAAGAATACTCCTTTCACAGATGCCATTTATTTACCTGTTTCACAGAATTTGAAAGTCCAGATAATTGTATCTTTACTGGCGCTGATAGTCAAGGTGCTAATGAAGTCTCCATATTGGCCACACTGAGGAAGTTTCCGCATGGACTTTGCTGGGCAATTTGATAAAAGTTTCATCAGCTAGCCACTGATATTCAACAGTTCATAGCCTACCAAACTGCAAAGCGAACTTGGGAATTGGAGTCATGTGTACCTCACAATGAGGAGCATCTGTGCTGGAGTCAATTCACTGTATAACTTGTTGATTGCCGCCCCACAGGCAATGCCTGATGAACGAATGTCAGCTCATTTGATACAAAGGCACTGAGGATGTTTGCTTAATTTATTCTGTTGGAAAATTGAAGCACAATTATTCTGTCATTTAAACTGGTTTCATGGCTCTTCTTCCCCCCCCCCCCCCCCCCCCCTGTTTTTCGATTGCTTGTTATGCGTCATCAGAATCTGGGAAACAATGTTGAATATTATTAGCATAGATGTTCTTTTTTTCTCGAACACGCAGGATTAGCATAGATGTTCTAACCCTCGTATTACTTCCCAATAAAAGAACTGATGCTTTGACTCCAATTTATCAAAGCTACAAGCTCCAGATTGAATATAAGATTAGTATCTAGTGGGGTTACACACACAAACACACAAAGAAAGTGTACATGTATCACGAGAGTATTATATTTAAACGATTCATGCTCTTGTAACCGGACAGTGCTTTCGTGCTGCATACAATGAATCAACGAACGTTACGTCTGTATATTCTGTACTGTTGGGACCAAAGAGCACAGTGAAGATTGGACCGCACGCTACCAGCTGTTTCTGTTTGTGCTTGCATAAGCTATTCCATGGTACAATACTATGACCCATGGTAGAACTCGAGAATATTTCAAAGAAATAATCCTTAAGGACACAAGTTTATTTGGATGAGTTTACATGGCGTTGCTCCTGTAAATTACCTAATGCACAGAGCACAAACTAATATGCGGAGGCTGCCGAAAAATTCCATGCCATGTTCTTGTTGGCTGTGGCGTCAGTGAGCTCCAGTAACACTGGAACACACGAACAAAATAGTCATTCTGAATACCTGCTACAGTTTTTTTTTCTAATCAATAAAATGAAGCCGATATAGTTCCATTGCCTGAAAGGTTATTTAGGTTTTTTCCTTGTCAAGTGCGATCTCAACAAGCTGAATGTTTCCCTGTAGCGAAGCAGCCTTGCGTGATGGCAGGAAGGAGAAGCCATCCAGAAGTTTCAAATACTTCAGGCCCCAATTCACCATCAGAAATTCAATCAAATGATGACCGCTGCATGCCTGCATAGAGAAATCAAACCAATCAATTAGGAATACAGCCTCAAGCAGTTCTCCAGGTGGAAAAGGGTGAAACAATTCCTTGGAACCTGCGATTGTGGTATGTGGTAATGAACACCGCCCCAGGAGATTTTTCCAGGAGAAAGGTAACCGTCGCGAAGAGATCATCAAAATCTTACCAAATAGATGCAGTGGTATGTAGGTCAGCCAAAATGACAAGAATACAAATGGAAAGGGTCACATGGTCACCCATATTTATGTACTAACAGTAATTTATATAACAGAGTAGATAGGTAGCTTACTTGCTGAATCATAAAGCACATCGGCTCCAAGAATAATATCAGGATGCAAATCAAATATAGGTTCATCCCAGTCACCCCAGGTAAGTCCTAATACCTGCATGATTTTAGATTTTACTTGTAAAGCTGCTATCGTAGGTGTACAATGTAAAATTCTTTTCTCCAAATTGAAACATACAGTGCAGTTGACATTATTGAGACCGCATATTTGTCTGATGTCGTTGAGGACCTACTCATTGAAAAGAAAAGGGGAAAGCAATTAATATCAAGTCATTGACAAGGATGAGCTGATAAGGATCAAAATAATCCAACTTAAAGAAGTGAAACGGTGCATTATAGCATCCTTTGCATTTTACAACTAGATTGATGGTTTGGAACTGACTTTTGTATTATGTGCAATGTCTGTCAATGTGACATCTGCTCCAACCTTTGCAGCTACTAAACCTGGTGGTGAGGTTCCAGCACCAAGATGTTAGTTGCAAATTAGAAAAAGTGTAAGATGGCATTATCATTCTCAGAAACTGGGCAGAATAAACAGAATAGTTGTTCCATCCAAGGTTATAAGCTAACAACAGAGGTATGTATATGGAGGTCCGTAAAGAGAGGAGACTGTTCAAAGCCTCAAACATGGAGATGATACTCATGTTAGGACCTTAGATTGTTCAGTGCCGTATGAAATTAGCATTTCACTACATCACAAAATTAAAGCATGAACACCACAATATGTAATTATTGGCAATGAGCATTCAGGAGTACCTCAACAACTCTGGCGCCAGAGAAGCGTGGCCTCTGCTGCCACACGTACTCGGCGAGAATGACGCAGCGTGGCCAGACAAACATCCCGTAATCCTCTTGTATATTCTGCAGCACACCCACCCATCCAAGAGCAGCTTGTCGACACAGCTCAATATCTCATGCACAGCAAGACAGCAACAGCTGTTGAAGCAAAAAAAAAAATGCCATGCAAAAGCCAAAGGTTATTAACAACCAGTATTTAGCATTGTAACAATGTATAGGTCATATTTATATTGACTTTTGCTTCTAACTTTTTCACTCTCTCACTTCCATCTAGCTCCAGTAATAAGGCAAAAGTTGCGGATGTATCACACACCTCATTCATCTTGCTTCAGTCCTACGCACATATCTCTCACTCACTTTTCTCACCGCTGCGCTCTGATTCTAAAAGACAATTCTTTCGGCTCATTTTCAGCCAAAACCCGAGCAGCTTGTAATCATAGGTTAAAAAACGCACACAATTGTCGTGTGCTGCGTCTATCACCGAGCCCCTGCGCGGCATTTGAACGAACACTTGCCCTGTATCAATGAGAGAGGGACGCGGTGGTACCTTGACGATGTCCACGCGGAGGTCGTGGTCGCTCTCGGATGATGCGCCGCCGAAGTAGTTCCGGGATACGGCGGTCATGACCGGCGTAGTGGCGGCGCTCCGGCGGCCGGGCTCTGCCTCCGGCGTGGAGGCAGAGGCGGCGGTTTCCATGGCGCGGCGGGGCGGGGAGGTAGCAATGGGCCGTGCGTTACTCCGGTAAGAGAAGAGAAGGCAACGGGACTAATGCATAATGCTAAGTTTAGCCGAGTAGAAATGTAGTTGCGTGAACTCGCATCGTGATCGATAGACTTATCAGAAACTGCTGCGTCATGCACATCTCTACTCCCAAGTGATTGTCTCCTCTCGCATGGATAATCCACACACTACCGGAAAGCTGCTATATGCCGAGTGTCTGGAGTTTTGCCGAGTGCAATCTATCGGGCACTCGGTAAACAACCACTTTGCTGAGTGCCTCCATGGGGACACTCGGCGCAAATAAAACACTCGGCAAAAAATATCTTTGCCGAGTGCTGCAGATTAGACACTCGGCAAAAGAACCTCTTTGCCGAGTGCTGACAAGAAAACACTCGGCAAACATAAAACACTCGGCACCAACCGCCGTCCGTTAGAGGTCAGCGCCGCCGTTAGAACTTTGCCGAGTGTCTGGAGCTGACACTCGGCAAAGAGCTCTTTGCCGAGTGTTTTGTTTGCGGCACTCGGCAAAGAAATAAAAACCTTTTTCTTTCCTACCCTTCAAACTTTTTCTACTCTCCACATACAACATATGGTACTCCATGTTAAAATTTGGTATATTTTTGTATTTGTTTGCTATATTTAATTAATTAATTGCATTTCAAGCAATTTTTTGAATCAAGTCAAATTTGAACTGCAAGTGATTCAAATAATAGGAAAAAATGAGTAGAAAAATGATATTCATGTTATTCAGCCCGGTTTGAGGCCTTACCTGTGAAATGAAAAGGAATTTCGAGCATCTTGTTCAGGAAACACGACCACGAACGTGTGGCCGAATGGTTTTTAAATTTTAAAAAAACAAACGAAGTCTGAAAATCATGAGATTTGTCAAGATATCATACGTGGAGGCTGTGGTAAAAAATTGATAAGATTTCGCATAAGTTGTCACGTACGATGCTTACAAATCGAAGCATTTCTGAAGAAGAAGCGTAGAGTTGAGAAGGATCTGGTAAGATTTGGAGTCAGAGTGACGGTCGAATTGTGGTTTGACTACAAAAATTTTTGTATAGGCAATAGACAACAGAGATTGTTTCATGTGAAATTTTGGTAATTTTTCGGATCCGTTTGATAATTTTAATTTTTAAACTGCAATTATAGAATTTTAATTGATATAAATTGAATTTGAGCTATAACTGCATGAAATAATGGTCTAATATTCGTAGAAGCATCGAATATGCATTGTTGAGTGAATTTGACAAAGCATTTTCGAAGTACATTCGAACAAATTTGTAAAACACGTTATGGAAAAGAAAGAGAGGAAAGGAATTTTTATTAAAAAAAAATCTTTGCCGAGTGCCTTGTGGGCGACACTCGGCAAAGGGGAGCTTTGCCGAGTGCCAGATCGGGGGCACTCGGCAAAGGAGGAGGGCTTTGCCGAGTGCCAGATCGGGGGCACTCGGCAAACAACACAAACAAAACGTTAATTTCTCGGCCCGCGGCCGCGCTCACACACACAACAACACACAGCCCGCCGCCGCCCCGCCCCCGCGCGCCCCGCACGCCCGCCGCCGCCCCGCCCCCGCGCGCCCCGTCGCCGCCCCGCCCCCGCCGCTCCCTCCGCCTCCGCCTCCGCCTGCTCCCTCCGCCTCGGCTCCCTCCGCCTCCGCCTCCGCTGGCTTACAAAGTGGAGGTCAGGTCATGCTTACTCCCTACTAATTTTATTCTATGCTACTATAGTAAACCAATGATTGGGCCCATATATCTATCTTTGATTGAGTGTTGATTTGTGATTTTCTTGTGCATGCTATGGAGTATATGAATGACATGTTCGAAATTAATTATCTCCCGAGATAGGGAATATCTGTCAATTGATAATATTATTCACGTTATTATTTATTGCATTACATAGCTGAAATTATATAGAGAAGATTCAATGCATTTGCACAAGCCTAGCTAGTTGATTAACCGCAATTGTGGCGGGCTTTTGCACGACAGAAAAGCAGAGGTGATTTGTAAGGGTTCTGTCAATGAACTAGGCATGAGGATGAAGGACTACGGGTAGGCTATGCTAGCGCAAATTAAAAAAATTCTACCCGTAAACCAAGATCACTGCAGTTATAGATCACGGAATTACCACTAGACGCGCAGGTGCGGAATGATGCAGCACGTCAGGGCAGAGTAGTCGTACTACGTCGATGCAGCACGTCGGGGCAGAGTAGTCGTACTACTTCCTCGTCCACGTCGCAGCGTCCCACGTACAACTCCTCTATTGCGGTTCGTCCAAACGCTACAGATGCAACGCCGCCAAAAGGTATCCACACGTACGGGAGGAAGCGACGCACACCGGATTACTAGATCCGCGCGAGCGCCCAGGGCGTGGGAGGGGTGGCGGCCAGGGTTTGAGGATGTCACAAAAAAAACTCTGTGCGCCCTTGCCCTCCTTTTATAGACGTCCTTACAATGGGCTTCTACGAATGGAGGCCCATTAGGACTCAATACCCAGTCTAACCCGGATCCAATCCGAATTAGGCTTCAGCCCTTAAGTGTGTGACCCTATAGGTTCACGTATGTTTAGACATGACGCGAGTATACCTGCTCGGTCAATAGTTGGTAGCGGCCTCTAGCAAGACGTGCCAACTCCTAAACATACACAAAGATCATATCGGACGAACCATCACAACTTTATGTACATGCCAATCCCTTTGCCTCACGATATTTGGTCGAGCTCCAAGCTGACCACTCTTTCTCGATCCTGTGATCCGGAATCCCTTACTAGGTTAACTCTTAACCTTAAGTAGCATGGCCATGCATTTCTGGATCCGATCACTCGAGGGGCCCAGAGATATCTCTCTCAGGTAGAGAGGGGAAAATCCCATCTCGACTGACCATGCCTCGTAGCATGCTTCATGACAAACCCGAAAACTACCTTTATAACTACCCAGTTACGGAGTAGCGTTTGATAGCCCCTAAGTAAGTTGATTCACATCTCAAGTACATGCGACAATCTCAGGTCTAAGGACAAGGCGTACACATTGTGTAGAGAGAGAACCATAAGTATAATTGTTATGTCTCATGTTGGGTCGGTCCAACCCCATGTTCTAAACATGTGTCCACATTATTGGTTTGACATCTCCATGTCTATGACCTGTGAAACATGGTCATCAACCAATACATGTGCTAATCCATTATTCACGTGTGTCCTCACATGAACTCCGACTAGGGACAACTTTAAAATAACCATATAAGTAAAGAGTTTCACAAACAAGTCACATACTTGTTAATCAACACAAAGGCAATATTCAAGGAACATTTATTAAATCATGGATACAACGAAATACCATCATCTCTATGATTGCCTCTAGGGCATATTTCCAACAGAGGACAACCAAAAACACAATTTAGAATAGCCTTTTAAATACAACAATTCCATCTTAGATTACTTTTTGATTTAGCATGTAATCCATGGTGGTAATTGGTATGCTGTATGCAGATATGCCGTGTTGATTGTTGAAGATATTGATGTTTCTGGGCTTGTGCAAGGAACTGTCATTAATTTCAACAGAGCAAGAAGTGTCACAGTGAAGCCATCTAGGACCATTAGTGCAACAGGATTAGGTAACTTATTGTTGCTTTTTGTCTTGATTAGCCATTCCTGATAATGTGGAAGGACATGGACATTACTTCACAATGTCTTGATTGGAAATGTCTTGATTGTTGCTTTTATGCAAGTATTAGAGTTGCAACATGCAAGTTTTTAGAGATAGCTAACTGTGGGAGGACATGCCACTTGATAGTTAGGCCGTGAAAGAAAGTACCATTCAATGGAATTATGGTGATCTGTTCAAAATCCAAGTAGTTCACCTCCCTTATCTATGGATTGCGACATGATATGGATGTTTTAACTTGTAGTAGGTAATGCTAAATTGTAGAGACAAGCTTAACATCCATGCTTCATATTTAGTTAGATAATGGGGTTGGAGCCGAGGACGTCTCCCTCGGCTCCGACAGCTTGTCTTCCCACGTAGACAATCTACGTGCTGTGAGTTACCCTTTTCCTTGCTCGGTTTACAGTTCAGCTATTTATTCATGTTCATAGATTACGTAACCTAGTTAGGCGTCTCCCGTTCGAAAGAGATACGGTTGGAAATATGCAGATCTTTGCATATCTATAACCGTATCTGTTTCGAATTGTCCACGTTTTTTGGACAGCCCGAGGATGCGTAGATGGGGTTAGTTTCCATGGTCTACTCCGATCCGTGACAGAGTTTCGGCATCATCTCCCTGTTGTTCTCCGGATACACAATCTCCCTGCCAGGACGTGTATTTGGAGAACAGCGGGGAGGTGCTGCCGAAATTCTGTCTCGGATAGGAGTAGAGCATGGAAACTAACCTCATCTACGCATCCTCGGGTGGGATTAGGACCTATCTTCACCTATTAGATAGGAGAAAGATCGTGTAGATGCATTTGATTCTTATATTACTCCCTGATATGTTAGAGGATGGATGACCGTGAGTGGATGTACACGGGCCGCTCAAGTCAGGGTTCGTTGTCCGATGAATGGATTGAGAAGACCGATGCTTTCTTGGAACTAGCATTTGCCAAGGTTAAAGGAGCGCGTGCCACTTGGTGTCCCTGCAGCAGATGTGCAAACACGTGTCGACAAACAAAGGAGGTCATGGGTAAACATCTTTGCAAGTTTGGATTTACGGCAGACTATACCCGGTGGATCTACCACGGTGAATCCGATCGTATGAGAGAGGAGGTCGTGAGACCACGCGTCGAGGATTATGATGCTGATGGCGGGGTAGGAGACATGTTAAATGACTATCATGAAGCACACTTCGCTGAAGGACGTAGGGAGGAGGAGCCAGAGGTAACCGCAAAGGCGTATTACGACATGTTGTCTGCGGCACAGAAACTCCTTCACGGCCAGACGAAGGTTTCTCAACTGGATGGCATTGGACGCGTAATGGCCTTGAAGTCCCAGTTTAGCGTGAGTCGAGACGCCTTCGATGCTATGTTGACAGTTTTTGGCAGCATGCTTCCGGAGGGTCACATTCTGCCGAGCATGTACGAGTCAAAGAAACTCCTTCGTGCACTTAAGATGTCATATGAGCAGATACATGCTTGTCCGAAGGGTGCATCCTATTTAGGAAAGAACACGCGGAAGCAAAGTACTGTGCAAAGTGTGGATCCTCTAGGTTCCTGGAGGTAGACTCTAGTGATGGTCAGAAGAGGCAGCTTGCGATCCCCGCGAAAATCCTACGGTACCTTCCGTTCATACCGAGGATCCAACGGCTATACATGACCGAGGAAACCACGAAACAGATGACATGGCACAAAAATGGACGTCGATACAATCCTGAGAAGCTGGTACATCCATCCGATGGTGAAGCATGGACCCACTTTGATGTGATTCATCGTGAGAAAGCTCTAGAGGCTCATAATGTACGTGTTGCGCTGGCAACAGATGGGTTCAATCCTTATGGAATGATGGCCGCCCCATACACTTGTTGACCCGTGTTCGTTATCCCCCTCAATCTCCCCCCCGGCGTCCTCTTCCAATGACAGAACATATTCTTGTCATTGATAATTCCTGAACACCCAGGGAAATAATATGGGTGTGTTCATGGAGCCTGTGATTGATGAATTGGTCCGTGCTTGGGAGGAAGGGGTATGGACATACGACCGAGCTACAAAGAGAAACTTCAAAATGCATGTTTGGTACCACTACTCCCTGCATGACTTCCTGGCGTATGGGATATTCTGCGGCTGGTGTGTTCACGGGAAGTTCCCATGCCCAGTATGCAAGGCAGCTCTGAAGTTCATTTGGTTGCTGAAGGGTGGCAAGTATTCTTCGTTCGACAAACATCGACAATTCCTCCCTCTTGACCATGCATTCAGACGAGACATCAAGAACTTTACGAAAGGTGTCGTAGTTATAGACCCTGCACCGCAGATGATGACCGGTGCCGCGGTTCGTGCTCAGATAGATGCTCTCGAGGTCAATCAAGAAGAAGGTGGTTTTGTGGGATATGGTGAGCAACATGCATGGACTCATAAGTCGGGCTTGTTGAGGCTCCCCTATTTTGATGACTTCTTTTTCCACATAACATTGATGTAATGCACACTGAAAAGAATGTCGCCGAGGCACTTTGGGCAACAATCATGGACATTCCTGATAAGACAAAGGACAACATTAAGCCTAGAGTGGATCTGGCAACATTATGCGATAGACCAAAGCAAGAAATGAAGCCTCCTAGAGGCGGCAGGACATGGAGAAAGCCTAAGGCCGAATTCGTCTTGACCAGGCCCCAAAGGAGGGAAGTACTAGAATGGTTCCAAACATTAATGTTCCCTGATGGGTATGCAGCGAATCTGAGGAGGGGAGTGAACTTATCTACTATGCGAATCAATGGGCTCAAGAGTCATGACTACCACATATGGCTTGAGCGGCTTCTTCCGGTGATGGTTCGAGGCTATGTCCCTGAGCATGTCTGGCTAGTGCTGGTAGAGTTGAGCAATTTCTTCCGCCAGCTTTGTGCCAAGGAGTTATCTCGGACCGTGATTGCAGACTTGGAAAGAATGGCACCTGTGTTGCTCTGTAAGTTGGAGAAGATCTTTCCACCCGGCTTCTTCAATCCGATGCAGCATTTGATTTTGCACCTCCCGTATGAGGCACGAATGGGGGGCCCGTGCAGGGCCGTTGGTGCTATCCAATTGAGAGATGTCTAAAGGTTCATCGAACTAAATGTAAAAATAAATGCAAAATTGAGGCTTCCGTTGCAGAGGCATACATTTTGGAGGAGGTGTCAAACTTCACAACAACGTACTATGGTGACAACCTTCCTAGCGTGCACAATCCACCCCCTCGTTACAATGCTGGCGAAAATGAATCGAACCTCAGCATTTTCCGAGGGCAACTCGGAAGTGCAAGTGATGCGGCCCCCAAGACCTTGAAACATGAAGAGTGGCGCACTATCATGCTATATGTGTTGAACAACCTTTCCGAAGTGGAGCCGTACATGCGGTAAGTTGTCAACAAACTTGTTCTCGAGTAGTCACTATTCTGCATCCAACCCCCTTGTTTCTCGTTGGTGCAGGGAATTTCATCATCAATTTCTGGCGTGAATCAAGGGAACCTACCCCGCAGGAAGCTGAGACCCTTCTTAGACAGGGTGCGGGAAATGGAATGCCCGATTTCATTTCTTGGTTCAAACAGAAGGTACTGTCCAATTTAGCTCGTACTTAGTTTGACATTACAAGTTGCTCGTATGGGCGAATAATATAACGAACTATCCTGCTTGAGCTTGCAGGGCCAAACCGATGCGTCTATGAGTGCCGAGTTGAGACAGGTTGCCGATGGCTGTGCCTATAGGGTAAGCTCATTTACCGGTTATGACGTGAATGGATATCGCTTTCACACAACAAGACATGAGCAGAGTCAGCCCAATAGAAGAACCACAAATACCGGAGTTTTTACGCCTGGCCTTGATGGGGTCGAGTATTATGGAAGAATTGAAGAAATATACGAACTCACGTTTCATGGTTGCAAACCTCTTAATCCTGTCATATTCAAATGCCATTGGTTTGATCCTAAGTAACGAGATGGACCCCTAATCTTGGGCTAGTCGAAATTCGACAGTCATCCGTCTTACCAGGAGATGATGTGTATATTGTGGCTCAACAGGCCACACAAGTTTATTATCTCTCATACCCGTGCCAAAAAGACGACCGTCTTAAGGGTTGGGATGTTGTGTACAAGGTATCGCCACACGGTAAACTACCTGTCCCAAACAATGAAGATTACAACTTTGACCCAAACACATATGATGGAGAGTTCTTTCAAGAAGAGGGGCTAGAAGGGAGTTTTGAGATAGACTTAACCGAAGCGATCGGAATGGAAGTAGACAATGAAAGGGTTGTTGACGAGGACGCTGGAGATGAGGTTCAAAATGTGAAGGACTTAGAATTACTTCAGCGATTACATTTAGGCAATGACAGTGATGACAACATTGCTCCTTCGAATAGTGTTGATTATATGGACATGGCTGATAGTGATGATGAGACTTATGATCCAGCTAATCCTGATCATGATGATTATTTCTAATACATGTAATACTTTGTTATTTTCTAATTATGTTTTGTTTATTTTGCATCTCTTCTAAGTACGTCTTGTTTATCTATGCTTATTGGTTTACTCTTTTTAATTGCAGATGATTGAACAAAGATGGTGGGCGGTATGAGGAACGTAAGGTCGCTTTACCAAAGACGGCCCGATGCAGCTGAGCAGTCGGGGAGCAGGAGTAGGAGGAGCGGGAGGAGCAGCAGGAGCAGGAGGAGCAGGAGCACTCTTGAGGAGGAGCGGGAGGAGGAGCGGGAGGAGGAGCAGGAGCAGGAGGAGGAGGCGGCAGGGGGTTCCGCTTCCTCTGGTTCGTCGGGTGTCTGGTTGCGAGGTCCCTCGACCCTCCCGAGGCGACCGATACCTCGTGAGAGACGCCCGCTGATTCGACCCACTGGGGCTAGGTAAGTAACTTTAGATGTTATCACTACTTTTTCATTTGATATGTTGAAAATCACAATAGAAACTAATAATTTATCTTAATCACTTGGGCAGGGGTTGGACGCTTGTGGCTGCAGGTGATCACAAACGCCATGTCAATGGCATCCTGGGTCTTTTGTGCAGGCTACACTTCCCTGGCCTGGTTGCGTTTGGCGGAGGGCAGGAGCCGGCCTACACGTGGGACCACTACGTCGCCTTCCCCGATTTACCAGATCGGGATGGCAGGGTATTTGCCAATAAGGCGGCGCGGGTGATGGCCGAGCTGTGGGTAAGTCTTCCTCGCACTACATTGCTCAATACATCGCATTCATTGGACATTCTTGAAATAATAACTGGATACATCGCGTCTATATGCAGGATTTCTTCAGATGCCAGGAGGGATATGAGGCCAAGGCGGCTAGTGTGGCTCACAAAGCCTGTTATAAACTCGTGAAGGACATGCATTACGAGGCGCGCGTCCAGGCCATCGTAACATACAACGCTACCTACCTTGGAGTGAAGATCAACAAAACTCAAGCAAGAAACATGAGGCTGACCCGGGAAGAATACATGCAGGTAAATATAGAACATTAATACTGATTTTTTTCTGAGATTAAGTACGCTTAATTTGATCTTCTTATATGTCATATACTTGATGACGTGTAGGTGCCTCCGTGGTGGTGCGCCCAGCATCTCCAGTGCTGGGCACAGATGGTGGACAAGTGGTGCGCCGCCGAGTGGGAGGAGACGCACAACGCTTGCCGGGAGCGGCGTTTGATGATGCCAGGTGCACCACACCATCAAGGCAACCGTAGCCTCGACGAATTCGCGGCTACATGGGTACGCGAATTCATTTCTTTATTATAACGCTCAATTCTGCATAATTTCTAATCATCTTGCTGTTTTTTTTTGCAGTCGTCGTCACATGGTGGCCAGCCTTGCTCCCAGTTCAAGGCATGGGCTTTGGCCCACAAGGGCAAGGCGACGTCCGACGTCGACTACAACCCGGAGGACCCACCCTCGGTGTACAGCAATGCGACCGTTCACAGCCGCCTCAGTGAGTACACATCGATGGCAAGGGCGGTCCATGGGCCAGAGTACGATCCGAGCACCCAAGACCTTGATGGAGAAGTCGTCATGAGGGTGGGAGGAGGCAAGAAGCATGGGCGGTACTGGATTGGCGACAACACACTCGACACGGGCACTACTCCCACTCTCTCCCGGATTCGAGCAAGGAGCACGAGCTCAAGCCCGGCCATACGCCCACGGCCGGACACTGCACAGTCCCGGATGGAGGCACTCCAGGTTATTTCTGTTTTATTCATCGTTCATTAATTTTTACATACCTTTGCTTTTCATTGTAACATTGGGGTGAAATATTGTAGGTCCAGCTGGAAGAAGAGAAGAGGCTACGGGAGGAGATGGCGGCGAGGATGGAGGCCGATCGGCAGAGGAATGAGGCCGAGCGGCAGAGGATGGAGCAGATGTTTCAATGGATGCAAAGTCTTGGCGAGAGGATGGGTCAACCTCTGCCACCAGAGCTATTCCCTCCTCCACCTCCTCCTGCAACTACTCCTGTGAGTTTGCCTTCTCTACCTTGAGCTCTTTACTTACCATGTTTATTGCTTTCGCTTGTGCTTTGCTTTACCTTAAATCTTGTCTCACACATGCAATCTCTTCTCCTTTGTGCAGAATCAATCGGCGGCTTCGAATGATGTGCCTCATGACCCATCACATCAGTCAGGGTGGCCAACTTGGTGAATGATACTTGTGGTGATTACTTGTGGTGATATATTGTGACTTGCGGTGATATATGTGATATATTGTGACTTGTGGTGATATATGTGATATATTGTGGACTATATGTGATATATGTGATTACTTGTGGACTATATGTGATTACTTGTGGTGATTACTTGTTGATATATCTGTGATATATTGTGACTTGTTTGAGTGGGGTGCAATAAACAATTAAAATAGGCAGTTTTTAGCCACTTTACCGTGTGTTACACTCGGCAAAGCGATGATAAAAATACTCGGCAAAGTAACATTTCTGTGCATTCTGGGAACATACTTTGCCGAGTGTTTTGTCTTTGCCGAGTGTCATGGTAATGACACTCGGTAAACTTGTAGTCTTTGCCGAGTGTCTTTACCATGACACTCGGCAAAGCTTAAGCTTTTGCCGAGTGTCATTACCACGACACTCGGCAAACTGGAAGGATTTGCCGAGTGCCATTCCGTCCTGGCACTCGGCAAAAGACGTCGTCATCGTGTTCTCACCGTCCACTGACCTTTTTTTTGCCGAGGGTCGTTTTGGCACTCGGCAAAGCCTTTGCCGAGTGCTCGATGAAAAGCGCTCGGCAAAAAGCTCTTTGCCGTGTGAGCTATGCCGTGGGTGGCACTCGGCAAAGCCTTTGCCGAGTGTTTCTCGTGCTTTGCCGAGTGCCACCGGCACTCGGCAAAGCTGCTGAGCCCGGTAGTGACACTACGCACCGGGATTAATTACGTACAACTTAATATAGTATTAGAGTTAAACGGTCTTAAGTTCAAGATCCCATTTATGCAATTAAAAAAATTACAATCTACTTCTATTCCATATCTTAGTATTGAAGAAATTTACATGTAAGGAAAGTGTTGAAGTATAAGTGAATTATCATCTTTCTTTATAAATTTAAGTTTTTAAGTGAATTTACTGGTAAATGCTACTCAATATCCAACTTGTTTTTCGTTCCTTTTTTCTGTTCCACTTTTTTTTTAGTAAATCTTTCTCATGGACATGCATGAGTTGGCACTAGTCATGATTAGTGCCACTTGCTCAAGCAATATGGATGAGAATAAGATGCTAGCACCAACAAAAGATAAGATACATGTATACTCATCCTTTCATGCACCTAAGCAGGAAACTTAAGTTTGCTGCAACAAACCCATTGTAAATACAAATTAAGCTCAAACCAATGATCTAGAGATGTAGGAGGCTAGCTACATGGTGAGGTAATCCGGATATGGGTTGCGCGAGCCGACGACCCTCCCGCCGACGTCCGGGAAGAGATCGTGCCCCTGCAACGGCTGTACCTTGCCGTCGGTGTCGACATCCACGGGGTACCTCATGAGGTGGCCCTTCATGGCGGCCACCACCTCCTTGTCCGTGTAACTCTTCCAGTTATCTTCAGCTATCTTGTTCACCAGCAAGACGCATTCCAGCGACTCCGGCTTCTCCAGCTCCGGACGCCCGAGGCTGCCCAGGTGTTCCTCCCACAGCGACATCCTGTACCCGTACACCTGGCCACGGGGGCCGCGGCCGTTGCTGCTGATGTTGGTGTGGTGGGGCTGGTAGGAGCCGACGGCGATCTCGGTGTCGCGCGAGCCGGCGAGCGAGCGCTGGTTTATGTTGGCGGAGCCGACGATGACGTACTCGTCGTCCACGATCATCCCCTTGGAATGCACGTAGATCATGAACCGGCGGTGCCTCCGGGCAAGAGCCTAATTCGATCATGCATACACCATCGATCCAAGATCGATGTTGTTTCCCAATGTCAGCGCATGCATGCATGGGCACGAGCATCGGTGAATTAATCAGGACTTCAGGAGTCAGGACGAGTTGATTAATCAACGAATTACCGCGGGGCTTGTGCTGTCGGGGTGACCGCCGCGGCCATTGTCATAAGCTGGCATCTCTTCTCGCTTGCCGAGGCAGTAGAAGTTGAGGTAGTGCCGCGGGTGAGCGTCGGCCAGCTCCTTCGCCTTGATCGCTCCCGCGATGACTTCGTACATCATCTGCATCGTCTGGCTCTGCCAGAAGAGCATCTCCTGGTTGGGGCCGGAGGTGGGCACCCCCTCCGGCCACATCGGTATCACGATGTACACCGCGAACTCCTCGCCGGCCTCGATCTTGCTCGCCACCTTCAGCGCTATCTCCATCGGCACCAGGTTGCTGGCATCTGCACGTACGCATGTATCGTTGCAATAACTCGGACGATTCAGATATCAGTCACTACTCGAGAGAGAGATTTCTGCAAGGTAGAGAGAGAGAGAGAGAGAGAGAGGTAAGAGTAATCCATGGGATGGGAGGTTTGGACCTGGATTCTTGTAGGATGGCCATGCGTAGGAGGAGCCGATGAAGTACTGGTTCTCGATGTATATGAAGCGCTGCGCGGATCGGATCGCTCTGATGTACGCCATGTGGATGCTCCGATCCACCGCCAGATTCTTGTCGCACAGGAGGTGCTTCTCAGCCTGCACGCATGCACCGGCACATCAGCACAGTGATTTCAGAACATCAAAAACCAACTAAATGACCGATCGATATATCGACAGATAGGACAGGAATACAAATCAATTAACCATCTCTTCTGTCTCCCAAGAACGCGGGAATCCTTTCACCGATCCAGAGTCCACTGACCGGAACACCTGGCAACTCATCCATCGATGACCACCAACAAACGTTCATTATTTCAAATGATGAACTAAATCGATCCAGCAAGTGGCTATATGCTAATTAATCAGACAAAAAAAGGTTGATCAATTGATCCAACTATATGTACGTACCTGGGCATGCCAGCATTTGGGGTCATCCTCCTGCAAGGCATGCAGGCCGCTGTAGTCGCCGCCGTCATTGTCGCCGGGCTTGGAGATCACCGGGCTTATGATCAACGGTATGCGCTCGAGTTTGAGCAAGGCGTCGTCCCTCCAGTGCGCCGCTTTCTTGAACATCTCTTTCAGCTTGGTCGCCTTCCTCCAGCGCTCCTCGAAGTTTTTGAGGACGTCGTACGCCGCCGGACCGTCAAGCCGGCAGTGCATGTCGTGCCATGGCTGCCGGGGCCCCCTCGCGTCTGCGCCGAACGTGGGGTTGTTGAAGTCGCCGCCGAAGACGGTGTCGAGGTCCTCGAAGAGCCTATGCTTGGGCGTGTCGTAGCGGCCGCCGGTGAGGTCGAGGCCCCCGAGGAAGGCCGTGATCCTGCGGGTGTTCCCCGACGCCGGCGTGTCGACGAGCAGGCACTTTTGGTGGTGCGTGTACAGCGTCCCCACGACCTGGACGCTGGAGACGTCGCACTCAGCGTACGTACTATACATTGATGATGCACCGGAGTAAATCATAGGAGAATCAAGAGATTGCCTTCTGCTTGACCATGCTGAGCTTACTGCTGGGGTAGCGAGGCGACAGCACGCAGATCACCGACGAGTGCCTGAAGAACTTCTTCGTCTCTTCGTCGCCAGTTTTCATCACACCTCCCTGCATGCAAAAACAGCAATTAATTAACCAACATCCTTAATTAGGAACACAATTGATAGATGGATGGATACGTGCCGTCCTTAGGAAGAAGTTACTGTGCGACGTCTTGTCGTCCCAGACGAGGAGGCAGATGCGGACTCCCTCTTCGGACTTGTACTTGAGCAGATCGCCCAGCGTCATATTCTCCAACGGCACGCCTCCCAACGCCCTCGCCTCGGCCGCCTTCTTCATCTCCGGCGACATCGCCTCCCGCAGCAGCCGCACCCTGATGTTCACCGACCACCCCACCACGTACACCAGGTGCTGCGCGCCCAGCACCGCCATGCACACGTCCTCCCAGCACCGCCCCGCCTTGTACACCCCGGGCACGCCGCCCAAGTCGCCGTCCGCCACGTGCGCGTCCTGGTACAGCTTCACCTCGCACCCTTGCCGCGGAGGGAAGTACGCTGGGACGCCGCCGTAGTACTGCTGCGCGCCAGCCGGGGTGAACGAGGCCGAGATGCAGATGGCGGAGTTGGGCTTCGGCGGGCCGCGGCCGTCGGGGCGGAGCAGCTCTAGCCACTCGGAGATGATGGGCTTCTCGGCGGTGGCGATGAGTTTGGCGGCGGGAAGCTTGGCGGTGCCGATGAGGTCGGAGCCGAAGGGGTCGGCGTCTTTGACCTGGAAATCGAGGTGGGAGGCCCTGTGGGCGAGGGGAAGGTTGATGTGGACCGACCATTCCGGGGATTCTGAGTTGCGAACGACATGGGTGCGGGCGAGCGTGGTGTCGGCGACGACGACGGCAGCGTAGGGGTCGGACGTGGGGTGGAGGTGCTTGCCGTGAGGTTGTGGTTTGTGGCGGCGGCGTTGGAGGTGGGGGCGGTGGTGCTGCTGCTGACCGCTGTCATCACCGGAGACCGAGCGGGTGGGAGAACCGCTTCGCGGCATTGGCGGGCGGAGGCAGAAGCGGCGGAGGAGGGTGGAGAGGATGTCCATGTTGGGGAGGCCGCGCGCTCCGTGGATGGTGAGGTCGAGGTCGCCGTGGAGGAGGAGCAACTCGTCGAACGTGGACATGGCCGGCGGCTGTGGTGGGTGGCTGATCGGCCGGGAGACGTGGGGATTATGGCAGCCCGTTAATGGCGGGAGGAGTTCACCACCACAGGTTTTATCGTTGCACACTCCGCTTTACGCATAGTGTGGGGAGACTGACATATGGGACCAGAACCGGAATGCCCTGTGTGGAGCCACCTTGTCAGTGACGTATGCCCGAGTGGTCTCCCCTGTGGGCCCACAAGCATATATGCGTTAGAGGGAGATATATATATATATAGTGTGTGTGTGTGTGTGTGGAGGAAGTGGCGTGCGGGGTGTGGAGTTGGAAGGAATGCGATTCTTGGCTTGGGCAGCCGACAAGCGGCACGAGGGAGACTCCTCATGCACTCCACTGATTGATGACGTACGGGAATTGGCATACATACATACATACATACATACATACATACATACATACATACATACATACTGTTAGCCTCCTCTAATCGCGATTTGCGCCTAGGACAAAAGCAAATGCTTCTAATCTTCTATAACAGCGAGAGGTGTGTATTGCCGAGTTCGGCCTTCTTATTTTCCAGTTTCTGCTTCTCATTTTCTGAGACAGTGATCAGACACTGCTCTTAAAAATTATTTGGCTGATAGGTTAGCTAAAAAAACATAAAAAAGAGAATTGGATCATTGAAGGATAGTAGACTAAGCTTCCATTGATTGTAACACTTTATTTGTATTTGCGTCTTACTCTTTTGTCTTTGTATTTGTACACAAATTATGGACTTGTTTTTAATTTTTGAAGACCATATGATCGAGTGTATATAAATAATACAAAGTATCATTTGTATTTATTCTTTTGGGTAAACTAATGAGTGGCACCGTGCGACTGCATCATTCCAGTCGAGATCGAGAGAGGAACATCATATGAAGTCTACTTGCTTGCAGGAGGCCGGTCTTCACATGTGCGCGCGCGGTTCCGACTAGCTAGAGAATGCCGTCTGATCTAAAATGGAAGGCTACGATTACAAAAACTGCATTCTACGAAATTAAAGAATGATCTACGGTGAGTTTAGTGACACCAATTCACGTTCACATACATAAAACGCAAGGGAACTGAACGGTGATAAGCCCTAAAAGAGTAATCACAAGGTAATACCATCGGTAGTAGAATGACTCCCCAGGGAAATGAAATCAGCCGTTGATCATTCATCACAAAGGTAATACGTACCTGTATGACTTTGTTTACAGGTAAAAGTAGGCCAAGGAACCAGGATGTTCTTTGCAAATAAGGTTAACCCAGTTTGTTTTATTTTACATGATATGATCGACGCATAAGGCTCAAAAAATGCATCCTAGTGTGCAGTTGCGAAACAGGATAAAAATGAAGGGCAAACTCAAAAGACTAACCAAATTGAGTTGTGCACTTATCGGTTGAAAGAGTACTGCTTAAATTACTTGTAAAATAGTTGCACAAAGTTTATTTCTCTATTATTACAAATCTACAAACTAATTATAAATTTCATCACTTCATCGAAAATTATCAATGAAACAGTACCAAATACCAATTTCATGATTTCATCAATCATCACTAGACAAAATATAACTACGTTACTATACAACAACAAGAGTAAAAAAATCAAGATTAGAGAAGTGAAAAGTACGAGAGAATAGAAATAAATTATCAAAGCCCAGACTGCTGCTTGGGTGCTTCCGGCTTTGGCTGCTTGCTGCCTTTGCCCCCAAACGGCCAAATCGGCACTCCGCGGCCGGCCACCTCCTCGGCTCCTCCGATCCGGTCCTCCCTCTCCCCAGCCGCCAGCATCAGACCGTCATGCTCGAACCCGGTGCGATATATTTTTTAAGGGATAATGTTCATATGACTATCACTCTTTAGATACTGTTTATATAAATAGTGCTCTTTGAGTACATGTATACGTAGGTACTTTCAGTGGTCAAAGTGTGTATCCATACTCCGTGATACTCTCGGGTCTCTGTCCCGTTTTAAAGCATGTGCACTAGACGCACCACGTAGATGTGTAAATATGTGTGAGTTATATATATATACACGAGTATATTTTTGTTGTACTCACTTAAAAAAAATATGTGTGGCGGTACTTCTTTTCTTTGAACAAAGGGGGATACCACGAACAATGAGAGAACGACGGCTTGTCTGTCTAACCATCTTCCATTCTCCACATCACATTTGACTTGGTTTTCCTCTCTTATTTTATCATGGGCATCCAAATCCATTTGACGCCGTTTTTTCTCTCTTTTTTTTCCTTTGGATTGTTCGAGGAGATATAACAGTTTTTTATTATCCCTCTTTTTTCTTCTTTTTTCTTTAATTGAATATCTTAGTTAAAAGTTAACAACGCTATAATACTCATTTCAGCCAAAAGTAAATAGCCGTAATCAAAAACCATCAGCAAAAACCGTTTTAATCATGGCCAAAAAGTACAACAACTAAGATTCCTTCCTCTTGTAATCTAAGATAGACATCTTTTTTTATGGGAAACCGATTCCTAAAGTTGATGGTAATATGATTTTCAAAGCAATCTTGGATTCATAGTTCTTTCAGATTTCTCATTGTTTAACCAAAAAAGGTAATCTCATAGGATTACTGAACGATTCCTGCTAATTCTTAAAAGATTCTGCCAACAGATGCACCCTAAAATGTTTCTAAAATGATTATAAGGTAGCATTTCCTACGGAAGTTAATTCATCCGTGTGCATTTGCAGGGCATTAGTGGTGATCGGTTCGGCTGAAAAGCTCATGGCTTATAGCTGAAAACACTGTAGCTGACTGAAAAAAGCACTGTAGCTGACTGAGGCTTATTTAGCATAATTAAATTGAAAAATAAGCCAGAAGCCGAAGCCGAGTTGATCAAGGCCTAGGCCGACAATTCCGAAAGATACCCACCCCAAGCTCGCCGAGCTGCTTCAGAAATGTTGGCATACAGATCATCCGGCTGAACTTCCGTAGTTGACTTCTCCCAGATACTGGAGATGCTTCAAAGACTCTCCAAAGAGGTCAGTCTTGCATCTAGGGTATTATTACCAAACTGTTTGGAACATAGGAATTTAAGCAGTTTCAGACCATAGTTGTAACGTGACACTGGATTCTTTTCCGATTCTTGCAATGAGACAAACCCCCCGAGTAATTTGGCCAGATTATTGGCCTCTTCTTTTTTTCTTCTAAAAGCTACTTATATTTACTTGTAAAAGATATTTTTATACAGTAATTAGCTTTTCTATAAAACCTAACTTTCAAATAAAATACCTTTAAAAGACGGGCTTTATAGGCCGATTATAATAAATATTGTAGCGATTTCATTTATATAATCAAAATCATACGTAAGTCTTTCTTTTTATATTCTCTCTTATAAATAGATAAAAATAATATAATATAGCTAAAAATTATAGGCCTACAGGCCGTTAGAGCTTAAGTAGCCAACGATGCCCGTGGCCAGTCCTGTGACACTTCGGCCGTGGCGCGAAGCCGGAGGTTCTCCCCCGCGGCGGCGAGCCGCGGCCGGCGGGGACTCGAGCTGGCGGAGCGAGCGGCCGCTGATCTCGGAGGTGGAGCGCACGGTGACGGCGGGCGCGGCGGAGCGCGTCATCCGCAGCTACGTCGGCTCCAAGTAGGAACTGTAACAACCCCCATTTCTGGGAGCGTAGGTTAACCTCGTAACTGCCCAGGATTGTTCAGCTGCGAGTACTGTAGAAGAATGTGTACCATTGCCAAAGCATGCTTAAACATAAAATCAAACTTTATTACAAAATTAAAGCTTACAGCTAAGTTTTACATAAAGGCGTGCAGCCCAAAGATACATTACCAAAAGAAACTCCACAGGCAGGCCTGAGTGTAGAATAAACCCTAACACTCAGCGTCGTCTATTTCGTAGAACTCTGCGTCGTCTTCGGAAAACTCCTTCTCCTTCTTATTAAGCATTATCTGGTAATGATTTTTGCAAGCATGAGTACAACCAACCGTACTCAACAAGTCACAGGGAGGCTACCATTAACTACATGTAAGGTACATCAAGTGATGGGGAAATGTTTATTATTTTATGTGGATGCAGTTTTAGTTGTAAACAGATTTTGAACATAAAATCATAGCTTTCTATAAGCTTTAGGGGGTTTTCAAGGTTCAATTACCAGACCACCAGACCACCAACATTACCAAATCCTTTCCAAATCTACTTATGCTTTGTTGTTGGATTCACCCATTAAACATAACTCCATTGACCAGAAGTACGGCGTATTCGAATACTATTAGTCATGACTTTGCAAAGCTGCCCTGCTTTACCCACAAGATTCCTTAACTCCCGCTAAAGAGCTAAGAAAACAAGGTTGTTCACTGCTCAATTCTTTATATAGCCTCTACCTAGTAGACTTCCTCAACAAGCCCAGGCCGTAACCTCTGACTTACCTCAGCCTACTATTGTGTGGACACCCGATAATCAAAACAATAGTAAAAACAATAACGGTGCCAACTTCCATACGGCCCTCCCTTAACTCCCTTCCGTATGTACTCACACTTTGCCTCCAACCGTCTATGTAAAGGTTCAATCAAAGTTGAGCAGTTACTAGACCAGGTTTGACGTATCAACGCTTATGGTTGGGCGGTCACTATGTTCCTTACTCAGCATAAGGGTCTAGTCCTTGTATTTTCACCGGTGGCAAATTCCCTTCTACAAATCTGTCCAGTGCTTTAACACTCCCATTGATTTGTAACATTTGCCTTCACCCCAGGTTACGAGATCCAACGATCCTCGCTTACCCTAGAGCCACTTCCCAAATAAATACCACTTCTTTCAGCAACAGAAGATATCAATTCTCTAAACTATTACTATTATATTTACATTATTACTACATTTAATATTACTATGTCTTGTCAAGGTGAATATGGCCATCAAATTAGACTGGGCTCTTTCGGGTGGTAGGACATAACTAGTATCATGTCATTCTAAGCATTTATTGTACATAAAATAACATTGCGCAAATAGCATAATGAAAGTACAAGTAAATAAATAAATAGCGGAAATGTAGGTTCAACATGATCAAAGTATGTGTGACTTGCCTTGCGGAGTTACTATTTCGGTTAACTCGTAATCTTCAACGGGCTGGGCCTGGATCTGGGCCTGAACTTCTCTCTCCCGGTCTTGCAAAACCTTGATCTCGGAGGCTAATGCAAAACAATTAAAATAAATCAATTCCATGCCCGAAGGAATGAGCCAGGAATAAAGAAATTAAAAGAATAAAGAAAATACGGAAAACTCAATTAAATTGAGGATATTGGGTTATAAGAGGGCTACATGGGGAAATGGGCATTGGATCTGGGTTGGCGGGCTCGAAACGAATCCGGGGAGTATAAACTTGCATTTTTGGGTTTGGGTCAAGTACTGTTCATCGGGCTCGGTACTGTTCCTCGGGCTCGGTTGGCTGACTCGGTCGAACCGCGTTACTCGGGCTTGAGTCCGATGCAACGGGCGCGGCCGAGGGGGTTTGGCTGAGTCGCGCCGGGGCGGCTCGGGTCGAACGCGGGCGGGCGGCGCGAGCGGGCGCGCCTGGCGCGGGCGGTGCGGGGTGACGCGGTCGGGCGCGGTCGGCTGGTCTGGCTCAGCCAGCTCGGGCGGCGGGGTCGGATGAACAGTGCCCCCGGGGCACTGTTCTTCTTCCTCCTCGCGTTCCCGCGCGTGCAGAGGGGCAGAGGAAACGGGCGGCGAGTGGCGGCGGAGCTCTAGTGACTTGCGACGCAAAAGGAGGGCACGGTTGGGTTGAGGGCACTAAGGGGGTCTCATTTTTGGTGGTTGGGGGCCCGACGGATGCGGCGTTCGCCGGCGGCGAGGTCATCCCTTCCACGACCGATTTTGAAAGCTGTAGCGACTGGGAGGCTCTTGAAGCAATTGGGCTGGTCCTAGAGCATCAGTGGGGCGTAGGAAGGATTGGAGGGGCGTTGGCCGAAGCTCGAATGGCTCGGGTTGGGCTGGCCACGGGAGCCGTTTTCGGAGGTGGGGTGGCTCATGGTGCCAGGGGAGGTGGGGGTTTGGGAGCTCAAGGCCATGGCCGGAGGAGGTTTCTAGGGCTATGAGGATGCTAGAAGTGGAGGGACTTGGAGAGTAGAGGCCCGGAGATAGGGCATTGGGTTAGGGCATGAATTTGGGGGTTCTTGGAATTACCGGAGTTGAGGGGGACGGGGGATGCTCGGGAGTGGTTGAGGAGCTTCGGGGACGCCAATGGAGTATAGTGGGAGGGTTGGGGTGGCTTAAATAGCCATGGAATGGCGGTTCACCGAAAGGGGGCGGGGAGATATTTGGCGGCGGCGGCGGTGAGTTGGAGCTCGAGAAGGCTCGGCCGGCTTGGGCGTCACTCCACGGCTGTCGGGAGGGTGCAGAGCGGCGGTCAAAAAGTTACTGGCGACGCTCAGGTCGACTGTGAGGAGAACGCGCGCGAAGGGGCAAAGGCGGGCGCGCACGGACGGCGGCGGCGCGGCCACGCACAGGGGCTGTGCCAGGGGGTGTCAGGGCACATTTATGGGCTGGTACGGAGGCTGGCAGGTGGGCAGCAGCTGGCAGAGGCGAGCGGTCGCGAGAAGGCGCGAGGGAGGTCGGTGGCGGTGCTTTTGCCGGACGGGAACAGTGGCCGGGAGGAAAAATCTCGTTCCCACCGTTATAACGCCGTGATGACTGGGCTTAAGAAGTAATTTGGCTTTGAGATTGGTGAGAATTAGGGTAGTGGAGGAGATGGAGCTCAAATCCAAAGCAATTCAACTAAATTTTGAATTTTGCAAAATTTTGGTTGTTTCAGGAACGCGCCACCCTCGCGCCGCTCTCTCGCCTCCTCATGGACTCCGACCCCCTCGCCATCCCGATGCGCGCCCCTTTCTTCTCTCTAAACCTCTCCTCTCCCACCTCTCTCAAGCGCAGGAATCCGTATAAATTTGTGATATTTATGGCCAGTTGTACCAAGAAAGCAAAATTTTCCGCATAATTTGGTAACCAAACCATCACCTGATTCATCACAGATTGGTAAATTTTGTTGCAGTTCTACGAGGCGGTCCCCAGGCCCGGCGGTTCAAATGGAGCTCTGTCCGTGCCGCCAGTGGCGTAGCCAGGATTTGTAGTTATGGTGGTCCATTGTCTAAAATTTATTTAACCGCTATAAATTTAACATGTCAGTACACAAGTATATGAATTACGAAATGCAATTAAGGGAAAAAGGACATACGAACTTCATAAAATAGACGAATATAGCTTTCTTAACATAGAATTGAAATATTACATACCCATAGTAGTTGAAGAATAGTACGTCACTACTTTTTCTTCTTGTCAGGATATAAAGAGAACATCACATTAATTTTATATTAGAACATTAAATACATTCTATATTTATGGACAAAGCTATTTAAAAAATACATTTTATAAAGGAGTAGATCAGAAGAGTTTGCTTGCATGGGTAACTTCCTGAAAGCCGCATTTGGAGCAAACGCAAGCTAAGACAACAAATACCTACCTCGGCAAATTTACGAGACCGTTTGCACCGACTTCTGTTCACAGAAGAAAGAAGGTAATATAAATATTTAACTTTCTAAAATAATTTCTCTATTTCTCTCATCCTGAAAATAAATTATGGGACACAGACATATCACTACCTCACTCTTCTCGCTCCTGTCTCGCACACGCATCTCTTTTTTATTTTCCCCACCACTCGTATCCTCCCACTAAAAGCTTTTTTTAGTCATTACTATTTATTTTAGCTAAAAACCATCAACTGTCGTTCAATATGAACATGCCAAGCTAGTCATCGATTTTATTGTACGTCTAGATGCCAAGCTAGCCAACGATTTTACTGTACATCTAGATTCTCAAGTTGCGTGTCATTAGCTTGACACATATAGAGCAAATTAAATGATTTAGCGGGAGGTAAAATGTAGCTGTGATTCAACAAGTTTTTGCATTATGATCAAATACATGAAGGCCTCATTATCCGAGCGCAGGGTGGTCCGCGGCCCACAGGGACCACCCTGTAGCTCCGCCAGTGCGTGCCGCTGCAGTCGCCGCCTTCCTCGAAACCAATGGCAGCACAGAAAAATCCAGTGTTTTAAATCTCCGGTTATGACGTTTAGCGGATGACTTATAGCGGGCTATAGCGGCTAAATTATACATGAACTCAAATAGCTTCATCTGTCTAAAACAGCTATAGCGGGCAGCTATAGCCGGAGATTTAAAACTATGGAAAAATCACGATCCCTCATCTCCAACTCCGTCTCGCACCTCCAGTCCACCTCTGAGGTGGCTCTCTTCTATTGTGACGTCGTGGCTGCTTTCTCCTCCCGTTGGCTGAAAGACCGGGCCATGGATTTCTACGCGCAGCTACGGTCCATGCCGCTCTCCGGGAGCAAGACCTACATGGCCATGATCAAATCCCTGTGCCTGATGGGCCTTGCCAGTGAAACTGAGGAGGCGCTTAGGGAGATGGTCTCTCTGGGATACCAGCCTGATGCCTTCCAGTTTGGATTGGTTGCGAAATGCTATGGCAAGTCGGGATCATTGGTCGACATGGAGAGGGTGATTGCATCCATGCCATACGCTGGCATCCGCCTGGGCACCTGCGCAGTAAGCATTGTCCTCTCATGCTGCAGCTCCTGCTGTGATCATGCCAAGATGCTGAAGTGATTAAAGAAGATGCGAAAGTCGCGAATCGCACCAACTACAAAAGCCTACAACTTTGTGCTCAACTCATTCCTGACAGTAGTTTCAATGGCTCAAGAATTGGGTCCTTTGCTCCGTTGTCGACAACACAATTGGGCAAGAAGCTCAAGTCTGGCTCTCCATGGCCAGCTGAGCTGGTGCATGAGCTTATGGCCTCCTCGGCAGTGGGTGTACAACTGCAGCCTATGTGCTGATGCTGCAGTGGGTGGACGTGATAAAGGATCGCACATTGCCATTGGAGGTGTCTGTGGTATGCGGCGTCAGGAAGCACAGTGATGTCCGAGGTGAGCCCAACGTGCGGGAGCTGGCGCAAGAGGTTCTGAGCCGGATGGGGAGCCCCCTGCGGCTAGAGATGGCAATGCGTATTCGAAATCCGATACCCGGTGAGTTTTTACTCTATTAAAGTATGGGTCTGAGTCAGTTTCCTAACTCATGGGTTTTGTAATGGGCAAAAAGCCCAACCCATCGGGTCTGCCGGGTTCGGGTACGTTCCTATAGTACCCAAACCCGTAAACCCATAGGTAATATAAACCCGATCCATAGGAGTTATAAACCCAGGCTCCCAGCCTCTCAAGCAAACCAGCCCAGCCCATTAGCCATTTAGCCCCAAGCCCCCCAAATCCAATGCGGCAATGCCCCATTACCCCATATGGCTAGCACTCGGTCACATTCACTACTCACTCCTCCCCAGTCCCCACCCCGATTCAACAACCGCCGCAGCGGCGGCGCATCTGGCGCTCCGCGCTCGGTCTCCGGCAGTCTCCACGCTCGCCCTCCCGTCCCGCAGCTCCCACTCCTGCTCCCGCCGTCCCCACGCCGCAGACAATGTGCATCGCAGCAGTAGGCCCTTGGCCATGGCGCTGCCCTCCGGCTCCAACGAAGATGGCCGGTGAACTTCTTCCTCCTCTCCATTAACCATTGTTGCAGCTCGCATTACTGAACCCACGGGCGATCCGTGGGTACTCGTTAACCCAGTGGGCATGAGTCTGGGCAAAAAATTGCACCCGTCACGGGTATGGGTTTTTTAGCGGGCACGTCCAACTTTCATAGGCACGGGTTTAGAATAGCAAAACCCAGCAGATTTGTGCCCATTGCCATCTCTACCTGCGGCTGTCCATAAGGAACAAAGGGCGGCTTGTGGCCAAGCGAGACAGGGTGGGCCGACCACCTATGCAAAGCCCAAAACATCGTATTATAGGCCAGAACAAACATCTCGTTCTCCCTCCCTTCCTCCTACATCTTATTAGGGGAAGCTGCCGCCATGCTCCCCCTCGCCCTCCTCCTCTTCCTGCTGCGCCTCGCCCCACCAACCCTAAACCCCGCAAAACCCCTACAGCCCTGGCCCCCATCGACGCCCCGAGAAGAGGCCCATCACCACGCCGCCGCCTCTCTCGCGCTCCCCCACCGCCCCGATCCCGCCGCACTCCTCCTCCGCCGCCTCGCCACCCACCGCTCCGTCGCCGCCGTGCGGGGTCTCCTCGCCGCGCTCCCCTTCTCCTCCTCCTCCCCGCCGCTCCGCTCCACCCAGCTCGCGCTCGCCGACGCCGCCTGTCGCCGCGGGGACCCCCGCGAGATCGCGCAGCTTCTTCCCGTCCTCACCAACCACGGCGTCCGCGCCGACGCCCACGTCTACATCTCCCTCATGAAGGCGCACTGCGCCGCCTCCGACCCCGCGGAGAATGAAGGACGACGGCGTCGAGCCCGACCTCGTCACCCACAACACCCTCGTCTTCAGCCTCGCGCGCGCCGGGATGGTCGCCAAGGCGAGGACAAAAACCTCCAGCGTTAGTTGAGATTCGAAAGCAACACCAGTATACCATGTTTCTTCCAACCTAGAATCACCATGTTGCTCTTGCGCAGCTGCAGCTTCCCACCTCTGCAAAAACCTCCAGCGGCAGCATGATTTTACCTGGGTCCATTAGTATCTTCCCATTGAACGTGAATCCTTGACTGCAGAGGAATGGTATCTTACGGGTTCCATCCAATATCGAGTTCTTAAGCAGGGAGCTCTTGTTTGGCTGTTTCGGTGCGTTTCAGATCTGTAGCTGTCAGATAACTGGAGAAGCACATCTAATGATCTAATTGCATTGAGTTTCAGGGCATCTTGAAGAAATAGTGACAAATTGGTTGAGTCGTGTAAAGTCACGAGGTACTGTCATGGCAGAAAACCTGTGAACTATCCCGTCTTTTCCATGACTGCCGTGCTCAACAACAAAAATGTCTTCAGCTGCTTGAATTTTCTGCCATCGTTGTATTTCGAACAACTAACTAATTCAATCTGTTTCCCCCTTTGCAGATAACCAGTATATAAAAAGAGCACGGCCTGGTCATTTCCACGATCTGTGGCAGATGTTTAAACCCTTCATCGGTAGCATGCACTTTGGAGCGTTGGTTAATCATGAAGAGTTGTGGTACAGCACAACATCGCTTTCGCAGCATTGGAATCTCATGCGATGGCAGGGTTTACTTTATACTACAGGAATACATTGGTGCTCCCCCTTTGGTCCCTGGAGGATCAGATTTGCTGTACCTGTCTGAACAAATTATCTAAGATCTCAATTTTTGAAGGTCCATATGGACTCATGGAGTGACGGACGAGAAAGAAAACTGTAAGCTTTTGGTGAGCTGACTGCTACCAATTCCGGAGTTAAGCAAAAGATTTGTGGAAACAGAAAAATTTTGTTATTTTGTACTCCCTTTTGGTCAATATTAGAGTTTGTAATCTTATTTTCAGAAGTCGTAGTCGTGTACGACTTAGTGGTCATGAACAAGTACGCCTCTATCGGAGTTAGAGTTCGTGGTCGTGTACAAGTACAATTTTGTCGTAGCCGAATTAGAGTCATAGTCGTAATTGAGTACGACTTTGTGTCGAAGTCGAAGACGAGTCCGCTTTATGGTCGAAGAGCCGGGTATAAAAGGGCAAGCCATTATACTGAGAGGAGTGTGGAGGAGCATCAGATTGAGGCGATGTAGTCGCAGAGGAGGTGCTGAGAAGAGGGCGACCGACGTGGTTGTAGGAGCACCGGGTGGAGGTGATGTAATTGCAGAGGAGGTGCAGAGCTTGGAGCGATCGGCATGATCGTAGGCGGTCGGCGTGACCGCAGAGCATGGAGCGACCAGCGTTGTTGTAGGCGATCAGCGTGATCGCAGAGGAGAGAGACGACCAGTGTGGTCGGAGGAGGCGACTAGTGTAGTCGTAGGCGATCGGCCTGGGCGACCGATGTGATTGTGGGCGATCGGTGTGGGCGGCCAATGTGGTCAAAGGCAATCGGTGTGATCGCAGTGGAGACGATCGGTGCGGTCGCAAGCGGTCGGTGAGATCGCAGGGTTCGCAAACGTGGTCATAAAGGAGTTACGACCAGTGTGATAAGCAGTGATGTCCGCTGGAGCAGAGGCTGTGGTCGTAAGGAGTTACCACCACGATCACAGAACCAAGGACGGCGACGAGAGCGGAGGTATCCGCAGGTGCTGAAGACGTGGTCGTAAAGGAGTTACGACCACGGTCTCGCAGGAAGACGTGGTCGTAAGGGTACACTTCAGCTAAAATTTATGACCATGTGGTCTACGTGGTCGGAGATCCAGTAGAGCGGTCGTAGCAACATAGGAGGTGGTCGTAGCCTCTTCAACGTGGTCGTACAGCTGCAGGGGATGGTCGTAGCGACTTGAAGGTGGTCGTAAGATCCTGGGAGTAGTCAGTAGGACCGTAACAGCCAGATTTCAGGATTTTGTGGGCCTGATGATCCAGTTTGCCATGTTGAAGGCTTGTTGTTAGCAATCCTGCTTTCGGTTGTGTATAGCTGATTTTTCTGAAGTTTGGTAGTCTACTGGTACTGCTTGTCTTGTCTCATGAAAACTTTAGATTATGCAGTGTTGTGTGCGATGAGGTTTATATATTGCCCCTAAAACGCATCAAGTGTTAAAAGAGAAAATCGGAGAAGCAAAACTGGCAAAAGTCAGATCATATCAAAGTAGTAGCTGGCTATCATCATCAGAAACTAAAATGTAGTATAGCAAAGTTGTAGCGCGACAAAGGAAACAGCAAGGATCATGTGAAACTGACTGAGACGACCTCTTGACCTTCTACCTTGCCGGTTTTTCTCGCCTAGATAGTGGTTTATTATCAGACTGACGTTTAGCGCCTTAAAAAAACTATATTCAAATTATGTTCCTTGTGGCGAAAAGAATAAAAAAAAAACTGAAGAGCAAGTTGCCAGCTTCAAATTTTAATCTGACTCGACCGATGAATTAGACATCCGGAGAATGCTGTTGGAGTAAGATAAAGGCAGCAGCTCATACATTTGACTCGTACTGCACGCAATGCACATACCCATACCTACCATATGGTGGAAGTGTATTTTTACCTTGTAAGGGAACATCTCCCTATCTTATCCGCCGTCCAATTTATCTCTGTTTATCTTAAGATCTGTACATGCACATTTTTGGGAACAGTGAATACCGTAGCAGATAGAACGAGAGTTGCTCGAGGTCTACGTGTTACTACCTTCCTAGAGTATCAATTTGTGAAGGGAAAGGAGGTGCAGATAGCAGTGTAACCTCGTAGGCTAATCTTGCTGCCGTTGCCGTTGGCTGTCTGTGGGGAAGGACAGGGACAGGCGAGGGACTCTTGGACCAGGGAGGGATTGCTTCAGGAGGAAGAAGGCTGCCATTGCTGCTGATGGTACTGGGACCTGTTCTGTTTGTTTGTCTTGGCAGATCAGAGGCCAGCTACAATAGCCGTCCTGCCGCTGCTTCTCCCTGTCGTACGGTTTGGGATCCCATTCCGTAGGAGACAGACAGGTTAACTGATGAACATTTGTCACCTTCCCTTGTCGTCTAATGGTAGTACTGAAAAGAAAAAGGAGCAGCGATGCTCATACACGCACGTGTCATGTTTTGGAAGAAAGAAAAATTAGGAGCCCCTAACCAGACATTTGATTTGATTTGTCAAGTACACTGACCAAACCAAAACCATGCATGAACTCGATTTGACAATTACAGTGTGCGAAACTAGGAGTCATCGTTATCGCGAAGAAAACATCATCTGCTGAGAAGGCTCAATGTACTTTTCATCCTGCTGATTTCGGTTTGAATTTCTATACCTTTTTTTTTATATATTTCACTGTTTATAATTTTCATCTTTTTTAAACTTTTGCCCTTTTGAGCTTTTTAGCCGGTTCTCTTTTTTCATATTCGTTTGCGTTGTCAGTGATGAGCTAGCATATTTTTTCTTTTTTTAAAATTTTTAATTTTAATTACGATAAATAAACCACCTTCAGCTACAGAGAAATTTCCATCTGCTACAGTGTCATTTCAGTCATAAGTCACTATTTTTCAGCTCAACTGAACGGGACTTTTATTTACGTGTTTCTGTCAAGCTATCAGAAGCAGGCACAAGTATCCATCTCCATACCCGGCCCAAAATATTGATCGAGGAGCCAAATCTAGTCTCTGTAGGTAGCGCATCGACCATTGACACGAGAAGAAAGAGCTTCACGATAAGAGGGGGATCCGTGATGCATGGTGTGATGGGGTAACAACTAGCAACCGAGCGTTTGCTCGATCTCAACTTTCGGGCAACCTACACCAGCAACGATGTGATATCCCATCTTATGATGATTAGCCCGCCTAAGACACCAACCATTACAAAAAAGCTATTTAGACCTACAAGATCACACCAGACCAGAGGCAGGTACACGTGAACTCACAAGTCAGAACTCAATGATGCTGCACTAATTCTTCCTCTTCTCTATTCTTCTTTCATTGATCGCTATATCAATATAAGTTTTGTAAAAAAAAAACTGATCTAAGTATCGCTATCTCTTGACCTTGGTTTTTTTTTTTTTGGCAAAACTATGCTTTCTAAGAAAAAAGAAATGAAACAGAAGTTACACGGTCAAGGCTGCTCTGTACTGGTAGCATCGTTACTGGCCGAGTCGAGCGATGAAGACTCGGAGCGACTCGGCGTGGCCGATCCGGTTCCTGCCAGCCCGAGTCGGCATATCTCGGCCGGGCTCGGCGCGTCCCAGAGGAGAGTCCGCGCCCTGAGCGCCTCCATCTCCGCGGCGCACTCCTCCTCCCCCATACGTGCCACCGTTCGACGGACGGCCGCCGCCTCCTCGCCGGCTACCTCGTCGAAGATCGCCTCCCAGCCCTCCTCCCACGGCCCGCTGGCGTCGCAGAGCTCGAGGGTGCCGTTCCGCCACTCGGTCCAGCTCCACCCGCTGTCCAGCCGCGCCGCGTGCCACGCCACGCAGTCGCCGCGGCACGCCGGGCGGCACGGCCGGCACTTGGCCCCGCTCAGCGGGCCGGGGCTCCCCAGCGACGCCACTGGCACGCCGAACCGCGCCGGCGGGGACGAGTACCGCCGGTCGCTGAGCACGCAGAACGGGAACCGGCGCTCCCGGACCGAGACCTCCGCCACCGCCAGCTGCGCCCGGAAGGCCGCCTCGGAGTTGAGCTCCTGGTAGCCCTCCACGGCGAGCCGGGGCAGCATGGAGAGGCGGGAGAGCGCGACGTCGGAGGCGGCGCGGCCCCCGGCGCCGAGGCGGTCGTTGAGGCCGCCAAATCTGGAGCCCTCCGGGACGACGTAGGCGCCGGCGGGGGCGAAAGCGTCGGCGACGGCGAGCGGGGCGGTCCAGAAGCCGTCGACCCGCGTGCGGAGGATCCAGGCGTAGGTGAAGTTGCCTTGAGATTCGCGCTCGCGGATCATGGCCAGGCAGCCCTCCACCAGCTGGAAGTACTGGAGAAGACCCTGCTAATTAATTGCATCGCATGTCATATTACACCAGTTTGCAGTGGATAAATTTACGACTATCGATCGCTAATCCATGGACTAAACTATACTAGCTTGATTAGACAAAACTAATTAAGATGGATTAGTTCTGCTCACACCAACACGTACGTTACGTAGATGCATGTGCTGCGAAATTAACGGCAAGTGCTGGAACTAGCTAGTAGTACAGTTTTGTGTTTGTCGGATGTGTATCAAAGAGTAGAGCTGCTTACCTCACAAGCCGACGACTTTTAATTTTTTACTACAGTACTTAACTTTTAAACGGAGTATTTTTTTAAGACGGGGTCTACAAGTTAAACGATCTACACGTTAAAAGCCCAACATCTGTACCAGCCAAAATCGCAAGTGAGTATCTATCTCTCCGTAATCTGTACCGTAAACAGCCAAAATTCAAAAATTTCGGCCAAAAGTCATAAGCCGCAGCCGAAAAGAACAGACCCTCTTTCTTCTCAGCTTATATAGTTTATGATTTTTCTTACATAAATAAACAAAACTGTTTTTTAATGTATTTTCGAACCAACTTATCAAATAGACTTTTTGAAATGGGTTATCAGTTCATTCATACAACACTCATAAATCATCCGCTACATTCAAAAAAAACCCGACCACGTGCATGATGAAGAAGGCGTAAGAATAAATCAAGTACTAGTTGCTTTTGCATATACTTTTTCGAGGCGTTGAAAATTTCTTTCGCATGTATGGTGTGTGGTAGTCTAGCTTGCCTCTCTCTCCCCCAAGCATAAAGCTATCAACGTACAGAAGCTTTGTTTAGCTAATTGAGTCTCGTGGTTGTGGAGCCATTTGACCTAGCATCTCATCGATCAGAGTACATGTTGAACAGTAGTATCTACTAGCTTCCCGGCCAATCAAGAGATCAGAGTACATGTTGACTAGTGCAGTATCCACTAGCAGAGTCGGACACGTACGCGCGTGCTTGTCCTAGATACGATGACATTTCGACACTTTGATCGAGCTCCATTTTCAGACATTAATTTCGGCAGCTTTTCTTTCCGTAAACAAGTGCTAGTTAGTAGCATCTAATTGACCGAGCTATAATATTTGGCTATAAGTGAAGTTATAAGAGTCAAGTTATACAATAATTTATCTACAAAAAGTTTTTTATTATTATGTGGTATCATGTCTCACATTCTCTTTCCTATTCCTCCTCACATACATTTATTATCTAGGCCCACCACTGCATAGGCTCCCGTGCCCAGCTTGTTGCTTGCATGAGAGCCAAGCTCTCATCTCTCTCCTCCACATCAGCAAAAATGCTGACTAGCTTAGCTATAAGGGCATCTGTAGTGTATGAAAAGAGGAGGTTTTAAGCCACCTTAAGGTCAACCTTATACATTATAGGGGTGATCTTAAGCAGACCCTAAGCAAAAAAAGCTTAAGGCTGGTCCTCAAGCTAAAGACCTGGCCATAAGCATTAAAATACAATTTTTCTTTATCTGCCATGTGGGACCATCTTAAGGCCCCTTGGGTTATATACACTATGGAGTTGGTCTTAAGGTTTAGATGAGACCCACCTTAAGACCCTTTGGGTTATATACACTACAGATGCCCTAAGACCATTATTGTACTTGCTCTTACTACCAGGTGTTGCTTGACTTTGAGCTGTAATCTACTCCCTCCTAGATCAGAGAGATTAAAAGTAACTAAACTATTCATAATTATTACTTTTAAACACTATATTTAATATGTATATATACACAATATATAATAAAACTTGATATTTATTAGGAGTAAAGAGAAAATATGCCAAAAAAATTATAGTAAAATATGAAATATACCTTATATTTATAAACAAAACTATTTTAAAATATATCTTATAAATTTGGACGGAGCGAGTAGTTTTTAAAAGAGCGGTAAATTCACTTGTTGTTTCTTTTTTTTCTCTCACGCGGTCTGCATTGCAAGATTCAGTAGCTATTGCTGTGATCCATCTTACTTGCCGCTTAATTAAGCATCCTACGCATGTACTAATCTTTCTTCCTCGGCATCTTGTCATTCGGCCCACTACTTTTCTTCTCCTTTCCTCCTATGTCTCCTTCCCCTGCTAATCACGTACGCACGTCAGTTTTAGATCAGATGGATGGTAAACGTACTCGATCGTACTGCTACTGCTAATCTTCCTAATTTCTTCCATTCGAAGCAATCTATCCACCTACCTAAATGCGCTGGCTGGGGAATCGAAACCGTCTCATCTTGAGATTTTCAGTTGTCAAGCAACATGCTCCTGTCCTGCCTCTTCGATCAAGATCCATTCAAATTGCGTTTCTTTAAAACAAAATTAAAAATCTCCAAACTACGAGCAACACACAAGAACAAAACAACAAAGAATCATCACCCATGCGCCGCATGCATCACCCACAAGGCAAGAAAACCAACCAACAGCATGCGTAGTAGTTAGACGAAAAGAATCATCGTCTGGTGAAAAGTAGAAATAAAGAACTAGAGATTTGAAGCAGAGACGAAGCAACGAAGCAGCTTGCATGCAAGCAAGGAACCAACGTACCTGGATGCCGCTGGGCGAGTTGTCCGGGGTGAGGACGCTCGCGCGCTCCGGCGTCTCCTCCATGGGCTCCGGCCGGAACACCCGCACGGCGGCCAGCCTGGCGCCCGGCGGCGCGGCGCGCGCGAGGAGGGAGAACTTGTAGGCGTCGGCGTCGAGCGGGCTGTGCAGGAATACGTCGGCGGGGAGCGCGCCCAGGACGTGGCGCGCGATGGACGGGCCCGTGAGCTCGAACCGCCGCGCGCCGCCCACGAGGCACACCGCCACCCGCTCTCGAGGAGGGGGCGGCCGGGAATACGAGAGAGGATGCGGTGGCTGGCGGGGCACGAGGAAGGAGACGCGGAGGGAGGACGGGAAGGAGAGGGTGGCGGCGAGGAAGAGCAGCAGCGGCGCGAGCACGGCGGCCAGGCGGCGGCGGGAGGCTGCGGGGAGAGCGGACGAGGAGGAGTCGATGCTCGAGATGATGGGCTTCGCCATGCTGATGGGCTTGGTGCATGGGCGAGTGATAGCTAGATCATGGCGTCGTGGTGGTGGCGGCGGCGGCGGCGAGGAGGTTATGAAGCGAAGCGACGGTGGTGGGGAGGTGGTGCGGGGCGCGTTGCGTTGCTGTCTTTAACAGGAACGATGAATTGACGACAATTTTGAACGTGGCTGCTGCTTTGTAGAGTATTTATTTATTTTTTTATTGTTTTGTAGGATCACCTCCTAACTTTCTACTGGTACATTTTATTGCTACAATTCATTAGCCAAGGAAAATTCATTAGCAAACTTGAGCGGTTCTCATATAAATGCTGCATGCATTGATTCAGATTCCTTTTGAGATGACACATTAATTTTTATTCTTCTTAAGAATCAGATGCACATTCATTTAGGGTAGTGCTCAGTTGGGCTGAATTTTGGTGGCTTATGGCTGAATTTTTTACTGTAGTTGACTGAATAACACTGTAGCTATTGGTGACTTATTTAGCATAATTAAATTTAAAAAAATTAAAAATAAAAAAAGGGTTAGCCCATCACGTATAATGCAAACGAATACATGAAAAAAGAACTGGAAAAAAAAGCTCAAAATAAGCTAAAAAATTAGAAAATGTAACAACCCACGTCGTTAATTAACCCTAATTAGCAAATTAGAACATTAAGTAGGATTAATTACATAAATGATAATATAAAAATACGAGGGAATTTAAACTTTTATACGTAGTTGTATAAATTGAAACCAACGAACGATAAACGAATACGTTATTACCGTAATTCCATCGACGAGGAAGCAGACCAAATTGTAAAGACTAGAGCCAGATAGCATATGATTGCACGGCAATTAGAAATTTTCAAGTCAATTAGAATATATATATAACCGTCCGTAGTACAACAGTAATTAATTGCAATCCGTATATGGTAGAATCGATAACATTCATTGAGCAACAATTAGAACTTACATCAGGTCAAATAAAAATGCTACAATTTGTATTACATAACCAGGACAATAGTAATTACAACAAATATACAATTTCATCTCCCAACCAAATAACCACTTCAAAGACTAAGTAATTGTAATACAACCGTGTTTAGTCAGGAAGTGTGTGATGTAATTTACACCCAAGTCCATCTCATACATAAATGTTACATTCGGGAAATAAAGAACAGAAACTACATTATGTTGTATACCTCAATATTAAGAGAAAGCCCTATTACATTCCAATCATCTCATACATTAGAGACTATCGTCGATCGGCCACCACACCATTATTTCATTTGTGAGCGAACTAGTAACTGTAATACCGAAAAAGACCGAACAAAAGAAAATAATTAAAAGAAGAAATCGCCGTCAGAGCCCTAGAGGTTAGTTTCGGGCAGGGTAATCCGTTCACGGAGATACCTGATTGTCCCGGCCCGGTCGGCACCTCTTTCACGGAGATACCTGACTGTTCCAGGGACAATCGGCACCTCTCACAATTGTAGGCTCATCACACGGCATATACAAACCTGAGTTGATTTAGGGATCAAACAATACAAAGCCAAAGCCCATAATCCCATTTTATAAGCCCAAGCCGCAATAGGACTCACACAATATGCCAAGCCGACACAGTCCAGAAAATAGAAATATCTCACGGCCGCACGAAGGCACAGCCAACCAGAGAGAAGTGAGCAGCGAGAAGGCACGGCAGCACATTCATTTCCCCAAATCCCCCAACCATTCCAAAGCCACAGAGAGGCCATCCACCGAGAAGAGTCGGCAGCAAGGAGACAGCCCAGGCGAGCCAATCCGGAGCCAGGCGACGGCGACGGCAAGAGGCAGACCGCAAGCCCCACATCATCAACCATAGGAGGCCATCATCAAGCAACAGTTCCATCACCGAGAAAGCGATAGCCACCAACAAACCCTCACCTTTCCACCATACATCAACCAGCACCGGTGAAGGTAAGCCACAAAATACTTCTACCCTAGTATCCATGTCACAGTAGTAAACACTGCGTAGTTAGAGCCAAGAAACCACCGTTAGTTGTCACAAGCATTTCTAGTGCAGCAAAGAACCATCACAGAGGGTGTTCACTGGAAGTAGAATAGGAGCACATCTCCATGCCTTCTAGCATAATAGCAAATCTCAGTGAATCAAAGCAAAATAGCCCATAAATCACCATTAGCCAACCTCAGATTTGGGGGGGGGGGATGAGAAGCCAGGCGTCGGATCTGGGCCTAGGCCACAGATCTGGCCGTGGATCCCGTATGGCGTCGAGAGGCAAGGCGGCGGGGGCGGTCGGGCCACCCGTGCGGCGCCACTGGAGGGGCGGCGCTTGGAGGCGGCGAGACCGGGGCGGAGGCGGCGAGACCCGGGCGTCGGAGGCGCTGAGACCCGGGGCGGAGGCGCTGAGACAGGGGGGCGGCGGCGCTAGGACCCGGGCGCGGAGGAGATGAGGCGCGGCGGCGCGGCACCGAGGGAGCAGGCGCGGTGGTGCGGCCGGGTGAGGAGAGAGAGAGAGAGAGAGAGAGAGAGAGAGAGAGAGAGAGGCAGCCAAATGAAATGGGGAAGGGGAGGAGATAAGGAGGCGTCGGCGGTGGTGAGGGGAAGAAATGAGGAGGCCGGCGGTAGGAGCAGAAAAAGGGGGACCGGGTAGGAAAAATAGAGAAGGAGAGAAATCTAAAAAGGGAAAATAGGAAAAATTGAAAATGTGAAAGATTAAAACGTGCGAGATTTAGAAATATTCATGAACATGCAGTATGACAACTGTGCAATAGCAAATTTGTTAAAGTTAAGAAAATTGGCTACAGATACCTAGGAATCCTGTATATGATCATTAGCCATATAAACTCGATAGAAATTCTTTTAGGAATTAAATGAAAACCTAGAAAAACATGCAGGTGTAATTACAATACGCAGATAAATTAGTTAAATCCATCTAGACAGCAGAAAACCATTAATTAATAATTACGATAATTAGAATAAATAAGTTGTCATCTGTAGAATAAAAGTATAACGCGTACCGATTAAATTAGTATGTTACCGTTTAAACTCCTGGCTAGTCATATTAAATTGCCAAACTTGTCTGATAAATATTTATAGCGATGATTCATAAATTAGGTGACATCCATGAATAATTAAATGCTAGTATGCGTATGAATGAGGTTACTATAATATCACTTAGATTGCTCTGTCGTGAAGTTAATTGCAACTAATTATTATTAGTCAATTATAAATTGTAGAAACATCACTAATAAATATTGATAATTACCAGAATAAATTAATAATCACATTCTAAATTAATATCAATTAGAAGATGTCAAATTCTTAGAGGCAGTTAGAATAATATACCCCAAATCACAAGACTACATGAGGTTATAAAGTCATGCGCACCACATAACTTGCATATAGTAATGGAAGTAGTATAAGTCGTACAATTTGCCGGTAGTTACAGTAAAACTTAGAAATCATGCAAAGACACTTTAGTATAGTTTAATTAATATTTACTTAAGAATTAATACCAGTAGTTTAGATAAGTAATCACAAGCGTGCTAGTTACGAGAAAGGACCGGTACCAAGAAGAAAGAATTTAGTTAAATAACCCTAATACCTAAAATGATTAGAGAGGTGAGTATATACATACGCACATATGAGGAATCAAATTGGTATAATTGTATACGCAAAGATTGATTAGGATTAATAATGGCAGTTATCATCGTATAGGATTAATATGAGTCGTTATACTTATTCACGCCTCTAGTAAATCCCGTATAATCGGAAAAAATTGTTAAGAATAAATAAAATGCTAAGCATACCTAATAAATCAACCATATCTCATGACGTTAGGGCAATAATGTCGAACGACGAATAGTGTATCGAAATTAACCTCGACTACTGCGATTAGATTAAATGGAGTGACATCTTACCTTAGGAGCACAAACACATCGATACCTCATATTTTATTATACTTTCGTAAATTAAATCGTAGCCAACGTATTGTAATTGCAGACGCAAATCCAAGCTACGGGGGTGACTTCACTTGATCCTACTTGAATCCGAGTTTATGGTTGAAATTCAGGCAAGCATTCCTTTGATCAAAGCTTCAGATTATCTTTTGTAAAAACAAGTATTTTGTATTACTCTAATCTCACCCTGCATGAAAGGAATAAAAGATATTTAATTCGAGCAGTGGACAGAAGAGATATGAGAAAAGAAATAGATGGCAACTGATGGAGCAGTTGGCCATCTAGGTTAATTAAGAGGGTGGGCAGAGGTTGCCAGGGCAAGGGATAAAGGGGCAGGAGTGGAACCTCTGCATAGGAATAGAATATAAGGGATTACCAACTTCATCCGTGTGAACAGACCGTACCAAACCGTATCAACCAACATTCCGTTTGAGGACGGACAGACTAGTAGCTCTATCAAAGTATTATATTCTCCACATGGGTAAGTATTAGTTAGGGAGTGGAACCCACAAGACTGGTTCGTTATCAGCAAGGTGGGCTATCCACAGCCTCGCGCAACCCAAGACTGGTTCGTTATCAGCAACGGGTGAGGCGGATCGCAAGAACCCAAGACTGGTTCGTTATCAGCAACGGGTAAGCGATGGGCGATATATTACGCCGTGGAGTGTTGGGAGATGGTCGGGAACCGCCCCAGCCAACAGTTAATGTCGCTTTCGGTGGGTCTGCGTGAGGGTGGTACACCGCTCCAGGCTACCGATTGTGAGTAACTGGGTGGAGATATAATTACTGAGATAGATGCAAACGTACTGTACTCTGATCTGGGCACCGCATCTAAGGAATTGCGGAGATCCATGAGCCACCAGGATCAGGGTGATGATGGGTAAAGTAATACAAGCTTGCGCAATGCTATTAAAAATCATGAATTCATGCCTGTCTCCGGGAAAGGAGAATTACGGAAACTTATGGGGGTTTTTGCTGTTCATGCGTATGTTCAGTAGTTTTCTAAATTAATAAATCGGACTTTTTTTCAAAACCAACAAACTTTATTTTCTATGTCATGGGAAGGAAATTGAGAAAGGAAAAGAGTATAAAAATGAGTAAGAAATTGAGAATAGGAATTGAGATTCCTAAATGTGGAAAGGATAATCATGTTGTGCATTTTTGTTAATAACGCTTGCTGAGTACTTCTGTACTCACCCGTGCTATAAATCTCCCCTTGCTTAGGAGCATGTCAGTTTAGAGAATAGCAAGTCAAGTGGAAATTGCTTGGATGGAAGACCGTGGACTCGGATTGCAATAGGTGCAAGGTGGGCCTCCCGTGCGAAGGTTGTGTTGAGAATGAGATATTCAAGGCTTTGAGGCTTTGTAATAAAATGTAGCCCTGCGTGGCGATATTCTTGTAATATCATCTTGTGTCTCTAATTATTGTTCTGCTGCAATACTCTGATAGGCTTATTATTCGTTAGAGCGATGTTTTATCAGCTAAAACGAATAATAATCCGTTGACTGGCGTTATTACCCCATGGTAATAATGCGGGTCGTCACAGGTGGTATCAGAGCAATGGTTTGAGGGCCACGCAAATAATTAGAGACGGTTTTTAACTTAAGGATGTTGTCCTTGCTATATGGCAAATATGTATTCTGTAATACTACTCATCTTTAGGTCATTTCTTAGTGGTTAGCTAGAGACTTCGGCATTGTTACTTTTAGACCACCCGATATATCAAAAATGGGAGTGGGTAGCGAAATGGGGAATGATGACAATAATAGTTGTAAAGATCTAAATTAGTGTTACTAGTTTCTTTTCATTGGTAACAGTGTAGTTTACAAAATTCTAGTGGTAGTTTAGTTGGTATGCAATATAATTTTAATTAGGAACTTAACATTTAATTTTGCTGTAAGTAGATATTCTGCATTTAAATTATTGCATTTCAGTCAATGTATGATTGTTTTATTTTCTCAACCGTAGCGACATAGATTCAATTGTAGCAACATAGGGCAATTTAGGACAAATATTAGCAGTTACAATGGTTTAGAAGTCAACCAAAATTCTGAGACCTCATCTTTTCGCTCTTGCAACTAAATGAACGCATCCGCCATCACAAAATTTAGTAGAGGTAACCAAAGAAAGGACTCCTGATGGCAGATGAACCAAAATAAAATTGACTTCTCTCACTTCTGCATATGAGATTTCCCGGACGAGTGGTTCGTGGCGCTCCCGAACGCGTAAGATTCGGGCGTACTCAGGAACGAAGTCCTGGGCGTACTCAGGGATGAGCCCTGAGCGTGGTTCCAAACGCGAAAGTTTTGGGCGATCCTGAGAGCGAGTTCTCAGGCGTGCCTGGGCACGGAGATCCAGGGTAGTGTAGGTTCGCACTCAGAGGCAAGCTCTGAGCGTGGTCCCAAACGCGAAAGATTTGGGCGGTCTCGAGAGCGGGTTCTCGGGCGTAGCTGGGCACGTAGTCCCAGAGTAGTGTAGGAGCTGATTCTTTTTGCATCTCTATGTTTCTTGGGTTTTATTTGCCTAATGTGTATGCTGTAATGAGAAGATCAACAGTAGAGGGGAAGTAATGCTGTTTTCTACTATTTCAACATAAATAAATTCTCATCTATTGGCATGCTGAACATTAATAAGAAAACCTGGGTCTACAACGTGAATAAAAGTTTGTTCGTACCTCTTGTAACAACTTGCTGCAGGAAATTTAATAATATGATATGCAGGTATTTCCAAAAATATAATTTTCTAAATTGAATTACAACTTAAAGTGGTGTGACTAAGTGTATAATGATCAATCGAATTAAAACAAGTGAAAATCTAGAGCCTAGCCGTAATATAGGAACAGCGCTTAAATTCATTATTATTTCTAAAAGCAGGTTATATAGAAATACCAGGACGAATAGACCTAGACGAGTATTACGAAACCAACCGTAGATAAGTTATCCACCACCATTCATTTTCTACGGAGTACGTAACTTAGGATGAGACGTCTCTAGAGCGTAACAGGATTAAATTAAGCTACCTATTCTTCATCTTTCGGATCGTAGATAGTCCAATCGTAATGGGATTATTCGAGTCTTTTCCGAGTGGCATATCCTTAAACTTTCCAAAGAAACATTCCTTTAATTTGTCCTAGCTCTCTTTGAGTGTATGGCTAAACACGTAACCACTCTGGTGTCAAACCGAGGGAATGAGTCCATAATTACCTGTGCATCTTTGGTTAATTCAGACCTGGACCATCAATACCCAAGCTTCTAAGCTCAAGACTGTCGCGGTATTAATTACCTCGACATCCATGAATCGTTTTAAAGCATTCACCGAAATATTGTTATCCATATCTGGTGCATTTCCCCAAGTTCATAAATATATGGTTTCAGGAACCTTTGTCATAGTCTCCATGGAGCATAACATTGACCATGAATTTATAAAATGAAATTCTGCAAACGAAAATGTTTCAACACAACATTAGGAAATAAGTATTCTCACAAAACTCTTTGCATCATTCTATATGAATATTTCTTGCACCATAGTGTTTAAAGTTTTGGAAAAATCTGTTTCATGCATTCCATGAAGACATATATTATGAATAGGGGGAAATGTCCACTCTTCCAATATCAATGACCTAACAGCCATTGAACCTAAACTGTATGGCGATACCATACTTCTGAGTTTAATCAATAAATCCCCAGGCCTACCTATTAATCTAGAGAGATTTGTTCAATCCCGAAAAGCGAAACCATGATCAAAAGGCTAGTATCCTAGACGTAGACTTTTAAATCCAAAAATTTCGGACACTATAATGCCATTCCCTGAATATCTACCCACTAGATTCATGCCCAATCCACTCTTAACATCCCATAAGTATCCATACAAATCAATAGAACCGATTGAACCACCGTAAAATGAGCAACTAAAATTCAACTAATTTCGATCATACCATTCAGTCAGGACATGCCTATATTAACCAAACCGGAAGTACCCAACCCTTAAATAGCCAAAGTACAATTCCAGGAAACTAGGATAATGCTAATCTGATCCTAAATCTTCCTACCGTGAGATTTCTTTTCAACCCAATTGCTTTAAACAATACCATCCCCTTGGACAACCCTACTAAATTATCAGCCATAGCACTTCAGTAGATCGGTTAAAGGAACCAAGTGGTAGCTAAAGAATTAAGGAGGGAAGGGGCAATGGTTAAAAAAAAAAAGAAAAGAAGAGGAAGTACTAATCGGTGCACCATAGAATAATTGAATGATTTCCTACCTTAACATGAATTAATCCCGATCCTAATGCTACCAAACCCCTAGTGACGATAATCGACAACTGTAAGCCGGATTTAAAGTTACAACGTTGAGGTGTGAGGAGTCGACGAGAGATTCAAGCATAGGCGGTGTGTCTACCAAAAGGATGTTAAATAGGTATATCTCAAAATACGTTTCGTACGGAAATCGATAAGAGACCTACCGCAACCTTCCTAGGTCATTTTCGATTTCGAGGACGAAATCATTTTTAAGGAGGGAAGTATGTAACAACCCACGTCGTTAATTAACCCTAATTAGCAAATTAGAACATTAAGTAGGATTAATTACATAAATGATAATATAAAAATACGAGGGAATTTAAACTTTTATACGTAGTTGTATAAATTGAAACCAACGAACGATAAACGAATACGTTATTACCGTAATTCCATCGACGAGGAAGCAGACCAAATTGTAAAGACTAGAGCCAGATAGCATATGATTACACGGCAATTAGAAATTTTCAAGTCAATTAGAATATATATATAACCGTCCGTAGTACAACAGTAATTAATTGCAATCCGTATATGGTAGAATCGATAACATTCATTGAGCAACAATTAGAACTTACATCAGGTCAAATAAAAATGCTACAATTTGTATTACATAACCAGGACAATAGTAATTACAACAAATATACAATTTCATCTCCCAACCAAATAACCACTTCAAAGACTAAGTAATTGTAATACAACCGTGTTTAGTCAGGAAGTGTGTGATGTAATTTACACCCAAGTCCATCTCATACATAAATGTTACATTCGGGAAATAAAGAACAGAAACTACATTATGTTGTATACCTCAATATTAAGAGAAAGCCCTATTACATTCCAATCATCTCATACATTAGAGACTATCGTCGATCGGCCACCACACCATTATTTCATTTGTGAGCGAACTAGTAACTGTAATACCGAAAAAGACCGAACAAAAGAAAATAATTAAAAGAAGAAATCGCCGTCAGAGCCCTAGAGGTTAGTTTCGGGCAGGGTAATCCGTTCACGGAGATACCTGATTGTCCCGGCCCGGTCGGCACCTCTTTCACGGAGATACCTGACTGTTCCAGGGACAATCGGCACCTCTCACAATTGTAGGCTCATCACACGGCATATACAAACCTGAGTTGATTTAGGGATCAAACAATACAAAGCCAAAGCCCATAATCCCATTTTATAAGCCCAAGCCGCAATAGGACTCACACAATATGCCAAGCCGACACAGTCCAGAAAATAGAAATATCTCACGGCCGCACGAAGGCACAGCCAACCAGAGAGAAGTGAGCAGCGAGAAGGCACGGCAGCACATTCATTTCCCCAAATCCCCCAACCATTCCAAAGCCACAGAGAGGCCATCCACCGAGAAGAGTCGGCAGCAAGGAGACAGCCCAGGCGAGCCAATCCGGAGCCAGGCGACGGCGACGGCAAGAGGCAGACCGCAAGCCCCACATCATCAACCATAGGAGGCCATCATCAAGCAACAGTTCCATCACCGAGAAAGCGATAGCCACCAGCAAACCCTCACCTTTCCACCATACATCAACCAGCACCGGTGAAGGTAAGCCACAAAATACTTCTACCCTAGTATCCATGTCACAGTAGTAAACACTGCGTAGTTAGAGCCAAGAAACCACCGTTAGTTGTCACAAGCATTTCTAGTGCAGCAAAGAACCATCACAGAGGGTGTTCACTGGAAGTAGAATAGGAGCACATCTCCATGCCTTCTAGCATAATAGCAAATCTCAGTGAATCAAAGCAAAATAGCCCATAAATCACCATTAGCCAACCTCAGATTTGGGGGGGGATGAGAAGCCAGGCGTCGGATCTGGGCCTAGGCCACAGATCTGGCCGTGGATCCCGTATGGCGTCGAGAGGCAAGGCGGCGGGGGCGGTCGGGCCACCCGTGCGGCGCCACTGGAGGGGCGGCGCTTGGAGGCGGCGAGACCGGGGCGGAGGCGGCGAGACCCGGGCGTCGGAGGCGCTGAGACCCGGGGCGGAGGCGCTGAGACAGGGGGGCGGCGGCGCTAGGACCCGGGCGCGGAGGAGATGAGGCGTGGCGGCGCGGCACCGAGGGAGCAGGCGCGGTGGTGCGGCCGGGTGAGGAGAGAGAGAGAGAGAGAGAGAGAGGCAGCCAAATGAAATGGGGAAGGGGAGGAGATAAGGAGGCGTCGGCGGTGGTGAGGGGAAGAAATGAGGAGGCCGGCGGTAGGAGCAGAAAAAGGGGGACCGGGTAGGAAAAATAGAGAAGGAGAGAAATCTAAAAAGGGAAAATAGGAAAAATTGAAAATGTGAAAGATTAAAACGTGCGAGATTTAGAAATATTCATGAACATGCAGTATGACAACTGTGCAATAGCAAATTTGTTAAAGTTAAGAAAATTGGCTACAGATACCTAGGAATCCTGTATATGATCATTAGCCGTATAAACTCGATAGAAATTCTTTTAGGAATTAAATGAAAACCTAGAAAAACATGCAGGTGTAATTACAATACGCAGATAAATTAGTTAAATCCATCTAGACAGCAGAAAACCATTAATTAATAATTACGATAATTAGAATAAATAAGTTGTCATCTGTAGAATAAAAGTATAACGCGTACCGATTAAATTAGTATGTTACCGTTTAAACTCCTGGCTAGTCATATTAAATTGCCAAACTTGTCTGATAAATATTTATAGCGATGATTCATAAATTAGGTGACATCCATGAATAATTAAATGCTAGTATGCGTATGAATGAGGTTACTATAATATCACTTAGATTGCTCTGTCGTGAAGTTAATTGCAACTAATTATTATTAGTCAATTATAAATTGTAGAAACATCACTAATAAATATTGATAATTACCAGAATAAATTAATAATCACATTCTAAATTAATATCAATTAGAAGATGTCAAATTCTTAGAGGCAGTTAGAATAATATACCCCAAATCACAAGACTACATGAGGTTATAAAGTCATGCGCACCAAATAACTTGCATATAGTAATGGAAGTAGTATAAGTCGTACAATTTGCCGGTAGTTACAGTAAAACTTAGAAATCATGCAAAGACACTTTAGTATAGTTTAATTAATATTTACTTAAGAATTAATACCAGTAGTTTAGATAAGTAATCACAAGCGTGCTAGTTACGAGAAAGGACCGGTACCAAGAAGAAAGAATTTAGTTAAATAACCCTAATACCTAAAATGATTAGAGAGGTGAGTATATACATACGCACATATGAGGAATCAAATTGGTATAATTGTATACGCAAAGATTGATTAGGATTAATAATGGCAGTTATCATCGTATAGGATTAATATGAGCCGTTATACTTATTCACGCCTCTAGTAAATCCCGTATAATCGGAAAAAATTGTTAAGAATAAATAAAATGCTAAGCATACCTAATAAATCAACCATATCTCATGACGTTAGGGCAATAATGTCGAACGACGAATAGTGTATCGAAATTAACCTCGACTACTGCGATTAGATTAAATGGAGTGACATCTTACCTTAGGAGCACAAACACATCGATACCTCATATTTTATTATACTTTCGTAAATTAAATCGTAGCCAACGTATTGTAATTGCAGACGCAAATCCAAGCTACGGGGGTGACTTCACTTGATCCTACTTGAATCCGAGTTTATGGTTGAAATTCAGGCAAGCATTCCTTTGATCAAAGCTTCAGATTATCTTTTGTAAAAACAAGTATTTTGTATTACTCTAATCTCACCCTGCATGAAAGGAATAAAAGATATTTAATTCGAGCAGTGGACAGAAGAGATATGAGAAAAGAAATAGATGGCAACTGATGGAGCAGTTGGCCATCTAGGTTAATTAAGAGGGTGGGCAGAGGTTGCCAGGGCAAGGGATAAAGGGGCAGGAGTGGAACCTCTGCATAGGAATAGAATATAAGGGATTACCAACTTCATCCGTGTGAACAGACCGTACCAAACCGTATCAACCAACATTCCGTTTGAGGACGGACAGACTAGTAGCTCTATCAAAGTATTATATTCTCCACATGGGTAAGTATTAGTTAGGGAGTGGAACCCACAAGACTGGTTCGTTATCAGCAAGGTGGGCTATCCACAGCCTCGCGCAACCCAAGACTGGTTCGTTATCAGCAACGGGTGAGGCGGATCGCAAGAACCCAAGACTGGTTCGTTATCAGCAACGGGTAAGCGATGGGCGATATATTACGCCGTGGAGTGTTGGGAGATGGTCGGGAACCGCCCCAGCCAACAGTTAATGTCGCTTTCGGTGGGTCTGCGTGAGGGTGGTACACCGCTCCAGGCTACCGATTGTGAGTAACTGGGTGGAGATATAATTACTGAGATAGATGCAAACGTACTGTACTCTGATCTGGGCACCGCATCTAAGGAATTGCGGAGATCCATGAGCCACCAGGATCAGGGTGATGATGGGTAAAGTGATACAAGCTTGCGCAATGCTATTAAAAATCATGAATTCATGCCTGTCTCCGGGAAAGGAGAATTACGGAAATTTATGGGGGTTTTTGCTGTTCATGCGTATGTTCAGTAGTTTTCTAAATTAATAAATCGGACTTTTTTTCAAAACCAACAAACTTTATTTTCTATGTCATGGGAAGGAAATTGAGAAAGGAAAAGAGTATAAAAATGAGTAAGAAATTGAGAATAGGAATTGAGATTCCTAAATGTGGAAATTATAATCATGTTGTGCATTTTTGTTAATAACGCTTGTTGAGTACTTCTGTACTCACCCGTGCTATAAATCTCCCCTTGCTTAGGAGCATGTCAGTTCAGAGAATAGCAAGTCAAGTGGAAATTGCTTGGATGGAAGACCGTGGACTCGGATTGCAATAGGTGCAAGGTGGGCCTCCCGTGCGAAGGTTGTGTTGAGAATGAGATATTCAAGGCTTTGAGGCTTTGTAATAAAATGTAGCCCTGCGTGGCGATATTCTTGTAATATCATCTTGTGTCTCTAATTATTGTTCTGCTGCAATACTCTGATAGGCTTATTATTCGTTAGAGCGATGTTTTATCAGCTAAAACGAATAATAATCCGTTGACTGGCGTTATTACCCCATGGTAATAATGCGGGTCGTCACAGAAAAACACAAAATTTAGAAATAGTGAAAGATAAACTGGAAGCCAGAAGTCTAAGCCCAAATGAACAGAGCGTAGATTTGGACGCAAAGGGGATTTCAATTGTTAATTAATTCATAGACCTCTTCTATCTTGTTCTGCCTCCTTGCTCATACGAAATTGGCCGATCGAATCGAAACATGGGATGATAAATGCAGTATATTTCGAGGTTTTCAATCCAAACAAACTTATACATGAAACCGCGGGATTTCTCTTAATTCTATTTTATTTGGAGAAATGCTAGCTTCTACCTGAGGCGGCTGTGATTGGAGGAAGGCTCTGCTTCTGCAAGCGTATACAGCACAGCAGGTGTCAACTGAGACCACCTCTTAAAAATTTTTGCTACGCGTATGCACTATGTTTGTATTTTTAGAGCCAAGCAAACAAATAGAACTGTTTTTTCATTGTTTTTTCGAAACAGCTTATCGAGACAGCCATTTCGAAGCAGTTTATCGGCTTCGATTTGTTCGCACAACCATTCAAACTAAAAACCATCAGCCGCAGCCGGAAAACCCACCCTTTGACTAGAGATCAACAACTTGATTGATTAATAGATTGCTCGTATCAAAGGTTCGAAACAACCGAGCATTTTTTTTTCTAGTACTACAAACTAATATTACATATCGGTAAGGTAGCAACCGGAGGCAGCCAGACACAGCACATTCATCTCTCTATATATGTAGTTAAAATATTAATTAATAGAGGGATATGTAGTATATGCATGATGATTTGGCACAGCTTTAGCTTTGAGATCTATGCTGGATCTGTAGTTTGTTGACTAAATTAAAGTGATTTAAATATTTTTATTTAATATATAATATAAATGAAATGAGTTATGTAAATGCACTTAACATGCCTGCAACTCTAGATCCAGGATTTTTTAGAGCTACAGATGACCAACTCTAGGAAATCTACAGATTTCTTAGAGTTAGAGCAAGTCCAATAATGATCTTAGAGCATCTCCAACAGTGACTTATGAGCTAGCTCTAAGCATATTATTTCATATTTTAATAGAAGAGAGAAAAGCTATCTCTTGATTAAGAGCTAGTCTCATACACACATTCCAAGATTATGTGAGAGTGTCATGTGAGGCTATTTATGTTATGAGCTATATGCTAAAGTTAGTACTATTGGAGAAGTTGTCTTAGAGCTAGTAACTAGCTCATACTGTTGGAGATGCCCTTATAGCCAAGCTAGTCAGCATTTTTGCTGATGTGGAGGAGAGGAGAGAGATGAGAGCTTGGCTCTCATGCAAGCAACAAGTTGGGCACGGGAGCCTATACAGTGATGGGCTCAGATAATAAATGTATGTGAGGAGGAATAGGAAAGAGAATGTGAGATATGGTACCACATAATAATAAAAAAACCTTTTGTAGACAAATAGAAGACAAATTATTGTATAACTTGGCTCTTATAACTTGACTTATAGCCAAACACTTAGCTCTATTATTAGACTTGCTCTTAGAGCTCTGCCAAACAGGCCTTTAGACATTGGAATTAATTTATACACCACTAGCTAGCCAATTCACAGTTGAACGGATCTTTTTGGGATAACGTAGGTAAAAAAAATATAGCGTCGACTCGAAGAATGCGTGTGTACTCACGCCCATGCATACATGCATGGGCACGACCAGACCAAACGTACATATAATAAGTTCGTGAGTTGCTAGTCAGCTAGTCGCTCTCCATTTTCTTGCATGCGATGCTAGTACATATATACTCCTACACTTTCATATATAAATAGGATATTGGGTGCCTTATATGCCTGAAGTCATGAGAACTGTGAAGTATATCGTACGCGTCTCTCCAATCTCACGGCATACATATAATTAATATTGTGTTCAAGGTTTTTTTTTTTTTTTTTGAGGGGGACAGAGAAGAGAGGAGAAATCACATGTACTAGCACCCCAACAACACTCTAGAATTCGAATCTCAAAAAAAAAAACCTACACAATTTGCATACATGAATTGGTTATACTATTTCTTCGAAAAACTAGAGAAAGTTGGTTTTATTTATTTATTTATTTTTGACATGAGAAAAATTGGTTCTACTAGAGTTCCTACTCCATCAATTGACTAGGTGTAGTATCAGTTTCGAACCAGCCCGTTTTTACTGGGCCTGAAGGCTCCATGGGCGCCCAAACTTGGTCCACGTGTACACCGGCAGCACACGTCATTGCTCTAATCTAAAATTTTAAAAATAAAAAATAGATTAACTTATTACGAATAATATAAATAAATAAATAAATAACAGATAAAAAAACAGAAAAGGATATGATTTTCTAAAAAATAAAAAATAAATTAGAAGTCAGAATCATAAGTTGAAATAAGTGGAGCCTAATCCTAATCCAATCTTGAGAACTTTTTCCCCCTTGAACAATTTGCTTCTTCCCCACAGCTTCGCTTCGTCAAAGCCAAGAAGAAGAAAACACCAAGCAAGCCACAGGCCAAAGGGGAAAAGCAAGGAAGGGGAAGGCGGCCGGCCACGAAGCAACCGAGGAGCCAGAGCCAATCCAATCACCAATCCCCAATCCGCGCCACGCATCAGGGTGCATAGGAATAGGATCGTCCAGATTCCCCTTCCGGATCCCTCCCGATCGGTACCATCTTCTTCTCGTGGCTCGGCTTGCCGATTAGGCTTTTTTTTTTCTTGGTATCTTTCTTGGAATTGTTAGCTCCGTGGCTTCTCAGGTTCTTGTTTAGATTGCTGAAGCTTTATCTTTTGTTTAATCATGATTTTCGGCTGCCCAATTACCAGCAATGACGTCATATTCGGATCCATGGATGAGGGAGTACAACGAAGCGTACAGGCTTGCTGATGATATCAGCTCCATGATTGCCGATAGAGGGGCTCTTCCGCAATCGGGCACGGAAATTATGCGCCATACATCGGCCATTCGGAGGAAGATTACGATTCTTGGGACTAGGCTGGATAGCTTGGAGGCATTGCTGTCCAAGATTCCTCCAAAATCAATGTATGTTTGTATTTCATACTACTTCGTTTCTGTTTCTGTTTGTATACTAATATGAGAGATAGGTGGAGTGTTTACAATTGTGCTATATTTGTTCCTATCACCCCCTTTACAATCAACGTTAGTCATACAGTTTAGTATTTGTGAAAGCTGGAAAGAATCGCACGATGGTGTAGAATCCCAGTGAAGTTGTATAAATGTTAGTGAATGCTGTTGCTTCCATGTTCGGCGTATCCTTAGAATCAGAATTCAACTAGGTTTACACCCTTCGACAATTGGCCTGTTGATCTTTCACTGCTTGTGCTTCACCTGTGTGGATCAGAGACTAGATACAGAGAGGAAATAAATTAGAGTTGCACTCGTGGGAAAAAGGGTGCACCTTATCTCTTATACGTAAGTAGTAAGTTGTACATGGGTGATGGGCCGCTTGCTTAGGAGAAAATTGGAGTATTTTACAATGCAGTAACTAGCAATATGGCCTGATGTTTTTTTTAAATCTATACTTGTTATCACAATTTTTCATTGTAAGTGGCTTTTTTTTCACGTTGTGCAGCACTGACAAGGAGTTTCATAAGCGCCAAGACATGCTTTCAAATGTGAAATCTAGAGCAAAACAGATGGCAGCAAGTTTCAACATGTCAAACTTTGCCAACAGGTATGTGCTTCATATTGGTATCTGATATCATTCTGCCGCAATGCTTTATATTTTTTTTAAAAAAAAGACTCATCGATGCTTTGTCTTGTTGAAATTTGTTCAGATGCATACTAATGAAAAATATTGTTTATAATTAATGTGTCAAATATGTGTTTTCCCCAATTTAGGGAGGATTTGCTTGGTCAGAGTAAGAAAGCAGCTGATGACATGAGCAGAGTAGCTGGGTTGGATAACCAAGGGATTGTTGGCCTTCAGAGGCAAATCATGAAAGGTAGTCATGTATGACTTGTTATTATTCAAGCAGTTGTTATTTTTTCAAAAGAAACTGATGAACTTTTTAAATTGTTGAATTCTACTGAAAATGTGTGATTAGCTAATTGTGTCATAAGCACACCTTATATGTTCTATGCGGCGCTGTTTCTTTAAGCGCACCTTATATCTGTGTCAAGAGATGACCATTGCATGGTAGCTAATTCATTGATCTTGTCTACCATAACAATTTGCAGAACAAGATGACGGTCTTGAGAGGCTGGAAGAGACAGTTCTGAGTACAAAACATATTGCATTAGCAGTCAATGAAGAACTTGACCTGCATACAAGATTAATTGTTAGTTCCTTCCTGCAAAGCCATATGTTTTTACAGGGGGTGTCAATCGAATCCAAATTATCCGTTTGTTCCCGCGTCTGAATTCGGTTGGTAGCGAATGTGGGAAGCATAAATGCATTCATATTGTAAAACGAATACGGATCCGAATAGTATCCGAGTTTTTTTGCCTGAATACGAATTGGAATGTGGTATGTGGAATACAGCGCTAAACGAATACGGATATGGATATTATCCGGATTCGAATGTGGTACACGGAATACTTGATGTATCTTTTGCATTTGATCTCTAAATTGGGTATATTATATATGCATTTCGGTCATCTCGACGAGTCAGTCGTCATAGTGGACTCTAATTTGGTATTTTATGTTTTTCATTTTGGCACATCTCCTAATAAAGCTTTTTGCATGCTCTTTTTAGCCTAATTCGATATGTTTGTAACCGATTTATTTGCAATATATCTAGAGACTAGAATTAATTAGGATTAGTAACAAAATGGCATCAATGATTATGTGATAAACTAGAGAAAAATAGGTAGAAATATTACTATAAAACCGATGTCAATTTGCTAAACTTCATTGTGCCATAGGATATTCATATCTGACCAAATTGAGTAGGTATTCGATTCGTATTCATGTTCGTTATAATATTTGATTCGTATTTGTATTCGAGCACATTTGAATTCGTATTCATTTAAAAAATACGAATACAAATATGGAAAGACCACTATTCGATTCATTTCAGTCCAATGGCACCCCTATGTTTTTATGTTCTTAAGACTGGATAATAACTGCTCTATCTTCATGTCTGCAGGATGACTTAGACGATCATGTTGATGTTACAAACTCGCGTCTTCAGGTTATATTTTAAACCCTTCTTTCTGCGCCGCATTCTTAGCCATCGGAAAACGTTTTGTCACTGTTTGGTATTAATTGCCTCAAGCTTGCACGAATGGAATTTTGACGCAAAACTCTTTTCATTCAGCGTGTGCAAAAGAGGCTTGCGATTCTGAACAAGCGCACCAAGGGTGGCTGCTCGTGCATGTCCCTGCTGCTGTCCGTCGTTGCTATAGTGATTCTTGCGGTTATTGTTTGGCTTCTCATCAAGTACCTGTAACCTCTGTCCAACCCAAATCAGTCTGAAATGTGCAGTCTTTCAAGTTTCAAAGATACATGATTGCTCCCATCTCATCTTTCTTTTCGTGAGAAGTGGAACATACGTGCAATAAGTATGTTGCATTGACAAATGCCCAACAATTTGTATACCACATGTGGCCTTGTCGGTATGAAATGAGAAGTTTTAGACTTTGTATGCGTGGGTATGTAAGCTCAATCTCTCAGTTAATTTCTGTAGAACTTAACCCTGCTCAGTTGGACTGAAATATAGTGGTTTATAGCTAAAATTGTATTGTAGCTGATTAAAATTACACTGTAGCTGAAGATGAACTTATTTGGTGTAATTAAATTAAAAAAAAATAAAAATAGAAAAAATATATTAGCTCATCATGGACAACACAAACGAATATAGAAAAAAAAACAGCAAAAAGCTCAAAAAAAAGCTAAAAGTTTAAAAAAAGATAAAATTTATGAATAATAAAATATAAACTAAAAGTCAAAAATTTAAACCGAAATGAGCGAAACTTTAGCACAAACCGAAATGAGCGAAACCTTAGCATTTGCTCTCTTCTCCCTAAGAAAAGGTAACTCACCCTATTCTCGAGGTGTGCTGCTGTTGTACCTCAGTGTGCTCCGTTACAGCCAATAATGTACGATGTTTTGAGATTGCGAGCGCAAATGCCGTTAATCCCGTGTATTCAAGCAACTCATGATAAATAATACAGCGAGAAGGGATTATTACATTCAATGGTGTCGTAAAATCAATCTTAACAGCCAGTATTTGAGCACTAACTTTCAGAATGCGCGAATACCATTCTGATTCTACCTGTTCACCACGAAGAACTGATATGGACAACTTTGAGCTTACATTTATGATTTGTTGAAGGTAAAAACAAATCATCTGATATTCAGCTAGTATCTAAACAGAGACTGCTAAATACCATTCTGATTCTACCAGCCTCGTCACCTCCGTATCGGTGGGTCTCCAAGTGGCAAAGCGCAAGAGTTCCTCCCAAGTTCGAATGATTCATGCACTTTGTTCATCTGAGGCAACAAATGGTGCGCACTTGCCAATTGAAACCGAGCTGAGCAGCGAGCTCCAATAAATTCTTTTCGTGGGATTCAAGTATCGAAAATGTTACCTGACTCTCTTTGCCTGTTCTTTGATATCCTCGTGCAGAACATGAACATCAACAAGAATGTTGACAGCATAAATAGCCTGAAGTAAGTTCTTAGCTCCTGCATTCCGAGGTCAAGTCCTTCAAGTTTCCTCTTTTCACGGCCGCCCTTTCGTGCTACACTTCTCTCAACAATATCGCCTCCCATGGGAACCCAATTATCCAGTGTACCTTGGGATGGTACTTGGCCATCACGCAGGTTTCGCAAGCCTTCCTCGAAAAGTATGAGAAATGCCATGCACCACTTGTTAATAACTCTCTGGAAAGGAAAATTATGGTTATAAGACATATATGGCCACTAAAAATATGTAGATATGTCATATGTGGATGCTAGATTTGCATACATCAAATGTTGTCTTGTCGACAGGGTTGAACATTTTGAAGCAATCATTGGTAGATGCTGTCTCATCTCCATATATCTGAATACCAGCAAAGTGAGCTGAGTCCTATTGTGTCAATACAGGTTCATACTACTTGGAATAGAGACAACAGACTAACTGACCTCAAAGGTGAAAGGCATTGGCACCTTTGCAATGTCATACATATAATCAGTCGTAGTCCCATGTGCAAGGTACCTGGTAAGTCATGGGATGTAAAAGCATGAGTACATTTGCTTTGTTCAAGCCTTTAGCATAATACTTCAGTTGGATTCACAGAACTTGAGTAACTTGTTGGATGTACATACCCTACAGCTCCACCACCTGATCCAACTAGGCAGCTATCTTGGAAATGGCGATGGTTCAGATTCTCCAAAACTGACCTCATCAAATGTGCAGATGCTCCATTTGGTGTAGTATTCTTGTGGTCATATGGCATAAATAAGGCCTGTAGTTGAATAGTAGAATGAAATGTGTAAAAGCAAAAGTGAATTAATGGCATGATCAAGACTTATTTCAGTAGGGTTATGTACCACTATGAGGAATGCCGTATGAGATTGATACTGAAGTTAAAGAGTATAGGCATTTGCTCCCTCCCTCCCCTTCATGAACTAGTATCTAACTCGCTATTATGTGACAAAGTATGGAATAGCAACAGAACACAAGAGTTGAATTACCTCCATTCCAGAATGCACATTCACCCAGATATGTGGTTTAAATGACTTGGATAGTTCTCGCATGATCTGAGCCTCAGGTTCGCTGAAAGGAGCAGTACCAGGGTTCTCCTCATATGGGTCATAGTCCTACAATACAGGAAAATGTATATATAGCTCATAAGATTGATACTGTGCACATAATGTTTGCAAAACTCTGATTAACCAACCCAACAACCAACAAAGAACATGCATGGTAAAATGATAATGAACCATGCTATAGAAAGGTGCACTTACTAAAGTCCACACAAGGTTGGCAAAACTCTACTTACCCAGCCTAACAGCAATCAAGGAATATACACGGTAAAGAACGATAAGCATATACAGAAATTTCTTCACTCCCAAGTCCACATAGATTTAACCTTCTATTCAAAATTAGTGTTCCAGGATGTCAATCAACCTAGCTCTTCCAGGGCATTACACAAGTTCACTTAGTAATTCCACAAACCCATAAAACGTGGAAATTCACATAAAGACTACTATAATTCGAGATTAAATCTAAGAAGTATTTTAATATAATCAACATATAGCTGAATTCAAAAGGAATCAGGTCTTCCCAGTGTGCAACAAGAAATCACTGAGACACGAACCTTTTCCTTCTTCCCCCAATCAACGCTCCAATTTCTGTTAAGATCAACTCCTCTTCCTGCATAAGAAAAAAAGAAGAGATAAAAAAGTTGGCTCAGAAACTGCTTTATGTGATGGATTTGTAAGAAAAAGACCAATCACCATTTCTCCTATCACAAAGCTCCCCTGCTTCAACACGTTTACGACCATTGAAATTTTCCATTGGCACCACCTAATAGATTTAAACCAAAATTGAAAAACACTATACATCCTTAGTTCAAGACATGATTCTTTAGTAATATAGAGCATAAATAATAAAAACAGGAAAGAGGTGGAGGGGGGACAAGGCAGAAGAACAAGAGTAAATGTAAAGAACACCATGAGATCAAATGTTTCTACTTTTCAGGCCAAATCCAATTTATTTAAACTAGAATAATAGCATAAGCAATAACCATGATTATAATTCATACAAAGCATTTGGGAAAAATACCTTTATGGACACCATATTAACTATCATGACTTTTGTTCTGGGTACAACTTAAGAGTGAGTAATAACGCTTAACCACAATGCCGGAATAAAATTTGTTGGTATTTACATATGTGGAAAGTCACTAGTGCACTAATATTTTAACAATGCAAGGAACCCCATGTTCCTTTTCAACGATATTTACATATGTTGGTATTTACATATGTGAAAAATACTAATATTTGTTGGTATTTACATATGTGGAAAGTCACTAGTGCACTAATATTTTAACGATACCCAGAATAAATGAACCTGATGTCCTGATATTTGCTTACCCAGGTTCCTTTTCAAAGAGCAGACCAGCCTAAAACTATACTAATATGGCGAAGTGCATAGCAGAACAACTAGCACAATTGCTTTCCATAAATTTTTATTAACTCTCCTAGTCAAGAACTGAAGATATAAAATAAGTTGCAACAGGATTTACTTTAATCACAAGATTCTCCAGCATTTTCTCAAAGGATGATAGATCAACACCAGCAATCTTACGCTTCTCCGTCAAAATATAGAGCAGACATAATGCAACCTCAGAGGTAATAAGTTCTCTGCCATGCTGCCCAAAGCTCTGGAAGACAATGAACCTTTCTATCAAAACCGCAAGACATCAATAATTTAATTTACAAAACAACATGCTAAAACTTATTGAAAAGACGGAGTTTTGATATTTTTATTTTATTTTATTTTATGTTGTAAGCCCTCTCAACTGAGGTGAGGGAGTAGAGAACAGGTTGTATGAAGGAAACATACTAGATCTTGGGGCATTGGCTGAATCAAGAGGTGAAAACTAACTGAAGGGGGGCAGAATGATGCTTATGATTGAAAAAAAAAGTTGAGAGATTTCCGTTGGAAACTAACCAGAAGGACATGAATCTTAGAGCCATTATCCATGGTTTCCTTCACATGATTAAAAGTAACAACGAACATCTCTGCAGAATACCCTTTGTTACTTGCTCTTATAGTGTCCATCTGCAACAATTCACTCAAAAGTGCATAAAGAAGACCACTAGCCGCTAGGAAGCGAACCAAACTGAGCAATAACAACCGAACAAGAATAGGTAAACCACTCACACTCAACCTATCTGAATGCCGAGCAACCAAAGCCTTGATATCACGCAGAAGGGAATCACTAACAAGAAGAGAAAGAAAAACAGTTACCATGCTATGCATATGAAGAAAAAAAAAGGGTGCAGAATCGGGAAGTCAATACGGCAAACATGACGCTCCTTGAACAAAGCGCCAGCAGATTAGCAAGGCAAGGTTCCAAGGAGAAACTTACAACTAGGGTTATCATTTATCAAACAAAACGAAAAGCTAGATGAACCCTTATCACCAAATTATGCGCTCTGAAAGAGTGAATCCATCGGCAAGCCACTCACATATGTAGCATGTAGTGGTGACAAGGATTTGTACAGTCATAGCTTCCATCAAGTGGCTAAAAAGACAGGGGTTTCAATTGTGGAGCACTACTATAGTGGGGGTATGCCCTCTTGGGGAGAAGCGGCGGAATGTACAATATAAATTCGCGATACACGAATCCCAAATTAACCATGCGCGATAGGGAGTGAAATCACGCGACCATTGCAACTAGCAGTTGACGCATTAGGAAACTAGTTTGATTCAGCAACTATCGCAACCTGGGTTGCAGGAATTGACCTAGCTGTAGGTGGATAGGTCGAAATGGAAAGGAATCACCTAAATCTACGAGCTAAAAGTGCAAGATTTGCGCGGAATGGAGCCGGGAGGAGAGGAGGCGGCAGGGGCTGGGAGGTAGGGCGCACCTGGAGTGGTAGAGGTCGCGCGAGATCGGGGTGAGGGAGGCCGGGATCCTGCCGGCGGCGGAGGCAGAGGCGACGACGGCGAGAGCGATGGTTAGGGCCAGGAGGCGGGGGAGAAGGCGAGGCGGAGGAGGAGCGGAGGAAGCCATCGCCGTCGCCGACGGCACCCTTGTCGGCGATTCGTCGGCGTCGAGCTGCGCGCTGTCTCCCTTCCACTCGTCTTGTCACCAATGGCTGGGAACACTGGTTGCTGGTTAAAATTTGCAAACAAATCAGGATTAAATTGGCAAGTGGAAGTAATAAGTTTGGTAGTGTTACAAGTGGGCCCTGCTATTTTAGATGCGTCCGTGTTTTTTTAAGACAGTAATTGATAACGAATGTGTTAATATAAATATTATATATAGTTTTAGATTTAGAAAGAAGAAAGTGTGTTATTTATTTGATTTTTTAAGAAACCAAAAGCCATGTACCAGTGTACGCGCGCACCACAGTTCAGCCTCACGCCATGACACGTTCGTTTGGAAGCCATGAATTTCACACAGTTTTTGCAAAAGTTTTGTATAATAGAGTTTAAGGCTTCGTTTGGCACAGCTCCACCACCAGCTACTGGAGCTGTTTGGAGCCGTTTTGTGCCAAACGGGGTACAACAAAATAGCTCCACCCAAAGAGTCCCTTAAAACTTGCTGAGACAAAAGTAGCTCCTTATGTGGAGCTGAAAAGAGTAGCTTCACCCAGCTTCACTTGTGAAGTAAAAAAAACAGCTCCACTTGTGAAGTGGAGCTGTGCCAAACGGGACCTAATTTTTGCAGGAATCCGAAAAGGGATTACAACAAGAGCGTGCTTTTGTTGGGTATGGCCGGTGCCATAATGCCATATTACCGGTGCCATTTCTTGATCATTAGGTCGGTCGAATGCACATCGGAATCTGATAGATCACAAAAAAGAACGATGTGACTCAACACACTGTGCTTCGCTTCCTCCCGTGATGCCAAATACAAGATAATCCCATTGATTGCTAGTTTCAGATCTATACCAGAAATAGATAATGAGAAGTAGAGCACCATACTAGTTCATCATAGTTCATCAAAACAATCAAAGGTTTCACCTACATCATTACAGGTGTTCTAATATCGAATTTACATATAATTTATTTAGATTGAAAAAACTCTAAAAGATTTGGTGTATGATCATGCATAGTAAAGACACGGGGATTTTTATATAAGTTTGGGTCTTTTCGTGGGAGAATAATAACCCTGCATGCTGTGTGGCTATTGCTAAGAAAAATTGGTTACAACTAAGAGTAATGCAATATGCCTAGTGCTATCTTCTGATTTAATCTATTCCTCATCTCCACTCTTCTCTATCGTCAACCTTTATATAGTCGATGAGTGGTAGCCGTTGTCCCGTGCCAAAAGACGTCTCAACGCTTTGGGCAATAACTGTCTGACAGAAGTTACTATTAGAGAGACGTAATGGCCCATTCACCGTGCGACGGTTGTTGTCAGAGAGAGATCGTATGCGATTATTAGGAATAAGTGCACGTTCCAATTGCCTTGTTAGACGACCCCACGATGAAGTAGGTCGCTGTAAACAAGCTAGTTGGGAATATACCGGTTGCAGAAAGATCCACGACAACAAGATGGTCATAGGAAATCTTACGACTACATGGTTGTAAAAAGACTTATGACCAAGGGATAGTTATAGTAAGACTTACGACTATATGGTCGTAGGAAGATTTACGACCAAGGATAAGGCGCGACGTCGAGCGCTATATTTCACAATGCATTACATGCCAAAAAGTTAAGTCACAACTGAATCTACATGGCTTATATATGCCTCTTCCTATTACTAGTGTTACTTCGGAGGATATTTCTATGGATTTTATTTTAGGATTGCCTAGGACAAAGATGGGGAGAAAAAGTATTTTTGTTGTAGTGGATAGGTTTTCTAACATGGCATATTTTATTCCTTGTCACAAGAGCGATGATGTGCACATGTTGCTGATTTATTTTTAGGGAGATTGTTCAACTACATGGTGTGCCAAAGACAAATGTTTCAAATCGCGACGCGAAGTTTTTGAGTCACTTTTGGATGACACTTTTGGGCAAACTTGGGACGAAACTGTTGTTTTCAACTACTTGTCATCCCCAAACCGATGGACAAACTGAGGTCATCAACCGTATCTTGTCAACAATGTTGAGGGCCATTTTGAAGAATTCGAAGATATGGAAAGAATGTCTACCTCACGTGGAGTTTTCCTATAATCGTTCGCTGCATTCAACCACAAAGATGAGCCCTTTTCAAGTAGTATATGGCTATAATTCTCACGTTCGAATTGATTTGTTACCTCTACCATATTCGGAGAGGGTAACTTTAGATGCTGAGAAACGTGTTGAATTTGTTTTTAAGTTGCATGAAACCATTGAAGAAAATATAGAGCACATGAATGAGAAATATAGGGTTGCTGGTAGTAAAGGTAGAAAGAAAATAATTTTTGAACCTGTTGATCTTGTTTGGTTGTATTTGAGAAAAGATAGATTTCCAGAATTGAGAAAGTCTAAGTTGATGTCTAGAGCTGATGATCCTTTTAAGATTATTGAAATGATTAATGATAATGCATACAAACTTGAGTTACCTGCAGAGTTTGGAGTTAGTCCCACATTTAACATTGAGATTTGAAACCATACTTAAGAGAAAAAGATGAGCTTAACTCGAGGACGACTCCAATTCAAGAGGAGGAGGAGGATGAGGACATCACTTCCTTGGATACACACAATACTCATGCACAAGATGATAGGCAAGGAACTATAACAAGGGCACGCGCACGCAAGTTGAATTATCAGGTGAGCTCGTTCCTAGAGATGTATAATTCAGCTTTTGAGAATGGGTTACTGCCTGATGCTTGTAATATGATTGTCCTTAGGAATATGGGTAAGGACCAATGAGAGGCACATAGAGTAACGGATGTACTTGAGGTGAACATTAGAGGTCACCAAGTCACTTTGAGGCTAGGACGACCAAGAATGAAAACTGGGCATGTTGTAGAATCCAGTTCGACCTCCAGCGATAGCGCTGACTTCAAACGAGCATAGAAGATGCATACGGAGCCCAATACAGTGATCTTAGACTTGTTGGAAAGCTTTTGATGTCCTATTTACAATGATTTCAGTCTCATCTCAAAACTCAACGTACGCATGGTGTAATCTATAAAACAAATCTAAATCAGCTCTAAACCTGGGCTCTAGGCTTTGTATCAATTTGAGACTAACTAGAGAGTTATAGTGGGATATTTCCCCACTCTCACAGACATGCCCCCCACATCCCTAGTATCATAAAAATTGCCAGGGATGCTGCTTTTATGGTTCAATCTTGTTTAGATTGATTTTCATTCAGAAAATATCAGTTGTGTACTTGTGTCGACTAGACCAATTACGACGACTTTAGGCCTCTCCATTGTTTAATAAAACTTCATATTTTATTCATAAATTTAGATTGCACTTATTTCTTTTTTACTTGATTCTCAATTGCTTGCAGGAAAGATCATTCGTGTTCATCCCGGTTGGTAACGACAAGGGTGTGGTGTAGCGATTGCAGGACGGACTTGGTCATTTCGGTCAAGTAGCCTCGTCGTCAACGTCATATCAAACAATCATAGTTATCATTCTCATCGAAAGATCGGGCCAAATCCCCTCATCACCAACCCTTCTACTATGAGGATGGTTCTCTCGTCTTCCCCGTTTACTACTTGCATTCATCTTTGTTTTAGCCTCTACTTCTACTTTGCACTCTCTGTGTGTGCACTTGGTCTTGGGAATGCCTATGGGGGTCACCGTTACGGGATTGTGTGGGGAGACATGTGCTGGGGGCATGCTCTCCCTCCCAAGGGCACATAGCGACTCCTACGGGCTCGTCTCCGCTAGTGCACTACGGTTGTGCTAAGAGGTAAGGTGAAGGGAATGGTCTACTAGAATGTCGGGTTGTGGATGGCAAGATTCATGGATGATGACGACAACAACTGTTTGTGGATCGATTGGCCCCTTCTCTTGCTGTCATGGTCGCCGCGTCCTTGCTCCTCTCCTCCGTCTTCCCCTACTCCCCTAGCTCCTCTCCTCTAGGCTTCCTTTTCTCACTACTTCTCTCTGTGGTGGCTCTGGTATTTGGGGCTTTGGGCTATGGTGGTGGTGCAGCCTTGTGCTCTCTTGGCTTTGCTCTTGCCCTGGGTGTGAGGGAAGGAAAGGGAAAATGCTGGGAGTGTGGCCTCTGTGGGCAGATGTGGCTGTGTGTTGAGTCATATGGCCATGTCTTTATGCATGTGCGGTTACATGTTTGATCTCAATTGGGAAATGAAATAGGGCTGTGGTGAGGTTTACTTGTACTGTTGTAGCTTATAATGGCATGGTTGGACAACCACTGGCTTGTGTATTACCAAAACTGCCCTTCCCTCTTTTCCCTATATGACTCTCAAGTCACTGTGGGCTTTTAGGACCATTTTGGTCCACGAGCAGGCTTGCACCATTTAATGACTCTTCTACTGTGGCAGGTAAGGTAAAATGGTAGAAAGGTAAGGATGGAATTCTTCCACCGGATGATGAAAAACCCAAAATACGAGATGGTGCCGACCGCCCCTGGACGGTCTGGGAACCTCAATGAGTGCAAAAACTTTGACATTTCTAAAGCCGATGGGTCTGACGACAGAACTCTTCTTATTTTCCTTTATTCTCCCTTGGATTGTTTTCATTTCTTGCTTTTCCTAACTACTGGTACGACACGGTGCCCCGCCAGTCATCATGATGACCTGCCTCCCCGCTAGAAGCAGACTCTACTCCTCTATCATAGCGTTCATGATTATGCCTAGCACCGTCGGCGCACTGCCCATGTGGGTCACCCTATGGGCGCGTGATGCTGTCAAAGATGGTCACGACGCTCACCTTGTGGACGCAGACATTGGTGTTGCCCTACATCACCATGCCCCACATGAGGCACCAGCCGTTCCAATAGAACATGGGCACCATCCACAGGTACATCAGGCGTGGCCGCCATGTCGTTGAGGAGCATGAAGGCAAGGCTATTGAGGTAAGCCCCACGATGGCTATAGATGACGCCCTTGGGCCTCAATGTTGTCGCCGACGTGTAGTTGAGCGCGATCGGCTCGTTCTTATCGGTTGGCTACCGAATCGCAAAGTCCGATGATCCATTGCTCACAAGGGCCTCGTACTTGTCGTCGGCTTGAGCGATTGGATGATTGGCGTTGTCAGATGATGATTCGTCGAGGAGCTCCTTGATAATACTACAATAGGAGGCTTGGCTCTGGCTTCGGATACGAGCCTGATGGCTTGTTGGGCAACGTCGAGCAACGCGCAGTCCATGAAGATGACCCTGGCCTCCGAGCGCTGCAGCAGGACGTAGGCCATGGTGGCGTCGAGGCGTGAGTTAAGCGTGCAGATGACGGCGCTGGCCATCGGGGTGCCGAAGTGCAGTTCGCACACCACAGGAATGTTGTGCGCCAACACAGCAACCTGCGCCAACGGCAAGAGAATAGAAGAATAATTGTAACATCTTACTATTATGTTGCTAGCTAGTAGTGCAGCACATTGATACCTCACTGGACCAGTCAGTCACTCACTGAAGTGTTACTATAACTACTTGCTGGTACAAACATGCCTAGATAGGGAACATTTTGCAGCCAACTTTAGAACAGATTGGTTTTGGCAAGAAGTAATATTGCTACCATATTGGAAGCGTAGTTTGTCTCTGCATAGTAGTAACTAGTGTAGAAATTCCTTAAAAGATTGATTCTTGGAGTTTAAATGGTGGTAGAATTTACTGCTACAGTGGCAAAAGAGTAGTAACAAAAGTTGTTTTGGCGGCGGTTCTTAATTATCTTACCACATCGTGGCGCTGGACGCCGAGGGCGGCGAGGGTGAGGCGGAGGCAGCATGCCCGGGTCCGTCGCCAGGTGCGCGCGGCGGCGACGGTGACGACGATGGCGGGGTGGTCCTCGAATCGAATGGTCGTATCTGGATTTTAGGGTTTCCACGGGTTCTGATCAGATCTGGTGCGATGCGGTAGGCGGTGTACACGGAGGCGGTAGCGATGGTGGAGGAGTACCAGCACGCGATCGCAGCAGGTGGCGCCGGCGCAGGCAAGAAGCTCAATTGCTCCCCGCAGGTTCCACTTCTCACATGCTCTGTAAAGTTCTCTTCTTTCGGTGATTTGTGAAGGTAGATCTAGAAATAATCTGACAAAAAAGGAACCTAGTGTTTGAGGGTGTGTTTGGTTGCCTGAATCTCCTTCGTCCTGGCTGGGTGGATCCGTATAATCTGAGAAAGAGTCTGTTTGGTTGCCTGTATGAGTGGATGCAGCCTGCATACGCCCTCATCCTTGCTTTAGGGCTTACTCTTGGTTGGCCTGCTCTCGGTTGAGGAAGAAAAAGAGAAGGGATGAGAAATGGGAAGGCTTGTGAGGCTTGGTTTTGCTTTCTCTGAATGAGTTCTTGGCTGAGGGAGGGAAAAAATGAAATAAGGCTTTATGTGGCTGGCTTGTGTAGAATTTGGCTTAAGAGGGGCATGGTCGGCTAGCCTTTCCTCTAGTCTTGTGCAATGACCAGATTGCCCTTCACTCATCATCTCACTCCCTGTTAAGTATGAGGGCTTTAAGGACCTTTTGGTCCATGGGTGGGTTCTGTACTGTTGGCTTTTCTACTGCGGCAGGTAAGTCGGTAAAAGTGGGCGTTGGCTAAATTTTTGCCAAATGATGAAGCCCATAATAGCGAGAGGTGCCGACAGGTCCCCGGATGGTCTAGAAACCTTTGACAACGCTATCGTTATTCGGCATTCTAAAGCCGATGGGTATGATGGCAAAAATTCTACTTTATTTTCTTTATTCTCCCTTGGATTGTTTCATTTCTCACTTTTCTTCCCTTTGCAATTTTAGTGGTATTACAATGTAAATATAAAACCCGTTTATGTGTGGGTTACCGAGTTTCCCCATTTATAAGTGGTGTGATCCACTAAGAAGTGACTGGTTATTAGGATTAGGTGTGAGATGGAAACGTTCACTATATAAGCCCTTGTGTGTTTAGAGAGATAAGCACTCTAGAGGAGAGATTAGGGTTTTCTTTGTGTGGAGTCTTTTGTGTGTGTGTGTGATTTAGGTTTAGAGCTCTGCCATATTAAGAGTGGTTTTAAAATATTTATCTCCAAGTGAAATGAATATCTGCAGTCTATCCAAATGAGTTGTGCCATGGATTGTTCCTTGTGCTTTTGATTTGCTCGGCTTTCTTGTTTGGATTTCTCCTTATGATCTCTTTTGGTGCCAAGAACGTGTAAGAGATGGAGATGTCTCTTGTAGATCAGATTCTATCCATTTAGGCCCATTCTAGAGAAAGTTCTTGAGTTTGTCCGGTTTTTCTCTGGAGAGAGAGTGAGAGGTGATTTTGGGTTTTACTTTTGTGGGTGATTTGGCTTGAGTTCGTACTGTGATCTAACTTGTTATGACATGTGATAGTCCATCCAAGATTATCTAGGATTCGCGAGCAAGAGTAGATTAAGGTTTATTCCTTTTACCTGGTTTTAGTGTAACTTTCCTTATTTTAGATAAAGGTCAGAACTTTGACATTGCTCTTCACGATATATGACTGTAATAGTTTCCTGACATCCTAAAAAGGGATTTTGTCAAGTTTTACTGTATTTAGATCAGTGGTTTGAGAGTTGATGCTTTTTCTCATATTGTGTGTGGTATTATTCAGCAGTTTCCCTCAGTGAGCAGTCAGACCGCAAGGAACCGGACCGGTGTGCGGTCAGACCAGTGCCCAAGCGGTCCAACCGCCGAGCGGTCAAACTGGGCCTGACGGTTTGACCACATCTAAGCCGACTGTTAGATCGATATGGCTGTGAACTCCATTGTGAGTTTGTGTTCTTTAGGGTTTGACTTTAATGAGCTTGTTATTTTTTGTTTCTGATGAGAAGAGTTGTTGATACTTGGAAGAAAATTTTGGAAGAGTTATTCATTCTCTAACTTGCCATATTCGATCCTACACCGATGAACGCTGCGACGGTACCGATGAACGCTGCGATGGCCATATAGGCCTATAGGGGGTGGTGATGGTAAAGTACTCCACGCAGTCGGTTTTCCAGATCCACCCAGGGTAGTTTTTCCTGCAGTTAGGATAGCATTGCCTGTAGCACCGACAGAAATCTGAGAGGCCTGCCACCTGCTGGCTTGACAGCAAGACGAGCGTGCAGTAGAGAGCAGCAATCGCCACTCTCTTCCCCTCCATTCTTCTCACTGCTGCATAGCCAAAGATCAAACAGGCTGAATTCATTTGTCCTGAACAAGTGTCATGAAAAGGAATGTAGATGAAATCAAATGCACGGACAGTCAGCCTCAGAGCTACGAGATGCTTACCAGCGATGGCTTCTTTAGAAACAAGGAAGAACTGATGAGACTTTTGGTGGTTCTACTGCTCAGTCTACGGGGTAGCATTTAGATCATGCGGCGCCATATGTATAGCATCAGAACGAAGGGTCGGAGTCCTCTGCGCTGCATTCTTGCATAAGCCTTTCCAAAGATTAGAATGAAAACTAAATTTCTCTGTTCACTTCCGTCAGAAGAACCACTTCGTCGTTCAAATTGTACGTGTTAAAATTGTATTATTCTGTTCAGTTTCTGCATTAACAAAGAGGAGTGACAAGCTTGGGACTCTCGGCCTTAGGGGCTCGTCTATCAAAGAAAGATGAATTGTGTGTTAGCAATTGCACGGCAGCATACATTGAGAGGTTGGGAATATATATATATATATATATATATATATATATATATATATATATATATATATATATATATATATATATATATATATATATATATATATATATATATATATATATACAAAATAACAGGTGCACCATGGTGCCCAAGCTCCATAATTAAAACTTTCCATCCATGATTGATTCCTTTCCAAATTGATACCTTTTCGAATTAATGAATCTTAATAGGTTACCTAATATATTACACCTGCACGCATATATATATCGCCTGGAGTTCAAAACAGACCCGTAATGGCAGAAACCCGTCGTAAACACAGACGTGCAAAAAACATACCTGTGCAGTACCGGCTGCAGTAATTAGTGCCGTAAATCTCATCGCGTGATGGTAGGAGTTGTTGCATTGTGTTGCATGGAAACCATTCCATGTCTGACATTTGAAATACTCAATCGGTTTACGCATACTCCCCATCATGAGAACTTAATGGAATGAAACTGGCAATGTTATTTGTATGTGGCCTGAATCTGAATAGCATCAAACTGAGTCGAAATAAGTATGTACGAAACAAATGGCCTAAATCTAAATGGCTTGAAACTGAATGGAGGTAAGTATACACGAAACAAAATATTTTGAAACCAAATGGTAGTATGCACGTATGAAAACAAAGGGAGAAATGGTTTCATCTGAGTACTACTGATATCAGATAGATTTGTAAAAAATGATGTGAACACAATCCGGATACCACTACATGGTATGAGTAGTTGTGTTTTATACAATGGTCACCAGGTGATGTAATGTATGCCATTTGAAATACTCAATCGCATTATACATACTACCCATCGTGAGAACTGTTTAAAATGAAACTGCCTATGGTTTTTGTAACTTGCCTGAGACGGAATGGCTTCAAACTGAGTGTAAGTATGTACGTACGAAACCAAATGGCTGGAAACCAAATGGTTTGAAACTGAATGGAAGTATGTGCATACGAAACCAAATGGTCTGATGCTAAACACACTGAAATTGAATGGTAGTATGTGCATCTGAAGGGAATACAGAGAACTGAATCAGTGCGCATTCTCGCGTTCTGCACCACAAATGTTTCTTCTGTGAGTTTGCTAGTAGTGTCACTATGCAGTAGTGTCCCTATTAAAAACATTGCTCCTCTTGTTTTTGTATGTAGATTTTGCCGGATAGTCCCTATTAAAGCATTCTATATTTTTTTGGAAATTTCATACTCTGTAACCTCTGAAAGCATTCTGCATACACCCTCTGAAACTGAATGGAAGTATGTGCATACGAAACCAAATGGTCTGAAACTAAATAAACTGACATTGAATGGTAGTATGTATAGACGGAAAACAACGGGATTAATGTTTTAATCTGTATACTGTTGCATTTTGTCAGAGAGATTGATAAAAAAAAAAGATGCGAACACAATTGGCAAACACACAGATGAAATGCTCTGAAACCAAATGGCAATATGTACATCAGACAAACAAAAGGAGAAATGTTGTAATCGACATACTACTGCATGTTGGCACTGAGATTGAGTAAAAAACAAATGCCCTGAAACCAAATTGCAGTATGTACTGATATTGATTAAAAAGGAGTATGAGAGTATGTGGCCTGAAACCAAATGCCCTGAAATCATATTGAAGTATGTACATCAGACAAACATGAGGAGTAATATTGTGATCGACATACTCTACATGTTGGCACTGAGTTTGATTAAAAAACCATGAGAAAACAATTGTGATAGAGGAATACTGTCGTAATCGACATACTACTGCATGTTGGCACTGAGATTGAGTAAAAAACAAATGCCCTGAAACCAAATTGCAGTATGTACTGATATTGATTAAAAAGGAGTATGAGAGTATGTGGCCTGAAACCAAATGCCCAGAAATCATATGGAAGTATGTACTCCAGACAAACATGAGGAGTAATATTGTGATCGACATACTGCTACCTGTTGGCACTGAGTTTGATTAAAAAGCCATGAGAAATCAATTGTGAAACACAGAGAGGAATACTCAACCCAAAAACCCGGATACTTCTCGATTGGGACCGAAATTCTCGGAAAATATTTGTTACTTTCCTGCCAATTGGACGGTTGCCAAAACTGCCGGATATTTCCTTTGTGCTAAAGTGATTCAAAAGTAGAATGGTTCGGGTCTTCCTCTAACCCATGAATTCCAGATCTGCTAAACAATAACTGCAGCACGAATCTCCATCATTAGCAACGGTGGATGACCCAGGTGTAATTACCACCGGGTGTAATTAGTATTTTTCCTATATATATATATATATATATATATATATATATATATATATATATATATATATATATATATATATATATATATATTCAGAGAATATTGCCAATTTGTCATGCATGCCATTCAGACCAATACGAGTAGTTCTGAAAGCTGATATGAATGATACCAATGCTTAAGGGGAGGGAATGCAGTTGCAACCTGGGCATGAGAATATTAGCCATAACCATGCATGGAATCTTCCCAATGAAATCTGACTGCTAATCTAGGAAAAGCTAGCTCGTGCAACAATGACAACATATTATCACAGGCATGCAGCTTGTTGGAAACGTAGTAGAGATGTTGATGCTACATGCATGAATCATCAGTTGAGCAGAACCACCAAAACTAACTCTCGTTTTTGTTGTTTGTGCTGAACAGTCCATATATAAGTACGGGCTAGGGAGGGTAAGGTTCCTGTCGGTTGCAATTTGCTGATCTGATTAATTTCAAGTGTGTAATTGTGTTAGTTAACCTTGCTTGATCAGAAACGGAAGAGCGAACAGCTTCAATTGGTTCGATCATTGTATATCACTAATGGCAGATCTCACTCAATCTATACTCTGTTAATCATAACTGAACAAAATTGTGTAAGCCCTCTTAGAATAGTCATTTTGAAGCTTTCTTCCTTGTACAATGAGATTTTTTATTACAATTGTGACAGGGATCAAAACACTTAATTAAATTGAGCTTTTTTCTTTTGGTTCTAGCTGTCTGGATTCTGGAGCATCATCTCTCGCGGTACAGCATACAAAAGACTGCAGCACTGCATAGGATCAGGTAAAGTTGACTTGATGATCTTTAAATCAATCTGATATGTTGAGTTAAATAGTGCTTATTGTTCTTCGGGGAATTTGCTCCCATGCCACACAGTTTAATGGCGTTTGTTAAAATGCCCCATGATGTCTCACTGACATGTGGGTCCTGGACCCGCATGTCAGTGAGACATCATGGGGCATTTTAACAAACGCCATTAAACTGTGTGGCATGGGAGCAATTTTTCCTTGTTCTTAAGATGGATCCTTTATTTTTAGAGGGATGGATCCAGTATTCCACTATGTCGTGTGATTTTCTTTGCAGTAAATAACTACCTAAATTCTCAGGTATATAGCCAACGGACTTGTTAAAATGTTAAGGCCCTATTTTTTTTCTCTAAAACGTAGAAGGTTTCATTCATTAAGAAGATTAGAGTTATAAGCATGGTGTGAAAGCCCGGGGGGGGGGGGGGGGGGGGGGGGGGTGCGGCGGGACAGGGAGGAGCTAAACCGAGCTGGTTGAGAAAGCCACCTCGTAAGCTCTTTGCGCTCGAGAAATTCCTCAATGTTCAGACTACATTGCTCATGCCGTAGGCTATTCTCTCCTTCCAAATCATCCAGACGACTAGAACGATTAGGGCATCTACTCTTCTTCACTTGATCTTGGGTGCCAAATCCCTGATGACTGACCAATGGTTTTGCAGGGTTTGTTCGGTGTATGTGTACGAGGTGCAGAGTGAAAGCCGCCAAGTGAAGATCCGGTGCCAAATCTATCTAGCCACCGAGCAAAGTATAAGAAGATGATCGATTGTTTCGGCTTCTTGATCGCATAAAAGGCAAGCTGAAGGTGCAGGTATGTTATACTTTGTCAGCCCTGTTAGTCTTGCATACCAGCTCGTGTAGTCATGTGGGAAAAACCTTGAATGTGGTGGATAAATGGTCTCAGATCTTCCAATTTTTTTTCTGATAATAGTTCACAAAGAGTGGGGATCACAAGAGGCAAGATTAGCAGCTGTTTCGTGTTGCACATTCTAGGTGTCACTTCGCACCAAAAGGAAATACAGTAATTTTATGAACTTGTTAAACATTTGCACGGGCTAATTCTTTTATTTTAGTAATCATCCCGCATCACTGTTTAACACCCTAATCCCGTGTTCAACCAGCTCTTCAAAGGTACTTGGCGTATTGGCCCCAGTTCTTGGTGCAGTCATCTACACAAGCCGCGGCACCAGTTGCCTCTGCAATTGCAATGCAGATTGCACCACCATCAGATCAGAGAAAGAGCAAAACACCAATTCTATCGATGCTCATGAGACCCATAAAAAAATGAATGGAGCAATGCAAGTTTGTCCTCTCACCGGTCGCCGCCGTGCCGCAGATGGAGGTCAGGCAGATCTTGCTGCAGTCGGCCGCCGACGTGGGGGCGTCCACCTTGGCCTTGTTGGGGCTGCAGTCATCGAGGCACGTGAGCACGCAGAGCCCCACAGGCAGGTGTTTCCTGCAGTCAGGGTAGCATTGCTTGTAGCAAGCGCAGAATTTTGACATGGCAGCCACCTGTTGCAGCTGGCCTGACAGCAACATGAGCATGCACAAGGCAACAATGGCTGCTGCTCTCTTTCCCTCCATTCGTCTTACTGCTGTACAATCAGACAGATTCACACAGATTAGAGTAATTTCACCTTTGCGCAGTGATGTTTGATGAAGGAACGTATATAAATGAAATCAAACGGACAGAGAGTAATAAGATGTTTACCTATGTGTTTTTGAGGAGAAGAGAGATTTGGGAGACTAAATTTTTTTGGTGATGGCTCGGTGTAGTAGCCTTCTGATCATGTGTCCCTTATATGTAGCATCGCAGGGAAGGAGTAGTCACTGCATTCTGGTTTGCGAATCGGTGGTTTATGGTAACAAGTGATTTATCCTTGCAAAAGCCTTCCAAGATTATTCAGATTTGGTTAACCTCCGCAAAATGAAAAGATATTGTCCCGTATATATCCCGTTGATTGAAACATAGAGTTGGCCTGTTCTCATATTTTTGGGAAGAAATATTTCATGCATTGGAAGTCTTTATTTTCTTCCTAATGTTATGACATTTCTGGTTAATTTGCATATCTGTGTGCTTGAATTCCTTCCTTTATTTTTTACAGGTTGGATAATGTCAAAGATCTGCATGCCGTTCATTTGGAGTTGAAATGCATATACGTTGTTATATCTAGTGCGAAAGTGTATCGTCGTTGTACCTGCTCGAGACCGGCACCGGCCAATACACGGGAAGCCGCGGCGGCCAGAAGTAGCATTGTGGGTTTCGTCAAGGACGACATGCCGTACCTGGCTGGAGGAGAATTAATAGAGATGATGAGTAGTAATGTAGCCATTGCTGGCCACTGTATCGTCTTGTTTATATAGATAGACATATTCTTTTGGACTACAATTTATAATTTTTAGATACAATTTATTAGTCTTATAAATAGTGATTATTAAGAGAAATAAAAAACCATCGAAAAGCAAAAAAATAGGGCTATTTCCCGTGTAAGAGTCTGTCAATATCAAAGGAAATGAAAGGAAACGGGACACTCTTTTTATTAAAAAGAAAGAAAGAAAGGAAACGGACCGCAAACAGCAAAAGTAGGGCATGTCTATTATTCATCGAGTTTCAGTCACATTTTTTAGCTCTTGATGAAGATTAGCCCTTCCTATCACTTCCCTCAATATAAACCCACACCCCTAACCTTTAGGAAAATATTTAAACGAACAATCATTCTAACCTTGACAAAGAAGAAAAATTTAAGTTCGATGAATTCCTACAAAATACAAAACAAAATATTTCTAATCTAGATAAAAAATAAAGTAGTAAATCCTTACAAATAAAAAAACAAAAAATACAATAAAAATCTGCTAAACTTGCATATTACCTACCATTGCAATTTTAGACTTAGAATCACATAATTAATTTTATATGACTAAAAGATAAAAAAATGTCAATTAGTAACTGAAAATTAGCAAAAACGCCAAGGAAAATATGTGCTGAGATTATGAGCATTGTCATTTTAGCCCTACAAATAGGAAAACAAAATATTTCTAACCTAGATAAAAATCTATTCTAAAAGGAATTTGAAAATGGTTTCAAAAAGAAAAAAAACCCCTCGAGTTGGCTATTTTAAACAATTTTGATATTCAAAAGTTTTTGAAAAAGCCAACCAATCAAATGATATTTGATTTTGAAACACACCCAAAAACTACCTTTGACCTATATTGGTCATATTCTAGCACTTAGTGAGTTTTGCATCTTGAGCCGAAATATTGATATATATTAGTTCATAAGGATATGTATGACTCACACATGCACAATGAAGCTAAATACCCCCACATGCTCAAATTTGGCAATCTTGAAGGAATTTCTTGTAATACCTGGCCCAGCCCGGTCCAACCCGGCCTAACCCGCAACCCTATAAAAGAGATATTTGGAGAGGGGAAGAAGCAAAAATCCATTTTGCTCTCTCCCCGAACTCACCTGTGCTGCTGCTGCTCCCCATCGCGCCGCTCGCTAGCCTCGGCCGCTAGCCCGCCGGCGCAGCCGCTCGTCAGCCCCGCCGTCGTCGCCGCCGCCGCTCGTCGCCGGCGTCGCCGTCGCCGCTCGTCGCCGGCGTCGCCGTCGCCGCCATCGCCGTCTCCGTTTCCTTGCTGCTGCTGCCGCCAACGCCGCCATTTCCCCTCGTGCCGCCGCACGCGCCACGCCTTGCCGTTGCTGCCTCGCCGCCGTCCCGTTCGCCCAACGCGCCACCGCCCCTGCCCTTCCTCTCGTGTTGCCGCCCGCGCCTCGCCTCCCTCCGCCCGTAGCGCTGCCGCTCCCCTGCTCCGCCCGGCTGCTCGCCGCGCACGGGGGCAAGGGGAGGGCCAGGAGCTGGCCGTGAGGGGGAGGCAAGGGACCGGCCGGTGAGGGAGGAGGAGGAAGCCGTGGGGGGGGGCGCCAGCCGTGAGGGGAGCGGACGGGCGTGAGAAAAAAAAGAGAGGAGGGAGGCGTTGGCGTCGAGAGAGGAGAGGAAGAAGAGGCGCCGGTGTGAAAAAGAAAGGAGGAGCCGGCCGTGAGGGGAATAGGAGGGCTGCCGACGGGTGAAGAAAGGGAGTGAGCACCGGCTGTGAGTGAAAAGAAAAGAAAAGAGTGCTGCTGACAGAGAGGAAAAGAGAAGAGGAAAGGAAGAAAGAGAAGAGAAGAGGAAAAAAAAGGGGAAAGCCGACCCGTCGCCAGATCTGCTTGATCCAGCCGAGAAAAAGAAGGCTGTCCCGATCCGATCGTTCGGGGCCAGGGTAACGCCTCGAAAACCGTTCTCCCTTGTTTATTTTACCGAGTCGGGCATAAATAGTATACCGATAATTAGAGTCGATGCATGTGACTATTTAATTATCGTTATTAATATAACTGCCTGAACGACGAAATCGGTATTGCCACAATTGATCTGGTCGATCTGTGGCAGAAGAGGGAGAAGGGGAGTATAAATTGAGATTAGACAGTGTAACTGATTAAAGTGAGGTTAAACGTGTAGAAGTTGATCGGCGAGTATAAATGATGAAATCGCTAAAATATTCGAATTGGTTAAGCACCAGGACAACGGGAAGTTGCCCGGTGGTACAGGATTTGATTATGTCGGGTTGGACGTTAGAGCGATGCCATTTGCTCGTAATTGAATGTATTGCATGAGTGATGAATTGAGATGATTACTGCTTGTTCAGGTGGCGGTTCGAGTCTGGTGCCGTCTACGCACCGTCCGCCAGGTTAACAGGCAAGTGCATGGTAGACAGTAAATTGTGATGAATGCTATTCGTGTTCCCATGCCATGGTTTACAGTATTTATGAGATGACGCATGTGATTATGTGCTAATCATACTTTGATGATTAATGTTTATGATTAGACATTCACATTTGAGGCATATTGCATCGTGCAAAATGCATAAGAGCCAGGTCGGTGAGAAAGTCATGACTAGTCCGGAGAGCTCTTGAATAAGAGCTAGGTCGGTGAGAAAGTCATATGACTAGTCCGGAGTGCTCTGGAATAAGACCTACAGAGGTAGGCAAATGAGTGGTCCATCGACGGGTGGACGCTCCGCTATACCGGTATACGCTACAGTTACAGAGCATACAGATGCATACAGATGCATTGCATGATATTGCATTGCATTACAGTGACAGAAAGTGATACAGTTTACAGTTACAGACAGTTGTGCATTACAGTTTACAGTTACAGTTGTGATTTACAGTTTACAGTTACAGTTGTGCATTACAGTTTACAGTTACAGTTGTGATTTACAGTTTACAGTTACAGTTGTGATTTACAGTTTATAGTTACAGACAGTTTACAATTACAGAATTAATTTACAGTTACAGAATTGATTTACAGTTTACAGACATAGGGTTGAATTACAGTGTACAGACATAGAATTAAGTTACAGTATACAGTTACAGTTGAAATTGCTAAAGTGATGTTACTGTTTTATCACGTGCTTGCTGAGTCTCCGGACTCACCCTTGCTTTGTCGTTGTTTTTAGGTGAAGGGTGACGACATGCATGGAATGGGACAGTACTTTTGGGCACGGCACATGTGAAATAACAGTTTAGACGTATGAAGTTAGTTGTTTTTGCAATTGTGGTTAGATAACTGTGGGTAATGATATAAAAAGAACAGAGAATGTGCTGCTAAAAGTTGGATTAGCAACACTTGTGAATTGGGAAGGGTATAGTGGTAGCATCTTGGACCCTGTGGAGGGTTGGGGTGTTACAGTTGGTATCAGAGTGGGCGTTAGGTCCGTGGTGGAAAAAAAACCTTAGGCCTAATGGTTAAATTAAAACTTGACACACATGGGTGAACAGTAGGACGGGACCTTGCTGTGATTGTGTCGCGTACCGATGCAATAGAGACCGAGACCGTGGCCACGGGAGAGGCCTGGTCATGTTGCCATTTGTGACAGTGAGGTAGTGTTGCTTTGTTTCAGTTTTGGGAAATTGCTTCCTTTTGGTTAGCAACTCGTTGAGTTGTATGGAAATACCCGATAGTGGGGAGTGCTCCATGCAAGTCTGGTATTCGGGGGAATTTTGATTATATGAGTGATTGGAGTGACTTGCATGTTGAGATCAATGTTTTGGAGAAGGCAATATCCAATAGTGATTGAAATATTTGGTTAGGCGTATGTTGGATTTGGTGGTTAAAGTAACAGGCTACTAGAGCATGGGATTCTAAGTTGTGAGAATCCAGGAGAGAAATTAACTTTAATTATGTTTGTGGGATTGACGTTGATTTGAATCCAATGGGGATTTAGTAGTTATATAAGAAGTAGCGGCGCAAGGCAGATCTATTTCTGCTTAATAGTTGGATTTGAATTATTGGTTTTACTTTGGTCCCAATTGATAAACCTAGCCTTGCAATCTGGACTTGCTAAAAAGTGTGTTAATCTTTTGTCTTGGTGGAAAATCTCTCATGGAGGTATCCTGTCAATCGGCAATAGGCGAGCGACCCTAAACTTAAGTTTACCAAGTTCACACCGTGATTGATTATTATAATCACGACTGATGCTTTGGAAGGTTCTAATGGTTGTAATGTTAAGAATCTATTGGAATTAGCTGGGAGGACAAGAATGGGGATCTTGATGTTTGATAAGTCTCCTAGCTAAATTAAATAGAGAAGAGTTGTTGTAGAGCCGTGTGAGACTCAAAATTTTGAGTGATGAAGCTAATAAAGTCCTTGTGAGATTTGGTAGTAATCTCTAAGGCATGGGTTAGTGGGAAATTATGAGCACGCCTATGGAGGTAGAACCGATGGATCTTATGCTTAAGATAAACGTAAAAGCAGTTCATGGGAGTACATATGTTATGTGTTGGAATCTAGGTGATTGACTATCTCTAAAGAGTCGGGTTGGTGGGTTTTAGTGAGTGCCTTGGAATCGGGTGCTTATGGAATTGTTATTTGGTAGTGGATCTTTTGATGACAGAATTATGTCCATACCTTGTGTGGTTGCACATGAGATAGTCGTGATGACTGTGCTGTTGTGTGCAGTAAAGTGGTAGAGTTCGGTGAGCCTTGGGAAGGTTTATGTTGATGAGTGTTAAATTCATGACATGAAGCTTTGTTAGGCTAAGATTTATAGTGAGGGTGGTTGATATGTCAGTGATGAGGTGATAACAAAGATTTGTATGGCTGATAGAGTTTTGAGTTGATCTTATGCCATAATCTTTGTGGGAATTCGATTGAGGAAAATATCAGCCTTAGGGGCAAAACCGATTGTGAGGCTGCAGTCGGTAACGTCTACGGGGAGTAATGTGACTAATATCACATACAAGTTGGTGAATCATTAATAGTGTCAAGAGATTTTGGGTGAAAGAGTTTCCCTGAATTATGTTTGGACATCTGAGCCTCAGATTTGTTGATAGCTAGTAGAGGCTAAAAGATTGAGGTAAAAATTGAAATAGAGCTATTAGAGGATTTAGTTATTAGATGTTAACTTAAATCCTGAATGGAGCTCACCTCATTTTGTATATATGAGGAATTGAGTATAGATGAGTGATTTTTATGTTCACCATGTTCGGTGATCATTAATTGAGGAAATAGCCAGAGTAATGATTCATTTCATGAGTGGCAGTCGATCATTGATAGAGTTCATTGTGATGCAACTAGAGTATGAGTTGAAACCCTAGAGAATAAGGGTGTTGGAGGAATTGAACTAACAGAACCATTACAATTTGATGGGGCATATGGAGTTACCTGTCGACAATATGTCGCTGATGGAGGTTTGCTTGAGTACTTTGCGAGTCGGGTACTAAAGCATCCTTAGATTCAGGTGAACATTGCCTTAGGATTGAATTGATTTTGTAACTCATAGATTGGTGTTGGAAGGACGAATTATCCTACGACAATCTAATGAGTGTTTGAAGTAATTGACTGATGTTTAATGGATTATTTTGGGTTCCCTTGATTTGGGAATTCATTCAGGTTCACTTTGAGGGAAAGTGAAGTTGAGTGGGAAATTGCGAGGTTTTCGCATTTCTTGTGTGATTGATATGATTTTTCGTTAAGGCGTTATTTGTTTGCCTTAACGAGTGTGCTTCCTTTTCGTTGAAAAAAAAGGCTAATTTCGATAATCGAAATTTTTCGCATGATGTGCGGCATATTGTTTGTTAGGACAAGGAAAGGTTTCCTATCCGCTTTTTTCTCTCTTTCGAGAGGATTGGTTGTGATGAAGTGATGTTCTGTGGGGAAATGAATTCCCAACTATTTTGGAAGAAAAGTTATTTGTGGATGGATGCATTGATTCCATGATTTGATTACCTTTGTAGAAGACCTTGCTTTGTAAAAGCGAGTCGGGTTTATGAGTGTTATGTGATACTTCTCTTGTGAAAGAGAAGAGCTCTTTTGTTGCGAACAAAAGTAGCATTGTCTCTTTTGTGCGAGCGATGAGACTGATTTTTTTGGAGGATTAGGGATTTCCTTATGCCGAGGAATAAGACGTTAAAGGTTACTGAGGTGTGTTGGTTGTGTTAGACCAGCACAAGTTGAGGCAGCTGTTGCTGGAATCAACAATTCCAGAACGGGTGAAAGAAGCGCAATAAGACGATAGATTGCTTCAAAAAGTGAGGAAGCGCCTCGATGAAGGAAAATCGGGGGACTTTCGCCTTGATGAGTCGGGTGCAATACGGTTTAGGGGCCGTCTTTGTGTGCCACAAAAGGCTCAGGTCAAGGACGATATTTTGAGAGAGGCTCATCGTACCCCGTACACGGTACATCCTGGCAAGAACAAGATGTATCGGGATTTGAAAAAGAGTTTTTGGTGGAAGAAAATGAAAGTGGATGTCGCACAGTATGTGGCGTCTTGCGGGATTTGCCAGCAAGTGAAGGCTGAGCATAAGCGTCCTGCTGGATTAATGCAGCTTTTAGATGTCCCACAGTGGCCATGGGATGATGTTACCATGGACTTCGTAATCGGCTTGCCTCGTAGCCAGCGAGGTAAGGATGCGATTTGGGTAGTGGTGGACTGATTCAGTAAGTCTGCACATTTCATCCCTATTCGTACGACGAATACGTCGAGTGATTTGGCACCCATTTATGTGCGGGAGATAGTGAGATTGCATGGTGTGCCTAAGATGATAGTTTCGGACAGAGATGCCAAGTTTGTCTCCAAATTTTGGGAGAGCTTGCAAAGCGCTTTGGGCACAAAACTTCAGTTTAGTACTGCTTTCCACCCACAGACGGATGGGCAATCCGAACGCACCATTCAAACACTAGAGGACATGTTGAGGTCCTATGTTCTGTCGTGGAAAGGTAGCTGGGAGGATCATTTGGCACTCACGTAGTTTGCCTACAACAACAGCTACCATTCCAGTGTTCGGGCTGCGCCATTTGAGGTTCTGTATGGGCGGAAATGTAGATTGCCACTCTGTTGGGATGCCGTAGGCGAAAAGGCAGTTTTGGGTCCAGATTGGGTCCAACAGACAGTGGAACGAGTGGAGGAGATTAGACAGAATGTGCTAGCTGCCCAGAGTAGGCAGAAGAGCTATGCGGATGTTAGAAGGCGAGATTTAGAGTTTGAAGTGGGGGATCATGTGCTTTTGAGAGTGTCTCCCACTAAAGGGATTGTGAGATTTGGGATCAAAGGGAAGCTTAGCCCGCGGTATATTGGGCCGTTTCCGATTCAGGCACGAATTGGAAAGTCGGCATATCGTTTAGGTCTTCCCGAGTCTATGCGAGGAGTTCATAATGTGTTTCATGTGTCTATGTTGAGAAAATACTTAAGGGATCCAGAACATGAGATTGTTCTAGAACCATTGCCCCTTAAGCAAGACCTCACCTTCGAGTCCCGTCCAGTTCGAATTCTGGAGGAATCGGAGAGAGTGCTGAGGAACAGAACGTTAAAGTATGTTAAAGTCCTATGGTCGCATCAGACTGAGCGAGAAGCGACGTGGGAATTGGAGTCTCGCATGCGCGAGAAGTACCCAGAGTTGTTCTCTACGGGTACGAGTTACAGTTAATTTATGTTTGACTTAGTTGTTTGTTTGTACAGATTATCGAGATACAGAATTTGGGGTCGAATTCTGTTAAGGGGGGTAGAATGTAATACCTGGCCCAGCCCGGTCCAACCCGGCCTAACCCGCAACCCTATAAAAGAGATATTTGGAGAGGGGAAGAAGCAAAAATCCATTTTGCTCTCTCCCCGAACTCACCTGTGCTGCTGCTGCTCCCCATTGCGCCGCTCGCTAGCCTCGGCCGCTAGCCAGCCGGCGCAGCCGCTCGTCAGCCCCGTCGTCGCTCGTCGCCGGCGTCGCCGTCGCCGCCATCGCCGTCTCCGTTTCCTTGCTGCTGCTGTCGCCAACGCCGCCATTTCCCCTCGTGCCGCCGCACGCGCCGCGCCTTGCCGTTGCTGCCTCGCCGCCGTCCCGTTCGCCCAGCGCGCCACCGCCCCTGCCCTTCCTCTCGTGTTGCCGCCCGCGCCTCGCCTCCCTCCGCCCGTAGCGCTGCCGCTCCCCTGCTCCGCCCGGCTGCTCGCCGCGCACGGGGGCAAGGGGAGGGCCAGGAGCTGGCCGTGAGGGGGAGGCAAGGGACCGGCCGGTGAGGGAGGAGGAGGAAGCCGTGGGGGGGGGCGCCAGGCGTGAGGGGAGCGGACGGGCGTGAGAAAAAAAAAAGAGAGGAGGGAGGCGTTGGCGTCGAGAGAGGAGAGGAAGAAGAGGCGCCGGTGTGAAAAAGAAAGGAGGAGCCGGCCGTGAGGGGAATAGGAGGGCTGCCGACGGGTGAAGAAAGGGAGTGAGCACCGGCTGTGAGTGAAAAGAAAAGAAATGAGTGCTGCTGACAGAGAGGAAAAGAGAAGAGGAAAGGAAGAAAGAGAAGAGAAGAGGAAAAAAAGGGGAAAGCCGACCCGTCGCCAGATCTGCTTGATCCAGCCGAGAAAAAGAAGGCTGTCCCGATCCGATCGTTCGGGGCCAGGGTAACGCCTCGAAAACCGTTCTCCCTTGTTTATTTTACCGAGTCGGGCATAAATAGTATACCGATAATTAGAGTCGATGCATGTGACTATTTAATTATCGTTATTAATATAACTGCCTGAACGACGAAATCGGTATTACCACAATTGATCTGGTCGATCTGTGGCAGAAGAGGGAGAAGGGGAGTATAAATTGAGATTAGACAGTGTAACTGATTAAAGTGAGGTTAAACGTGTAGAAGTTGATCGGCGAGTATAAATGATGAAATCGCTAAAATATTCGAATTGGTTAAGCACCAGGACAACGGGAAGTTGCCCGGTGGTACAGGATTTGATTATGTCGGGTTGGACGTTAGAGCGATGCCATTTGCTCGTAATTGAATGTATTGCATGAGTGATGAATTGAGATGATTACTGCTTGTTCAGGTGGCGGTTCGAGTCTGATGCCGTCTACGCACCGTCCGCCAGGTTAACAGGCAAGTGCATGGTAGACAGTAAATTGTGATGAATGCTATTCGTGTTCCCATGCCATGGTTTACAGTATTTATGAGATGACGCATGTGATTATGTGCTAATCATACTTTGATGATTAATGTTTATGATTAGACATTCACATTTGAGGCATATTGCATCGTGCAAAATGCATAAGAGCCAGGTCGGTGAGAAAGTCATGACTAGTCCGGAGAGCTCTTGAATAAGAGCCAGGTCGGTGAGAAAGTCATATGACTAGTCCGGAGTGCTCTGGAATAAGACCTACAGAGGTAGGCAAATGAGTGGTCCATCGACGGGTGGACGCTCCGCTATACCGGTATACGCTACAGTTACAGAGCATACAGATGCATACAGATGCATTGCATGATATTGCATTGCATTACAGTGACAGAAAGTGATACAGTTTACAGTTACAGACAGTTGTGCATTACAGTTTACAGTTACAGTTGTGATTTACAGTTTACAGTTACAGTTGTGCATTACAGTTTACAGTTACAGTTGTGATTTACAGTTTACAGTTACAGTTGTGATTTACAGTTTATAGTTACAGACAGTTTACAATTACAGAATTAATTTACAGTTACAGAATTGATTTACAGTTTACAGACATAGGGTTGAATTACAGTGTACAGACATAGAATTGAGTTACAGTATACAGTTACAGTTGAAATTGCTAAAGTGATGTTACTGTTTTATCACGTGCTTGCTGAGTCTCCGGACTCACCCTTACTTTGTCGTTGTTTTTAGGTGAAGGGTGACGACATGCATGGAATGGGACAGTACTTTTGGGCACGGCACATGTGAAATAACAGTTTAGACGTATGAAGTTAGTTGTTTTTGCAATTGTGGTTAGATAACTGTGGGTAATGATATAAAAAGAACAGAGAATGTGCTGCTAAAAGTTGGATTAGCAACACTTGTGAATTGGGAAGGGTATAGTGGTAGCATCTTGGACCCTGTGGAGGGTTGGGGTGTTACAGTTCTTCTGAAAATGAGTTTATGCTTGCAAAATCAAAGCCTAATTTGGTAAAAAAAACTATCTTAAAATTGAATTTGATGTTAATCTCTAGTTGGAAATGCTCCAAATATATTTTATGTTGATTGTGTTCATTTTTTGACCAAAATACAACCATCTCTCAAGCCTTCTCTTCTAATCTCGGCGTGCATCTTGATGCACGCCAGTTTGACCGCACCCTCTGAGCGGTCTGACCAGTGGAAAGCCTTCTCTCTCCACTGGTCAGAACTCCCTCAACTTGACTTTCCCCTTTTCTCTCGAAACGAGATTCTCTGCAGTCGGCAGCGGCGACGGTAAAGTTGTGAATGTGAGCCGTTGGATCAGAAAAGAACGGCCCAGATCGATTGATACAGTATTTTTCGTACAGTGAGCTACAGTAAATTTACTGTAGCTCACTGTACGGGAAAATACTGTAGCAATCGATCCGGATCGTTCTTTTCTGATCCGACGGCTCACATTCACAACTTTACTCTACAGTCGCCGCTGCCGACTGCAGAGAATTCGATTCCTTTCTCTCACCCCTCCGGTTGTCCCGACGTCGTCTAGCCACGGTCCGCCGTCTTCCTCTCTGGAGGGCTCCCAAAGGTGGTTCCTCACCTCCTATTGCTTTTCCATGGTATACATTGTTTGTTTTGTCTCTCTTCTCACCATGGTATGAAACCCTAGATGGAGGGCATCCAAATCTGGCTAAGAATTTCAAGTTTTCGTCTCCAACTTTCATCTTCTCCTCTACACCGGTAAATCCTTGTTTTCTACTTGTATTGCTCTTTCTTGAAGTTTTCCCAATTTCTAGGGTTTGATGTGAATGAGCTTTCCATTCCTTCAAATCGGCGGAAAATTTTCGTTGATCAAGTAGATTGGAAGTAGATTGTTGAATGTGTAGTGAGCAAATTGCCTAGACTTGTGATGAAAAGTAATTTTTACAAAGTTGTGGTTGGGTGCAGTCTGACCAGTGATCGGTTGGTCTTCGGTGCGGTCTGATCACGCCCAACAACAACAGGGGCTATGCTCCCTATATGTACTGCCTCCTATTCCCTGTAATCCTTTCTTGATCTTTGTGCTCTTCATTGACAGTGACCATGCTTTGCCGTGGCAAAGAGCCCATCATACAAGAAAGTGAAGAGGAAGAAGTGGAATTTGAGGAAAACAATGACAATAATAATGGCAATGAAGAGGAGTATGAACAAGTTGACAATGATGAGATGTCCGAGGAGGAACAAGTTGTAGCCCTTCTCATACTGATACATTTGCTTGAGCCATGAAAAATATGAAATATTGAGGCATGCAAATCAATTTAAATATACTCAAAGTGCAACTAATGCTTGTTTCACACAAAGTTTCAACAAGATGTCTATCATCATGCCTATGAGAGGAAGAAGTTTGCAAACCATTGGTTTGTGACATGGAACTATTTAAATCAAAATCCTCTCTACAATGGACTTTATTATCTTCTTCGCGGTGTGCACTTAAAGGAGTTTGTAACATTGAGATGTAACTATTATGCCAAGACTATTAGGCAATTCTATGTCATAGTGGTTCTGTGTGTTTTTGTATAGCTTCTATTTCCAAATGTAGATGCTGCATGTCCATTCTCTATGCTTGGCCTTGGTGACATTGTAATACCTGGTTAGTAATAAAGTTGTGTCTCATATTCAAGTGATATTGATCTTTTTTTTTATTTCTGATTGAATAGCAATGTCAACTACGTTATGAGTGACAGCTTCGTTCTACCAAATGGTCTATAGCAAGCTGCTAGTTGAACTGGGATTTTTGTTAAAAAAAACTTGATTAATAGAATTCAACTGCTTTGCCGTATCAATTGAGTTCCTTTTGCTATTGATATAAGGGGACATAGATGAGGAAAGAAACTAGTCTTCAACACTTTTTTTAATTTAATGTAGCGGGATAGCATTGACTTAAAAGTTTGTATCTTTAGAACCGGATGAAGGATCGTAGAGTTGAAGACAGTAATGAACAATTACCTGTTCAGACTTCAGTACATGCTAGGCTGTCGTGGTAATCCCACCATATGATTGGGTCCATGTTTCACTATAATTGCATACGAAGGTATTTCTAAGCTAACTGATTGCATGCACTCTTGAGTCATTGCCACTTCAACCAATACTTGTTCCATTCCTGACCCCAGGACAGTACAGTATATATCAACAGAAAGGAGTTATAATTCAACCAATTCCAGTTCATGCAAAAGTGCAATTCTGAATCTAAATTCTGCCTTTTTTGTCCAGATGGACTTAGTTAGGACTTAGGTATTGTAAAACTTCATATATGTTTGTTTTTGGTGATGGTATTCCTTGGCTATTTTTGAATCGTAGTAGCTGAAGTGAGCCAAAGACACCACTGTGAAGCTTTGACATTTGATACCTCCTCAATTCCCATGAATGAGTTTATAATTTATTAGGTGGAAAATAGTTGTTGATGTGGTGCGTTAGAGCCAGATCTGTCTTCAGGTGTCTTGAGTAGCACCAAAATAGGAAGAGCTAACTGAATTACAAAGAAATTGTTTTTAGTAAGTAGTTTCTGCATAATCCAAGAGAGACCAGGACTGAACATCATGAAAGCTTACATCTTTCCACAAGCACGTTACCTTTTCTACTAACACATAATATGCATTTGTACCTTTTGTTACAGGTATATTTGTTGCACTTGCCCTGCGTTTTGATGTCTCAAGAGGGACTAAAATTCGTTACTTTAATAGTGCATTTCTGGGTTATACTGTGGGTTTGACGGTGACAATAGTTGTGATGATTGGTTTCAAGCTGCACAGGTGAGTTCTATCACTCAGGTTTCTTGCCATCTCGTTGCCCCTGATTTCTGTCATCTCTGAAATATTACACCCTCTCCTTTCCTCATCTTTGTCATATACAGCCTGCTCTATTATACATCGTTCCTGGTGTGATTGGTTTTGTTGCCGTTCACTGTTTGTGGAATGGAGAAGTAAAACCGGTCAGTTTGTTAACCTTTGCCATGATATTTCCTTCTGTTTTCTACCTTGGCCTTTACTTCAGCAGCATGCAGAATATTGTTATGGAATGCATACCAGTGGCTGGTTTGTTCTCGTTAGTGTTTTGGATTATGTGGGCTGAATCAAATTTGTCCCAAAACTCTCTGTGATGAACCCCTGAATGTCGACAACATTCTCCAGAGCCAGCATATATAAACTTCATTTTCGTTCTAGTTTCTTCTTTCATTGTGGCTATAAAAACTCTATAAAAATGCAATAATTATTCGACTATTTTTCATGGCCAGCTATTGGAGTACAACGAATCAAAAGCTGAAGTGGACGAAGCTGGTGAAGAAGATGATACCAATCAAAGCCAAAAGGTGGACTAGCGCTCTAACTGCATTCAGGTCTTCGAGGAGAAGAAAAACAAAGCAGAAATTTTATGCAAGGTCGGCAGCTAAATAGGCTGCATGACCTTTTGAATACCGGCTCATTTAAGAATTTAGAAACGATTCACATGATAGAGCTTTTTTGTTTTGAGAATTATTTGGTCTGGTGAGTAGAAGAGTAGGGAATAGATGCTGAGAGACTTGCAATAGGATTCAGTGACATGGCTTTATCTGCCACCTACTTTGGCTAGGTTCTTTTAGGCTTACTATTTATGGTTTTTGGCTTATGCTACAGTAACTAACTTTCAAATGGTGTACCTTTTTAGGGCGGGGTTTGCAAATCGATTATAGTAGATACTGTATCGAATTCATCGGTTAAAATCACATGTGAGTGTGCCTATCTCTTTGTACTCTCTGCCAAAATAAAAAAATTTAAGCCAAAAGCCAGTCCTACCTACTTATTAATTATGGTGGTATAAAGGAAGGATTTATCTGCATTCTAATTTGGCATTCCATGATATTTTCCTGGAAACCGGCCTGTCGTGTTGATCAGCCAAACCATGCCCATCCCAACTTCCGTTTGGAATCATCAGGGATCTTGCAGGATTTTCAGAGGAATTGCACTGTTTCTTGCTAAATTTCTATGAAATTCCTGCGTTCCAGTCAGATTTTTAGCAAAGCTAAAGCAGAAAGATCAGTTTACCAAACTTTTCCTTGGTCAAGAATATTATTGACTTTGGGGTAGATTTGGTAGGAAGAGTGCTGGAGGAATCTTCACGTATCACATTGTGTGCTGAAAAGAAACTCGCTGGCTCTCAAATCCACGGCCAAAATTAAAGCCCCGACACTAGTAGTAGCATATAATGCTTTGCGACCTATGGTCGTGCACTGGAGCGGTCGTCCAGGCAACGCTTTACGTTGACGCGGTGGCTACGACTTCCGAGGCAGGAACGAAAGGCTAACGAAATTCTGATCCGTTCCATTACAGGCACTCTGCTTTACAAGGTGTTCGGTTTAAGAATGATTATAGGTTGGTCCATTAATTAATCCTAGGAACATTGTTATCTTAGCTCTGACCTCAATTATATTAGGAATCCACACCATTCGTCGACATGCCTAATTTGTCGGTAGATCAAGCACATAAAAAGGTCTCGCCGCAAAACTTACAAAATAAGGTGGAGCAACCTATCCAAGAATGCCATTATTCCTCAAACCAAATGTTACATTAGTTTTCAAAGGTTCTTCTTAGCTGCTGTGCCAAGTATTATTTTTTTTTTCTCTCAAGGCGGGGTAGGAGTGCTGCCAATCAATTAGAGCAAGTTCAATAATAGAGCCAAGTGTTTGGCTATAAGTCAAGTTATAAGAGCCAATTTATACAATAATTTGTCTTCTATTTGTCTATAAAAGGTTTTTTATTATTATGTGGTACCATGTCTCACATTCTCTTTCCTATTTCTCCTCACATACATTTATTATCTTGGTCCACCAATGCATAGGCTCCCGTGCACAGCTTGTTGCTTGCATGAGAGCCAAGCTCTCATCTCTCTCCTCTCTTCTCTCCTCCACATCAGCAAAAATGCTGACTAGCTTGGCTATAAGACCATTATTGTACTTGCTCTTAAGAGAATAGCATGGTTTTCAGAGACAGAACACAAACACAGAGAGAACTAGGAGAGGAAACTAAGGGGAGCACCAACAGCAAAGAAAGGTATATTGTACTCTCCAAGCCTGTATTAGATTGACTTGTTCTTCAAGTTATATTTTATATATATATATATATATATATATATATATATATATATATATATGTATATATATATGTCCTCTGAGGCTCCAACAATATATCCGATAATTATTCCAACTATTCTATTTTCCCACATGGTATCAGAGCGGATTCGCATCTGGGCTTGTTCCTAGTCACCATCAGATTCTATCGCGCACCACCCCTGAGAGAGATGATTCAATCTCCATGATCTAATCTCCTATGGGTTGTGCAAAATATTGTAAATATATCGATTCTTTCCTCCGATCAACCGGACCTGGTCGCGATCATCTCCTCCTCCGGCTCGCGTCTCCCCTCTCATGAGCGCCAGCGCGAGACAGAGACGGAGGCGCTCATCATGCTCTCCCTCGGCTTCCCCATCGACGAGCTCCTCCCCGACAAGCGGCCCCTCCTCCCGGCCCCCGTCGCTACCTGCGCCACCGTCGACTGCCTCCGTCGGCTACCCGCGCTTGCTTGCTCCACTGTCGTGCCAGTGCCAGGCATGGATCCAGCCTCCTCGTCGCTCGATCCAGGCTCCCCTCATCGGATTCAGCCACCTCCAGCTTGATCTGGCCACCCTGCCGCTAGATCCAGGCTTGGCGTCGCGGCTGCCACTTCAACCATGCCACTGATAGGCCATCGCCAACCTAGGATCTAGTCTCCTCCACGCTGGATCCGGTCGGCCCCCTCTACTCTCCCTAGTGGTCTCTCCGCCTGGATCTAGAGTTGGCTCTCTCCGCCGCTCATCTCTATTGGCTCCAGCACCGTGGAGCTCCACGCCGGATCCGGATTCAGACAGATTCGAGCCTACGCCCCCAGATCTGGGCTCCCCGATGAGCGGCCCCTCCTTCTGGCCCTAATCACCGCCGTCCCCAACTGCCGACCATGTCTGCCATTGTGATTGACTACCACTTCGTGTCTCTTCCCGTATCTCCTTGACCACTGCATGCTTTGCCAGCGTCCACCACACCAAGCCAATCCTTTGCTTCTACTTTTTCCTCTATGCTTACAAGGTGCTGACTTTCCCACTGCGTCGATGTCACGTGCCAATTGTCTTGCTCTTCTTCTCCTCACATGTAGCCGTCGGTGATGCCAGCTGTTCCGTCGGCATCTTCTCCTCCCCCTCTGCCACCGGTGAAGCCTGAAGCCAGCTGTTCCACCGGCATCTTCTGCTTCGCCTCCACCGCCGGTGATGTTAGCTGCTCCATTGACATCTTCTCTTATCTTCGAGATTGATCATGGCAGGTCGACCACAGCAGATCGATCACGCCGCCCTCCTTTCCTCCAACTGCTCCCACCACCGGCGTGGCTCCCTAACTCCGCCGCCCCTCTGCTCCCTTCTCTCATCTTCGATAATGACCATGGCCGGTCAACCATGATAAGTTGACCACGGTAGGTTGACCACGCTACCCTCCTTCCCCCCCACTGCTCACTCCACCGCGCGTGGCTCCCCAACTCCGTCACCCCTCTGCTCCTTTCTCTCATCTTCGATAACAACCACGGCAGGTCCACCACGGTGGCTACGACTAGTTTCCTGTAGTTACGACCGGTTCACTGTAGCTACAATCGATTCCCTGTAACTACGACCGATTCACTGTAACTACGTTCCCTGTAGCTACGATCAGTTTCCCTATAGCTACGACCAGTTCACTATATCTACAAACCGATTTACTATACACCTACCATGGTCGATGGTCATATGCACCTTGACCATGACCTCCTCTGTAATCCTTGTTTGATGACTACCTCTACGGCAAACAACTTCACCATCGGTTCTTCACATGGCACTCCTCGTCGGCTTCTACTTCAGCTTGAGCATCCTCGTTGACTTCTTCTTTAGCCTGAGCATCCACGACGCTCCCGCTCCGACGGTGGGGGATGTTAAAGTACATATTTGGCAAGATTATAAGAGATAGAATAGAATTAATTAAGATGATTTTATCCGATATGGTTCCTTCCATATTTCTAGTAACCTTCCATATCTGTATTAGATTGACTTGTTCTCTAAGTCATATTATACTCTCTATATATAGGGGTGGAAACTGATCAGATACGGTCGAATAGTCTCAAATACGAATACGAATCCATATTTTTAAAACGAATACGAATATGAATTCGAATATTTTCAAATACGGATACGAATATTCTCGAATACGAATACGGATATTTTTGAATACGGATTTTCTCGGATACGAATATCGGATAAAACGGATTCCTAACGGTTTTGCCGATTTTTCATCGATTTTTGACCGGTTACCAGTTTTAAACCGCCTAAATTCAAGTTTTGAATCACAAAATTTGTACGGATTTTTCATGGGTTCTAGAAACGGATCGAATACAAATCGAATAGTCTCGAATACGGATACGGATACGAATATTCTCGAATACGAATGCGAATACGAATACTCTCAAATACGGATACGAATATTCTCGAATACGAATACGAATATTTTCGAATATGGATTTTGCTTACCATATTCGGATTTCTCTCGGATACGAATATCGGATAAAACAAATTATCCGTTACCGTTTTCCACCCCTATATATATATGCCATCCAAGGCTCAAGCAATATATCCAAATCAGCATTTTAGTGCTCAAATTCACGTGTTGGGTGCAATGCACCATCGCAACATGCATTCGATCTGGACTGGCCTCGAGCCGTGTATTTATGTGATTATCTTGTGTATACATGTATCACGTTTCTATTATTATTATTATTATTATTATTATTATTGTTGTTGTTGTTGTTGTTCCTTTCTTTCTTCCCATCACATTTCTATTATTATTGTTGTTGTTCCTTTCTTTCTTCCCAATGGACGTAGGGGTGAAAACGGATCGGATACTTCCCGATCGACCGATCACCGAATCCGAGTCGGATCGGATTCGGGCGGGTATGTCAGATAATTATCGAATTCCGAGTCAAATTCGGATAGTTGATTTCGGATATGAGATCAGATTCGGGAACAGACTATCCGACGGATATGAAAAATATCCGATATTTTGCTGGATAATACTCGATTATGTCATCCAGATATCCAGTTCATCAGCCGATACCAGCACAGCCCAACTGCCAAACTCACAAGGGTGCGTGTAGGGCAGGGGCCAAGCCCAGCATTCATCAATCAGCACTTAAGTCTTAGACGCTTGGGGACCTGAGAGCCTGGTTAGTGGTCACGGGAAGCTGGGAGGACTTAGACTCTTGGAGACTCGAGAGGGAGGAGAGCGGCTGGCGGCTGCTAGGGTTAAAACACAAGAAGGCAATCAAAGTATGATTCATTTATGTATGACTAGCGGATATCTCATATTTGGGATGTGCAATTGCTGTATGACCTTAAACTGTAATGCCAATTGAACTGAGTTAATGGGTGAGGCTGGGGGAGCAGCTTCGATTATGGATAGCGGATCATTTGATTCATTTCTGGTCTTCTGGATGTGATTAAAATGAAGCACATGTGACTATGTGAGTATTTGGTTCTTACCTGCATATTTTTCTTGCACAATGTTGCGGTAGCAAAATGAGCCACATTTGAAATATTTCCTGCCAGAACCCTACCAAAAAATTACTCCAGAAACACACCGTGGGTGTCATGTACGCACTATATATGTGCCCTTTGTATTCTTGCGTAATATTTGACTAGATATTCATTATCGTATTTGCATCCGCTCCGTATTCGTTCTGTATCTGTAACCGACACTACCCGGATTCGTATTTCTATCCGACATTATTCATATTTGACTTTGAATCTGAGAAAAAAATATAAAATAAGCAATATCCGACCGAATTCCATCCGTTTTCACCTCTAAATGGACGGCCGGAAGTCATCAGCTGATGCACGATCGAAAAACGATTTTTTGGTTGGTCTACTATACTATACTAGCTAGTATACATTTTGCTTCACATAGATTTTGAGTGTACGTAAAGCCAGAGAATTTTCCAGGCAGCATCAGATGCTAATCACATGTGGATATGTCGGCCTCTCACTACTTTCTCTCCCTTTCACCGAGTCTTTCTCTGTGTTAAAAGGAAAAAGAAAGATGGCATATATCGTCTGATTGGACAGCTAAAATACTGTTGTTATGCAGTAATGCCCTGCGAGAGAGAAAATAATACCAATTATATGTGAAGCAAACTATATTAGAAGATCGATGCGATCACCTGGCATATATGTTCATATAAGGCGAAGCACGAAGAACAATTAAAGTTCCCTAGTCAAATGCTAGCTAGCTGCTAGCCTAGATGCAAAAACCTAGCTTGTAATGGCGATGAAGCATAAGCAAAAGTTGCACTACAAGGGTCAGTCTGGAATGCGTGAGACCAATTTCATGTGAAGGGTCTATTTGGAACGCATAAATTTTTGCAAGAATTTGACATGAACTTTTCAGTGATATAGAAAACAGTTCAATTATTACGTGAATAAAAAATCTTATGTTTCAAATAGGACCTAATTGACATTATCATCACCCTTTGATCTTGCTTGCTCGGCCCATTTCAAGACTGATTACCGATTAGTTAATTGCCATGCAGTTGATTTTTTAGGGGAATCTAAACTAGGTGGTGCTGTGGATTACTATATAATTACTACTAATTAAATTACTGAACTAAAGAACTCAGGAGCAAGGAAACTAATCAAACACAATCAATCTATCTCCAAAACAAGGTTTTGTTTGGAAGGCCGGAATTTTTCTCAATTCCTCTATGAAATAAATTATTTCTTATGAAATTTGTGCCAAATTTATGTGAAATTTCTGTGTTTTAAGCAGACTTGGTCACTTAGATCCTAATATATGTGACCATAATGTTGATGGTACTGAAAATCCTCCTGGAAACAGGTTGATACCTAGCTATGCACATAGAGGAAAGACATACGTGAACATGCATGCTTTGGAGTTTGAACAGTCCGGAGGGTCTTAAATTTGCTACTCAATCTATTGTTTTTACGTGCATTACTAAAAATTCGTGTCGTTAAGACTATGATTATCAATAGATTCAAAACTATCGAAATTAGCTATACAAAAATTATATCCTTAGATATTGTTAAATACTTTTATAATTTTATTAGTATATCTTAGTGTAAAATTATAAAAGCAGCAGTCAAAATTGTATCTTGAAAACAATAAAAAATAAAAAAATCAAGTAAAAAAAGAAAGAGAGAATAATAGACGGACCACAATGGGAGCGATGTTTCAGCTTTGGCTTTGTCCGTCAGTACGTTTGTGAACTTGCGATACACGTTTAATTGATTTCTGACGCTAGCTATGGCTCAAGGCTCTAGGTATATATGTTCTCAATATACATCTTTTCCACAGCAACTACTTTACAGCAATCCATCAAATTGGCATGTTTATGCTTTTCACACTCCCTCTATCTGATGTACAAGTTAATTACAGGGTTAGATGACACCTTTCCTATTGTTATTAGTAGTAGATTGACTTGACCACCTAATAATTAAGATCGATATATCTAGTTGCTTCTACAAACAATGAATGAAAATGATATTGGAAGCTAGGGGGGCTGCATCTGCATGCATGCTCTGATGCTCCCACATCCTGTCTCCCTGAGCCAGTCTTGTCGCTCTGAAGAAAGGATATCATATTTACAAGTGAGATACTCTTCCATTATATATGTTCCGAACAAGGTTTCCACAATCTCAAAGCATGCAATTCTTGTGATTAATTATATCAAAACTGACATATATGCCCACTGAGATATCCATACATATGTTATATGTAGGCAGACAGAGACTTCATTCTTATCTGAGACAGGAAGAATATGGCTCTCCATGCATTTCTGCCCATGTCTTAATTTATTCTAAATGTAATCAAGCAGCAGGAGAATCCAATCATCTTGATATGATTAGAGAATAAAGAAGAACCATAGCCTCCTAATCTGCACCTTTGTTTGCACCTAGCAGCTAGGCCTACAAATCTTAGACCACCGTGTGAATATGAACCATAGTTGTCAGCGCTAGGGCAAGCTAGCAAATCTGTTATCACGCTTTTGAAAAGCTCCTTGCTTGAACGGCCGGTCACTCCGTTCTCTTCCACTCTTGGTGATACTTGCCTTCTCTCCTCATTATTTGACTTTGAACCGGTTCTTCCAATCACTAAATAAGGTAAACCTCTTATTTCCACAGGAACAAAGCACAGGCGGGGGCTATGACTAACTTCGCTCGTTTAAGTTTAGACTTCTAACTTATTTTTCACTATTTCTAAATTTCGTCTTTTTCTGATTTTTCAGTTTTTTGAGCTTTTTGCACGTTCTTTTTTCTCGTATTCGTTTGCATTATATGTAATGGGTTAACCCGTTTTTTCTATTTTTATTTTTTTAAAAAAATTTAATTATGTCAAATAAGCTACCATCAACTACAATGTAATTTCAGCCAGCTACAGTAAAAATTCAGCCATAATCCATCAAAATTTAGCCTAACTAAGCACCACCTAAAGCCCCCATGAAATTGATACCGGACCCCAGACCAAGTAGTTGATTTGCCAACACCATCAAGCAGGTACCAAGGAGATCGATTGGCACAACAACAAGGAGAACTACAATTCCAACTTCATCCAATAAGAAGAGAATTAAAACACCAACCCTTAATTAATACAGGTTTTGGTTTACATCGCCTTTTCCCTTGCGCTTGATAACTCTTCTTACAAGTAGTCCCAAATTGGGAGAGGGGCGAATGGAAGTACTTCACACTGAACAACCCAGCCGCCATTCTATTCCCAAGGACATTTCGATTTGTATCTTGGTATAGAATACGTTGGTACCGGTTCATTCTGGTGTACCGTTTCAGTTTTTAAAATTTTTAATATAATAATATATTTATCTATTCATAATAATATCATGTTATTATATGCACACATCATTTCACTTAGAATCTCATTTTAAATACATAGCCATAGCAAAAAAATGAGGGGTCACTTCAATTATGCCTGTACTGGAATGGATGGAACAACCAATTCCTGCCGGAATGGCTCGGACTAGCCGGTATTGACCGGTACAGGATTAAGTCTGTTGTGTGCTATTTTGAGTGTTAGTATGTCATGTTTCGGCTATTCTGATAGGCAACAAAATGGAATTGATAAGCTTGACATGTACATGACCAGAGAAAGACAAAGGGAACACTCCCATGGGGCCAGAGGCATCATCACCATTAATATTCTGACACGTGGTTGCATGCAGAGTATGATGGCTCTTTAGGATGATGCTGGCATCAACGTTGCTCTACCACCTGTATCACACTATACTGTGAACCTAAGGTTAATACCTTCCATGCATACAAGATTATTGATGGATGGATTCTTTTGGGTTGTGACTTATATAACTTTTAGCTTATTTTTTTTTGAATTATGGCTATTCGCGCAAGAGCGAGTATGAATAGAGATACTCGTGTGCGATTTTGGCCAATATAGATAAAGATAGGATAGTGTCTATTACAATCGGCTTGTAGATTTTGTCTTAAAAAGATATTCTATTTAAAAGCTAGTTATTGTAGAAAGCCAAGCTATAAGCCCAAGAGAATCCACCTGATATATAGTAGTAAGGACATAGAGGTATATTCAGCTGGAGCAGACATGGGAATGACCTAATAGCATGTTTTTTCACTCAAAAAATGGTGGAAATGTCTAACAGATAAAACATATTTTACCTTAAAATAATGCAAAAACTTTTGGATATATGATAGAAACGAGTACATTAAAATCATTCATTGACCTCTGTTTGATGACAAATTGACAATACATATGAGTAAATGTCTAAAACCCTTCATAGAGCACTCTGGTATATCACTCTGCTAACATAGAACCACACCAAAATTTGAGAATGCAAACTCATGGTTTGATACGCGGTTACCACCTTGTTGCGTACCAGGATGCAAGCTGAGCCCACCTTGCCTGTAGGATCGACTGTTCACCGCCACGCTTGCTAAGCCACCTCCTCCTGTTGTTGTCGTGCTCATATTCGCCAGTTGTCGCGCTCACTGAGGGTCACCATATTCATTGCTTGCATTGTGCTCACCAAGTCGTCTCCCTCCTCATGCTGTCCCTAACCACAGACCCATCTGGATTTGGTGGCCATCAGACCGACAATGAGTTTTGAGGCACTGGAGGGTCAGGTAGCAAAGAAGATGGGGAAGAATGGAGTTGTTGGCCTCAGCTTCATCGGAGAAGTTGCTGGCAACTAAACGGAGAGAGTAGGAACATAGTAGAGAGAGGAGAGTAGGAACATAGTAGAGAGGAGCATAGAACGAGGAAAGCCTTGTTCTTTTCAGGTTATGGCTTATGCTACAATAACTAGCTTCTAAACGGAGTGTCTTTTCAAGGCGGGGTCTACTAGTCGATTGTAATAGACACTATACCGACTTCAATTATACCTTCCAAAATGGCACGCAACTTCAGTTATATCTTCCAAAATGGCACGCAACTATCTCTCTCTATATTCTCTCTCGTGAACAGTCAGAATTTAAAAGTCATAAGCTAAAAACTCATGCCATAGCTCAAAAAACGTACCTTTAGCCTATTAGAGCATGGCCGTATGGGGAAGGAAGAGCTGGCCAAGATACTTTGATATTTGGTTAGCCACATGAGACAACTCTAAGGAGCCTCAGCAAATGGAAGCTAAGTAGAATTTCTTTACCCCTTGGTCCTCCCTAGCCTATCTCCCTCTCCTATAATAGGGCTAATTGATGATTTGCCCCACTTTTTGTTGTTACCAACTCATTTGCCCCATAGTTTGTTTCAATTGATAATTTGCCTCATCTTTCACTGACCCCTTGATCATTTATCCTTTTGGACAATTTTGCCCTTCTTCTCCATCTCTCCCTCCTCCTTTCCTTCTTTCTTCTTACTTCAGCCACGAGTCCTCACCGTTCTCCTACTCCCAACAATACGACACCTCCTCCTCTCCCGTCTCCTCCGCCGCGCTTCCTCCCCATCACACCACCTCCTCCACTCCTCTCCTCTTCCTCCTTCCTGCTCCCAGCCTCCAGCTCCGACATCCGCAAGTACGCCGGCTATGTGCTCCTCCTCCTCGGCTGCAACGCCGCCACCTACTACTCCTTTCTGCTCCCACCCAACGCGCTCCACAAGAAGGTCGTCCCCTTCAAGTACGCGCCCCTCCCTAACGACCCTCACATCGTCTCCAACTGGAGTGCCACCCACGAGGTCCACACCCGCGTCCTCCTCCAGGCCGACTCCCTCCCCACCCTTCAGGACGCCCTCACTACTGCCCACAAGGAGCGCCGCAAGCTCAAGCCCCTCAGATCGGGCCTATCTCCAAATGACCTCGCGCTCTCCCGGGCTGGCATGGTTAACCTCGTGCTCAAGGACAAGGTGCTCGATGTCGATGTCAAGAAGAAGACCGTTATGGTGCAGGCTAGGATACATGTTGCTGAGCTCGTGAATGCACTCTAAGAGCACGCTCGCGGACAGCGGCGATGGAGCGGCTGAGTGATGAGAGAAGGGAGAGAGAACAAAGAAAGGAGGGATAGATAGAGAGATAGAGAAGAAGAGCAAAATTATCTAAAAGGGCAAATGGTCAAGAGGTCAGTGAAAGATGGGGCAAATCATCAATTAAAATAAATTATGGGGCAAATGAGTTGATGCCAACAAAAAGTAGGACAATCCATCAATTATATTTACTATTTAATAAGTTTGAGTTGGTGGTTGGTGTATTCTCCTTCATCCATTCTCAACCGTCTGATCTGAACACTGAAATCTTGACCATCTATCTAACATCCCTCTCCCTCTCTTTCATATTTAACTACCCATCCTCTTCACTTCCACCAACAGTTACCATCTCCCACCTCCTCTTCTACCTAGCCTTTCTCGCCTCCCTCCCCTCCTGCTCTGCTTGCTTCCGCTCCCTCTCCGTTTCACCTCCCCACGCCCCCTGCCCTTCCTGCCACGCCGCTGCCTTCTGCTCCCCCGGCGCTGGCGTCCGCCCACGACACGCGGTGCAGGAACGGGATGCACGACGAGGACGACGCGTGCGGGGTGGGGGAGGAAGGAGGCGAGGAGGTGGGACAGGGAGGGGAGTACGGGAAGAGGTGGACGCCGACGGCGAGGGAGATGAAGAGCGCGCCAGAGAAGAAGAACACCTTGTTGCGGCTGAGGTGCCAGCCCGCGAGCCCAATGGGGACGAACAGCACCACGCAGGCCGCGAGCACACCTGCCTGCGCCGCAACGGACACTATCGACCGGCCAGCCTCGCGCGCGAGCAAGGGGCCACCAAATCTGGGCCTCACTAGGGGGACGAGATCACAGGAGGAGGTTAGGTGGGTGGGCGATCGAGCGGCGCTGCGTGGAGCGGAAGCGAGAAGTAGAGAGGGGGGCATCACGTGGTGGGTTGGTGGGGTTCGGCAGGGTGGGGGGAGCGGAGCGGAAGGGGGTAGGCGGGATGGAAACAGCGGAACGACAAGTGGGTGCAATGGGGGGCTAGTTGGCTCCGGCGCTTTGGCGCTTGGAGTTGGCCGGAGTCGGTGTGGTGTGTGCGCCGGCGTGGACCCAGGGGCATTGGCACCAGGCCAGCTCGGCTCCAGTTTTCATTTGTAAAAGATAGTGAGATGGGAGGATGGTTATTGCAGATTAATGAAGTTATCGTTTCATTAATGACGTGTGTTTTTTTTCTGCTTTGTTAAGTGAGAACAAAAATAATGACATGTCAATTCTAATGCTACTCTCTGCACCGTAATACTAGCTTAATGCCCGTGCGTTGCTATGGATTTTAAAATGTTATCATACTACATATTCTAAAACTAACGGGTGATAACATTTATTGGAACATGCATGCAAATATGTTCTAATTTTTTAAATCTATAGCAACGTACGGATATTCAGCTAGTCTCCCTGTGATACCCAGCACAAAAAAAGAGAGCTTGAAAGTGAGCTCAAGCTCATGAGGTTTTGAGGAGTCATGCAGCAGCCGGGGCGGCCGATATTTCCTCTTCGGGAGGAGCAGAGCAGTGGAGCACCAAATCCAATTCGTAAGTTGAAATCTCTCCTAAGATTGTTTCCACTTCAGAATTAGCACAAATATTTTCACAATTTCTCATTCTTGGTCTCCAATCCCCATCTTTTTTCCTACGAATGCCTGGCATTCCTGTCGTTTCTTGGGTTTTGACCAGGAATTCGCAAGAAAGCTGCGTTCTTGGACAAGTTCCCCTCCCCTATTGGCTGTTGATCCCCCAGTAATAGTGGTTCTAGTCGCCATTGGTTCTTTCCATTCTTGAAGGGTTTGATTGGCGCAAGGTGTCCGTCCGAGTGGTGAGTTCTTGGAGGTTCAATCCATTTATTATTGGTTGATAAGTAAGCACAAAACGCATGAAAGGCTGAATTTTGTGTCTAGTTTGTTTGGTTGCTTGCCATTTCAGGCATTGTTCCCTTTTTGCCGGAAGAACCCTTACCGTGAGAATTTGTTGGGAGCGTAGTATAGTGATATAGTCTGTTTGTTTGTTGTCCGATTGACAAAAGAAAAAAAATAAATACGTTGATGGGTTCTTATGCCTTGCACAATCCAAGATTTGGACATCCAGCTTTTGTCTTCATAGCAAAAGTGTGTAGAAGCTTGAATATGTGGAGAGAGAGAGAGAGAGAGAGAGAGAGAGAGAGAGAGAGAGAGAGAGAGAGAGAGAGAGAGAGAGAGAGAGAGAGAGATGGCCACACCACACGTTTGGCTTCCACTGAAGGACCACACTGCTGCTTGGTTTCTTGGATGCGGCCATATGAACAAAGCGGATATCGGATGATGCTTGCCGGACGAACCTAGCATCCACTTTACCTTTCGTTAAGCTGAATGTTTGTCACCGTTATGATTTATTTTGAGGTTGTCCTTCTTCCTAGATATAGGATAGCAGAAATGGCACTAGTCACAACATTGTGTAGTATACTAGAAATGAATATTTTATGTTTGGCATCTTTAATATATCTGGTTTAATCAGCTCTCTTTGTTCGTTCAAGTTGCTTTTCTTTGCAATGTTCAATCCATCCATCAATCTTTTTCCTCTAATTACTTCTTTCATATTTATATTTGTTTGGTGAGTTTCCTTCTTCTTATTGTTGTCCTTTGAACTTTTGAACTGAAGCTTCAAATGTAGATACTCTTCAACATGGACGATGTTAATTTAGGGGGGGAAAGGAGATACACATTGCTATCCTAATAGCTGCTGCTTTATCTTTCTTTTTTTTTGGCAGGGTTTTCCGATTCATTAATAATTTTCTAACATGTGCATAACCACATAAGTGTCTAGTGGCCTTCGCACCATTTGAGCCACAATGAAGGTAGCTTTTCTGGTGTTGTTGGTTCTCTCCCTGTTCCTCTTCCCTAATGGGATCTGCAAGAGTTTAGATGCAAGGCCTTCTGTTGTGAATATTGGGTCTATTCTTCGATTCAACTCCACCATTGGAGCTGTTTCCGCGGTTTCTATCCGTGCAGCCTTGGAGGATATCAACTCTGATCCAACAGTTCTAAATGGAACAACGTTACAAGTTGACATGAGGGATACAAATTGTGATGATGGTTTCCTTGGCATGGTTCAAGGTAGACTAGCTGTAATATCACTTCCATTTGTTTTGCCTTGTTAAAATAGTTTGTGCTTGTGTTCTGCAGTTGTGATGATGATACCATATTCCTTTTATCAGCTTTGCAGTTCATGGAGACTGATGTTATTGCAATCATTGGTCCACAATGCTCCACAATTGCTCATATCATTTCATATGTAGCAAATGAGCTCCGAGTCCCTTTGATGTCCTTTGCATCTGATGCGACTCTCTCATCAATCCAGTTCCCGTTCTTTGTTCGGACTTATCCCAGTGATCTGTATCAAATGAAAGTTGTGGCCGCAATTGTTGACTACTACCAGTGGAAGATGGTGACTGCCATATACCTTGACGATGATTATGGTCGAAATGGCATTGCTGCTTTGGATGATGCACTTACTGCAAGGCGCTGCAAAATCTCCTACAAGGTTGGATTTGCTTCCAATGCTAGAAGGAGTGAACTCCTAAATTTGTTGGTTACTGTTAGTTATATGGAGTCTCGTGTTATCATCCTCCATACTGGTTCGGGACGTGAACTCGAGCTGTTCTCTCTGGCAAACCGACTAAATATGATGGGCAACGGCTATGTATGGATTGCAACTGATTGGCTTTCTGCTTATCTTGATGCTAATTCACCAGTTCCTGCTGAGGCTATATATAGCATGCAAGGTGTTCTTACTTTACGCCCACACATCCCTAACTCAAAGATGAAGAATAATTTAATCTCCCAGTGGAGCAGGTTAAGCAAGAAGTACAACTATAGTGATCTTCGCTTAAGTTCTTATGGTTTTCATGTTTATGATAGTGTATGGGCAGTAGCTCGGGCTCTGGATGCCTTCTTTGATGATGGTGGGATGATTTCTTTTTCGAATGACTCAAGGTTGCGCGATGAAACTGGGGGAACTCTTCACCTTGAAGCAATGAGTGTTTTTGACATGGGAAATAAATTATTGGGGAAGATTAGAAAGGTAAACTTCAGTGGGGCGTCTGGGCAAATGCAATTTAATGCTGGGGGTGACCTCATTCATCCTGCCTATGATGTCATAAACGTAATTGGAAATGGCATGCGGACAATTGGTTATTGGTCAAATTATTCTGGTTTGTTGTCGACTGTCCTTCCAGAGGTTCTATATTCAAAGCCTCCTAATAGTTCTCTAGCCAATCAACATCTCTATGATGTTATTTGGCCTGGGGAGACTGCACAGAGGCCTCGAGGCTGGGTTTTTCCTTCTAATGCCAAGGAGTTGAAAATTGGCGTCCCCAACAGATTTAGCTTCAAAGAGTTTGTCACGAAAGATAATGTTACTGGGTCAATGAATGGCTATTGCATCGATGTCTTTACTCAGGCATTGGCTTTGCTTCCTTATCCTGTTACCTACAAGTTTGTACCTTTTGGGAGTGGTACTGAAAATCCTCATTATGACAAACTTGTACAGATGGTTGAGGCAAATGTAAGTATGGACATGCAATGGTCTGTGTTGGTTTGTTTTCTCTCTCTCTTCTGCACATTTTATCATGTGAAGCTAATAAGAGTTAGCTTATCCTGCAGGAGTTTGATGCAGCGATAGGGGATATCGCTATTACAATGAACCGAACTCTAACCACTGATTTCACCCAACCCTTCATTGAATCAGGCCTTGTTATCTTGTCTCCGGTTAAAAAGCATATAACAAATTCCTGGGCATTCTTGCAGCCATTTACTGTGGGGATGTGGTGTGTTACAGGGCTGTTCTTTCTTATTGTGGGTGTGGTTGTTTGGGTTCTTGAACATCGAATCAATGACGACTTCCGTGGCTCACCACAAGAACAAATAATAACTATTTTCTGGTAAGGAGCTGACTTCTACCTTTGGTATTGGCTCTCCGTATATCAGTTAACTTACAAATGTTGAGCTTTATACAAGTCATGTGTAATATGTTGAACACTGCCAGCACCTTAAAACTGTGTTGTTCAACATTGCCAAGTTCTCCAATTAACGTGTCCAAATGGAACAACTAATGATGAACAAAGAAATGAAATCTTCTGGTTTTAGATTGGTTTGAGACATACTCTTTGCATATGCACAGTCTATTTTCATATAATACTGTGATGTGTTTTTCTCTATCTCTTATTTTCGTTTTTCAAGTACTTCTCCACATATATCGCCAGATTCTCTTCTGATGGCGTGATTATTTTCTCTCAAATGTGTGATTATAATCGCAATTTTGATTGTCTGCAGGTTCAGCTTTTCGACTTTGTTTTTTGCACAGAGTAAGTAAACCAACCCTTTCTATTCTTTCTTTTTCGGTAGAAGTGACATTGTGTTCTGACAAATTACTTTCCGCTTCCAGGAGAAAATACTATGAGCACCTTAGGACGTGGTGTCTTGATCATATGGCTATTTGTTGTTTTGATCATTCAATCCAGCTATACTGCAAGTCTTACTTCCATTCTGACTGTGCAGCAGCTCGATACTTCTATAAGAGGAATTGATGACCTGAAAAATAGCGATTATCCTGTTGGTTTCCAAGTCGGTTCTTTTGCAGAAGGATACATGGTCAGGGAGCTGAACATCTCACGGTCGAGGCTAAAAGCTCTTGGTTCTCCAGAAGAATACGCTGAAGCCCTCAAGCTAGGCCCCAAGAAAGGAGGTGTTGTTGCCATTGTCGATGAGCGCCCCTACGTTGAACTGTTTTTGTCATCTTACTGCAAGATTGCGGTTGCTGGCTCAGATTTCACCAGTAGAGGATGGGGCTTTGTAAGTACATTTGAACTTAACTTCTTTAACATGGATTAGAAATATAAAGAATATAGGGATGCAAGTGGGCCAACCTATTTGGTGGTTCACTTCCCACTAATTGGTGGTTCATTGGATATACATGGACCTTACAAGAGGAATCAAGCAGATGAACTAGGAACCCGACCCACTTACATCCCTAGAAGAATAAATGTTTTGGCGTTGAAGTCCTGAAGTTGCAGTTCCTTCAAAGAATATCTATGGAAACTTTGCGGTTTTGACTTGTACTGTCCACATAGTTGATGGCACACTCTAAAATTATGCAGCCTTTCCTGCACTTATTTGCAGCAGAAGTCTAAAATCTATACCTATTTTGTTTCACTCATTAAAACATAGCACCTTATAAAGTTCACTCTATCAGGCATTTCCAAGGGACTCCCCTTTGCAAGTAGACCTGTCCACCGCAATCCTGTCACTGTCGGAGAATGGGGAACTGCAGCGGATCCACGACAAGTGGCTCAAGACGGGCGAGTGCACAGCTGACAACACTGAGTTTGTCGACTCGAACCAGCTCCGCCTTGAGAGCTTCTGGGGCCTGTTCATCATCTGTGCTGTGGCATGTGTCCTCGCACTGCTCATCTACCTTGGCATCATGCTGCGCAAATACCTGAGACATGAACCTCCAGCAGAAGCAATCTCCTCAAAAGGGCCATCGAAGCGCAGCCTCAAAAATTTCATCTCATTCGTCGATGACAGGGAGCCACCAAAGAAGAAGCGGTCCTTGAGCCTGTCTGGAGGTTCAATGCCAACTACGCCAATGAGCAACATTTCTGTTCTTGACATGGAAAGGCCGGTGAGGCCAGTCAGGAATGGTAGTGTTACTGCTATTCAATAGAAAGCCAGTGCATGTGTACAAAGTTAAGATATTATACGTTTTCGACCTGAGATTTGCCATCTTTGGGTCAATCTACCCAATCTTATCGAGAGAATAGAATAAGAGGCTGCGTAGGGACCAGGGAATGATATCTGTAGGTTTTTAGCACCCCGGTGATGCAAAAATTCATTATAGTTTGCTATGCCAACTGGAATATTGTATAGAAGCTGTTCTTGTCCTTTATGGTAGTCCCATCTGATTCTGTGGACTATATCACGTTTATCTAAAATTTAACTCTCAACTATAAAACCGGATAAACGACCCTTCTTAACTGTTAATATAATTTATTTTTTCCCGAAGGCGGTTTTACTTTAAATTAGCGCTGACATGGCAGTGAGACCCACCTGTCATCCTTCAGTCAGCTAACTGTTAATACAATTTATTTTTCTTTGCATATTTTCTGAAGTATAATGTGTAGCCTGTTGATAGCTTTGTGTTTTACATCACTAGTTTTTTACTGTATTTGTCTCCGAGTAAAATTTGGAAATAAAATATTACCCATATTTTCAACAGGAAATGCTTCAGTCCTATTGACCGATGGCTCCGTTGCCTACCTCTCGCCGGCTAGAACGTTTGCTCTGTTTTCCCCAGCGGCGGCCCCATCGCACCGGCCACTGCCGTCTTTGTGTTCTAGCTACCGGTCGAGGCCCTCGCCAACATGAGCACTGTCCTGGCTGTGGCCACCATCGTCAAGGAGGACATCCAGATTCTTGCCGGAGGCGGATAGGCGCGGTGGAGAGGCAGCCATGTCGGCCGGACAGAAGGAGAGTAGAGGAGGAAGTGAAGGGGATGACGGGTGGGCCCAACCATCTTATTAGTTTATTTGCTAGTTGTTAACGTGACGAAAACTACTGATAAATCTAGTCTAGGAGTGAAAATTAAATGGTTTTAACAGTTGAGGAGGGTTAGCTACTTGATTTCGTAGTTAAGAGGTGATTTTTATACAATTGTGGTAGTTTGATGGTTAAGTGGTCTTATTCCATGGCGTTACGAATGGAAGGACTGTCCGTTTGGGACCTTTGGGTGCCTTTTCAGAGTAACCTCTTATTATCACTAGTAATGTGCCCTTGCTAACGCTACTCATACAACAGGATAGATAATGGCGTGATGAACTGAATATCTAAGATATGACTTAAGAACAATATCTAAAAAACTATTCTTCCCTCCCAACAATTCAGTTTGTGTCAGTGCTAACAAGCCAAAATGTACAAAAGAGACAGCAAATCTGTATGTTGTCATCTATTTGTTCACCTAGCATCCTTAACAAGAAGCAGCAACCTGCATCCTATAGTGACATGTTTGAAGTCAGATGGCATTATACTTATGCAGTATCCGCTTCAAATCAAGAAATGTTGTAGAAGCACAATCTCATCTACACTAAAATTAAATATTAGAAACATAACAACTTAATTTCACAAAAATCAATCCAGGTGAAACTTACAGCATTCTTGGGAATAATATATTGTGAGATGCCACATTTTTCCACAAAAGCACCACATCAGTACAATGTAAACAGCTCAAATGTGTCATTATCTGTTTATCTTGATACAAAGAATTCTACATTAAAAAAAAGCAAAGGTGCCTCTTCATGTATATGAATGTGTGAGTATACATAAAGATTTACAAGACTTAGACATCAAAGTTTACTACAAGAAATGGAAAGTTATATATTAAACTTAGTGGGACAAGATGTTAGAGATCTGAAGGTATATGAGAGTTAAAATAAGTTCATATTTGCAAGTTGTGTAGTACCTTCATACAAAGGGATGCAACGACTTAAACAGAGGAGTAAGCACATGTATTCAAGCATGTTTACTTACAAGTAGTGGTCAAGTTTTGTTGCCTTACCATATCTTGTTTATTGGCAAATACCAATATGACGCTGTTAAGCATCAAAGGATCATTAACTATTGCCTGCAACAAAGCTGCCAAATATTAGCTTGATTAACAAAGCAAACTTAAGTCGGCAATGAGCAGTTATAACAATTTGTAAAACCTGGAACTCTGCTTTGGCTTTTCCGATTCTCTCTCTATCCAATGAATCAACCACATAGATCTGCAAATCAGAACATTCACATATTAATATAAAATGCTAATAAAATTTATATAGCTTAGTCGGATATGTTCGTGAATACATCCAAAGTCCAAAGTTTAACACAGATCACTCAAGGAGGAGACACAACAAAAATGTAGAATAAGGTTTTACTGAAGAGCATCATCTAGCTGTCCAGAAGAGTATGATTAACTATATTCACATTCTAGACAATAAGAATTGACTAATTAACAACTTCCATTGGGGTTAAATGACACAAAATAATTCAAACATAATTGGCAACTGAGCTTATATTCGAAAGGATGAGCTTTGTACAGTTTGTGATAAATAAGAAATTAAAGGCTAGTTCCAGATTATAAGCAAATCTGCTACTAATCATGTATTTTGTTGAGAAGTGAGAACATGTAATAACAAGCAATCTTGGTCCATAAGAATGGTAGTTGTAACTTAAGAAATCGAACCAATATAAGATGTAATTTAGCAGCTGAAGAGTAATGCCTTAGGTGTCTTCTTAGCAAAAAGTTTACCTATAAGCTCACAAGGCAGTATCTGAAAAACTGGACAACATTCTCCAGTTTTAACAAAAAGCAGGGAACTAAACTATGAACTGAAGAATTAAATATGTTTGTCTACTAATACATGATGATAATAAATAGGATGACTGATAGGCACCAATTTTACTCAAAATCCATAAAATTTGATGTTAATCAAAAGAGAAGAGGGAACATATATACAACTTATTTGGTAAACCAATATTATAATAATTTAGATAGCTGAGTTCTAGAACTTAACAACAAATTCATCACTAATTACTAAAGACCAAGATTTTAACATATATATTGTAGTATCAATATTAATATGTTAGGAATTGCATTGTAGTTTGGAAAAGCACGGTCGTACATCAAAGGGGCCGTTGGGGGTGGCTCGGCATTATTTCCAATGAGCTCTAGCTTCATTGGCTTCCCATCAAGTAGAACACCATTGTATCTCTTTGTAGCATCCAAAGCATCCACTTTTCTTGCAAAGACAACTTCCGCAGTACCCTAACAAAAAGAAACAGTCAAATAAAGTCTGCAATGTACAGAGTAGAGATATGAGATACTAAAAGCAAGGCTACTCAATGATCTACCTTTGATCTTCCATCCTTATCATAGTTAACAGAATAACGCTTGAGCTTACCAACCTCCGAGAAGAGTTCCTGTCAAAACAAAACAGCATAGCCCATCAGCTACCATCACATAACAACTGAGGTCACATATTCTTATTTCTTAACATTTTTTACTTTTCACAATCTCCATGACACACTTGCAAAAATAGTTTATATCATAATATGATGATAAAAATAGTTTATATCATAATATGATGATACCTTTGCAAAACTTACAAAAACATAACACAGTAAAAGTATATTTATTATGAATCTACTTATGCGGTTTTTGTGTGACCAATCTATGTATTTAAATATATCATTGGTCAAAGACCAGAAAGTATGATTATACGCTTCCCATGGTGATGAGCATTTGACCGGAGGAGGTACAAGAATTAAGACCTCAAGATCTTTAAAGAATATGGGAGATTGGAGAATATATTCTTTAAAGAAATAACTAAGAATCATGTATTGCCAAGAATTAGCATAACAAAAAAAACTTCCGCAGAGGACACTAAAATTATCAACATGATTCATGTAAGTCAACAATCAGTATAGCAAGAATCTTTCACAGGGAATCATGGTGTCCATAGCTCCATCTAATTACAAAATTATTGAGTGTGTTCCTTAAAGAGAACCAAAGGCTAAAAACGTTGAAATGATTCCAGGCATCACAATAAAGGGAAAAGCTATACGAACTAAAATGTTCTTACAGTCTTTATGAAACCTAATCCACACTCCCCAATACTCCTCATCTCATGATCTGCATTGAACTACCTTTGATGATTTGATTTGTACCCTCCACTTATAACTTGTAAGAATATTGTAGGAAGTAAGTACATGTAACGTTGCCCAATCGCCAGGAATTAGGACATCCAACATCTTTTACAGGAAAGTATGGTGTCCATGGCTCCATTGAATGACTTGACTATTCAGACAATGTACTACAAAGAACAGCTATGATTAAAATCATGAAACAAGGTTATGTGTATCGACAAGAATTAGTACGTCAACAATCTTTCACACGAATGTACGGTGTCATAGCTCCACTTAATCACATGAGTACGGAGTTTATACTCTTCAAAGAGCGCTAACACTAAAATTTCTAGCTTGTTTAGGGAAATGGCACAGATTAGTATTCTACTGAAAGAATTGTGAAAGCAACAACAACACAAGAACGGGAAGCACCTGGACGTCCTCGACCGTGACGCTGGCGTCGAGACTGGAGATGTACAGCTTCGTCCCCGTCTCGAGCGCCCGCGGGGCGGCCGGCGGAGGCCGCCATGGCGGCGACGTGCTCGGAGTAGACCCCGTACGGCGAGGCGGCGGCCTGGACGGGCGGGCATCGGCTGACCGCGTTAGGGTTTCTTGAGGAAGGGGGAAGGGCCTGAAGGCCGGTAGGGAAGGTGGACGTGGCGGCGTACCTTGGAAGCGGTCGGCGGGTAGGGCGCGGCGCGGGCGGCCGGCGGCGCGCGGCGGGTGGGCCTGGACGAGGAGGCGGGGCTGGCTTTCGGCCTGGACTTGGACTGCTTGATGAGGTCGTCCAGGGACCGGCGGATGACGACGGGGTGGTGGGCCGCGCGGAGGATGAGGAAGGGGTGGACGGGCGGCCTCCCGACGAGGTCCTCGCCGGAGGCCCCGTCGCCGCCGCCTGCCCCGTCGGCGAGCGGCAGGATCGGAATGGGGAGATACTCGAGCGCGTCGATCTCGACGACGACATTGCCGCGGAGGTGGAGCTCGGAGCGGAGCCGGGGTTTGGGGAGGGCTAGGGTTTTGGTGGAAGCACGCGACGACTTTTGATTAGGAGGTGGCGGCGGAGTGGAGGAGAGGGGGAGGAGGCAGCGGAGCAAAGGCGGCGCGGGGTGGGGTGGGGAGGAGGAGGCGGCGGCGGTGCGGAGTGGGGAGGAGGAGGTGAGGGGAGCGGCGGCGCAGGGGAGGACGGGGGGAGTGGAGGCGCGGGGGAGCGGCGGCGCGGTGGAGGACGGGGGGAGCGGAGGGAGTGGCGGCGCGGTGGAGGACGGGGGGAGCGGCGGGAGTGGAGGCGCGGGGGAGAGGCAGAGATGGGGGAGCGGCGGGGGTGGTGGCACGGGGGAGGAGGAGGCGACGCGGGATGGGGAGGAGGAGGAGGAGGCAGCGGCAGCGCAAGGTGGGGGGAGGAGGAGGAGGCGGCAGAGCGGAGGGATGGGGAGGAGGAGGCGATGCGGGGTGGGGAGGGAAGGAGGCGGCGGCGGTGCGGGATGGCAGGGCAGGGGAGGAGGGGTGATGCGGGGTGGGGAGGGAAGGAGAAGGAGGCGGCGCGTGGGGAGGGAAGAGGAGGAAGGAGGAGGTGCCGGCGCATGGGGGCGGAAGAGGAGGCGGTGCGGGATGGGGAGGGAAGGAGGCCGCGGCGGCGGCGGGTGGGGAGGGAAGGAGAGGGTGCTCGCGAATTTTGAGGGAGGAGAGGGTGCGGGAGGGGGTGGGGAGCGGAAGTGGCTCTCTGGTTCAATGATGTGCATGATCCGAATAATTTTGGCCTTAGGATATTCAATGAGTAAGAGAAGAAGGTTTGAAGAGAGATCCAGGCTATTCATTTGTATGAAGTTGGATTACTTTGGTACACAAATCTGGGTGGACTTAGATTAGGCATGACTGTGGGGTGGTTGACGGGGGTGGATTTAGTAAAGAAAATTTTGGTGTATTATAGAGTAGGGTAGATTATCATGCTGCTTGTATATCTTGGCCCTGAATCGATGTGGGCAGCCAAGGCTTACATTTTTTGTTCATACCAAATGAAATTGCACAGGTTCGTAGCGCTGTATCTAAGAAAGGACTTTGCTGTGTTTGATTAAAGCGTACTGAATACACGTATAAGCACTGAGAATTATAGACACGCTTTTTCAGAGCATTCTTGTGGTTGAAGCCTTGAAGGGCAAGGCCCCAGCTTTATATAATTTGAAGTTTCAGAAGGCAATACGCACAATCTTGAGCATACAGACGATGTCTTCGCTCAGAATTACAGGTCACTAAGGATGTGTTTGGTTGGTGGAATGGCCAAGGGATGGAACCATCCCATTCCAATTTTGAGCTCATCCAGCTGTTTGGTTCATGGTATGGAAGGGAATGAAGTGGAAGCAAACCATTCTTCCAAATGGAATATTCCTTCAAAATTCGGAATCCAGCCATCCCAAAAAATTTCCCGGACGGAGCCATCCCGAGCTCCCTCGCGCAGAGCCATTCACCCCACTCCCGTGCGCTCACCCCCCTCCCCAGATCCAGATCTGAGGAGCCTCCCGCGCCGCCGGCCTCCCGCTCGGATCTCCCTCCCGTGCGGATCTCCCTCTCGCGCCGTCGTCCCTCCCGCGCCGACGTCCCGCCCGCGCCGTCCTCCCGCCCGCGCCGGCCGAGCTCCCGCCCCGACGTCCCGCCCGGGCCGTCCTCCCGCCCGCGCCGACCTCCTGCGCCGCCGCCGTCCGACCTACCGGCCGCCGCGACCTCCCGCGCGCGCCGAGCTCCTGCGCCGCCGTCCGACCTCCCGCCCGCGCCGGCCGAGCTCCTGTGCCGCCGTCCGACCTCCCGCCCGCGCCGGCCGAGCTCCTGCGCCGCCGTCCGACCTCCCGCCCGCGCCGGCCGAGCTCCTGCGCCGCCGTCCGACCTCCCGCCCGTGCCGGCCGACCTCCTGCGCCGCCGTGCCGACCTCCTGCGCCGCCGAGCCGCCCGACCTCCCCCCAGTGAAGGTATTGTCCTTACGTATGTGCAGTGGTAGGAATCTGTGGTGAAAATGTGAAGATATTTGTGTGAAATATGTCTAATATGTGCAGTGGTAGCAATCTGTGGTTGTGCTTGATTGATATGGTTGTGCTTGAATGATATGTTCCATTGTGATGTTATCAATTGTGCTATTCATATTGTAGATGGACAGAAGACTTGCTAAAAGGAGAAAGTGTGTGCTTTATGGTGCTGCTGCTTTCGTGGCTGTTGCTATGGTGGCTTTGTGTGTTAGAGCTAGATTAATGAAAAGAAGAACACGTATTACCTATGGTCCAATGGAAGAAAGAGATAGAGCAAGAATTGATTATCTAAATAAGAAAATTTATAGAGATGATTCAACTTGCCAAAAAATGTTAAGGCTCACTAGAGCTCCTTTCTTCCATTTATGTGAAGTTTTGAGAGGTCGCGGTTTGCTTGGAGATACCATACATGTTAGTGTTGAAGAGCAAGTTGCAATGTTCCTAAATATTGTAGGGCATAACCTAAGGAATAGGTTAGTCCACACTAATTTTGATAGGTCCACTGAAACAGTTAGTCGATATTTTAGAGCTGTACTCCATGCCATAGGAGAGCTTAGAAGTGAACTTATTAGGCCACCTTCCTCGGAGACCCCAACCAAAATTGCAGGGAATCCAAGATGGGATCCATATTTCAAGGTATGACATTGCCAATTGTTTGTTAGAGATGTAAGATCAACTATTTAGCTACTAATTTTTTTTTTGAAAATAGGATTGTATTGGAGCCATTGATGGTACACACATAAGGGCAACCGTTAGTAAATCCATGGAGCCTTCTTTTCGTGGTAGGAAGTCATTTGCTACACAAAATGTGATGGCAGCGGTAGATTTTGATCTCCGATTCACATATGTGTTGGCTGGTTGGGAGGGAACTGCACATGATGCTACAGTTTTAGCAGATGCATTAGAGCGTGAGAATGGCTTACGTGTCCCACAAGGTAATAGCTCCACTCTAGATTAATTTGTCTATAGTTAAAGCTTTAAATTTCCACCTCATCTGAGCAATAATTTCTGCCTCACATATTAGGAAAATTCTACCTTGTGGATGCTGGATACGGAGCTAAACCTGGGTTTTTGCCTCCATTTCGCGGTGTGCGGTACCACTTGAATGAGTGGGGGAGTAATCCTGTTCAAGATGCCCCTGAATTATTCAACCTTAGACATTCCTCTCTACGTGTGACAGTAGAACGTGCTTTCGGATCACTCAAGAGGCGTTTCAAAATTCTTGATGATGCCACACCATTTTTTCCTTTTCCTGTACAAGTTGATATTGTTATAGCTTGTTGTATCCTGCACAATTGGGTTCTATCACAAGGGATTGATCAATTTATTGTGCCAGAAGTTCAGTGGAGTAGTAACCCGGTATCCTCCACAGCTAGCTCGTCCACACAAGCAGCCAATGATCATAGGCAAATGGTTGAATTTAGGCAAAACTTGGCTAACACCATGTGGGCAGATCGTCAAGCTTACCTTGAGAATTAATTATGTAGCCCTTTGTTGTATTAGAATTGTTTGAACTCTTGCAATTTGTCTCCTGTATGAATAATTATGGCTACAATGTCCTGTTTGTACTATTTCTAATTGTCCTGTATGCACTCTTTCAAATAATTATGAATTGTTTGTACTATTTCTAATTGTCCTGTATGCACTCTTTCAAATAATTATGAATTGTTTGTGATGTACCTTGGTTGTAACATATTGCTTTGAAATGTTAGGAAATGGACAGTGAACAGCATGGGGAAACAATTGGGGTAAACCATGGGGGCAGTGGTTCAATGGTTTGGACAGGTGCTATGTCAACATATATGCTTTCTTTCCTGTCAAACCTAGTGGCTGGTGGCACTAGGACATCATCTGGTTTTAAAAAAGTGCACCTAAATAATTGTGGTAAAGCATTGAGTGAGCATTTCAAGATTCATGTCACTGGCGAGCAAGTTAGAAATCACCTAAAGAAATGGAGGATAGTATGGGCAAAGGTTCTGAGGTTGAAAAAAATTAGTGGGGCTCTCTGGGATGAAGATTCTTGTTCTATTTTGCTATGTGAAGAGCATTACAACAATTACATTCAGCATCCGGTAAGCATTACAACAATCTATGTTCTATTTTACATTCAATAATTACTGTATATGTTGCACACAATCTGATTTCTATTTTCTATGTTTGCTAGAAAAACAAAAGTGATGCTGACATGCTAAACAAACCTATTGAGCACTATCATGCCATGTCTACAATATTTGGGAATTGTTTGGCTACAGGAAAGTATGCCAAAGGCACAAGTGATCCACTTGCCACTGAAGTTACAGACATTGCAGATGACCCAATTGATGTTGACAGTGGAGCATCTCCAACTGAAGTTAACATTGGGAACAATGGGGCAGCAGATGCAAGTGTTGGTGAGTCCTCAGGTACCAAACCACCCCGTAAAAGGGCTAAAGTGTCAGCCCCAGCATCTGTTGATGATGATGTGTTGCTACCAACAATTACTTTGGGTCTTGAGAGGATAGCTAGTGCTATAGAGAAGGTGGGCACCTCTTCTGAGTCAACTATCCCAGCTGGTCTTTGGGACAGTCTTGCATCTGTACCTGGTTTTGATGAGGCACATCTCTCTCATTATTATGCTTATTTGTGTGAGAATGTTGGGCTTGCTAAGGCATTCATGGATCAAAGCTTGACAGGAAAGTTGGTTTGGGTTACTAGGTATGTTACCAAGCATTTCCCCTGAAGTTGGGATTAGAAGCATTTCACCTTTGAAGACTTTTGTGTACTGAAAGCATTTCACCTTGAAGACTTTTGTGTACTGGAACAATTATCCTACTATGTAGTACTTTGTGCTGTTAAGGACCTTTTGTGTACTGTTAAGGGGTTAATTAGGACTGCTAAGTGTTGTAATGTATGAATTGATTAACTGCTAAGTGTTGTAATGTATGAATTGATTAACTGCTAAGTGTTGTAATGTGATGCAAACTCTATGAGTTGTTATCTATGAAATGGACCTATTTATATGCACTTTATTTCAGTTGTAAATGTGCTATCACGTGCTAGTTAAGCAAAATTATGTCAAGGGGAAAAAGTTTTAATAAATGTGCATATCCTACTTTAGAACATCACTAAGTTTTAATAAATTATGTCAACTGGCTCAAAGAGGTAACCTCACCACGCAGGTTAGCATATCCTATTTTTCATCCCGATCCCATCAACCAAACAAGAGACGGAACGGTTCCATTCTTCTCCATCCCACTAACCAAACAAAAAACAGAACCATTCCATCCCACTAACCAAACATCCTAAACAGAACCATCCCATTCCATCCCATCCCAAAAAACTGGAATCGTTCCATCCCATTCCTCCCCATTCCACCAACCAAACACACCCTAAGAGGCGAACACTGAGTATTTGCAGACAATATCACACTTTGTAGTCTGTATAGTTTAACTGCTATAAGTGTAAGAATAAATAAAGTAAACAAACAAATAATAATAATACTTAAATGAAAGATAATAATAATAATAATAATAATAATAATAATAATAATAATAATAATAATAATAATAATAATAATAATAATAATAATAATAATAATAATAATAATAATAATAATAATAATAATAATAATAAGGGGGGGAAATGGGAAATGGGATATTCTGATATCTTATTATCCTGCCAGGGTATGGATATGATGGAGAGGTGGTAGCTGTGCGCGCACCAGTTGGGCTCCGCTCATCCTTCCCCGTCTCCACCGTCCATGGCTTCCTCTGCCCTGCCTTCTAGAACCTTCCACCGCCATTTGCTTCCCTCTTCCGCTCCTCCTCCTTCGAGAGAGGCTTGTACCCCATGCTGCCTCCCCGGCGCCGTCTCCCGGCGGAGTGCAGCCGCGCAGCTCCTCTCGGCCGGTTTCTTGACAGCCGTCTCGCCGCCGCCGCCTTCGCTCGCCGCAAGGAGGGGCCGCAGGACCATACCGCCCGAGGACTACGTATCTGCACGTACGTCAGTGTGCCTGCCTGCTTCCCTGCGATGTTTGTTTCTTGGTTTCTGCATTTGTGCTCAGATTTTGCCTAAAGCTGGCTCCTTTGCGACTGAATTGAGGCTAATTCGCGCTTCAAAAGAACTTGGGATACCCATGGGATTTATGGAATGCAAATCCAGTTTGTTCTATTTTGCATATGTGTGCAAAACTAAAGCCTTCCTGAATCCTGAATCTTCACTGTATTGATTAATTAAACTCCCATTTGTGTAATCTGATCTGAGAACTGTTGGGAGCAGCTGATGGCCTGAAGTACTATGATCTTGTTGAAGGGAAGGGTCCAACTGCTGAAAAGGGCTCCACTGTGCTGGTAAACTGTTCCCATCTAGAAACTGCCCTTCATTCTTAAACTGCAACTAATGGCTGTTTTCTGAAGGTTCATTTTGACTGCATATACCGTGGCATCACCGCAGTGTCTAGCCGTGAATCGAAGCTTCTAGCGGGGAACCGAAGTATTGCACAGGTTATCTGGCAAACTACTCCTGATATTTGTATACTAGTACTACTGATCTAGGACAACAAGAACTAAGATGCTGGTGTGTCTTCCTCTAGTAGCCTTATGAGTTCACTGTCGGCTCACTGCCTGGCAAAGAGCGTAAGCGGGAATTTGTAGACAATGCCAATGGGTTATACTCTGCGCAGGCTGCACCAAAGCCTCCACCGGCGATGTACACGATATCTGAGGGGATGAAAGTAGGGGGGAAGGTATGGAGGAGGAGAAATAGCACAAGTGAAGGCAAATAATTTGGTTGCCCATCTTTACTATGTTACTGACCTGATATTCTGTTCTGTTTGTGTGTTGGTTATGTAGAGGAGTGTAATTGTCCCTCCAGAGCTCGGTTATGGGGAAAAGGGGATGAATGAGATACCGGTAAAAGTTCAGTTTATTGAAAATTTGTTTTCTCATGTAGTTTGATTCAGTATTTTAGCGCATTTAAGTATTGAAGCGGTGTTGTTTGATCCCATGTTTCTTTGCAGCCTGACGCTAGTTTTGAACTGGATATAGAGCTTTTGGAAGTGGTCCCTCCTGCAGAAAAATGACCATTTTGTTTGCACTGGATGGGAAACATTGATGAGGTACTTGTGGAGTTTCACAAATTTTAGAGGAATGTATTTATGTTTTATATATATTATGTTGTTGTTAATCAGACATGTAATTGAGAATATGCTGATATGATATTTTGCCGGACAGGACTTGTTTGCCAACTCACAAGAAAAGTCTAGAACTAGAAGCGAAACTTAGGTAGACATGTACTCAAATTTCTTATTAATTATGTTGAAGCAAAAATTGGATCAAAAATATTCTCCACAATGTCATGGAGCCTGTTTGATTGTATAGAAAATGCTAAATTTGATCTGCCACTGAAGGCAGCATGCTCTGATCCTTATTCAAATATCCTCAGGGCCATTGATATCCTGAAAGAAAAGAATGATATTCTCTTGTTAAAAGCATTGATGGTGCTATCATCTTGCCTTTTGATTGATATACATACATACATTTCAAATAAAGTTTTGCTTTGCTGTTCAGATATGAAATGTTGAAATTAATTCCTTGTGTAAGAATTCTAACTAGTGTAAAGAAGTTAGTAGTATTGTATTTCTCTTCAAATTTGTCCTGAACCTAACATAAATGCTGATAAACAAGTAAACAGACTAGAACTTAGATCTACATTTGCTTTTGAACTGCAAAATTCTTGAAACACCAATGAGAGTGTGCATCTTGGAAAAAGGTACCTTGTTCTCAATCGCTGCTCCATCTGGGATTTCCAGCTTAACACCAGGTTTTGCTGTGATGGTCACCTTGCCCTATAAAACATAAAGAGAAGAAGTGACATTACTCTAAATACTGTTAGATATCTATATTTTGAGAAATATTCATAACAACAATCATATGAAAAGAGAAGCTGCACATTATCTATATAAAGTTTTATAGAAGCATTAAAAATAGAAGGTTACATACTGCCTTTGACAACACACAAATAGTCTGAAAACTTTGTCTAAGAACTGGAACTACAAGAAAGATTGGGCTAGGTCAGCAACTGTGTCAGTACCTTCAGCACGATGCCAGAACCAAACCAAACATCACCGGACACCTTCAAGCTGTCAAGCTCAACAATGCTAGGGATCGACTTGAAGCGATCAAGGAAATTCCCAACCTGCAATTGCATAAAGAAAGAAGATCAGCTTATTTGCATTTGGAGGTCATAAACTAATCTTATAATTTTTGTCCAGCAAGGAATTTGTTTAGAGCTTGACCTTCTTGAACTCAGGGCCCAGCTCAATTGAGGGATTTGATGGATTTGTTCTAGCTGAATTGCGTGTAACAAAGCCATCAACCAAGGTATACAGATCAGACTACAAAGCGAAAATAATTTCAGTTAGAAAGAGGAGTTTTAACCTCACAATTTACTCAGCATATCGTACAAACCTGTACTAGCTGCAAATCTGATGTTGCCTTCACCGGTAGGAACCGGGACCTCGGAACATTGATACCAATCGCGTGGTCAAAGAACTGGCCCAACAAAATATGTTGTCATCTTTATATGTAAGATAAAGGTATGATGATGGATATATATAGTATTTTGTTAGTACCCTGATTGCTGCACCAGCTGCTGTTTCCAACTGAAGAACTTTCACGCCGTCCACTTCCTGAAAACATTTGTTGTTCACCACGATTCTACGTTAAATCCTTCTCAAATCATAGGTAAGTAATAAAGTTCATGAAGCAGTCCTTATGGAAAAAGAGTTTCCTGAAATGCATTATTACCTTAGGGTTTGGAATGATCTCCATCTTGAGTGCATCAGCCTCAACAAGGCGTTTGATAGCCTTCAAGTTCACCCATCTACCAAAACCGGTAGTAATGTTATATAGTATTGAAAGGATCTTTTCAAACTGGAATGAAAACTATGAATTCACTTACAGGTTGTTGGTGTTGAAGATCTTGAATTTCTCAATTGATTTGAACTCATTCACCTATGTTTCAGAAAATTGTACAAGCAGTCTCAGAAAGATCTACAATAACTTTTGCTTAACTTGCTGTGATAACTAATTATTATCATTTCATGTACTAGCTCATAACTTACATGTGCATCAGGAACTTGTGCAATCTCCAGAAGCTGGAAAAAAGAATAGGAAAAATTGTTGTCATTAAAGCAGTAACCAGATGTTGAAGCGAGGCTAGAAAAATGTCACCTTGTTTTCATATGCAATTCTCGACGATTATTGATCAAAGCAGTTTTCAAACTGCAACAGCATTGGAAGGCTAGGAAAATGGGAATTTTGGACACTTTTAGCACTTTTGCTACCGTAAATTCCAAAAATGGCGCCGGTGGAAACAAAATTCCAAACTTAGCCCCCAACCGACCGCACCATTTAACCGGGAGCTGACACGTGGAATGGTGCGATCGGGGAGCGCACCACTCCGAAGTGGTGCGGTCCCCGACCGCACCACTCGGCCGGCCGTCAGCACTCGGTCACTAGACCGTCAGATCGCCCAGCCGTTTACCCGAACGCACCACTTCGGAGTGGTGCGCTCCCCGACCGCACCATTCCACGTGTCAGCTCCCGGTTAAATGGTGCGGTCGGCTGGGGGCTAGATTTGGAATTTTGTTTCCACCGACGTTATTTTTGGAATTTGCAGCAACAACAGTGCCAAAAGCGTCCAAAATTTGGAAAATGACGCTTTGGAAGTAGAAGAAAGAACTGAAGTTTACCTGAACTCTTCCTTCATATGAGATCAGTGTGCCGCCTTTTACATCAGCCAATGTTTTCGGGGTAACCTGAAAAAAGGTTGTAGAACTTTACCAGCCAACCGCATGTAATCTTACTTCGTCAGATATTACACAATTACATACCTCCATGCAATATTCATTCTGCTTGTGGATCAAATGGTTCAATATCTCTGTTCAATAGTTAAGTATATTGCAAAGCAGAGTACCTCTTTTCTTAACCAGAAAGTTTGTAAAAGTAAATCGTGAATGGCATGTTTACATAAGGATACTCATGTCCACTATAGCACCCAAGTTATCCGAGTTTGCAATGAACACATACTCTTTTCCCTGCAATATGGTCAAAAAAGAATGTCACATGCATGGAAACTTCGGATGAAGGGTGGGAGCTAATAGTATCCCCAGATAATTGCAAACCTGTGAGAGTAATAAATCGAGCTTGCCGCTGTTCATCAGGGATGGGAAGATATCACCATGGCCAGGAGGGTACCTACATATTTGTGTAATGCAAAAGGTAGTTAAAATTATTCTGTGATGTTAAAATGAATTTGCTGATGTAGCGATTTATGACTAGCTTACCAGCCATCCTTGCTGGTTTTCCCCTTGCAAGGCCATGGCAAGAACTCATCAGCTACAACACGGGGATACTGACTCTGCATTGGAACAAATTGTTTTAATGTCAGTAGCATATTTTAAAAGCTAGGAAAAATATGATCCAAATAAGTTTGCAGCACCAAAAGAAAAATCTGGCTTGACATACCTGATTGAATGTATGGATTTCGATGTTTGAATTGGCATATTTCTCAACAATCTGCAGGGCAATTGTACTAGTTATCACTCACAAAATTGTTCATTTTGGCTTCCGATCTCCACTGTGAAGAGAGATTTGGCTGGTGAAAATTTACCTTTAGGGTGTCTTCGTGGGTGTTGAAGGAATTCATCAGAAGCAGTGGCACATTGCTGCCATACTTCTTGTTGAGGGACTGTAGGAGAAATGACATCATTAAATGCCATATTGCAAGATAGAACTTCGAAGAGTATGTTGTGAATCATATATGATGTTTAACAGACCTCAATTTGGATAACAATCAGGTCAAGGAATGTGAATCCGTTTCGCACTTCGATGACAGATCTGTAATGTTATGGACAACACACAACACGTTGAGATAATGAACATGGGGTTGTTATTTAAGTATCAGCGCCATATGAGAACACTACTGTTCCAGTCAAGGATTTTTTGTCTCTCATTTTCTGAAGGTGGCAATCAAGAAATTAATGAAAGCAAAACAAATGCTATCGTACCATCTGTATACTATGACTGAATCAGATAAATCTACCATGCAACTTACTTTGGTCCGGTGCATCCCATGGTCGTCCCGAGGCCACCATTGAGCTTCAGCACGGCGAGCTTGTTGAGCAGTTCCTTGGTCGCCTCGATGTCTGCACTTGAAGAGAATAGTCAGTACGTCGAAATCAGTGACAAATTTTGTTTCCATGAGTCAAATCGAGGATCATGTCGACGAAGAACCTTCAGGCGGGGCTTCGAGGGTGTCGTACGGCACCACCACCTCGTCGGTCGGGGTGTGGATCTTGGCCCACTCTGTGTGCTCCTCGTCGCCGCTTTTCAACGCAAAGCCATAGCCCACGAATGCAAACGTGATCAGATCATGGTTCAAATAATAAATGAAGAATAACAGGATTGCAATCTCATTGAGCAATTCTCGATGATGCTCCATTGATGCGTGCATGGTGTGAAATGTGATCTATTACCTGAGATAGCGGGAGACGAGGCTGAGGAACCCCGACTTCTCATTGTCACTGCGCATCAAGAAACCGATAACCAAACACAGCATTAGAAAGAAACAACAATGGCAGAGAAGAAAGATCTCTCAGTCATCAGTGATCTGAAAGCATAGATCGATCGGAGACCTGATCTGTGTGAGGCTGGCGACGGCCTCACGCAGCTTGGCAAGCTTCTCGTCCGCCATTTGCAAGATTCGCGTGCGTGTGTGCCAAGAGATCTCTACCCAGCCAGGAGAGGAGAGGAGATGGATCAGATCAGATGTTAGTTATTATAAGGGGGGGGGGGGGGGGGGGGAATGGCGGGTAAACGGAGGGAGACGATGCGCGCGCAGTTAACGGCGGGAGCGACTGCATCGCTGCACCGACCGTTACCCGCGGAGGTAGTACCTTTTCTTTTCTTTTTCTTTGTTTTTATTTGCTTTCTTTTTGACAAAGTCAACACTACAAAGTTGGTCTTTTATTTTTCTCGTTACTTTTTTTTAACTGCGATGCGATTAAGGACTTGTTTTAGTTTCAATCTTGACAAGTAGCCACCGAAATCACCAGATTATGAACACCCATGGGCTCTGGCTAGGGCATTGTAAACATCATGATGCATCGAATACTTTTATTCTTCGTCTCTTGTAACAGTTTCATACAGTGGCGGACCCAGGAAAAAAATCTAGGTAGGGCGAAGTCCAGTGACGGATCCAGAAAAAAAACTAGGTAGACTGAAGTCGGAAGCGTGAAATAAACAGTAGTACCCAAAAGCAAAATAATCCATGATCAAACTATATTGTAATCATACTAATAAAAATATGTGATACGAAATAGAAACAACAACTACAATTCGCATGTTAGCATATGTAGATAACGGAAGGACAATGAAAAATATCTCACTAATGAAGCTTAATCTACAATCATAGATGAGCTGTAAAAGCAGAATATTGGTCATTGTCAGAGTTCAGGCCAAGGCATTTTTGCAGAGCTATGAAGTACCTGAATAAAAGTAATAAAAATTAATTCATTCCTCAACTATCAAAGAGTAGGTTTTCCATGTCAGTTGATCAGTGCAGGGGCGGATCCAGCGGTGGGGCGGGGGGGGGGGGGGGTCGAGCCCCCCTACCGCTACCGGACCCTTGGACCCTGGAGCCCCCCCCCCCCCCAAAAAAAATAAATTTTTAGCATGGATGTATAATGCAGCAGGGGCTGAGGTCGAGCTGAAGGTACTTCAGCCCCTCCAAAAAATTTTCCTGGATCCGCCACTGGATCAGTGTCATAATAGGTAAGCAAACTGGACAACTGGACTTTGTGGTTGCCTCTCCAACACTCCACTTGTGCAACTACAGAACGTTTAACAGTGCAGCTGAAATGTCCAGGAAGCGAAACAAAATGTCTCCTTTTATTGGACAGAACAGTCAATTAGCTCACAATTCATTTTAGTTGCCGGGTCCTACCAATAACCTCAAAATATATATTTTGGCAGGAAAAAGAAGAAACAAATGTAGTTGCAGTAGTAAAAATCATTTTGTACACTTGTAACATCACCATCAAGTTATCTTCATGAGAAACAATGAATGAGACAGCAAGATATATAGTAGTAGGCTGCACCGGACTGCCGTGCCGGCAAGCAGTCTAGCTGTGAAGAGATCGATCGAGTGGCAACGACGACGGCAAGAAGTGATCACCGTTTAGCCGACCGGTCAGTAGGGACGCATGCCGACGTAGTTGCCGGGCGGGTCGTAGTTGCAGGTAATGAAGGTGCCCCTGCCGTATGACGTGTTCTAAAAGACAGTATAAGCTGCCTAGAGTATGCGCCGGCGACGGAGCTCGGGCGACCGCCCGAGCATGCCCGAAGGGTGGGTCCGCCCCTGGTTTCATAGCATAATAATCTAGCATGCGCCAAGCATGACAACATTCACGGTATTTTTGTCGAGTGCAAAATAAGCATCCATTCACCATCCACTTCCAACCTCGCATCAAAGATTGTGCATCATACATCAACTAATCAACACACCAAAACGGTTAAGATTTTAGCATTTGTACAAAGAATAATGTCTAAGGAGGACTAACCAAAGAACAAGACCAGATATTCCTGGAACGCACTACTGTCGTATCTAACCTTTTCATCTACCCTTGAGCTGTTGTTTTCTTGTACCGACATATACACAGATATGGAGGTAGTATTCAGGGTTCTTCAGGTTGTTGGCCACCCAAAGGAACGGTATGTCCATGTCCAGTTCAATGCCTTGTACCCTTACTAGCTTCACTTTAGCATTCTTGGCCACATCGACCTCTTGCTGACTTGCCGAAGCAGATTCTACCTCCTGAGAGCTTCTTGGAGTGATATCTGAATCATCAGGGGCAGAATCCGGCTTTGAGCAGAAGAACTCGGGTAGCAACGTTTCCAATGCATGTTCCAGTGTAATGTAGCTTCTACCTGCACCGTAGAGTGAAGTGACATGTTAAGGAAAACCACTGCCATTGCCACACCATAAAACTTTGTGAAACACAGGATGTGAGGAAAATTTCATCATTAAAAAATATAGTATTAACTGCAACATATAGTCATATAGTGTGCACTGTTTCAGGGGTGACAAAAGTGCCAATTTTTTTTACGTTAAAGATAAAATGGTAAACCCAGCAATTTACAGCTCTTTCAATTGTGAACCAGTCAGGCCTGCTCGAAAGATGACACAAATCAAATAGCTAAATTGTAGCAGGGATTTTACAATAAACGGATACAACCTAGAAGTTACACTGATTTTTCAATGAAGTAATGTACAATTGTACATGTGTATGCATTCTAGTTCGGGGATAACCCCACACTGCAGTAATACAAAATATTTCTTATTTATTGAACTTACGTCCCTATACCATACTTTTTGGGGGAAAGTGGGATAAGGGGGAAACAAAATAGAGCTTTACTGCAAGTTTGGTGATTATGGGATTTCTAGAGGCAAATAAACCCCTTTAAAGCATGCAAAAATCATATGCACACCACTCATGAAGAACAGCCAAAAGCATCACCAATTCATTGTACCAGCCCAAATGATAACATTAATGTTCACTACAGTGCTACATACCTTGCTCCTTTGGAATCCCAAATGGCCGATTTATATAGGATACGCTTTCCCAGTCACCAACAGGTATTGCATCTCCTAAATCCTCAAGGTCTTCTTGAGCACTGCGCACATATAACCGAACAGGGACCCTGCCTAACCATATATTAATTGATAAGAGACAGCACAGTAGATAGAGATATCTTAATGTGACATAAATCCATTATTATATAACTTAAAAAGTGTACATGAAGCTTTACAAATGTGAAAACTATTCATCAATTAACTATTCTATCAAAATTTTGTGGGTATGAGAATGTTCAACTAATAAAAGAAGTAGATAATTCAGTGCAAAGAGCATACATGGTTTGCTGGATCCAGGAGATTCAGGTTCATCAGAACCTTGTTGGCTCTCCACTGAGGAAGTTCGTACTAAACAATCCTCTTCAAATGGTCCAAGCTTAAGCCTGGTGGAGATATTCATATAACCATCTAAGTTACCTGATAACAAAATAACACAATTATAGTTAGAGAATGATGCCCTGATTATTCAAAGAATAAGTCATACTCAAATAGTAGAAACTACTAGTAGTCAGAGATGCGTCAGTTTATGAGCAACCATCAATCCATCATAACGGGCTTATGAGGTATAGTTAGTATTTAAGTGTTGTTTCTGGAGAGTACACCTTTCATTACTGATTCCCACAGAGCAACTTGATCAGCCTGGGACATATTCATCACATGCTTACTGTTCCCAGTTATGATGAAGGCAGCCTGCACAAGAAAGAGATTGCATTCTATAGTTTTGCTTTGGGAAGAAGGGATTGGGTAATAGTAGTTCTCAAAACAAACCTCTTTCAGGGAATTGATGTAGCTCCACTTTACACTATCTTCACCGTCACATGGAGATAAAATTTCTGCAGGATACCCCCTAAAATGAACCTACAGTTTAATGCATAAGTTGTGTGGATAGAATGAACAACTGCACAGGTAACAGAGAAAACCACATAGGGTCAGAATATCATATTAATGCTAAGGACTCTCATGTTTTCAGACCGCCAATGAAATTTACTACCTGTAATAATATCCCCAACTTTTCAAATATTTTAACATACAGCCCCTGTTAAATTAAAGAATTATATACTCAGAGTTAGTTTGTCTCTCGGTTTCTACTCTAGTAAGGCCCTTTTCACACACTGAAGTGTGGGTGATTACAATCAATCACGGATGACAAAGTGCATCGCTTGCATATAAAGCCTATTTGCACTGATCTAATTGGCTCTTCACTGAACTGAAGTGTTAGTTTAAGTAACTAGATCCTGAGAAAGTCACAACAGCCAAACCTTCAAAAAGAGGCAGACGTGATAGAAAATCTCTAATAATATTTTCAGCAAACCAAAAGATTAGCACACAATGTAAATGGCTGATCAAAGAGTTCTACTAATCCACCCTTACATTACTTCATCAATGAACCTTCAATGCCAAAAAAACATCTTACAAATTGGACAAGAAAACAGACAAACAAATAATAGGAAAATTAAAAACAAAAGTACAAGAGAAATTATAGCCTTACTGTTAGATTCCATGGTCTTTCAGGATCTGCACATAGAAGGTCGAAAAGGACTCCAATGGGTACATACCTAATAACGCAAAGATAAAAAGGGCAGTCAATAGTTAGCAACTTAAAAGTGTACAACAATAACATGAGTTCTGAAGTTCTAACATTAGGGGTAATTGACCGTGATACATATTGGTAGGAGATAGTAAATGTTACCATTTCAACGGCAGCCCTTTATATTCAAACCAAACAGTATCAACACCTGGTGGGAGTGCACTGCTGAAATGAGCCTTTATAATAGGTATCAACAGTGGCAAATACCCAATTCTTGGCCCTAAAGTCTGTTTTAGACAAAATGTAGCTCCATAAATGTCAAATGAAACCAACAAGGTATGTAGTATCGCAAAATAGTCGTAATATTATGTTTCTTAAAAAGTTAGAGAGAACACTCCCACAGAGGGAAACATGAGCCTTTTAATAGAAACAAAAGTTTTAGCAGACAATATAACATTTGTGTTGCACACAGAATTATAGCTTGCATTTTGTTGCACTTGAGGGTGAGAAGGAATAAAACAATGATAATCATGCTGTAACTGAGTAACTCTTTGCACATAAGATGCCAACAAAGCAAGCAAGAGACCATCTGACATATGATTATCGGATTGGTCTTCAAGCTGAAATAGATACTAATGTCAAACGTAAGCAATTTCTTGTGTTCTTACAGCTATGGAGTAAACTTTGTATGCTATAGTTATCATCGTACGAAGAATATGCAGATCATGTTTGCACCAACAATTGCATAAATAGTATGTGAGATAAACTAGAAACGACCTTCTAAGCTCTGATGGTTTAATTTGTGACGACCCACTGCCGTTCGACTTCATCCTCAGCTATTCATAAGATAATTATAGCTTACTAACTAAGCCCACCAATAAAATTTTGTTGGGGCTTGCCTCCTCCTCCTCCTTCCTCTTCTTCTTCCTCTTCTTCTTCCTCTTCCTCTTCTTCCTCTTCTTCGTCTTCTTCCTCTTCTTCTTCTTCTTCTTTTGGATGAGCAGATGAAGCTTACACTAGGCCAAAAAGCCCTCAAAAGTCTTCTACATAGGTCGAAAGATTCACAACTCCTAAAAAAAGAAACTTATCTGAATAACACCTACAACCAATTAGCAATTGCGATCCTAACAGGCAAGAACTCAGGAATCGTGTAGTCGGATCAACAACTCCAAGCAAAAACATCATGGAGATTTGGATGGCACCGTCAATTGCAGAAGTGGGCCCTGATGATCAAAGACCCATAGCTACGAAACCAAGAAGCGTGAGAGATTACCAGGAAGGGTGGTGGCGGGGGTAGCGCGGTGACGTCGGCGTCGTGGAGGTGGACCTGGAGCGGCACGGCGCCGCCCCAGACCCGCCGCGCCGCCTCCTCCGACCACGCCGCCATTGCCGCCGGCGGATAGATCTCGAGGGTAGTTCGCCGGCGATGCCGTTCGGTGGCCGGTCTGTGCCGTTCTCGTTGCCCTTGGCCGGCCTAATCTGCTTCGCCTCCTCTGCTAGCCTAGCCTAGCCTGCTTGCTTGTCACGGCGTGCGAGCAAAGCAAAGCAACAGCGAAGGAGAGGGGGACGGGACGAGTTGCAGTCGGACAAGGGCGACTTGTGCGAATCACCGCATGATCTCTTTCTTTACGGAGATTTACGATGCTCCGGCAATAATTAAGCCCGGTCATAAATTCTAGAGGAACCGTACCGTTTTGTACAAAATTCCAAAGAAATCTGACCATCGCAAGGATTTCAAACGCACGATATCCAATCTAGTAGTCTTGCTCGATTGCTTTACTCAAACAAATTAAGCACCACAGCTGTGGATACATTGTTCAACGTCACTGACCAGTCATGATGCGATTCCGAACAAACATGATATCGCTAAAATTACACTATAATTGATGGTGACTTATTTGACATAATTAAATTTAAAAAAATTAAAATAGAAAAATTGGTTAGCCCATCACAAATAATACAAACAAATACGAGAAAAAAGAACCGGTGAAAAGGCTCAAAAAAACCAAAAAAAGATAAATTTTAGAAATAATGAAAAATAAGCTAGAAACTAAAAGTTTAAGCCGAAATAAACGCAGACCTACGAGACACGGAATGATGCACCATTGAACATTCCGTAGCTCTGAACTGAGCTTCACGTGCGCAATGAGCATCGCTTACAGGAAGGAGTGAAACTTCACTCCACTGCCTACTTGCAGATTAGTTTCACGTCTTAATTGTTAGGGCCGCAATTTCAACGTGTAACTATAAAATTTATGAGTTGAGCAATCTCCAGAAAACAAATGATGAGAACGTTAACTATTAAGTGCACTAGCATTGCTTCTCGAAAGAAGAAAAGAATCATCTCATCCTCCCGTAATCTCATTCCTCCCATCCATCGCTCTCAGATGGACATCGCGAAGCACCACGGATACCTTTTCACTTGTTCCAAACTCAGCATGTTCTTGTGTTCCCACAACATTTGTATAGCAGTGGCAACGAGATGAACCCAACTTCAACAAGGCATCAACCTTTTCCCTGCTTGAAGTAATGCAAGATCCTTGCGGCCAAGATGTCGACCCATGTGTCTGGCACGCCGGGCAGGCACCAATGCATGCAGTCCTGCCCCCAGACCGCCACTGCATCCTTCTTCCCAAGCCAGATAGCCGGATGGGCATCAGCACGGAACTCGCTCATGTAAGTCAGGTTGAGCAGCTGGATATCCGTGCCAATCAGGGCCTCCTGAATTGCTGAATTCACTAGCCTTGCTTCTTTGTTCACTCCCCCAAACCTGGGATCAAACCAAGAGTCGAGCTGCACAAGATTTTGTTCAAGAGTCACGACTCGGAATTTTGACATACATATCTGAATCAAAACAGTCTGACCATCAGAATGGTACCTCATGTTCTTCTAAAAGTCTATCAAACACACAGCTGCCATTGTGATCCCATTCGCCCCCATAGAAGTGCCTGGGTGACTGTGTGCACCACAGCTTCAGCGTTTTACTTGGGACCTCCCTTTCAATGTAAGAGGCCATACTTTTCAGGACTACTTTCAGTCCATTGTATATGCCAAGTGGAGGCCCAATTGGTTTTCGTCCTCTGTAGAAAACAAGGGGAGTTTCTTTTGGAAACTTATCTGGACCCCACCTGATAATGGATAAATACTTCAAGGATTACAACAGGAATGCTAATGATAAAACAATCATGAGTCATGACTCACGAGCAAACTACGGAAATAGTTCTTCACAATCTAAAAAATGTACAAAAGCAAAAAGACACCAGCATGTTAGTTAACTCAGTATTATCATGTTACAATTATAAGTGCAAGCATAGAAATTTATGGAAAAACACAGCCGGGAGATGGCACCTATTCTTTAAGGAAATTAACATTTGAAAAAATGAAAACAATTGAAGGTTGTTCAAGAAAGAGGCTTTTAATAGGTATGATTAACCCAACTTCCAAGTGACCTCCAAAGACAGATTATGCAGTGCTAAGAATTATTATCACAAGGAACTTTTGAATAATCTCATTACCTTGAACTAAATTAGAGAACTGAAATTTTCATTCAACTTTACTGATACATAACTAGATTAAGACAATAGAAAAGCATGGAGTAAAAGACTTCAAGCCGGAGAACAATTAACTTACCAATGTCCAGTGTTGAAAATGAGCACATCATAGAACTTGGTGACATTTACCCAATCATCAGCAGGGATGTCAACATCCACTCTGTAAGTTCCCTTAATTCCATCCTTCTGAATTTCTTTGGAATTCTCTACAGGCTGCCACCTTTGTATCATTAGTTACCACCATGTGAGCTTTATGATTTTATCATATGAAGTATAAAAAAACACAGTCCGGCCCGTGTATATAAGCACAAGTGCATGCAGTAGAAATGTCAGATGCCGTAGGTTTGAGTTTAACAAGTATAAACTTTTAAGCTGTTCAAACAAGCATCCGCATTACTGAAGTTTATGCATCAAGAAACTGTCCATACTCCATAAATCTCTAACGTATGGATATAGGAAACAACAAATGCAACACATAGTAGGACAACATGCTAACATATATTCAGGAATCATCAAATTGAGCTTTATGTGGCAGACAAATCATAATCCTTGGATGTTTCAATACGATATCGTAATTTCTTCATCAAATCGTATAGTTGACAAAACAGTATTCTTTTACGCATTAATATACAATTATGCATCTATATTTCTCATGGATCTCAGAAAGAAAGAGCATACCTTGCAATAAAAAATAAACAAGAAAGCAATAGCAATAATTCACTATTTAGTATTCTGCAAACAATACTACAATCGTCCTCAGTAACCACACCATTGCAGACATTAGCCATGAAGCATCACAACAATATTTGCTACAAATCATCCTAATTTCTTGATGAGAACAGATCCACCAGTCCACCACTGGAGTTCAGTCCCTCACACATCAAAGATTCTGAAACCAAGTACAGCTCTTCCAAACCAAATAACCAAAAGTGCAACTTATCCTGATTCACATTAGCATCACCAATTCTCTTCTGATAATATCTCAATACTCCTAGTATTGCACACTCATTTAAGTGACATCACATCTTAGATCTTGCCGTAACTGGCCCTGATTTATCAAAATCCTCTCTTTTACATACATGTATCATAAAAAAATCAAGCAAATTGAGATCTTTTTAAGCTATGGTGTGCACCACATCTCTGTGCTTGCTATTTTCTAGTTTTTTTTTCCTTAAAGATCACTACTGCTGCACTTTAGATAATCGCAATCTCTAGCTGTCAGGATCCTTAATGCAACAACCTAAGTATGTCGCCACCTCTATCAAATCTAGTTACAGTTCATCCTAATCTCATACGAAGATTGCTCTTATCTTGCAATCTAAAGGAAACCCGGAAAGCAGCAGCATTCAGCGGGGACATAGCACTCACGTGTAGTTGGCGAGCAGCACGGCACGGTGGTACGCGACGACGACATCCTCCCTGGGGAAGTAGCCGCCCCGCCACGCGCCCCGTCGCTTCCACTTCCGCGCGCCGTCGTCCGCCGACCGGAGCGTGCACAGCAGCGCCACGACCAGGTTCTCCGACAGCGAGTCCCCCACGAGCCCGATTCGCCGCCCCCTGGCCGCCGCCAGGAACGCGGCGGCGTCAATCCTCGGGACAACGGCGCCGCCGCAGCGGGTGGGCGCCCAGGACAGCGCCGGGACGGGGGGACGGTTGTTGCGGAGGCAGTTCCAGGCGTTGCGGTGGAAGGGGCAGGACGGGGAGTAGAAGGGCGGCGGCGTCGGTTCCGGGGTGGGTACCCAGCGGCCGGCGGTGGCATCGGAGGGGGAGGTGCCGCAGGGAAGGGACTGTGGCGGGGGAAGGGGCGGGGGTGGGGAGGAGGGGAGGAGGAGGAAGAGGGTGAGGGTTACAGGGAGGAGGAGAAGTAAAGGGAGGCGGAGGCGCGGCATTGGGGGAGGAGGGCCTGTCTCCGGCGATCCCCGGCGGCAAGGCGGGTGAGGGGATGGGGAGCGAGATGGATGTTTTCTTCGTTTTATCCGGCGTTTTCTAATTTCTATTACACCCCCATTTGGTTGACAGAATTGCCCATTTTTTAGCAATAATAATAAATAATCACATAATCTCTACCACCTAAAAGAATTAGTTGATGACTGATACACGAAACATCAACTACCCCGCCCATGGCTCCCCTCCCCATCCACCCTCCCATTGCCCCATCCCCACGGCCCCACGACTGCTGCCACCAGAGGAGGAGGCGACGGTGAGGCCGAGTACAAGGTATCTGATGACCACCGTACTGCTCGGGAGCATCACGAGCCTCAAGATCTCGCCTCCCATGCATTTCTCCCCTTCCCTGCCGCACTCACCTTCTCTTGTTCGCCGCCGCTCAAGTCGTCTCCCCCTCCTCTCTCCAATCCTCTCACGCATCTCTCCCCACAGCACTCGCCTCCTCTCGTTCCCTGCAACGCACGCCTCCTCCCATCCCCCACGGCGCAAGACACTTCCCATGCCTGATTCAAGACCCACGACCTGCCACGCCGCACTCTGGTTGCCGATCCACCGCACAGCCGCTCCCCAGGTCACGATTCACTCGATCCTGCTTCTATTTGCCCTACTTTGTACCCCTGACCCACAACGTCGCCACCTTTGCTGCCACTCCGCCCCCAAATCACAATGTTCAGGACCCCTCCTGCGGCCTATCCATACCCATCCCCTTCGCATTGCGCTGCAAGCCGTGCCATCTTCGACAACATGTCACGCTCGCCACTCAGTTCTTGCCTGCAACGGCCGGTGCCATATCCAAGTACCCTTTCATCACCTACTCCATGCGCAATAAACCATAGAGCTTGGTTTTGCAATATTCAAATTTACAACTAGATTCTCGGTGTTGTGATTTATTAAGTGAATTAGGGGAAGACACTAGCAATCGGGATTCTATTGGAAGTTTGCAAGGATTGGCGGTTGGTATTGCAACTTCTAGCAAAGGAGTTATATAAACTTAATTTATGTTCAAATGTGAGAGGACGCTTGTAAGAAGCAATATAAAAATAGGGAAAACAACCAAAAAGGACCCCCTCTCCTATTACAGGTGAAGTTTTAATTTTCAATATGTTGGATTGGTTTCAGAGGGGGTCTTGGTTTGCATTGAGAGAATTACCATAATCCAAATCATAGTTTATTTCCCCTTGAGAAGTCTTTTTTCTTCTATCATTTATCAGTGAAGCAGAAAGTTATTAGTAGTTTCTGCTATTACCTAAGTAGGCCTAAGTTGCTTGATCTTACAATAGCTCTATTAGCATCATGCTAACAACCATCGTTCATGTGTTCATTAGAAAAGTCATCAGTAACTCTCAACTATCTATTTGTAATTGCAGAAGTAGTGCATGGCAGTGACACCACATCATCAGCTAAGACCACTCTTATCAAAAATTTTGCCTTTCCTTATGCCACAGTCTGTTATATCCTCCCCTCTTTCCTGATCTTCAATTCATTCGAATTAGTGAGCAAATCAATAGTAGAAGACTGATACTTGACTTCGATTGTTGTAAAATGTTGCAAGGTCTGTGACATGTATTGCGATGGTGGAGTGGATACAGACAAGTGGGATGATACTCAAATTGGATACTACATAGGAATCGGTAGGTTCACTCACTCTAACCTAAACATTTTCATGGCTACCATTTTTTATACTGTCAGCATGTTGACTTAATCAACCCGCTCCTTTCTGTATAGATGCATCAACATTTGGTGTCAGTGATGTTCGTGAGATATGGGAGAACAAAAGGAAACTTTTCACTGCTGAGTTCATCGGGTTGGATCTGCCTGTTGTACGCCCTCCATCCCTTCCTACTCAAGCACAAACGCACCAACACACTAGCATAAAGTGCTTAGAGGTGGCAATTATGGTGGTTTGTTTAACAGGATGACTTTGAGGCTCAATTGCAAGAAATAGGCATCCCAGTAGATATAGTTTGCAGTGTGCGGCATTTACAGGCAAGTTGGTTGTTCTCTACCTCTAGAATTGATATACTTTTGAGCTTGGCTAATCTTCACAGTATATCCATGTTGAAAAATAGTTATGCTTCGAGAGTGAGGAATGAGCTAAGAAGCTTTTGAATAACGTGTTATCATTGCTCAACCTAGAGGGTATTTTTCCTAATTCATCCACAATATGGTACGATCACCTCATGGATGCTCTTATGTCTTAATTCGTTGTTCTTTGTGCTATTATTAAAAAAAAGGCCTATCCGTGGTCATCCAACATCACCAAGTAAAACATTTTAGCTTGAATTTTACTTTATTGCAAGTGAACCTTTAATCAAGTTTCTCTGATTAAAAGTTGTCATGCAATGTACTTGAATAACTTTGCTCTGAATCTTTCTAAGTTGGATTATATTTTAATTTTTATTGGACAAAATATTGAAAGAATGTTGAGGCTTCACATAATAAGGGTCTAAAGACTATTCCAAATAGCATTCACTCAGAGAACTATATCACTACTTTTGAAGTTGAAGAAGAAAAGTATAAGCTGAACATGTGTGTTTAATAGATCTGGAAATGTTTGTTATCTTGAGGAATCATATACAAAATGGTGCAAGTTTCCTTTCTTAGGAAAGAAGTACCAACTCAAATTTGCGAATGAAGTAATGTTTTATAATCACTGCTTGGTCCACTTTCCCAACCTTATGAGGTTATCCTTTCCTCACTTATTTTTAGTGTTTTGTTGTATAGCCTTACTTTGTAACTAGTATGCCCTTTAAACTCTAGCAACTTGTGTCATAGGGTTTTCACAATGTTGGATTATGTTGAAACAGATTGGCAAGGGAGGCTAGACTTGAATATTTAGAGATCTAGAATTCCGAGTTTTATTATGACAACAGGTGCTTATTTCCTTGAAATCGTTTAGTAAATGATTCTTTATAGTCATTTGGTTGTCTATTTGCATTGCTTTAAGTTACTGCATTTATCACCTTTTGTGCAAAGAAACATAATGTGATCACTATACTGATTAATAATGGCAGATGTTTACATTTGATAGTTAATTTTTGGTTTTGTGACTCCAGAACACAATTTGCTCCAATGCTTGATAGTTGTGGTGCTAGTTTGATGGATCCTTGTGGAAAGCTTGTTGCTCGTTCCTATGATATTTTAGTTGGTGTCCCTTTTTCTGAATTAAATTCACCATATCATCCAATTTATCAGTGTTTTATCTAATTTATACAAGTTTGTATTCAACTTTTGTATTCCAGAAGCCTGACCCAGATGCAATACCACCTATTGTAACACCCGAATTGCATGATCTTGATAACACTCATGAAGAGGTCTGCTCATCCGCACTAAGTAGCTGTAGATTTTAGATTTCTGTTTCACTAGTAAATGTTGGTTAACACTTGATTGAAACAGCAGGAGTGGCTTTGGAGGCAGCAGGCATCAGTTGATGATGGGAGGCGCAACCAGTCGAACACAATTCCCATGGATCATGAGAAAGGCATCCTGGGCCTGGGACCTATAGATATGAGGCTTTAATTTGCACAAAATTCAGATGTAGTTGTAAAGTAGGTGCAATGACACTCCCACAATTGGTAGTGCACGGTAATGTTATGTTTATGCTCTGACCTAACATGATTCATAGGTTGATCATAAGTCCTCGCCGTGTCCTCCTTGACCTGTGGGGACGACCCCATGTTCCACATTGTTGAGGGGGAGGCGACCAACTGCTCCATGGAAGAGAGGGTGTACATACAAGAGGCCATGGCGGCGCTGCAAGTGGCCAAGGAGGTGCTTAGGATGTAGGAGGGGGAGGAAGGAGGTAGTGCGAGATATGGATAGGACATGTCAGTTCTAGCGGCAACTGGCCAATTCGGCCACAAACTGGTCATGCCTCCTGCTGGATGTGTTGTCAAGTGCGACCGAGGAGGGTTTCTTCTAGGTACAATTTTGGTGGGATTTTATTTCGATTTGAGGATTTGTGAGTGCAGGGTTGGTATAATGTGTCAGTGATTTAGGTAGGAACTCAAAATCTGACATAGTGCAACATGCAGTGTGCATTTGCACTTGTCAAATGCAAAATTACATCATCTTTTGTGAGTTGTTAATTGAAAAAATTATGTGAATTCTAGGTGCTTTGGATGGTGTTCTTGACCTTCTTATCTGAGGTAGAAGAAGCCTGCCAGAAGCTATGATGATGATGATCCTTGAGGCGTGGCAAAACGATGTAAACATGGAACCTGAGAAGAAAGCTCTCTATGAGTTCTTGTCGGCCCTTATGGAACCTTGGGATGGGCCTGCTTTGATATCTTGTAAGAAGATTTAAATTCATCTTCCTTTTCTGATCATACTTTCTGATGGATTACTTGTGCTGATATGGCTTTCACCTATAGTTACTGATGGTCGTTATCTTTGAGCTACCATGGATCGCAACGGCTTGAGGCCTGGTCGATTTTATGTGACCCACAATGGATGTGTAGTCATGGGTAGTGAAGTTGATGTTATCGATATTCCTTCTGAAGATGTGTTCAAAAAGGGTAGACTAAACCTTGGAATGATGCTATTGGTTGATTTTGAGAACCACACTGTAGTGGATGATGAAACACTGAAGGCACAATACTCTGAAGCTCATCCATATGGGGAATGGCTCAAGAGACAAAAGAGGTACCGTAAAAGAGCTCTTTTTTTAAATGGACAATTCCTTTCTTTCTTGTTACTTTTGCATTTCTTGCCAGGGCTAGCTGTGTGCTTTCGCGTGTGACCAACTACTCATGCTACATCTAGATGGTATAGTTTTGGATCATGTTTGCTAATATATATCACTATCATAGATGTATTGCATATCTTCATCATGGTTATGTAGTATCACATTATTCTTAAGTTTGCTAATGGCTATATTATGGTCATTAGAGATATGTTATCTATATGGTATTTATTTTTCTGTTGCAACGTATAGGCATGCGACTAGTTACCAAAGGAAGCAATGTAGGCCAAGAATTAGAGATCCAGGAAGGCCACACTTTTAAACAGTGTCCAACTACGAACGTCGTGCAACCTGCGTCCACCTAAATACCGAAAACCTAAAAGGTGGGACTTCGTTCACAGCCATCCACGCATCCGCCCCACCACCCTGCACAACCTGGCTACACCTTCTACCTTCGCCACAACGGGCATCACCCCCTCCTCCTTTGCCATCCGGGCTCACCTCGCCATTGTCAGTGTCTCCGTCCCTCTAGGCCTCTCCACCTTCAAGCTCGCCGTTGTTGAGGGCGAGCTCGATGGCTTCCCGAACTACCACTCCTCGGCCGACCTCTATCTCCTTCGCTTTTCCACATAAGAAGTTCCCACTGCCATTGCCGCAACATGGCCCCTCCTCCTAAGCTGACTTCCTTCCCCACATCTTCACCTCTGAGCCACCCCCCGACGTGACCCTTTGGTGCCAGCTCTCTGTGCCAGTCCCCCACCGACGGCATTCCCCCTCGCCATCGTCCACCACCAATCGCACGTGCCTTCTTGGCTGCGTCGTAGAAGGAGAGGGTGGGGCACGGAGGAGGTGGTGGAGGTGCTCGGGGGCGCTATTGATTCTAAGGAGGGTGCGGCGACCAGGGGTGGCGCTACTGACGGACGTGGCAACGCAGGTGGGGAGGCTCGCGGAGGCTATCTTGCGGGCAATCAAGTCAGGCGGCGGTCGGATCGACATATAGGGCGATAGGGTCGGAGTCGGAACGCACGACAAGGAGACGCCAGCATGGAAGCAGAAGGAAGAAAGGGGCTATGGTGATTGCCAGGGAGTGAGGAAGGAAGAGGAAGCATCAGTTTTAGGAAAGATTAGACGGTGTCATCCGCCCAAGCCCCACGACGAGAAGGCCATCATCCACATCAGTGGTGACCTCGTTGTGGTTGAGACCACCTTCTTAGACAGTGATGATACAACCAGGCCGTGGCTCTAGGATGTCGCCTCTCTCCTAAGGCCGTCGCCTCCGAGCGCCGCTTGTCACCATTCTCGTCACGCTTCGCGGACGCAAGATCGAGTAGGGCAAAGAGATAAATAGAAATAGGGAGGCAAATAGAGATATGAGGAGCTGACAAATGGGTCCCATAAGCTGACAGGGGTATTGTATGTCTTTTTGGTAAAACCTAACAAGGAAATGGCGATCAATCAATAATAGATGCTGACGGTAGTGGCAAAAACAAAATAGACGCAAAAATTTGAGTGGAAAAAAAAAGAAATATGCATATTCTTGATGGCATAACCAAAATTGCACACATTTTCAGTGGCATTAAAAATTCCCTTTTGTTTAACATACCAGAACTTTTGATATGTGACGTCTTTATAAGTTGAAATATATACAAGTGAGGTATTATTTTGAAGATTTCATCGTAACAAATATAATGGTTCAAACGTATCTTGAATTGGACGCTCAATTTAACATATATGATTTTGAGTTTCCGATTCACAAAAAAAGGACGTCTGGATTTGCACGTATGCCCATTTGCACATCTGTAATGCCCATTTACTTGTGGACTTGTTTTAATGAGTTAGTGCCCATGAACTGAACATATGGCCTATTTGCACATGCGCAGCCCATGAGCCAGGTAGGAAGCACCTTGTTAGTTGCCGTGTGGGCAGGTGTAAGTGCTTTTGGGCCTCTTTTGACTAATAGGCCGGGCTAGTATGGGCCTAGGCATAAACCGTCCAATTTCTTGTAGGCCAGTATGGTTAACCAAGTCTTTGTTAGAAAAGACAATCATAAAACAAGACACACGGTTTTAATCTGGGAAACTCTTACCCACAAAAATAAAAAAAATCACCAAAGCACAATCAGCGATGATTAAATAGACACCCGCTCGTGCAAGCTATCCTTCCATCTTCGTCATCAGAATTCATATCACAGTTCAAGGGTCTCTTTACCCCATATTTGAGGGTTAATTTTCTTGATAAAACACGCATCAAGACACGAGTATTTGTCCATTAAGTAATAATAACAAGCTTGACAAGAAGAATGTATGGATGGATGAATGAATGAAACGTGTTTTTACTATGAAAGGCGACTTTTGGCGCTGCGCGTCTACGACGAGCTACTAAAAGTAAAATTTGGCATTCGTCCGTTCCCTCAAGTGAAACCATTCCTTGCATCCTCGCTTTTTTTCCCTTCTTTTTCTTCGTCGTTTCATCTTCTCCTGTTGGTGTAATCATGGGCTGTTCCTCGCTAGGATTCTTTTGCTTGGTTGGTTTGGTCGGAGACAGGTGGATGGAGCTTGCTTTGACGTCAAAATGGGCGGGCAAGGCAACTAGGGTTCAGAACTGGTCACAGGTGGTTGTTGTCTCACTCTAGCACTGTTAGGTCAACACATGTATTCCACGGAATTTGTTGTGCTGACATTTCTTGTGTTTTAGTGCTACGCCAATTCCCTTGCGTATTCGTTCTTCTTCAACTATTGGAATTTGGAACACGTCATTATAAAAAAAAGAACAAGCATATGCTCGATCAGATCAGAGATCACGCCGTGCCAATTTAGTCGTCACTCAGACAGAATTCAGAAAGAATGCCATGTTACATCATTGCAAAATTCTGCACACTGAATCAAACTGCTCCTTCCTTATTTTTTTTTTATTTACAGTGATTGATTGTCACTTGTAAAAATCTGGCTAATTCTCCTCACAGAATGAACACTTATCACAATCAACTGAGCAATATTAAGACCTAGAGGTCTAGCACTGACCCTCCAACAGGGCAAACTGTTAACTCCATATCATGCTCCAATCGGAAGACCCACAATATCCAACACAACAATGATCCAACAACATTGAAGAATTATTCCCTCTATTCCTATTGGTTACAACTTACAATTATATCTCTTTGTTGCTACATTTTACACTCGTCATGATTGGACAGGACCCGCTTCATGACAACAGCAATATCAGCAGCAGCAAACATCACAAACTCAACATCAGACAAAATTTAGGATATTTACAGGAAGAATGTCATCAGCTCCAACGCTGGGATCACCTCGCCTTCGTGGCATGACCGTTGGCCCTTGACCCACGACGGGCATCGTTGCGTGTTGACGACCGCTGGTGTGCTGTGGTGCGACCATGGCTGCGGTCCTGTGATAACCCGCTTCCTCTTGTCTCCCTTGCCCGGCTCTTCATCGATTCAATCTGTTCAAGTGTCTCAAGGACTTCCTTCATTGAGGGCCTGCTCCTGGGCTCGCCTGCCAGGCAGTTCAGCGTCAGCTGTGCCGCCTGAAGGGCTTGTTTTGAATTGTACTGACCCTCAAACCGGGGGTCCATGAGACGGGCAAGCTTTCTCCGGTCAGCCAAGTAGGGCTTCGCCCAGTCGGCAAGGCTGAGTTGTCCGTTTGGACGGTTGGGGTCTAGTGCTCGCTGACCAGACAGTATCTCCAGCATCACAACTCCAAAACCATAAACATCACTCTTCACATATAAATGACCTAGACATAGTTTAGAACATGTAGTGAGAACAATCATCAACAGCTAACAAAGTAACTGCAAATAGACTCTCGTAAATTCTAAATTTTAGTAGGTTGAATGGAGCTAGTGACAACTTGAGAAGGTGCTACAGATGTATGAATTCTGAATTTCGTATGGACAAAACACTAACTGGAAATATTAGTGGTATGAATGTGGGCAATTGAATGCCATTATTTCTGCTCTTTTTGTGGAAAGTGACAGGTAGAGGAATGGCCATGCATAAAAATATTGTTAGCACATAATTTTGTATGACAGATTATTCACTTGAGGCCTAAGGGAAGCAGGTGCTACTCATCCATATCTGATCCAAGATGGAGGCCCACAGTCACATGCATAGTTGTCTGTGCTAGCTAGTGCCCCATTATTCAAGAAATTCAATGACAAGAAATTGCTTCCTTTCTAGTTAGGCAATATTTGTTTTCGCCGTTGGCTTTCCTTTCAACATCCATGGTCCAATATTTTTATTGTCTCGTAGCCAATATTCTAAATTTATTATAGAACCCAAAAAACTGAGAGCATGCACGTAGTAGGTAAATGTAAATCACATGAGTGACAAGCCTATTTGATGTAAACACTAAATTTGGAAAGATGTGAAGACTGAGAAATCCTTGGCCATGTAGGACAACCAAACCTATTTGACATATCTTTCCATTTCAATTTGTACTGTATGACTGGCACATGCAGTGTTAACTCATTGCAGGCAGCAATATCAGATCATATATATCTGTGGGTGGCAGGCATAAGGACACATACCAGTGGCTACATATTCCGGAGCTGCATATCCATATGTGCCCATGACCCTAGTCGTGATATGCGAGTTGCTACCAGTTGGTCCAAGCTTAGCAAGCCCAAAATCAGAGAGCTTTGCATTATAGTTCTGCCAAAGAACGCTGTCAGCGTTTGACCTTGATATAGAATTAATAGGTAGAAGGTACATTGAACAGTACAAAACTTACTGCATCTAGAAGGATGTTGGAAGCTTTGAAGTCACGGTAGATAACTTGCTTCTCTGATGCATGCAAGAATGCAAGTCCTCGAGCTGCACCAATGGCTATCTTCAACCTCAGTTCCCACGATAGTGGAGCGCATCCTCCTGAAAAGAAATGCAATCAGTTCCAATATCAGTTTATTTCAGTCAAATAGCTGCCCAAGATATTCACACATCATGCATTTATATGTTTGTTGTCTAGAATTTGACCACTAGAAAAGGTATGCCACTGCCTGTATTCTAGTACAGAAGTATTGCAGAGAAAAAATGTAGTGAACATGAGCATGGTTATAAATGATCAGCAGTAATAACTCACTTCTGAAAAGATGGTTTTCTAAGCTCCCTTTGGCCATGAACTCATACACAAGCAACAGCTCCTTATCCTCCCAGCAGTAGCCCAATAGCTTGACAAGGTTTGGGTGAGAGAGCCTTCCCAGAAAGTTTATCTCTGACTGCACGTAGACAATGAGAAATGTCCATTAGAAATGGTAGCTCTAGTAATATTTAGCAAGGTGATGACATCTGTTAAACTATGGGCATTGAGTCACATTTTGTGGCCACAGTTTGCAAGGATATGCAGCACAATGCTGTAATCGTGTTTTGTCTGAAAATTCCAAAGCTGACCAAAGTACCAAACAAAGAAAAGCAATTGCATTGTGATAAACATGTGGCTTATTGGAATTTTCTGGTCAGCAATTATGAACAGTTTAGTATCATAGCACATCCAACAATATGGTTCTGGTCAGCATTGGGCCATTGGCACTACCTGGATAACACAGCCCCGTTAAACAATCATCCGTTACAGTTTATAAAACTGACAGTGAGGTCATCAGAAGTTAAACAAAGCACAAAGAACCATAAGCATGAAATGACCAGGAGAATCTTCAAAATTGTTGTGATTATATTAATCTGTCCATTAATGGTGTATCAACAGAAAGTGAACTGCATCTCTCAAGTAATATTACAATACTAGGCTCATAGGAATTCTTCCACTTGTGCTGATCGCAATTACCATCAAGAACAAACAAAAATAAGTCGAACCCCCCCAGCTTGCCAGGATTCCTATGCTCATGCTCATCAACTTGGCATCCAAAGTTTCAAGATTTTTAAAAAAGAAGGACCAGACTTTACCTGCCATTCCTCATACCCCTGCATGCTCTCCGAGTTGAGCTTCTTGACAGCAACAACCATGCCAGTACCACTCTTGGCCGGGTTCATCGTCTTCTCATCCACCCACCCTTTGTACACCCTCCCAAAACCCCCTTCCCCAAGGACACTATCTGGCCTGAAGTTCTTGGTAGCTGCTCGGAGCTCAACAAATGTGAATGTCCGGAGGTTTGGCACCTCCAGGATCTGACCCTCGGGGAATGCCCCCTCATCGAATCCGCTGCTTGTACCGCCGCTGCCGGTAGAGGCCATGAAGCTGCTGCCCAAGGAGGAGAGCTTCCCTGTGGTGCTGTTGCTGGTAGTGACGCTGCCGCTTGTCTTGGGGGTCATTGTCCCTGTTATACAATTAGTCCACATTACCCTGGAGTACCGAGTTTGATTATGGGAGAAAGTTGTGAAAAAAAATGGAAATTTCAACTAAAGTTGGGGTCTTTTCTTCCCCTTCTAGAAAACAGTTAGGACTGCATGAGTATTAGATGGTTGCAGCCAGTATGATTCAGGAAAGGGGGAACTACTTTTTGGTGCTAAATTTTGACCTGCTGCTAAACAAAGATTCATACATAGATGTAATAAAAGAAAAACTAAGGAAGTAGTGAGCTTGGAAAACTATGATTTGATGATAATTCTCGGCTAATTCCCTTCTCTAGTCACTACAGCCAACACAAAGAACCAAGAAATCTTGAACCAGGAAACAACTTGTCCTGATTCTTTCTTACCACCCCCAAACAATTAGACAGGGGACTGTTAGATATGAAATAAATAACAACAGTCTAGAGCCAGGAGAACTGAGATTTAAACTTATATAAAATTATATTCTATTGCTGAGAAAACCATGGTGTATTTATGATAGCAAGGCCAAATATTTGAGCAGAAACCAAGAAATTCTTCACCTAGGACAAGTCCAACTTGCAGGATCCAGGAAATGAAAAGATCACATAAATTTTTACAGGAGAGGGAAGGAAAACCAAGTTCTTGAAACGTATTCTCACCAGGGCTAGATGGCCCGAAATCCACTGCTCCATGACCCTTCCCTGAGCCACCACAGATGTTCCCCATCTCTCTCTCTCTCTCTCTCTCTCTCTCTCTCTCTCTCTCTCTCTCTCTCTCTCTCTCTCTCTGCAGTCAAGAAGGAACTAGGGAGGAAGGAAGGATACCTTGTGGTGGACACAAGAGGAGGAGAGGGAGGGGAATGGGAAATCAGGGGGCAAAAACTTAAAATAAGCAGATTGCAGAGTGCAGGGCGGAGGGGGAGGAGCTGCAAAAGTCTCCGGTCTGTTTCTGGATGTGACCTACCCCGCACTCGACGTTAACATAACGAGAGAGAATGATAATTATATCGTCTCTATATTTATTAATTTTTAAATAATATATTATTTTATTTTTAAAATAAATCATTATCCATATTAATTGATAAGTATGTAATTTATTCGTAAAACTCTCTATTTATGTTTATGGTATTATTTTAAACATCCCCGACCTTATATCATTATGTGGGATATTTATGATTTATAGATTACCACATGCAATGATTGATAATCATATTTCACGGATTATGCATATGAGATATCACATCAATAATGTGAATATATGTTAGAAAATATAGTGTTGGATTGACACAATCTGAAGCACTATGGAAATTGTTCTATTCTTAAGTATCATCAGTTGGTTTCATACATAGTGTGTATAGAATCTTTAGACCTGGGGTCGTTGTAGTTCTCTATATTTGTAATAGTTTACTTAGAGATTGCCAAACAATACTTCGTAAATAGATAGCCATAAAGATAGTTTTCGGATTTACTACGAAGCATGCGGAGGAATGTAAGTGATTAAGATGAATTTTACCCCTTCTTTTTAATGGAAGAGATATCTCTGGGTCTCTCAATGTGGTTGATTAAGGAAATATATGGCTATGCCGATTTTGGTTGAAGAGTCAACTATAACTAAGTAATCGACTACAAGATCAAGTGAAGAATCAAGCTATTATAGGATGATGTATATCTTGCCTTGAGTTTGATATGGTATCGTAAGGCAAAGGGATAAGTACATAAGCGTTGCACATATTCGTCTGATATGATCTTTATGTGTGTTCGGGGTCACTATGTCCTATTAGGGATGGCAACCGACTTGTGGATTGGAAAGGGGTTTTCGGATCGCCGACAAGTACACATGAACCTATAAGGTGCACACTTAATGGGCTAGAATAAATCGGTTTGGATATGATCCATTTTTATTGTATGTGCTTCACACCTTAATAGACCTTTAGCGTAGGGTTCCACTTAAGGGCCTCTTTATAAGGAGAGATGTAGGGCTTTCGGTAGTAGATCACATCATCCATCGAAACACTAGCAACCTCTTTTCGAAGACCCTACCGTACGTGTTAGTGCTAGCACACCAGCACGCGGTGTTCTACCCTTAGACGTATGGATACTATAGAGGTGCTACTGTGGTCACTGCTTCACTAATCGAGGACGATATGCAAGTACGTGAGGAATACGAGAGGCTCATGGAGGAGACGATTGGCAACCAAGGACATTGAACAATTAGCTATTTTCACTATATCAACGCACACAACGTTGGACCGTGCTGCTTTAATTCTTCTTTCGTTGCACTGTGTGTGTAGTGATAATGATCTATAATCTCTTCCTCATATAGCTTTTTGGTTTACATGATATAAAATTTATTGTGTGCTAGTGTAGCCTAAATGTATTGCTACAGTTCTTTGAAACGTAAATTGTATGTACTTTCCATGGATTGATTAGTAATTTTCCTCAATCTAGCTGCAGCTACATGTAAAAGTAAAGTATACTACGTATTTTTACTTTTTGGATAGTATTATATATGTGTATTGAATTATCAATTTTACTTGTGCTTACAAAAAATAAAAATACACAGTACACATATAAATATATGAATATTAAGCCAGTTTGGAATGTGAAATTTCACACGAAACAGTTCAATTCTCATATGAATCAGAAAAAATTCATGTGTTCCACAACAGGTCCTTAAAGATAGTGATAGCTCGTAAGGTAGTGAGCATTGCAGATGGTAAGGTGCTTACAAGAGTATAATCTAGCTTAGTACCCTCAATGAAAAGGGTAGCAATGACCCTGTTCTTTTCAGCTTCTAAAAGCTGTTTTTCGGCTTTTCTACAGTAACTAGCTTTTAAACGGAGTATCTTTTCAAAATAGGGTCTACTAGTTAATTGTAGTATATACTGTACCGACTTCATTTATATCTGCAAAAACCGCATGTGAGTTTCTGTTACTCTGTAATCTCTCGCACAAACAGCCCAAAAGCCACAAACCGCAGTCAAAAGTCATAAGCCACAGCAAAAAATAATAGACCCAATATCTATGTTTTAAAACACAATGTTTGTAAAAGAAAACTAATTGTTAATGACTTGGGTTTTTGTTGATGCTAGACTTGGTCTCAGTTTGGCGACAGCTTATGCCTTTTTTCATTGTAGTTGGTTTATTTTTTATTGTAAATGATGGTAACTTATTTAATATAATTAAATTTAAAATTTTAAAAATAGAAAAATAAGTTAGCTTATCACGGACAATGCGAAGGAATACGAAAAAAATAAAACCTAAAAAACACAAAATAACAAAAAAAAGGAATAGTGAACGAAAAGTCAGAAGCTGAAGCTAAAATGAGCAGGCCGGCCATCTGCTGGTGGTTTGTTTGACCGGGCAAGTTAGCTACGGTTAAAAAAGGAGAGATGAATGGTTTGTTGTTATTGCAAGTCCTTTTCCGCTTGTTCTAAAAGCAGAAAGAGAAGTGCATAGATTAGGAGATAGAGTGACGCTTGAGATCCTGGGAAGTTGACAATAGTAACACACTTGACATTAGGAACACGCTTATTGATGCTAGAATTTGTCAAAGTATTGTGTTTTGTTGATTTCTCAAAAGTGTCAAACCGGAGTACTGTGTTTTTGCTGGTCTATGAGTTTAGACAAATATAAAACCATGTTTACATCATGAACCAAAAAACTACAATTCATTTCTTTCAGATGTATATGGACTTTCTGCTTGTATGAAGAACACAACTTTTGACTTACATAAGCCTCCATCGCAGGGAATCAGCTTCCATATCTAAAATGGATGGATTTAACCGTTGATACATTAAAATAGATTCAGCACCAAGCTATGAGTTGATATCACCATATTTTTGTCACCTCGAAGCACTTGGATGCTACAGATTAAATTTTTGTTGTCCTCTCATTTCTATTATCTTATTTTTTCCACCACACATTTTGGTCAGCTAGTCGATTCAAGGATCCAATTCTCAGGTTTCCTAAAAGAAATTATTTGATTCTCAGGTATTCTCATCAGTCGAGTACAAGACAAACCCCAAAATACGCCAACACACGACATGATCATGCATGATGCAAGCAATTATTGTTTTTATCAGGTTTACTGGTTCAAATCTGACGTATAAGTCCAAGTCTTGGTGAACAAAATTTTATGTATCCTTTTCTCAGCTTCAGTTGATGCCCATGGCCGAATACACACACTGCAATATTCTATACAGGTGACATCTTGTCCTACGTTGGCTGCAGCACGAACTAGCAGCCGTGGAACCGTTCTTGACGACGATTGAACAAATTGACTGACAGCAAAAGTAAAGAACCATTTTTTTTATCTTTTACCGGTTGACCCAACCTAGTCGATTTTGATTCACCAGTTGTTAGCCATGGGCTATACGTACTGTACTTGGAGAACTTCCGACGGTTTTCCAATCATACAAGAGGAAGCGTAGTCACTGGCGGAACCAGTGATTTTGATTAAGGGGGGCCGGGTAAACATGATGACACCTTATAAGTGTGATAAATATATACATCAAGTGTATGTCTCAACGGTTTTTTCAATGTTTTTATATATGTAGTTAGTATTCATAACGAAAAATCACAATATTATGATCAGAAATGGATGAATTGATGATTTACTGTGCTGTGCACTGAAATATTTACAGGGTATTAAAAACATTTACTGTGTTAGGGGGCCACGGCCCCTGCTAGCACCCCTGGTTCCGCCACTGAGCGTAGTTAGTTAGCTATATATAAATTTATGAGAAAGATTTTTTACGAGTAAATTGCACCACAAGTATAACAACTTGTGCATGCAGCTCGCACAAGAACTATTCACAGCACTAATATTGGTGCATTTCAGGTATAAAACCCTCCACCTGGGCAATCTCATGACACGTCAGCATCCAACAATGTACAGATGCAATCAAAGAAGCAGCTAGCCATGACAGAATTACCTCATAGGCCTCATCAGATTAGACTAGTTCATAATAGAGCACAAAAATGCCACAATGGCTTGGCCTTAGAGATACATAATGAAACAGAAAAACGTAAAGGCAACCAAACAAGCAACTACGGCCCTGAAACATCTTAGAACATGACTGAAGGTGTTCTTTTCACTACTGAAGGTATAGGTTCTTTTTCACTACTGAAGGTGTGGTGTGGTGTGGTGTAAATCTTCCGGTGCTCTTTAGCATGAGGTCTCAGCAACACCTCGCTCCCTAATTTGCCTATCACCTTTATCAACTTTCTTCAGAGAAAGCTGGCTGGGTATGGTCTGAAACAAACATATTATCTCAGTACTTAACAAATGGACCATAGTAAATGTTGCTACTTGCAGTTAATTCATGTGCACTTGTCCAATGAAGACATGACAGTTGAAGTCACCTGGGTGCCTCTGACGAGAAGGTTGAGCTACAATTCATTGGAAATTAAAAGTGAACAAGATAGGAATTGCATGAAAAAATGTCAGAAAAGCGCCCAAAAGGAAAATTCGAGCCTTCCCTGAAGTTCCTAGTTGCTTCACTCAAGTCGGAATTGTACAGACTCTCTGTCTCTCCGTGAAGCGTACACCTGCCTCTGATGGATATCATGAAAACGAAGACTACTATACTTACTCGGTTGAGCTGAACGGCTGTGGTTAAGGCTGAAATTGCACTATAGCGGTTAAAATTTCACTGTAGCTGAAGATGGCTTATTTGACATAATTAAATTAAAAAAAATTAAAAATAGAAAAAATATGCTAGCTCATCACGGACGATGCAAACGAATACGGAAAAAAGGAACCGGTAAAAAAGCCAAAAGTTCAGAAAAAGACGAAATTTATAAATAGTAAAAAAATAAGGTAGAAACTAAAAGCTGAAGCCGAAACGAGTGGAACCTAGTTTCGGCAATCGGATGAGAGATGCTGCGCTTGCTTTGTCCAACAAAGACCAAAGTGTATAATTAGGCAGCGAACTTGACAGACCGGCGGAAACTAGTAGTTAACTTTCAAAGAAAAGAAAAGAATACAGGAAACTAATTAGGAAAGAAAGCGACATAGCAACAAATCTTCAGAACGATTAATTGTCATCCAAGCTAAAGTAACTAGGAATAGTTTAGAATTTGTATTGTCAATTTTATTTTATCTAGCGTGTTTTGTTGACCGTGGATGGGCATGCGCCAGACGAGAGAAGAAATTCGAAATTCGAGGGGTCTTCTCGCTTCCTTTCACACATTGATGCAACTAAAGTGGAGTTGAGTTCGTCTAAGCACAGGTTAATTAATTGATTTGCATACTATAATAACTATAACGAGACAATATTGCTATTTGAGGTTTGGACTTTGGAGGGCTTCATAGTATTATATAGTACTTGGTCAAACCACACTAGCTATCTAGTAGCTACTCGATCAACCCATTGGTTAAGTGAAGCATTGTGTAGTCCTGCTATGTTTAGAAAAAATATCAGAGTCAAATGAAGTAATTAATGGAGTGTTCCCGATCTCAGGTGCTTGAATTTCCTCCTCACAAGTTGAATTATAAGCTGCATAACTCGTAATTGCATGTATATTGCATAGTCAGAGTACTAGATGAGCATGATACACAAACACAACTCTAATCCATCTGTGGCTAGAAATTTCCACCTTAGGTCGTGAAAAAGAAAATTAACCTAGATCGTTTAGATGATGGATCTAAATTATAATGGTACATATTAATTTGATGTATGGTATTAACATATGTTAGAATCTCACGACGAACACAACTCTATTTCAAAAATAGAGATATATGCTGAGTACGTACATCGTATCTATCGACGCAAATACACATGTTTCGTCGCTAGTTGTATCACTCCAGATAAACCGGAACCACCTACAATATTCAAAAATACCTATTTAATCAATATAGTCCTGCAATGTGTGTGTCAATCACATGTGCGAATGATGTATACAACCCCGCTTCAAACGGCTTCAACTTCTAGTTTATTTTAGGTTTCGGTTTATTTAAGCCATAATTTGAAACATGTCAGCTTCTAATTTAATCTTATTTTGACTTTTTAGGGTTTTTTCGACCTTTTGCCTTTTCTTTTTCTCCCTTATTCATTTACATTGTTCATGATGATATAATGGTTTTCTTCCTTTTCTTTGAAAAAAATGACAACTGCTATAATACAATTTTAACCATAAGTTAAAAGTCATAATCAGAACTTTAAGCTGTATGCCAGTACGCATGAATTAGCTAAATTCATGTGTACCTCTGCATTCAGCTAGGCAGCTGGCAGGGAATCGAAGGAGAAAGAGAGAGAGAGAGCTAGCTCAGCAGCAGCAGTAACTTGACTTCACTTAACAACGCAAACTAAATTGCAGTATCCGGCCCGTGTCTCTGCGTGTACTACTCGCAAAGAGAGCTAGCTAGTACGTACGTGTATGGTCGAGCGACTGAGATAGACCAGAATTATTAGTTCATTAGCCGGCTTAATTTCGTCAATTCGAGCAGAAGCGTGGCTAGCTTAGCTACCTCGATCACCGGAGCCACGCAATAGGAATATTAATGCCGATCAAAATTCGTTTTGACCAAGAAGCAATATAGGTGGTGATCGGTTCGGCTGAAAGCCTCATGGCTTATGGCTGAAAACACTATAGCTGGCTGAAAAAAGCACTGTAACTGACAGAGGCTTATTTACCATAATTAAATTTAAAAAAATTTAAAAATAGAAAAAAACATATTAGCCCATCACGTATAATGTAAACAAATACGAGGAAAAAAAGAACCGGTAAAAAAACACAAAAAAAGCCAAAAGTTCAGAAAAAGACGAAATTTATGAATAGTGCAAAAATAAACTGAAGCCAGAAACTGAAGCCATATTGATCAAGGCCATAATTAAGCGTACGATAGCGAGCATATGTATATATAATTGATTCCGATCATGTCATGTCGTATTCTTCGTCGTCGTCACCAAATTAATTAATGATAAACCCAAAAGGACGACCGATCAGATCGACCACCAACGGCGACTAATTAATTAATTAATTAGACCACCAAATTAATTAACAATAAACCCAAAATTACGCACGTGCCGCATCCCATGCGTTCGCACTGCAGTCCAACTCCGTGGGGGCCGGGGAACAATACTGTTGCTAACTCGTAATAACAGATCAAAGCGGGTATTCTGACAAAGAGGGTTGGTTATGCGCTAGCGGCTGGTAAATTCCAGCAATTTTGTTTCTCTGAAAACTAGTTGAAAAAATTTTACCGAAGCCCTTTATTTTTGCTATATAGCTTTTATCATATATAAATATACTATATACATAAATTATACTATAAAAAGTGAATTTTGATGACATTTTTTATGGAACTCACTTTATTTTACTCAAAGTGATAAAAAGGTATAACATCATCATTTAAGTGGTATATAATAAGTGAAAGTACGTACTTCTAGGAGTATATATGGAATCGTTTTTCTCGAAGCATTTTCCGTACTCCTAGGAGTATGTACTTCCACTTCTAATATAGCACTTAAACAAGCATGTTATACTTCGTTATCACTTTACATATACTTACATGCTAATTCTAAGCTACTCCAATGTGACATAGCTAAAAAAAATTCATCAGACCCCTTTGTTTTTACTATGTACCATTTTTCATATATAAAAGGAGTCTACACATAAATTATACTATAAAAAGTAGACTATGATGAAATTTTTTTATAGAACTCACTTTGGAGTATTTATAATCATTATTAGATTATGCTCAAAAGGATAAAGATGTATAACAACATCATTTAAGCGGTATATAAGAAGTGGGAATACGTACTTCTAAGAGTATGGAATCATTTTCTTATACACACACTCTATTCAGTGGCTAAGCGTAAAATAAGCACACGCCCCCTAGCGATGCGACTCGAACCCAATCAGCCAATCGCAATTGCGCCACCCCCTTTCAGTCGACCCCTCGTAAGGTTGGTGGTCGTGTTGTTGGTAGACCGGAAAAGTTACTTGCGGTACACCTAAAGTTATTGTCTATATGCAATGAAATTACCATCCGCTAGGTAAAGTTATCATCCACACGATAAAATTATTGTCTCCTGCACACAAGTTATCATATACAAGACATAAAGTCACTTGCAGTTATCACGTGCATTAAAACCGCGCTCCTGGGTCTCATGTGTCGCTTTTTTGGGATTTAGTGGGGCATAGAATCTGAACAGTTTTTAATCCCGCCTGGGAATCTCTCTTCGTCTTCCCCCGATTTGACCTCTCTCCATCCCTCCATCTCTCTTGCGAGAGCGCCTCCCTAATCCAGTGACCTCATCACCTCGTTGTCGGCCGTACGTCCTAATCCGATATCTTCTCTCGCCGCTTCATCATCGGCTGCATGTCCTAATCCGGTATCTTCTATCGTCGCCGCTTCGACCACGCGCCGTCAGTCGTCACCCGGATGTACCTAGGGTTAGCAATTTGGTTAGAAGTTCCTTATATTCTGGTTGTAGTGCGGCTGATTTGTCATTGTGATGTTGTTCTTGTATTTTATACCTAATCCCCGTTATCGATGAAAATTCCGTGTTCGGAGAGCAAATGAAGACAACGGGAAAGGAACCATCCAAGGCAAGCAAAATGGTCGGTAATTTTTAAATCAATGGTCTTTAACTTTTCTTATTTAGTAAGTGGTAATTTCGTAGTGTATTGTTGGTAACTTTTAGATCGCTGGACTGTAACTTTTCCTATTTAGTACATAGTTACTTCATAGTACATTGTTAGTAACTTGTGTATTGTCGTAGTGCTACAGTACTCTTATGCAGTGGCGAAGCCAGAAAGAAAATAGAGGGTGGGCTCAAAGCATACTTGTGGTGAGAAAGATTAGCGAAGTCATACTCGTAAACATGGTAGTCTAAACGTGAAAAGCGGCCCAAACAAAATAAAATCAAATGAAATAAAAAAAGTATAAAATAGGTACTTGGAAGTATAATATAAATGTAGATGAATTTAAAAATTTGAACCACCTGATTCAGAGTTTGGATGGCAGAGAATAGGTCATTGGAAGGTTTGCCCGAGGAGACAGTATAGAACAAGATGAAGGAGACAATGTGCAGTGGTACTGTTTTTGTGGGTGATGCCTATTGATATGGCTGGGCAGTACAATTTTTTAAACAAGTTTATTATGATTTTAATTTGGTTCTGACGAACTGGGAAAGAATCATGCCGTGGAAATCAGCAGTAACTTTTGCTCTCGAGCAACGAAAATGTTTAGAGCGCAGAGAAAGGCAAGAAGTAAGCAAGTAGCAAACAAAATGGCAAGCATTACTAAAAGTAGGTTGTTACCAATGGCAGGAGACTTTTGATTGCTTTGCTTGTTGTTTTGCTTTACTTTGCTCAAGCAAAATGGCAAGCAGCAAAACAGCAAATAATATGAGGGCAACAAATAAATATATAAAATCACTTCTGCTTTACTTGTTGGTTGCTATTGGGGGGAGGTGAGGCTTAAGCCTCACCAAGCCCCCCTGCTGGCTACGCCCCTGCTCTTATGAGTTACGACCATGATGTTACTTCAACTATGGCTTCCGAGTATGATCGAATCACTCGGTAGCTACAGTACCCACGGCTCCTACAGTAATTTTGAGTGCTACAGTACTAGCTACAATACCATGACTTCTACGGTACCTATGACTATTGTAGCTACGACCGCTCACTGTAGCTTCGACCATGCCTTCGACCACTGCTTCGATCGTGGCTTCGACCACGACTTCGATTGCTCCTTCGACCACCATTTCTACTTGAACGTCGTTCAATTCTCCTGTGCTACTCGAATACCGTCTGATGCTATGAAGCTGCTCAAAAACCGTCCGATACTCCGCTGCTACTCGAACGCATAAAGTTACTTGCGGTTACGTATAAAGTTATCATATGTATGCAATTAAGCTACCATCCGTAAAGTAAAGTTATCATCCATACGGTAAAATTACTATCTCCTACACAATAAGTTATCATATACAATACATGAAGTTACTTACATCTATCACATGCGTTAAAATGCTAGTTAAAGTTACTCCATACATACATACATACATACATACATACATATGTGTGTGTGTGCATGCATGCATACATACATACATACATACATACATACATACATACATACATACATACATACATACATACATACATACATACATACATACATATGAAGCATTTTGTCTACTCCCAGGTGTAGTTACTCCGTATACCATATCTCGTAAAGTAGGGAATATCTAACACAACGGAGAGTATGTACGTGTAGTATATAAGAACATCTAAGCGGTAGGTATACTTGTTTTAAGTTGGTATGTATATTTTTTTTTGAATATACTCATTTTTTATGTACAAATATGAAGGTATTAGTAAAATATGCCAAAAACCATATGCTCCCTTGCAGTTTTTCGTGTGGCTGGCATTGGAGTTTCTTAGAAATTAATATATGAATATATATATAAAGTGATAAAGGAGTATAACAAATTCGTTTAGGTGTTATAGCATATGTAGGAGTAACTACACCCGAGAGTAGAATGTATTTTCCTATATATATGATGCTGAAATGAAGCACCATGGTGCCTAGGCACCATCATTTGAAATGCACGAATTTAATCTAAATTCGGGTGTTTTTTAAAATACCAGTTTTAGGGTATATACTCATCTATAACAATTCAAATGAAACGTATACCTTTAAATAAAATATACTCAATTTTAAAGTTTTGAACGAATTTAGATCACATACTTTGCTAATATATATATATATATATATATATATAGAGAGAGAGAGAGAGAGAGAGAGAGAGAGAGAAATACCTTTTACACCCGGGTGTAATTACATCCACATCTAATATACCACCTAAACAAACTTGAAATACTCTTCTATCACTTTAGGTATACTCATATGCTAATTATAAGATACTCCAATGTGAACCACACGAAAAAATTGCAAGGAAGTCCATAGTTTTTAGCGTATTTTATAAATACCTTTATATACGTACATAAAAAGGAGTATGTTAAAAAATATGCATACCACCTCTGAAAAAGTGTTCATACCACCTATATGATCTTAAATACTCGTATACTACATGTACATACTCTCCATTACGCAAGATACTACCTATGTTGTGAGATACGACATAGGGTGTAATTACACCCAAGAGTAGAAAAGAGGCTTCCTATATATATATATATATATATATATATATATATATATATATATATATATATATATATATATATATATATATATATATATATATATATATAAATAAATAAATAATCAGCACATACCTACAATCAAACTATCATCAAAAAAGAAAACTACAATTCGAATTTCAGTTCAAACTTATTTGAAATAATTAGTAAACTAGTTAAACTCGATATCTAAAAAAATAAAAAAAATTGCACATGATATATAGAAAAAATATATATTTTGGATTATAGTGTTTAGGTGAATTTTTGGTACAAATAATCCATTTTTTATTCGAAATTACAGAAATATACCCGCGAGAAAATTTTTTACAAAAATAGGCTCCAGTCGCCCAATGGTTGAGCGACTGGAGCCTTTCGCCCAACCAGCGGACGACACAATAGCTGTCGCCCAACTATTGGGCGACTGCATCTAGTCGCCCTCCCATTGGGCGACTTTCATGCAGTCGCCCAATGGTTGGGCGACTACACTCAGGGGCCGACAAAACCGTATGTACCGATCGTTTTATATACCGATGCAATATAAACAACTATTCTGAAAAGATAAAATGGCAAAGTTATATATGGCTTATATATACTCATTTGAAAGGTTTCGACGAGATCTACAACTTGTCAGTTGAAGAAAAATCCAAATTCCAAAGGGAAGAACAAGAAAAAGGCCAAAAACAGAAAGAAAAAACTTACGACGCAGGTTTAGGTCCAAAGATAGCCGATTTTCGGGGTCTTGGAGGGCGACTGGCGCAAGCGAGTTGTTATTTTTGGATCGGGCTCGTCGTTAGCTTTCCAACGAGTACAAGAACGTCGAAAACGGACACCGTATGCAAAAGTTATGCCCGTTTTACTAAAGGTGTGTCGGAAACGGACTTGAATTCGTTTCGGCCTCAATTGAAACTGCTATAACTTTTGATCCTATGGCCGAAATTGCTCAAATTTTTTTCTGGAGGCTTTTGGATGTATGAAGAACAGCTCCACCAATTTTCACTATTTTTGGCGAAGGTTTGATGCACTTTCCAAATTTCGGCAAAATAGACTCTTTCCTCTCTTTTTTTCTCTCGGGGACCTGAGTGCAGTCGCCCAACCATTGGGCGACTTTCATGCAGTCGCCCAATGGGAGGGCGACTGGATTAAAGTCGCCCAACGGTGGGGCGACTGCAATTAATCGCCCAACGGTTGGGAGATTTTCTAGTTTTCGCTGCTGGGTTGGGCGAAAGGCTCCAGTCGCCCAATGGTTGGGCGACTGGAGCCTATTTTTGTAAAAAATTTCCCCACGGGTATATTTCTGTAATTTCGAATAAAAAATGGATTATTCGTACAAAAAATTCGTGTTTAGGTACCATGGTGTCTCGGATAATTATACATGGAGTACGTGCGTTCCGAATGGTCCTAATTTCTGGCTTCTACGATGCCCAGTGTATCAGTGGGCCGAAAGACTTAAGCCCAATACGGGTGAGGAGCAAACAAAATGCCCACCACTTCAATACGGGTGAGAGACAGAGAGAGAGAGAGAGAGAGAGATTGACTTTCCATCGAACTGGCTGATCGACGGCCGAGAGAACAACGTACCACGGCCGAGCGAAGCCAGCATAGAAGGAAGGAATTGACTTGAGGATTTTGGGCTGCTTTCTAGCCTTTTGGGCTCTTCATTTACGGTCCATGTACACGGATGCGTGTGCAGCGGAGCGGAGGCCCTTGGCACGGTCCAGGGGTCCTCGCGCCAAAAGTCGTCATCTTCCTCGATCTCGGCCAGGCTCCGCCGCAGGGGCACAACCGGAAGCGCATCGTCGTCTTCGTCGACGCCAACCTAATTGTCGTTCAAACTCCTGTCATCGGCTAGCTTGCTTGCTTGCTTGCTAGCCATTGTCGTCTTTAACGGAATCGATAATAAGGGCCGTTCTTCCATGTACTTGCTCAACATGGTGAAAATTCTGGACATTGTACTGCTGTCCACTAGCGATTGTAATAAGTTTATGAGCAAGTAACAAATCCTCTCTTTCTCCTGAGAAAAAAATTGCTGGTGGCGTAAATGAACTCCTTTAGTTACGTACCATATGTATGACTAATAGTCGAGTACTTGGGTGAGTACGTACTTGAGTTCTGAACGAATCCTTTCGATATGGAGTAACTCGTGTGCGTAGATCGAGCTTGTTCAGCTCATTGTGAACTTGAGTTATTGTGCTGTTAATTGTGCACGAACAATAATTAAAGTTACACACGTTTATTTGGCGCTGTATAGTACGCAAATGAAATGATAAGCTAGCTATCCAGAGTTCCAGGCTCAAGCTAGCTCGTGACATCAAAGGTGCTTGAGAAAACAGGTAACGTTAAGTTTGATCTTAAATCTTGCAGATCGAACGCATGCAGTTGACAATAATTAACAATTTGCAATGTTATTTGCTGCAACATCATGTGTAGTTCAGCAATATCTACATGCAGGTGATTTTATAATCACTGTGGTAAAGTGCTAAGATATATTGAGTAATAAGGCATTTCACCAAAAACAACACAAACAATCTATACAACTGGCACCTTTTTTTTTTTTGGCCAGGCTTACTTAATGTAGGACTGGACAGGCAACAAAGAGGGATGAATGGTGCCTTTTAAATTCTCCCCCAAGTATTCACTTATCTTTTTTCTCTAATAGCTACAGAGCCATAAAAATTATGGTTGAAATCCAACTTGAGAACCAAAGAAACAGAGTCGAAAACCGCAGAAACAATAACGTGGTCGAAAGCTTGCAACGTGGTCAAAAGCTAACAACGTGGTCGTAAATTCGACAACGTGGTCGCGAGCTGACAACGTGGTTGTAACTTCGACTACCAAACGAAAGTACAACGTGGTCAAAAATCGACTACCGAACGGAAATCACTGTAGTTGATACCCACCGAGACCAAAACTAACGTGATTGAAAATGGATGCAGACGAAACCAACGTGATCGTAAACTACATGGTCGAACTCAACGAGTGGTCAAACAACCAATGGGGTCAGAACCAGTCAGCAACCAAAATAATTAATGTGGTCGTAACCAACGTGGTCATAAGCCAACGAGTGGTCAAACTACCAACATGATCGTAAGTGGTCGAAAACAGTGCGATGCGATCTTGAACTTGACCGTGGTCGAAACCAACGTGGTCGTCAAATTGGTCAATGTTCCAGACACAGAGCAACACCGACTATTTCAGTTGCGGTCGAAGATCCCACGTCGTCGGAAAAATGTGAAACGGTCGAAAGACTAAACGTGGTCAAAAACAGTACGATGCGATCTGGAATTTGACCGTGGTCGAAACCAACGTAGTTGTAAAACTGATCGATGTTCCAGATTGTCGACTATTTCAGTTGCGGTCGAAGATCCCACGTCGTCGGAAAAATGTGAAACGATCGAAAGACTAAACGTGGTCAAAAACAGTATGATGCGATCTGGAATTTGACCGTGGTCGAAACCAACGTAGTTGTAAAACTGATCGATGTTCCAGATTGTCTGCACCGACTGTTTCAGTTCAAAATCGAAACGAAAATAGCAAAATGCGAAGTGCTCTGAAGACTGGACATGGTAAAAAAACAACGCGATGTAGTCTAGAATTTGATCGTGATTGAAACTAACATGGTTGTAAAACCGATCGACGTTCCAGACAGAGCGCAGCGCCGACTGTTTTTAGTTCAGACTCAAAACAAAAACCGACGGAATTTTTAATCCATAGATCCAAACGATGTGAAACTTTGCAGATATCATCTCTAAGGTATTGTGAACCTATTCCAATAAACGATCAATAAAATCATGGCCAAAGATGAGATATTTTTCAGTTTATTGGAAGGTTACCTCAAAACCGAGTCAAAATTAAAATCGCTAAATAAAACTAGCTCGTGGGTAGATGATGACCAAGATATATCTAGATGCATTTCCACATGTCATGACAAGTTAGAACACCAAAGAAATTGACTCGAAAACCCTTAGATCAGAAAAATCAAACTTTGTGCAAATCAAGTGTAAATCAAGAGCAAAACAACCAAATCAAGATGGATCCATATGCAAAGATTGATGTATTGCTCACTTGAGAAGATTGAGTCTATATCCACTCCACCTTGGAGGATAAATAGTACACCATGTACTCCACTCTCAAAGCCCTAACCCTAAACAAGAAACTACATGAGAGAGGGGTGAGATGGTTAACCCTATATGTTTCCACCTCTACCCCTTTTATAGGTGAGCAACCAGCCACCTACTCCCAAAAATGGATCCTTTCCATTATTACAATGGGGAAAAACTGTTAACCTCGCACACACGGGTTTTACTTACTCAAGTTCACTTATACATGCTTTTCAAAGAGTATAGGTGTGCATCTGTTAAATCTTTAATCTTGATCAAACCGGCTCCATCTTGATCTAAACCACTCTTCAACGCATCGCCCATACGCCGTGATTTTGATCCAAAATGGTTTCCGGTATTTTGGTCAAAATACTGAAATGCCCCTTGCTGACTCGGTCATCACTATCCTTTGCAAGCACTCGCCATGCTTACCACATGTAGGTATACAATTAGCTTGCCACGTGCCGCCAAGTCTCTCCCGTCCCAGTTCCACCGAACCACAGCTCACTTGGCCCGTGCAAACCACCTGGCGTTATCCCACTGTTCGAACTCGCCTTCAACATTCCCGTCTTTCTCGTGCCATGCTTGAGCTCACCGTCTCACTCGATATTCTCGATCGTTTTGGGCCTCAACTCCTCCATGAGCCTAGCCCCAATTACCGCCGTTGACTACAGTTGACTCCAAACAATTCTGCACATCTAAAGACAAAGAAATTATTTCCAGACACAACTTCTTCATAACTTGACCTACATTAGTCAAGATATACATCATGCAACCTTAACTCAACGACTCAGGTCAACCTAATTAAATCCATAACTCAAATCCTAAATACTCAATTTCTGCACAAACTAATCCTGACAGAGAGCAACATTTGTAAAGCCAATTGACCACTCCATAAACATTACAATGGTTCATCACAATAATAATCTGGATCATCTCATATGGTCCATCACTTAATTTGCTAAAATAGCCAGCCGTGCTAAGAAAAGGGTTCATTTATGCACATGTAGCTAAAGGACCGGTAATAAACTTGAACAAATTAAAGCAGCAAATTAACATGCGAACTGCTGGCGCGCTGCCCTTGATCCGCCCAGAATTCAGAAATGACGATCGACCACTGTCAGGCGTTGGGCGAGGCCAAGATTGGTTTTACCGTCTTTGGCATAAAAGGCCTCTAAAATGACGGAGTAAGACTCTTACTTCTTGTAAGTATACTAGCCTCGTAGGTACGGCGGCACGCCGCGCCAGCCACCGTGTGTACCGAAGTAAAAGAGGCGATAATTCGTGGTGAGGTTAAAAAAAAATTCGAGGGTAAATGCGCATTTCCGAAAAAGTTAAAGGTGCTTTTCGAAAAAATCGAGGACTTGTACGTAAATAAATGGGCCAGTATGTAAATAAACGGGGACCCGTACGTAATTTAGGAAAACACGGGGCGCAATCCTGCAAAGTGGAGGGGTAAAAAAAAATTCCAGGGACCTGTACGTAAATAAATGGGCCAGTATGTAAATAAACGGGGACCCGTACGTAATTTAGGAAAACGCGGGGCGCAATCCTGCAAAGTGGAGGGGTAAAAAAAATTTCAGGGACCTGTTCGCGAGGAAAAAGGGACTTGTTCGCGAGGAAAAAGGACCTGTACGTAATTTCCAAAAAACCGAGGGAAATCGCCTCCCCCGGCCGTACGCGAAACCGGGCGCCACGCGCCGGCCGGCCGAGGGAGGGGGGCGACGTGGATAGCGCGGGGGGCGCGGAACTCCCGGAAATGTAGTCGGTATTATTCATTTCTGAATATTTTTTACTCCCAGAAGGCCTGTGTGTGGCAACAAAACCCAACGTAGATTACAGAAACTCGAGGACGGCGAACGCGATGCATCCTTGATTGACAAACTATATATGATTAATTAGTCCCTATAAATGGGAGACCATATCATCCACTGTAATCACAACCACAGCTAGGATTAGCTAGAAGCTAGCTAATCATTAAGTCGATCTCAGGTTGGCATCATCCTTTCTTTTCATTCTTCAGTTAATGCTTCGCTCCGTCCCTAGTTCTATTTTTTCACTGATCGATCCATCATCCATTAATTGCATGTTGTTTAACTTCTTGTTACTCCTATTCACACAGTTTAATTTGGATCATCGGTAAAATCTGAGGAGGAGGAGGAGGAGGAGGAGGAATAGGTAGTACTCCAATTAAGAAGGGGAGATCCAATTAAGTTGGAAAAATGGCAGACGTGCCCCCGCCTGACCACCACAAGACGTCGTGGCCGGAGGTGGTGGGCTGGCCGGAGCTGAACGCGGCGTTCAAGATCGGCTACGACAGGCCCGGGGTGACGGTCTACTTCTTCGACCTCGGCCAGACCCGGCCGCCGGGGTACGACCCGACGCGCGTCGTCGTCTTCCACGACGCCTACGATCGCGTCGCGTTAACCCCCGTGCTCGGCTAGCTAGCTATATATGGTGCTAGCTTTGACGGCCGGAATTAATGGATAATAAGGCCGATCTCTACATATATGGAGTAAATTAATGATCGATCCTACACTTACCTATAGTACTCTACATCAATAATAGTCGAGTACTTGATATACGAGTGCTTGAGTTACTCCCATGGATATGGAGTGTGTATGGACGTGATTGTCAACATGCATGCAGCTGTTAAGCATACGTCGCTTATGTATCCACTACATGTATCGATCAACAATACGAAGAAATGAGACACGAAAATGCGTAGTATTACTCCTACTAAAAGGACACATACATGCATATTAGCTAGCTACGGCGCATACATCTCCTTTGGCACTAATTAATCTCATCAAATGTATGTGAGCCAACGACCTCCACTACAATGCAAGTTTTAACTGTTGTCCTTTTCACCCATGTTGTTATGCCCAAGCTTGCATGATAGATAGAGGCGTCCGACCGACCGAAGATCCGTTGAGTAAATACAAAAAAGATAAATAAGTATCCAGTACTATTTGTGTTTGACTTCGACTCTAAAGAAAAAAATATAGAATAAGATACAGGATGAGTAATATCCATATATATATACATATGTCAAATGATACGAGGAAGTTTATTGTGACTTTACTTAGTAACAAGATAACATATAGACAGATTGCCATATTTAAACAGGCAGAGAATACTGATTACTCTTCTTTCGATATCTCGGCAATTAGTATATCCGTGTTCGCCATGGTTACACCCTACTGCCCAATGTCCTGTGTAAAGACGCAGATAATATTTGTCTGATTGACCGTCTGAAGGCTTATGAAACGATTATGAATAAAGAAATGGGTATTCGATAATATCTATATCCGACTCCGACTCCGAGGAAAAAAAAATACAAAATAAGATATAGGATGAGCGATATCCGTCTGTATCCGCTCTAATTGCAACTCTAATGACAGACGGCTCAATTCATCCTGCTCCTCCTCTCTTTTTCGCATCACGAAAAATCCTAGGTGGCATGCAATACTTGAGATAACTGACATCACACTCTTATATACGCATGCCTTAACTAGACCTGATTCTTCATAGTACATAAGAACGGAAGCGCAGCTAGGCAACTGAATCAATGAAGGCAACAGATGCCCTATTCTAAACAACGATGTCTTTTGTCTTCTAGAAGCCATAAACCATTTGAAATATGTTAGCTTCTTAACATGTCTTTTTTCTAGTTTCCTTTACATTATCCGTAGAGATATAATGATGTTTTTATCTTTTTCTATTTTTTTATTCATTATCCTTTAATCAAATATCTTTAAAAAGTTAACAACAGGTATAGTGTTATTTTAGCTAAAAATTAAAAATCATATCCTAAAATCACGGCACTCTGGAAGGAGGTCGGAGTAATATAGCAATTACTGGGCATGAGACGTACATTCTATCGATGGCACGGATGACCTGAAGACGTACGTCCTGTGTGTGTGAGGCCGGATAGCCTCCAGGCCACGCGCGCGCTCGATCGGCAACCGTGCTGAGCTGAGTGCGGTGGCCGGCGGGATTAGCTTGGACCTGACCCCAAGCGCGCGCGTCAACGTCTTCGTCGACGGCTAAGTTGGGTTTAATTACTCAACACCGGATTGTCCCTTACCAGTCCTATCACCAAACAAGAAACTAGACAAAGTGTGGCGTCGTTGATTCCAGTGGCGGAGGACGGGAAAAAAATAAGGTGGGGGCGGATCGAAAGCAATACCATTCAAGCTCCTCCAACCCTGTCAACGTCGGAGTTTGCGCGCCGGTGGCTACCGCCCGCCCGCCACCCGCCGCCGGCTACGCCCAGACCGCCGCCGGTTACGCCACTGCCCACCGGTGGCTGCCGCCCGCCCGCCGCCCGCCGCCGGCTACGCCCAGGGTCCAGCCGTCCAGGGAGGCAGGGAGCAGTCTAGGGTTTACATTTACATTGACTAGCTAGTAGCTATTGGGCTATTGGATACTGGATAGGGGGGTATATGGGGGCCTGCTGCAAAAAATCAAGGTATGACCCAAGCCTTACCTTGCCCTATCGGGCCCTCCGCCACTGGTTGATTCCAGTACTTCACGACGGTGCCTGCGATGCGTGCTCTCAGCTAGTTGGAGTTTTAGGAGGGGGTAGAATTCAAGGGGAGGAAGGAAAATTTATAGTTATTGGATGTCTAATCCAACAACTTTAAATCTGAATGATTGTTAGTAAGAAAAGATCCGAATGATATTTAACAAAACTCTTTTTTTAAAAAAAAACAGCTAGTCCATGGTTAATCTCTTAGCAGCATATGGCCTCTGATCGTATGAATTAATACGTACGACCGACATGAGACGCTTGGTATCTTCCACTGTGATCACAAGCACAGATACAAATTAAGAACTACTACAAGCTACCCCGGTTGGCATTGTGCATGCATATATATGCTCCATTCTGCCTTTTCTTATTTTGTTTTGCTACGGTACCATCCATTGCTAATAAGCCTATATATATATATGCTCCATTCTAACCAGTTTTTAACTTCAGAAACCAAAAACTATTTTAAACATGTTGACTTATTAACACGTCTTTCCCTTTTATTATTTACATTATTTATAGAGATATAACGGTATTTTATTTATTTTTTAATTGAATATATTAAAAAAGTTAACAGCCAATATAGTATAATTTTAACTAAAAATCATAGGTAAAATAAAAAACTATAGTAGTTTTGAATAGGCCTGTAACGTAGTATGTGCGATGCTTGCTGTACAGAGTTTTGGAGCGCTAACATAAGGAGGCCAGGAGTTAAGCAATGAAGAATATCATTAATTTCATGTTAGGATGGGCAGAAACATGTCGACCGACCTGCCGGACCATCATATCACCTGAGCCCTGAGGTCGTCGTGGCCGGAGGTGGTGGGTTGGCCGGCCGGGGATCAAGATCATCACCGACAGGCACGACGTCACGGCCTACTTCTTCCCCGTCGGCACCGACGTGCCGCTGTGTACCGGACACGAGGCGCGTCGCCGTATCCGTCGACGACAGCCGGCGCGTCGTGCAAACTCCCGTGATCGGCTAGCTTGGTTTGGCATGCAAGTACTGATTAATAGAATTTAAAACTAAAACTCAGCTGAAAAGACCAAAAAACGGAGCCAAAAAGTCGATTTATATGGGGGCATTTGACTTTTGCTAACAACTTTTAGTTTTAACCGATAAATATTAACAGTTTATAAAAGATAGTTACGGGCGATTTTTATCGTTATAAAATAAAGTTATTAGTGTCTACTACAATCAATAGTGAACTTTGTCTTAAAAAGATTCTTTGCTTGAAAGATAGATACCGTAGAAAAAATATTTACTATAAAAAATAGTTTTTAAAAGATAATATAAACAACGAACAGGACCAATATAGTTGAGTCATGTGTGGACGGACGTACGTCATGCGACTACACTGCTTGCTTTGAATTAGTAGCAGTAAGTATACATGTGGAGTAAATTAATCTTGGTCTTCTAGTTTTAAACCTGTAACTGTCTATACATTTCGGACTAGCATTTTTTTTTCAAATTTAATCTTTAAACATCTGTTTTTATAAATTTAGCCCCCCTTATTATGTTCCATAGATACATACTAAGCTAGAAAAACTCAGCATTTATCTGCCAAGCTTTCCTAGCTCGATAGAACGATGGACACCACACAGTGATTACACGGTGCTAATCATGTTTAATCAATGCTAATAATGAAATATGTTGATCGATTAGAGTTAATCATGATTAATTAATGCTAATTAATTACGTACCAAGCAGTAGTTGCTTGGCAGCTGTCGAGCCAACGTTTCCCTACTGTAACTTGGCAGGTGCTATCGAGCTCTAGTGGCTCGGTAGGATCTGCTAAGCTACTATAGCATGGACAAATCATACGTGTCGTTTGTCATAGCTGTTGAGGTTGAAGAGAGAACTAGATTTATAAAAACATACGTTTATATGATTAAATTTGAAAAAAATACTACAATGTCATATATATGATCAGTTACTGGAGCTAAGGAATCATCCAATCATGAAAATTCATGGGATGGTGCCTTGATTTGACAAAGGTCGACGCGGGAGGCGCAGCGACTGGCTTCTCGGCCTTGAATAGAACAAAGCCTGGTCCAATTAAATTCCAGCCCGGCCCCAGAGGACGCGTACTCTCTAGTCTCTACCTGCTCTCTCTCCGCGGCCTCTTCCTCCTCCGACCCCTTCCTCGTCGCTTCCTCCGTTCCTCTCCGCGGCAGGAGGCAGAGAGAGAGAGAGAGAGAGAGAGAGAGAGGCGACGATCAGTGGTCCCCGAATCCCCCTCGAAGAGTCCCTCCCTGTCTCGATCCAACCCTAGCCCCGCGCAGGTTCGTGCTCGAAAAACCCCCCCTCGTTTGCTCTCCGATTCTTGCGCGTTCTGGCTGTGATTGGGCTCTGATGAGTGCTGATGCTATTGTGATTCTCTCACGCCGTGGTGGTTCCCCTCCCCCCTGGGATTTGCGTGCAAGTGCTAGGTTACAATACCGTGATAGTACATCGTTTGGTTCAGCTCCTACCCATGGAAATGCTAGTTTAGGAGGAATAGCTCGCATTTTTGCGCCCTGCCCTACTCTGTGATGTTGTTGGTTGTGATCGGATGCGCGTATTTTGAGCTTGAAACATCTGGTTCCAAAAACAGGTGTTCAGGAATATAGGGGCAAGGAAGAAATTATGAGAGTTTTGCTGTCTTGCTTGACCCGTTCAGTGGATGGGATTTGTTTTTATTGGTTGGGTTGATTCCCATGTAGAATTTAACATGAACACAAGGGGCGGCTTAATCTGAGCAGGGGCCTAATTCTGGTTGGTGTTCCTATTAGGTTGATGTGTTTTTCAAGTCTGCAAGTGTACAAATCATGTGCTTATGTGTTGGGTTTGTGTGTTCTCTGCTTGACAAGGCTGGTATTGCCGTCTTCTACAGGAGGATCACAGAGGAACAATATGCGAGACCCATTCAATGCCCCAGTTGATTTCTTTAATGCAGATCATCGTTCTGGGAATGAGCCTACCAGGACAAATGTGACCTCGTCTGGTAGGGACTATGGTTTGCAAAATGGTGATGCTAAACCCTTCCCTCCAAACTCCGACACTCTAGTCAGGTCATTCATTCTTGTGGGAAAGATAACTGTTGTAGCTGCACTCGTAGACTGTATTAACCTTTTTTGAGAAATGACGCCATATCGTGTGCTGGCAGGCATCAACTCCAGGGTGCATCCCTCCACAATGACTTAATTGCAGAAGATCCTAATACTCGTTTGATGGATTCGGAAACCAAGGTATCCATGCGGGAATCTTAATATTTACTTGTTCTTTCCATCTGTGCTCCAATTCCTGAACCTGATGATGCTTTGTTGCAGGAGCTTTACTTTAGATCACGGACACAAGAGGAAGAGATCTTGTTGCTTCGCAAGCAAATTGCTGATGCATCTCTCAAGGTATGATGTTAAAAGGATCGAACAGTTCAACATTTTTGCACGCACAAGTGTCTTACCCGTTTCTTTTCTTTTATCACTTCTGCTTAATTCGTAACTGTAGTTTTTTTTATCTTGGTAGGAGCTGCAATTGTTGAGTGAAAAACATATTCTGGAGAGGAAGCTTTCAGACTTGAGGATGGTCGGTGAATAACACAATTAACCTTTGCTGCATGGCCAATTTGTAAAACCTTATATTAATCAAAATCTTACTGTGATAGGCTGTTGACGAGAAGCAGGAAGACGCTATATCTGGTGCTCTGAAGCAATTGAGCCTGAAGAAAAACCATCTTGAAGAAAATATGAGATTGGCAAATGAACTAAAAGTATGGTGCTATTGTACATTTCAAGAATGTATGCTCAGATCTCTGTATGTTTTCTTCTTTGTTTGCTTGCCAAACTGCTCGACTTCAATAAATAAAAGACCCCCCCCGGGGGGGGGGGGGGGGGGTCCGCTAATGAGTTAAGTAGTTTAGGCGGCGTTTTTTTTAATAAAAGTTTGGTGTGTCAAAGTTGCTCATACGTTGAAAAGATCATCTGACTTCATTTTATTTATCAGATCAGTAAGGTTCAATCCAGATTTAGTCTGCCGTACAGTAGCCGCAGAATGGTTGTGTGTTATAGCAGGTACTGGTCTAACTGTTAGCTTTTGTAATAGCAGGAATGGCAATTCAGTACCTTGGAAAGTATTTGATCGAACTTTTGCTGTGGATAGACCGATAGAGTTCCGTGTCAAGTGTACTTTTGTGTGTGGGTGTGTGTGGGGGCATGAGGGGAACTTTTAGTTGCATGCCAGTCCCAAGCTTTGTGATTTAGAAATATGTTGCATGTTGTGAATATGACAAGTGGGTCCTGATCCCTCAGCCCACGTGTCATTGAGACATTGAGTGACGTTTATTCTGAAACACAAACTTTACGGTGGTATATATTTACGTTACAGCTGTAAACCTAGTTTTCTGCATTTGGCAGTTCAGCTTTTGTTCATTGTTATCAACCATTTTGTACAAACTAGGTTACATACTTTGCTGTTGTATTCTTGAGAATTTGAATAGTTATAGTTGAATTCTTCTTGTAGGTTGAGGAAGAAGAGCTATACTTGTTCACTTCTTCATTGCTTGGTATATTAGCGGAATACAATGTTCACCCACCTCAAATAAACGCTTCGACCATTACAGCTGGTACAAAGGTAACTCTTACTTGGCCAATTTCTGTTGAATTGTCCTTGCTCTGGGAGTACATACTATAGTATTAGGCCAAATTAGTCTTTTTGTCACTCAGATGGTAATAATAATGACTTTAGTCATAAACTTGATCTGTATGTAAGAGCCAGCAATGTAGTAGCTTTGTTTTGCTAACATAATGACAATGTAGGATGTTATCTGGAACTGGCAGGAAACAAAATTTATTGAGCTAACTACATGTTTGATCTTAATGTAATGTATCCACTCCTATCTAAGGCTAGATGTTAGTCTATTAGTAACACATTTTCTGATAGATCCCCCCACAGCCTTGTGCAAACTTTATCAGCATAAGATTTTATCCCATAAATTGAGTAGAATGTACTTCTGACTCTATGCATAGCAGGACAGTTAGTATGGCTGCCTTCTATATTGTTTCAAAGAATAATTTTATTACAAGGTTTGACTTGGAAGGTCTGTTTCTTTGAAAGGGAATTCACTGATGCAATTATGTTAGCCGTTAAGTCAAACAGATTCTTTGTCTTGATAGATGCAACTCCCAACTGCCATCATAATAACTCTATAGGATTGAAGTTCTTTTGCTATTTTAGTTAAGATGCCAGTTATTTTGCCATGTTTTTCTTGATTTATTTGGTGGTTTGCTCAGTTCATGTGCTTGATGCAGAATGCTTAATACCACATTAATATTTAAATAGTGAGCCTGTTTACTAGTGTCTTTTCATACTATGCACTCTGTGTCTAACATGAGGATTAATATATTTATTTTACTGCAATTTCAGCGCTTGTACCAACAGATGCAATGGAAGATCAGATCTTTAAATGTAAGTGATCACAATTATGCATCCTCAAGCTGGTCAAGTATCCAATTCTGTTTCATTTTGGGTCTTCGAATGCCCCTTTTTTGTGTACACGTAGCCCATTGGATGTGTCCTATAGATCTGAATATTGACCCTAAAAATTTGATGAAACTGATCTCTCTCCATCTAGTGGAGTTGATGGGTTACTGTTATCACCTTACAATGAAGCACTATTTTTTTTCCCTTCCCTCCAAAATTTGTTTGAAATTCCTGGCCCAAAACATATCGTTGTGTGTTTGGTGTTTGCAACATTGGGTGTTGGCTGTAGCAGATTAGAAAATATATGTGCTGGGCTATTTGGGTGGGTCTGCTTTTAAGCTTTATATGATATTTTGGACTTACATCCAAGTTTCTCAATGAGTGAAATATTTTGCAAATGACCAACGGTATCTTGCTATCCTGCAACCCCACAACTCCATGTAGCACCTCTGCTGGACATTGGTGTACATGGATTTTGCGTGTGTATGTGAGCATTGCAGCTCCTTGACTGTCACGGGCAGGAAATACCGCACATGAACAGTACTGCTCTGTTGCTGTAGCACATACGACAGCCGGCGCTAATTTAGGTATTAGGATGATTAGTTTCCATGTTTGTTATTTCCTTTTGGTTAGTTGCTATCTTTTGTGTTTGTTTCTATCCTTTAGGGTCTACCACCTCTATATAAGGAGGTCGATTGTTATCATTTAGAAGGAAGCAAAGAATGAATTAAGAAACTCCTCTCCATGCCTCAGCTGAGTGAATCTATCTCTCTAGCCGAGTTCCTCTCTCCCTCTACTGAGCGCCCTCATTTTCTTAGCGTTTTCTCCTTCAAGCCATGCTGATTGGCCTCATCTAACGGTAGTTACCTTGTGTATCAACATACATGACATTGACATGTGCGGACATGCATACACCAAGATTGCTAGATAACTCACATGTTTGGGAATTACGTCAAAGTGGTGCCTTTTTTCAGTTTGGCATAAAAGGGCATAATGCAATCAGTACCACTTTCATTTAAACAAATGCTTACTGAAGTATGTTGGTTTATTGAATAGCTTGTGCACACCACCGCTCCGCATGACTGTGTGTAGTTGTCTTTAATTACAGTTTACAACAGCCTTTTTACCTTATATATCATGGAAGCCTGTTACTAGTATATTGATATCTCTAAAATTGTTATTATTATTTTGAGACACTCAGTTGATTATACTGATTCAGGACAGTTTAGGCAATATAGCTCAACCTGGAGACATATATAATCCCAATCATCAACAAGCAACTCCATCAAAAAATGAACCTTCCTCATCTTATAATGGGCATATTCTTTTTTGGCTGAAACTTATGACTTTTGGTTGCGGCTTGTGACTTCTGGGCTGTTCGTGTGAGAGATTACAGAGTAACAGAAACTCACATGCGGTTTTTACCGATAAAAATGAAGTCGGTATAGTATGTACTATAATTAACTAATAGACCATATCTTAGAAAGATACTCCGTTTAAAAGCTAGTTACTGTAGAAAAGCCGAAACACAGTTTTTAGAAGCTGAAAAGAACAGGCCCAATATGGTATGATAGCTTGGTCCTGTAGTTAGCTTGTCTCATATTGTAGCTCCATGCATGACTGGTTCTTAATTACAGGATGGAAATAGGAATACTCTTCGTCAGTATGGTCAAGATCCAAATGATCGACATGCTGAACAAATATACAACGGATCCACTTTTCATAAGTATGCTCAAGTTCCAAGTTTCACTTTTGAAATTGTGTTCCTAACCACAGTTATTATCTGTCCAGTCAAATCTGTCTTTGACATGAAAAGATGTTGACCTCTGTTTCTTGCCTGGTACTTCCTTTCAGGGATAACTCTAATTATTTTGAAGAAAATGCTGGTCCTAGAGAAGTGAGATTAGATGGTGACTCGCAGTTCTATAGGCATGATAATCAAGAGTACTCAGCTGATGGTAAATAAAGAGTTAATTGCTCGACTAGAAAAGATTCCAGATCATATGTATTGATATATATACATCTAATCTAGGTGATCCATCACCTGGTATTGAGGGGTTTCAAATTGTCGGTGAGCCTATACCAGGTTTAACATTAAAAGCATGTGGTTACCCTACGAATGGTACTACCCTTTGCAATTTCCAGGTATGTTGTGTTCTGACTCCTGATTGTGATTCTTTATCTTTGATGTTAATTGTCAAATTCTGCAAATAAAACCTCTCATCCGGAGATGTTTTTTCAGTGGGTTCGCTATCTTGAAAATGGCATCAGGCAATCTATTGAAGGTAAAGAAGGGAATCTGTCCTACATCCCATGTGATAATGTTCGAAGACAATTTAATTTTTTTACTGACTAGTGCTCTATATTTTGCAATTCAGGTGCTACGATGTATGACTACGTGGTTACTGCAGATGATGTTGGCACTGTTCTTTCTGTAGACTGCACACCTATGGATGATAATGGCCGCCAGGTTATTCATGATCATATGGTTGTTTTCATCTGTTGTAAACTACCTGCCCATATGGTTATTTTCATGTGGTCAATCTAAGTATTCTTTTTGTATATTAATATATTAGTGGTTAAGTCTAGAAAGTTACTAAATACATTATAAAATGCCATTTGTTTGATAATTGAGGAAGTAGAAATGCTATTTTTGACAAAAAACATTGGTCCTGGGACCCACCTAGGACGGTATTCTTTCTCCCAGTGACAATTGGGACCCATTTGCAGTATTCCGTTGGAAATAACAGAAGCAAATGGAAGTGAGTTTTTTGCAGCATGTTTTTCTTTAAATTGGGGTTAATTGGCTAAACATGTTGTTTTTTCCATCTCTGCTCAAATACCTGGGGTAAAGTGCAATTTACTCAAAATAAATCAAACTAACTTCAGAGGGACATTTGTCCTCTTTTGTACTTAGTTATTGAAATGTGGGCCTTGTAGCCAGCTCGATCTTGGGACTTGAAATATTCAATTTTTTTACTACTATTTTGATTTGAACCTGCCCTTTTGTTGAAAATTTGCCACCCTCAAGTTTTGGTGAAGCATTGGTGGCTTCCCTTGTTATTGGTATTCCCTACATCCGTTTTCATCTCAACTACGTGTTAACTCTCTATCTTCCATTGTTATAAACTAGTTTGGGTATTGTAACCCTCTTGGTGTCCTGATAGGCTAACCTTGTTATGTTGTTTTTGTTTCACCATTTGTTGCATCAGTGTGTGAACGATAGCCTGCTGAACAGCTTCCAATGTACAACCCAAATTTTTAAAGCTATTTCTTGATTTGATCCGGGCATCAGCCTATAGGCATCTGACTTATTTACAAAAGCCTGTTTAGCTGTGTATTTCTTGGTATTTCATTTTATATGAATCATAGTTTGTGCAAGAAGTGCACATGCTACTTTTCACCATGGTTCTTTTTGAGCTTGTAGAGAGGCATATTTATCATCTCGATCATAGGAATGTACTTGCAATTTTTTCTAATACATGGATTCTAAACGGAATTATGTGCACCACTGATACATAAATATCTTATGCTGGCAGTTTTGAATTAATTCCACCTGCAGTGTTCTTATTTGAGATTTTGAGTTTGATATGTTGCTCCTCTTGATTGTAGGGTGAATTGGTGAGGGAGTTTGCTAACAATCAGAACAAGATAACCTGTGGTAAGTTTATGATGCAGATATTGCTGCCTCTTTTATCACTGATTGCATGGATTGCAATATTGTCATCCTCTGCTTTAATATTATTGGATCAACATATTGGAATTGATATATTCTCACTGTCATATTTTGTAAAATTTACAAAATGCTTGGTGATTACTACTTATACTTTGTAGTCAAAGGTATGCTGTTGGTAAAAGGGTAGGTTCACCTACATAAAATAGTTTTTTATGATTTTGTATGCTTCACAAATCTATCCATTAATAATATTAAATTAAAAGAAATTAGCTATAGACAACATTTTAGCTTTTGTCATTGTTGCACATATACCTCTATGCATGACCCCTCCCAAGGTAGAGCTGTGCCACTAATGTAGCAAAAGAAAAGCATTGTAATTTAGAAATATTAAAATTTCTATGCATTTGCTGGTTATTTTTTTAAAAATGATTATGGCAATGGTATAAGCACATGTTTGTGGGGAAAGCACTTTTGTTTAGAAAATGAGTTACAATTACCTGAAGGACAGGTGACATGGATGTTTCTGAAACACTATTTCAAAGTGGGAGTCTTTTATGAGCACAGTAGAAAGAAATTGCATAGGATGACAATGTTTGTTTACCCATACACATACACTTAACCAAATACTCATTTTTGGACACAACCTTGATGATCACCAAAATTAGTTAGCTTACTTCCATAGCTTGTCAGACATAGTCATAATAACTTAATAAGATGTTTTGGTTCTTTGGGTTCTCTAGAAATAATGATTTTAAAATAAGCATTAGGTGTATTTCACCACAAATGACCCTTTGTGCGGCTGTGCCTGTGAAATGCTGAGGTACAGTGTACACCCTTTTCCCTAGGTTTTTCCCCCTTTAATTTAGTGTACTACTGTTAGCATAACTTGCATTTCACCTCCACTCTATAGATTTCCTAGACTTATGCAAGTTTCGTTCTATATTCTGCAGATCCAGAGATGCAGAATGACATTGATGTATGTATTTCGAGGGGGAGTGTTGACTTTGATGTTTTGGTCCTGGTATGTCTTAAATCTGTCTTAACTGTAAGTAATGTATGCTGTCCTTTGAAGATAACAGAATGTTCACTTGGAAGGCTTCTTTAAGATACTATCATATTTGACAAGCTTTGCATTATTGTTAACGTAGCTGTAAACTTGTGATCATCTATGTTTACAATTTTCTATTGTTTGATTTTGTGTCTTTGATGAACTACTGAGTTAGCACTTCAAGTTGAAGACATGTCCCTGTCTTTCTAGCTTCTTGAATTAGAAGTTTAGATTTAAAACAATTGCTCGGTTTGACTGAGGGGACTCCTTATAATAGAAGGATGTCAAGCAAAGTGGCATCACATGCACTGTGCTTGTTTTATTTCTTGTGTTCATGTAATTGAATTTTTTCCTTTATAGAATATGCTCTGCATCTATTCTTGAATAAGACACAACTGGGGACAAACCTTTTGGACTGTTAGTATGGTCTTATTTGGCAAAAGAACTACAGTAGCCTCCACCTTTTGAGGTTTCTTGGTTATGAATTGAAATTCATTCTGGGGAGCTCCTGTACTCGTGGCAATCAGCTGGTTCTTCTAGTCGGAGCACAAATGCTAACATTTGACGTTTTATGCTGTGTGATTTTGTTGAGATGGGATTGAAAGGTCACCTTAACTCATTCTACCTACACCAAGTTAGTTGACTTACTGCAATTTCGGTGATTCCGCTGCACTGGTGTAATGCACAGTTTTTACACAAGAAAATAAAGGTTTGATTAAACACTATCCAACCGTTGAGGCTGATTTCTACCTCCTTTTGCACAGCATGGGTATTCTCCTGATGAATGGGTACATGCCATATTGCTGCTTAGACGAACTGGCTATCAAATTAAGTTAAAGCATACAGATGAAGTTGTAATTAGAGAGAGATATTCATCACATCTACAGGTATATTCTCCTACATGTACATTTGTTGTCTTAGTATTTATGATCGCTGAAGCATGGTGCCTGACATATATTATTTGATTTTGCTATATTGATTTCTTCTTGGCAGACAAAAATTCCCAATGGACGAACTACTCAGTTTGTTTTAGTAAGTTCTGGGGGTGTAAATCTACCATTTAATACACAGGGAATAACGGAGCCAAATAATGAGGATAACGATGTTAGGTGCCAACTGCTACCTTACCTTCTCACTTACCTTCTGTTTAATGCATTTTTGGTTGAAAAAGGGTAAAATCATAGATCTGATTAAGTGATACTTCTGTAGGTTACGCGATCTAATTGTATTGGTCATAAGAACTTTCCAGAATAAGGTATCTCTTGTATAGGGCATTTCTGATGTTAAACCTTTGATTTTCTGTGTAGATATGTGGTTCTATGTTAAATCTTTGTTAAATTTTGCTGTCTGAATTGAAATTAATGCAGGCATTTGATGCTAAAAGGAAAGGCAAGGCTTAGATTCCACGTAGATGTGTTAAACAAAGATTCCATCTAGAAGAATTTTGCTCATTGTTTTGTGCAGTGTTCCTTTTTTTTTTTGGTTCTCGAAGTGAAAGGAGCTGTTGATTATAGCACACATTTTAAGATTTGTCTAGAGGTGTGAAGCTACAGAAAAGTTGGGTCAACCTGGGATCAAATCTCGATCCTAGTAGGTAATTTTGTGTACACTGTAATTTTGTGTAATGTCTTGTTCTGTTTCCTCCCCCATTTTTCTTTCCATATTTTGTATGATTGTATCTTTTCAATTGCCTCCGCTAGGTAGTTCTGCACTTCTTGGTAAAATTTGAGCAAGCCAATAATGATGTAAATAAACTTCTGAGGTGTTCGATGGCAGAGATTAATTTACCTGTACAGCTGCTGATTTTGTTTATCTTGCTACTCCATGCTGTTGCTGTAACATACATAGGTTCGTGAAGAAAATCCCGTACCATGTGTATTACGATTACTACATGAATTCCCATTATGTTTCTGAAAACAAAGTGTCTTCCTGGAGTATATATTTGCTCCCAATCCATGCCATTGCGAACCTGCGGTTGGGTGGGATGGACCATTGAAATTTGGACTTTCCAGGTCAACGGATTCCATGTCCTGGGGTATCCAAGCCAACCATGGGAAAGAAACTAGTGCAGATGTTTGTTGTATGCAATTCACTCACGGCATGAGAATCCGCTTCACATCCTGCTTGGAATGGACTTCAGGTGAGTGTGTGAGATGCTGCCTACTTGAAATGCTGGATCAGACCCATATGTAGTTTTTGAGTGATATCTGCTGTTGAGCATTTCTGCTTGCTTTAGTTATGTCGATACCGGGAATAATGAAGGGGACATGTCGACTTGCATTAAGCGTGATGTTGCTCCATTCCTGTTGCTGTTTTTTAGAGGGCATTCCTGTTACTGTTAGCAGGCAGTTTATCACTATCATGTAATAACTAAGAGCAACTCTAGCAGTAGCCCTCAAAACAGAGTCCCTACTTTTCATTTGAGGGCCCCCCTACTTTTGAGGTCCCAATTTTTTTTGCTTCCACTCCAACAGCACCCCTTAAATCTAAGCCCTCAAATCCATCCACTACACACTGACATATGGGAGTATGGGACCCACTCCTGACAAATCCATTCGGAGGCGACGGCGATGGGCGACGGCGACGGGCGACGGGCGGGGAAAGATGCGCGCGGAGAGGGAGGCAGGCGGCGCGCTCGGGAGGGAGGCGCGCGGGGACAGATTTGCAGCAACATTCTGAATTCATATCATAGGATCTTTTAGCTGATTCAGAGTTGCAGTATTTTTCTAAATGAAGGAGAGAGTTTCATTAATCCCCGCCCCTACTCCAAAGGAATAGATAACCTCACCAGTTTTTACAGCAGCAGCCAAAAGAGAGGGAAAATAAAACAGAGTGCTTAAGAGCGATTAGAGAACAAACAACAGAACAGTCAAACCAACAAAACTAGCTTTGTCCAGCTTCAGCGCAACGCCCCAGCTGCATATTCAGAGTTGCGACATGCTCAAATGTTTTGTCCCTGTGTGTGCGCTGCCTAATTCCCAAACATACTGGAACTCAGGCACGAACTGATGGTAGCAATTCAGGTTTTTGGCCCGACTTTACTTAAAACTATTGGATTATTTGGTTTTGAGAATCACCCCCTGGTATTCTGATGTAACTGAGCTTCATGTTGCATAAGTTTGTCCCGAATCCTGAGTCAGCGTAGGTGGTTGTCGACATTGTTTTGATGCTTGTGCAGTTCTTTAATTTCTTCACGGGATAGTGTTTTTCCTTCATTCTGCTAAAAGGCTTGATATCTCTACATCTCAGCGTGTCTCACCAGTGATCATGGTGGTGTTTCACATTTTCTATATGTAATTCAAGTGGTGCTTGATGATTGGTGCTTTAGTGGAGATGGTACAATTAGAGATATGGCAATTGCTATGAATGAGAAATTTGAGAAATATTGGCAGCATTCCAACATTGCTCTAGCTGTAGCCTGTTTTCTTGATCCTAGGTTGGATCAATTGTGAGTGATCTTGAGGTTGAGGCTTTGGCTAATGTTGTGGCTAAACTGAAAATTGAGGTATGTGTATGTTTATTGACTGCTTGCTCTGAAATATGCTATTGCTACATCTAATTTTAATTCACTTTGCAAACTTGTAGGAAAAGGACAAGGAGGGGGATGAGGACTCTGAGGACGACAATGAGGAAGCAAAAGATATGGAAAGCGATCCTGATCTCATGGATGATGCTGATGAACTGTAGATGTTCTCCTAGCTGTTAATTGCTTGTTTTAGACTTGTATTGTATTTGTGTCGGTTATTGTGTTAATACTTAAGACCAAGGGTTATGCACTTGTTAATTATTATATGCACTTGAATTTGATCATGCACTTGGTAATTGTTACGTACTTGGTCACTTGTTAATTGTTATGCACTTGGTCCTACAGGTCGGTATTCCGTATTGAATTTTCGTATACCGACCGTGTTCGACATAATTCCGTTCGAATTGGTTCGTTTTCGAAATTCTCGATATTCCGTAAGTTCGCGTTCGTTTTCGTGTCCGGCTTTACCGCTTTCGCTTTCGTTTTCGTATTCAAATGTAGAAGTAGAAAACGGTTGAGGAGTTTTCCGACCGTTTCCGACCGTTTTCATCCCTATATGGGACCCACTCCTGACAAATCCATTCGGAGGCGACGGCGATGGGCGGAGGCGACGGCGACGGGCGGGGAAAGATGCGCGCGGAGAGGGAGGCAGGCGGCGCGCTCGGGAGGGAGGCGCGCGGGGAGGGAGGCGGGCGGCGCGCTCGGGAGGGAGGCGCGCGGGGAGGGAGGTGACGGCGACGGGCAACGGGCGGAGGCGTCGGCGATGGGCGAGGCGACGGGCGAGGCGGCGCGCTTGGCAGGGGAAAGAGGCAGGCGGGGCTCACGCTCACGCCGTCGGCCCGAAGCCGTGCCGTTCGGCTTCTCCGCCACGCGCCCGTAGCCGGTGTCTCGCCGCGCCGCCCCGAGCACACCCGCGCCTCGGCCCCCGGCCGCTTGCGTCGCGCCGACGCCACCGCCCGGCTGGACCAGCCGCCCGCTCGCCCTCCCACGCCGACGGCCTGAAGCCGCATCGCGCCTGGGCCCGCTGCTCCTCGCGCTCGGGTCGCCGCCGGCAGGTGCAGCCCCGCGCGGGCCGCCCGCTCCCGAGAGCCTCCTCCGCCCGGTCCCGTAGCCGCCGGTCTCCCTCGCTCGGTCCCGAGGCCGAGCAGCCTCCACCGCCGGCGCGGGCTACCGAAGCCGGCCGCCCCGTATCTCCGCCTCGCCCGCCGCGCTCAGCACAGCCGGCGCACGGGAAGGAGCCGCCGCGGAGGCGGGCGGGCGAGGGAGGCGGGCGGGCGGGGAAGCGGCGGAGGCGTCGGGCGAGGGAGGCGGGCGGGCGGGGAAGCGGAGGAGCCGGGCGGGGAAGCGGCGGAGGCGTCGGGCGAGGGAGGCGGGCGGGCGAGGGAGGTGGCGGGGAAAGATGCAGGCGGGGAGGGAGGTGGCGGGGAAAGATGCAAGCGGGGGGAGATTCGGCGGACGGGAGCGGAAGAGGCGGGCGGGGACTTTTGGCCGAGAGCGGGAGAAGTTTCACGGTGCGGGAAAAAAACAGGAAAATGAGGGGTGGGGGGGGGGAGCCCCTAGGAATGAGGGGTGGGAGGGTGATTTGAGGGGCTCCTCAAATTTGAGGGCTCTAGTAGGGACCCTGCTGGACCTCTATTTTTGCCTCAAGCCCTCAAATATGAGGTTTGAGGGCTCAAGTAGGGGTCATGCTGGAGTTGCTCTAATAGAATAAAATGGCCCGTACATGTTGCCCCCACATTTTAGCCCAATACAAGCGTTTCTACAGGGCAGCAACAGCTTGGAATATGTGGGCTGAATTTTATTAGTAGGCTACGTGCCTTTATGTGAGCCATCGCCACTGGACTGGATCTTACCTGTGGCATACAGCTGATACCTAGCTGTACCCAAGACTTAGTGAGACCAATGAATTCGGCGTTGTAAATATCGCCGTGTGTGGTTGAAAACATGCTCCAACCAAAGAGCTAGATAAGGAACGCGGCAAGATGCGTCCTGATAACCTCCGGCGGTGCAACTTATGGGCACACACTGAAATTGTTAATCCACGTGCGGGGGACACCACGTACACTCTCTAGTATAGTGTAACATCCTGAAGTTTTTAAATTTGAAAATATGGAGTTTGAGTTATTTTTGTCTATTATAATATTTGAATTTGGATTTCATGGTATTTTTAAATTCTTATTGAGCTCTCAAAAGTTAAAGAAATTCAATAAAGACCAAAATCAAAATCAATAATATTAATGCTACACATAAGAATATACAAATAAAGGAAACTTAAAATCTAGAGTAAGAATCTGAAAAGATGATCCATAAAATACCAAAAGGGAATTGAGTGTAAACATGAAATCCCATCTCTAAACATAAGGGCATGAATGACAAGGAGGTGAACAAAAAGGGAGAAATAATGTACAAGGGTATTAAGGAGAATAAGAGCAAAAAGGGAGAAATGTAAATAAGCATGAAATATCATCCCAAAAAATTATGGCATGCAAATTAAAGGAAGCTAGCATTTACATATATATGCAAACACATATGAATATCAATACATATATAAATAAGCATGTATGTACATACACAAAAATCAGAGAGAAATGAAAATATGTATACATGTATATGCCCCTAGGATATATGTGTAAATGTGTGTGTGTGTGTGTATATATATACATATACATATTCAAATGTAAAAGCAAAATAAAAGTAAAAATAATAACATTTACAAATATATGTATACATACAATTGAATATAACAAGAAAATAATCTTTACGTAATAAGTATCAGCAAAATGGTAGATATAGGATTACAGGGAGCAAGGAAGTGAATATATAGTATATATATATATACCTATGTATACACACATGAATACCCAAAAAGGAAAATCAAATAAATACAAAAAGGAAAAGAAAAAGAAAAAAAGAAAAGAAAAGAAAAGAAAGAAAACAGTCGGCCGGGCCGGCCATCACCCCAGCCCAGCCATCCCCTCCACGCGCAGCCAGCGCGCCCGCGCGGTCTCCTTCCGCGGCCCAGCCCATCGCCACTTGCGCCCCGCCCTCACTGCGCTGCGGGCCCGCGCCCCACGTCTCGCTGCCACGCGACCCCACGCGCCAGGCGTTTCCCCCGCTGGCCGGTGGACCTCCCGTCCCTACTCTCTTCTTCCTCCCCCGGCTCCTTCTTCCTCCACGCGCAGGCGTCGCAGCTCCCCCGCGCTTGCTCCTCGGCCGCAGCTAATCCCTCTCCCTTTCTCTCTCACACCCCTCGGGCAAATTCAAAGAACCGTCACCTCTCTCTCTCCCGCGCAATCCCGGAGAGGATCTCGTTCATCCCCCCTGCCAGCCTGAACAGAGCGGAGGCCGGCCATGTCTTGCCGCGCGTCCCCCTCTTCCGGCTATAAAAGCCGCGCCTGTGAGTTTCAAATGCATCGCAATACCCTCTTCACCCCTCCCTGGCCATAAATTGAGCCGAGAGCCCCAATTCCCCGCCGGCCCCCTCCTACTTCCCCAGCTCCGGCGATCGCCGATCAGCCAAGCCAAGCCACCAGAGCCCAATTCCTCGCTCGTGAACCATTTCCGGAGCATCGCGAAGCCATCTCCGGTCTCCCCCGCACCTCCCGAAGCCCGTGCCTCGCCGTCACCGGAGCTTCCACCCGAGCCACCGCCACCGTACGCTGCCAGCCCTCTCCGGTGACCGTCACCCCCGGCCGTCTACACCAGAAGCATCACCATCATGCGGAGATTATATATCACGAAGCCCCCGGACCTCTCCGGCCACCGCTCGCCGCCGGTGCCACCGCCTTCTTCCTCCTCTGCCCGGCCTCCTCCGCAACATACCTCAAAGGGATTTATTCTCTATATAGGGTAGGCAATGCCTCCCCGCTCACTTGGTTATCACCGCGCGTCTCTCCCTCCCCCTGCTCCCGCGGCGCGCGTTCGAGCCCCAGCTCCGCGCGTTGCGGTCGAGCGTTTCTTTTATTTTCACCCGCTGACATGTGGGCCCTACTGACCATAGACACAGTAATAAATAAAGAAAAAGATAAAAATTAAGAAAATGACATGTGGGACCCACTGTCAGAAATGTAATAATTTTTGGAATTAACTAAACTGAAATATTCAAATGGACATAACTTATTCATTTTAACTCCAAATTGAGTGAGACAAATTTATAAATTCATCTAAATTCAAGATCTGTCCAATGGAACCGAAATCATGAATTTTAGAGCTCATTAGAATTTTGGTGATATTTACTATGGTTTGCATAATTGAATTGAAATGCTAAATGTTAATTAAGGGAAGTAATAAAAGAAATCTATTTTGGTTAAATGTTCAAATTTAAAGACTACCAATAATTATAATTAAAATATATGCCCATATTCGACATGCCTCCATTACATAAAATTTTATCCGTAGGTTTTGCTAGTTAGTAAATATTGCAATACAACCTTGTAAAGCAAGCCTTGCTAGATAGATACGTTTATATTAAAACTAGTAACAACTAAAATGTAGAGCCTTACTAAGCAAATGTGTGTGTGTGTGTGTGTATAAGCATCTATAAGTATACGTAAGTAAGCGGTTAGAGAAATATGGATAGCATGTATGCAACCCATTAGCAATTATGTTAGTACAATTTTTGTACACCTTAGACCCTATTGAAAATATAAACCCTATCATTAGCATACTGCCAACCATAAAATCTTAAATAGTAGCTAAAGTAGGAGCAAGCTAATAATAGCGCCATTAATTAAGTCCTGACACTAGCTTTGGTACATGATACATAATAAAATTAAGTATAATGGTATATAAAGCAAGCTGGGACTCGTACCAATGGATCATAGTTTGAATTAAACTTAAACTAACGATAAACGAAGATACATAAAACATGATAATGGGATTATTGAAGATTTATAGAATAAGTACAGATCTCATCCATCAGTCCAGTTTACCCTTACCATAACCTGAGTTGCAAGGAATGCATACCCAAAAGATAAAATTTGGACACTAAACTCCTGCACCAAGTCCATAGGTCTAACCTAACTCATGGAACTTTCTTGATAAATAACAACATATTAAAAAGAGATTATTAATAAAAAGATTAAGTTATCGTATGCTATTACCAACCTTACCCCCAAATCACCGAATCACCCATTAACTCGTAATAAAACTAAGTTGAGATTATTCGGATTTATTTGAATCTTTTGAGTTATTTGCCTTTATTTGTAATCATTCATTTAGCACGTAATTAGATATGGGAATCTTGAAGAATCAAAGGATCAGGCGTGATCAAGAGCGAATCGAAGGTTAAGCCCTAGAAGCACCAGAGAATCCGGATCCCGACCACTGTGCCCAAGGCGAGTCAATACTTTGATCATGTTGAACCTACATTTCTGCAAATTACTTTGTTTTAAATTAACAAATTGCATGCTGTTATTTTTATGCAAATACATGCTAAATTTGATATTCTAGTTATATTCCATTGTTTACCTTGAATACTATTATCCCCTCCTTTGAGTAATTGAATGTGTGAACCTTGTCGCCCTAACAAAATTATAATAGTAATGTTTTAAAAATAAGTCCCTAGCTATATGCTATGCTTAGTTTTTGCATAGATACTCAGGGGGCGCTGAAATGCCCCATACATCATGATCGCTTTTAATGATGAGAAAATGGTTTGGGCAGTCATGATGGGAATGACTGGTATATATTTGGACATGACTATTTTATACCCTCAAAATCCCCAACTTGCTTAAATATCTGGGCGAATTGGTTGGATGGTGTGAGTGTGGTGCAGTGGATGCACAAAATGGGTTAGTGATAGACCGCCCAGATGCCACTAAGGATCGAATCTTGTCATGACCTCCCGGGTAAAACAGTACAACCACAAGTCTGTAAAATACAACTTGGCTAAGTAAATTTATCGAAACTCCGGACTCATCTCGCTGGTAGTGGATTGAAGGGGTTACGCTATGGCAAGGGGGCCTGAAGGGACACCAGTGGAGGGTGAAGTTTCCCAGCTGTCCTACGTTGCGGGGAGGTAGAAGCCCGAACTGCGTAGTGGCTGGGGGAAACATCCCGCGCACAGATGGGACCCACCGCAAGTGGGCAGTTTCCCATAAAAGTGAGATGACAAAATGGTCTAGATACTTTGAAAAGTCACTGTGATGGTCTGCTCAACCACACGTCTAAGGAATCGTGTGGGGCAATGAGTTGATTGTCTCTTGTGGTGAAAGTGTACAAACTCTGCAGAGTCTAAAACTATTCGAATAGCCGTGCCCACGGTCAAGGGCGGACATGGGAACTTAACCAGATATAGTTCTATTTCAAAATGCTTTATGATGGGTTGGAAAAGTGGAAGGGCAGTGTAAGGCCCTAGTTTGGAATTGTCCTGGGTATCGTCCCAGTGGTAAGTTAAGCTGCTATAACGCTGAAGAATTGCTATATGGTGCAGATGCCATGTAACGGTGGATGGAATCTGGATCGCTATTATTATTGCATGTTCTTGAACAATATGCTTTTGTTCAAAATGCTAGGTCTTAGGATTTTTTATATAATTGTATTCAAAAGCACTCTTCGCAAGAATAAAATAAACCTAAGCCATCCTTTGGTTAGCCATGCGTATTATCTACTTGCATTCTATGTATTAGCTCGCGGAGCGCGGGGTCGGAGTGCTCACGCTCGCTTTTGCGGCAAAATTCAGAATCAGGAGTCAAATCACCTCGCCTCAGCAACAAGAGTGGACAAGCTGGCAGATAAGATGAAGATGAAGATGTCAAGGGCTAGGTCGCGAACCTCCAGTTGGCTGCCTGTGGGCATGTCCTGAAGGTCCCACCTGTGTGCTTCGTTCTTCCGCTGCTGCAATTTATTGATTTCGGCCTAATCGGCCCATGAAGTAAGTCTACTATTATATTTACGCTTCCGCATGATATGTACTTTGATATTCAGAACTGTAACTGTGTGCACTATCTACTGATCCAGGGAATAGTGCAATTAAACACAGTAGATTCCGGATTGTAAAATCTGGGTCTGACATATAGGCCGGCCGAATCGGTCCGCCAGCCTCTCCTTCCAATCGGCTGGTGCAGGGGCTGGAATAGAGATGGCAATGGGTACCCGATACCCGAATACCCGACGGGTTTTACCCGATAAAGAGACGGATATGGAAAATTTTATGGACCCATGGGTATGTTATTGGGCGAAATCCTCTACCCGCCGGGTAGGCGGGTGCGTGTGTGGGTATATACTACCCATACCCGCCTACCCGCGGGTAATGAATACCCGCATTAGACAACTAGACATCCCACTCAAATGTTAATTTTATTATCTACTTGTTGTTGATTGTTTATTTGTTTGTCATATGTTGATATGGTCATGTCAAGTATGTTTATGTGATGTACTAATTTTGATCATTAGACGCTTTTGTGCTTCGCATGTATGATTAATGAATGTCTAAATTGATGATATTCTTATGTGTTGAACCGGGTATGCTTGCGGGTACGGGTTACCCGTCGGGTAGTAATACCCGCGCGGGTACGGGTACGGGTAAATTTACACCTAGCGGGTACGGGTATGGAATGGCAATACCCGATGGGTATTTACCCGTTGCCATCTCTAGGCTGAAACAAGTGCGTCATCTCCAAAAGGGAGACCGGTCAAGAATGCGACATCCTTCAAAGTGACTGTCATCTCACCCCAACGAAAGTGGAATGTATGCGTCTCGGGCCTCCACCTGTCGACCAGTGCCGCGAGCAAGCTGCCATCGATGGTGAACTCATGCTTGGTGAAGACCAGTCTCGCAAAGGGCAATAAGCCCGTGGCCCGCAGCGTTGGAATGTAGCGCTCGTCCAGTGCCCACAAATCCCCCCCCCCCCCGGAGTAGCTTGAACAACGAAGGGCCAGCCACGTCACCTGTCATCCATGCATAGCAACATTGTTTCTCATTGTACGAGTGCTCCAGAAGCTTCAGTAGAGGCATACCTACCAATACATAGGACAAACAAAATATTAGTGCGAACATTAATAATTACTTTATAATAAATACATTAATTATGACTAAATAAATAATAGTAATTATAACTACGACTACGGGAATAACGTCGAAAGCATGCTATAAAAAATTACCTATCTTTCGGAAGAATTAATCAACACTGCCGCGTCCTTAATGACTTGTGCACTGCCTTCTCCAAATAATTAGCTACGCACTATTAGTTTGAGAGTACTTTGCAATAAATGGGACAGACGGAATATTAGTGCGAATATTCATAATGACAGCAATAGACTACAAGTTAGTGATTACATGCATGCATGAATACTTCACTACTTACCGATAATTTGATTACTTATCCAAAAAAAATGACGAGCTATTCATTACCATTGTCCTTAACACTAACTCATTACTTACCCTGAACTAACAAATTATGGACACCGTATGTACACAAAAATAGTACAAACCAGGTCTAAATTATTACGACATACTTACTTCATAATACAAACTACATTAATCACAACTAACTAAATAACACTAATTGATTACAATTACGGGAATAACGTCGAAAGTATACAATCAAAAATTACCTATCTTTGCAGAGAAGAAATTAGCACTGCCAATTTTGAGCTACGCATTGACTTCTCGAACTAATGAACTATGCACTCCCAATTTTCTGCAACGACTGCGACAATGACCTTCTGCGACGAGCGACTGGGATGAGCAACGACAATTGCCAAAGGTGCATATTTATGCCCGAGTGAAAGATGAATTCGGTGCACTCACCCTGTACATTGAGGACCCATTATCACGAGCAGCGCTTCGGGTGAGGGGGGACAACATCGTAACAATGACATATGTACAAACGAGGGAGCGGACGAGGGGGGACAACACTCAAATAATAACATTAGTGCAAACGAGAAAGTGCACGAGATGGGCACATACAGAGATATAGTGACAATTGTATGAACCATATAGCAGCAAATAATATATATCATGATTGGCCGACACATGGCACTTCGAAACATGTGTGACGATCGTTAAATTCATGATTAAGTTAACCTGAATAAATGTGGTAAATTTGGATCATATAAAATTTTCAAAAAATTACACAATAACTATTACTATATCAGGAGGCTTCACATAAAATTTTGTAATTTTTGGAGCTCGTTTGCTATATGTAAAACTCATAAAAATATCAAATTTTTATGCATTTTTGAGCAACATTCGCAATGGATAAAATTTCTCAAAAATTACACTATGAGATACATTATGTCAGAAGACTATACATAAATTTTTGTAATTGTTTGAAATCAGTTGATATTTTTAAAAATTCAAACAAACACTAAATAAAAAATTAGGGCAGGTAATTAAACTGGCTCAGTTACTTGCCGCCCCCTCATTGGATGGCAAGCTGCCGTCCCCCCTCCCGGGTGGCAGGCTGCCTTCCATCCAGTGAGAGGGCGGCAGGCGCCTGCCACCGGCGGCAACACCGCGTGTCACCTCGCAGTCCGCAGACGTTGCCGCCTGGCCCTCGGACGGCCGAAATGATATTTTTTTGTCAATACGCTCAGTATAGTGCTATTTTTATAAATACGATGTAAAACAGTGGTAAAAATGGCTTTGACTCGTGCTTATGGCTACATATCTTGACAAATTAATACCGTCGTCGGCTAGGCTCATGTGCGCAGCTGGCAAGCAGAGTTGAAGCTTCAGTCTACATATATGGAATGCGTGCTCGTCGTATACGAGTAGATTAGTACAATTAATTAGACATGCGTGCTCAGTTGATTTATGTTTTTTCTTTACTGTAATACTCCTCTACATACAACGGGCCGTGGTAATGTTCGTACAGGTTGTTCTGGCCGGGATCATGCACGATTTATCTGGCCAGAATAATAAATCTTCTTCGTGTCGTTTGTCTATTTTACTTTTATTCTATCAGTTATCGTGGCAGTGGTTATTTCACTCTCCACTGTGCCGCTGTTACAACTAACTAAAGCATGGCTGCGTGCATGCCCCGATGGATGCCCGGCCTGACCAGGGCGGAGAAGGGGGAGGGGGGCGAGCAGGAGCTGGCCCCCTCTAATATTTCTGTTTCTCTTGAATAGCTATTAAGTATTTTAGTAATTATTTTATAAAGTATTTATTTAGCCTTTCTCATGAGTGAGCACAGTTTGCTTTTGATTAAATTATTGGTATCTATGATTTTTTTAGTAGGTATAGAGTCAAATTTAAATCAATAGAAATGTATCTTTCTTTCTTTTGTATTGTTATGTTATATTTTTATGTAATTACCAATTTCTTAGCAAAAAACTTGTCATTTGTTTGGCCTCTATGTCTAAATTCTGGCTCCGCCCGTAGCTCTGACATTCTGGCCGCGCGGCGGAGAGTGTTCTGGCCATTGGGGAGCAGGAGGTTGCCGGCGTGGAGGTCTTGATCTTCATGGTGTGTACGTAGTACGTATGTAGGACCGAATGCTGACAGGGATGCTGAGACAAAAATCCAAAGCGCCGACGATACGATCGACGAGGGTGGTGAGAAGAACAGAACGCGATTGAGAAATGGCGATCGGGTGATCGATCATCCGCTCTGCTCAGCAGACCGGTCGGATGGGAATTATGTCAAAGTATAAGTGAATTATATATCTGTCTTTACTCATCAGCTTAATTTATTAGATGAAATAGTTGGTGTATACAATTAAATATAATATCAGAGCCAAAAGGTATTGAGTTCGAGATCCGGTTAGTGTATTTAAAAAATAATGGGCCTGATTTTTTTTTGTTGTGGTTTATGGCTTTTGAGCTGTTCGCGAGAGAGAATACGGAGTAACAGAAACTCGTGTACGGTTTTGGCCGATATAAATGGAAGCACTATAATGTGTACTACAATGAGCTTGTAGACCCCGTCTTGTGAGAGAGAGTACGGAGTAACAGAAACTTGCATCTGGTTTTGACTGATATAAATGAAGGTATTACAGTATGTACTACAATCAATTTGTAGACTCTGTTTTAAAAAGACACTATATTTAAAAGCTAATTACTGTAGAAAAGCAGAGCACTGTTTGTGAGTTTTGTGAGCCCTGTTTTAAGCGTGGATTAATTTCCGAATATTTTTCTTCCCACATTAGGCCCTGATCAACTCGGCTTTGGCTTCTGGCTTCTGACTTATTTTTCACTATTCATAAGTTTCGTATTTTTCTGAACTTTTAGCTTTTTATTGAGCTTTTTTGCCGGTTCTTTTTTTCCCATATTTGTTTGTATTATACGTAATGGGCTAACATATTTTTTATATTTTTAAATTTTTTAACTTTAATTATGCTAAATAAGCCTCGGTCAGCTACAGTGCTTTTTTCAGCCAGCTACAGTGTTTTCAGCCATAAGCCATGAGCTTTCCAGCCGAACTGATCACCACCGTACATGTATTAGGTGCACCAGACAACCAATCCAGCTATCTTTGTCAGTAAACAAGTAGTAAGTACTAGTACTGACTAAGCAAGCAGTGACAACCAAAGTTCCGGCAAGGGCGACATGCCCAATGCATGCATGCCAAGCTCTGATCCTATATAATACCATCCAGCTGAGACGCTTGTCTATCCAACGCATACTACTACGTCCTAGTACATCCTTGATCCCTAGCTAAGCACAGGCACAGCATAGCAGCAGTGCAGCACTTGCACCAAGTATATACTTACTTAGCATCCATGCATCATATTCCCCTGATTTACCACACTCATGATTTCTTGTTTTCGTACAACTTCCTACCATGCACCCTCAATTCATCATTGTCGTGACTGTGACGGAGATGGATCTTTTGCAGGTTGAGGAGGAGATCGGCAGAAAATGAGCACTGAAAAGACGTCGTGGCCGGAGGTGGTGGGCTGGCCGGCGACGGCGGCGGTGACGCAGATCAGCAGCGACAGGCCCGACGTCTCGATCGAGGTGCTCCCGGCCGGCACCACCGTGGCCCCGGGGTACAACGCGAAGCGCGTCCGCGTCTTCTTCGACGCAGGCAACGCGAGCGGCCCCGTCTTGTACACCCCCGTGGTCGCCTAGCTAGGAGGCGCTGCGCGTAACATCGCCGCCGTTCGATATCAGACATGGGCGTGGTCGTCATTCTATATTTAGCAGCAATTAATAATGTTTCCATGGGATTATGATTCCCGGTCAGTAGCAATCGAAAGTTAAGAAAAAGCTCTACCTTTGAATGAAAGTATGCTTGGATTACAGTAACACATGTGACGAAATGGCTGGCAACTACACTAGTGAAGGAAATTAAAGCAAGAAGCGTGCGCTGCTCGCTTAAAAATTAAAGTGACGCTGAAACGAGCAACGACCGCGCCGCCGGCCGCAGCTCCTCGATGCCATGAGTGACCATAGCATGCTGCGACTCGAGCTTTCGATCGGCACGTACGTACACCCATGGGAGCCCTGTGGAGCTCTGCCGGCGGCCGCGCGCCAACGCCTAAGCGAGCGGGAGGCGGAGGTTGTCCAGTACACTGTATACGGCTTGCAAAATTTTGACTAAGAATTATTGAATCAAGATCAGCAGAGGAAAGAATGAAAAGGAGAAATTTAGACAGATAGGAGTACGATATAGATACGGCTCGGACGTCCGGCCATATCGGACGTTGGCCCACATATCAGCACGATTCACTCCTCGGCCCGTCGGTATTTCTTTAACTAAATCGCTCTCATCGCATCTTCTCTCACTCTCTTCCTCTTTCGTGGGTACCCGACACAATGCACGGCGATGACCATGAGTCCAGCCATCCCGTCTCGGACGCTAACGCTGTCGGATCTAGGGCTGTAAACGGGCCGAGCTCGAGCAAGCCCAGCCTGCCAGGCTCGAGCTCGATAGAAGCTCGAGCCGAGCTCGAGCCGAGCCGAAGGAAACGGTCAAGCTTTGAGGTGAGCTCGAGTTCGGCTCGAACGAAGCTCGAGCTCGGCTCGAAGAAGCTCGTGTAGGCTCGGTTGGACAGTGCAAGCCGTTTGAATGTGCACTCAGATAGTCAGATTGAACAGCACTACAGCAGCAGCAATATTTATTTTAACAGCAGCAATATTTGTAGCAGGCTAACAGCAACAGCAGCAATCAAAGTATTAACAACAGCAGCAGCATCAATATTTGTAGCAGCACTCAGATTATTAACAAATAACAGCAGCAGCAAATATATTTATAGCAGGCTAACAGCATTACAGCAACAGCAGTCAGCAGCCAGCATACAAATATACAATCACATTATTAACAACACTACAACAGCAGCACTGCAGCAGCAATATTTGAACTGAAAACAGCAGCACTCAGATAGTCAGAATCTTACAAAATAACAGCAGCAGCAGCAGTAATAGGAGTACAGACAAGTTCATAATAGGAGTACAAGACCACAGACCACACTGTCCACACACATAGCACATATGAAGTTCACAAATCACAGAGTTAACAGCAGCAGCCGTAATAGGAGTACAAGACCACAGACCACACACATGGCACATTGGCACATATCAAGTTCACAGACCACAGAGTTAACAGCAAAAGCAGTAATAGGAATACAAGACCACAGACCACAGACCAGCAGTAGTAACCATAAATCAGCGAAAAGGTGTCTCATCTTCTTCCAATAGCCACAAAATGCTTTCACTATTGGCAAAGAAAGTAATGTGGTTAGTGGTGCAAAAAAACTTGAGATTTTATAAAGTTGAACAAATAAGAAAAGCATACCTGCTATTTTTAAGAAGACATAATCACTAATTGCTACCCACAATAGAAAGTTCATTCGAAGTTTCGATTGATGACAACGGAATTGAATTAGAATCATCCTCCTATGTAAAAACATAATATAAACAAGGATTAGATCAAGACTTCAATTATTTGGTTTAAAAACAGCATACATAAATTTACCAAATGTGATGGTTTGTGGTGGCCTCCTCTAATCCAACTAGAGGCACACACCAAAGCCTGCACTGTTGATGGGAGTAAAGAGCTACGATAATCATCAATCACTCGACCTCCAGTGCTAAAAGCTGACTCTGATGAGACTGTGGTAATAGGAATAGTGAGAACATCTTTAGCCATCCTAGCCACTGCTGGATACTTCAATTCATTCATCCTCCACCACTGAAGTATATCAAATTTGTCCACTGCTACAACTTCAACCGGATCATCCAAGTACTTCATTAAATCTGATTTTGACGGATGAGTAGCATGTTTGGCTTTCATAAACTCTTGGAATTGGCTAGAAGTTGAGAAACTACTGCTTGAAGTAGCAGCAGATGTACTAGTGCATTGAGAAGAATCATTGTTCATGCTTTTTTTGTACTCACTTTCATATAAAGCATACAACTCATGTAATGCAGATTCAACAGATGCAAGTTTTTGTGGAAGATCAATTTCTGAGTACAAAGAAGGAAATGTGAATTGAATCATGCCCATCTTAAATCTTGGGTCTAGAATTGCAGCAATTGCAAATAAAGTGTTGCATTCTGGGCCCCAATACTTGTCAAACTTGTCTACCATTGCATCAGCCATTTTTCTAAGAGATTCATCCCTAGACAATAACAATTTGCCTACTGCCTTCTTAATATCAACAATATGGGGATAAAACAAATTGGAGGTGGGGTAGGTTGAACCTGAGAACTCCTCTGTAGCCAAGTGAAAAACACACAACACGTCTTTGACTTGTTCATACAAATTCCAATCCACCTCTGTTGGCTGCCATCTATAGTTAGCATCTCCAGCGGCATACACATCAATAGCAGCTCTATAATGAAAAGCAGAATCTAACATTTTATATGTTGAACCCCACCTAGTGCACACATCAAGAGTCAATCCCTTTCTACGCTGAAGGTTAAGAGAATCAATATCAGCATTGAACTTATATGTCCGATTATTAGATTTCTTGATGTATTTGATAGTCTCCCGAACTTTGTCAATTAAAGGTTGAATAACCTTAAGACCATCTTGAACAACCAAATTTAGAATGTGAGCACAACAGCGGTTATGAAGGAACTTTCCTTTAAACCAAAGGGTACCTCGGTTTGTAAACTTGGCAAGCAACAATCTAACTGCAACATCATTACTCGAGGCATTATCAAATGTGATGCTAGCTATCTTATCCTCAATTTTCCATGCAGCCAAACAATCAGAAATGGCATTACAAATGACTACACCAGTATGGGGAGGCTCCAACTCTAAGAAGTTAATGACACGACAATGCATTGACCAATTCTCATCTATGTAGTGTGCAACTAGGCTCATATAACATAGAGTTTGATTAGACGTCCAAAGATCACATGTCAAACTGATCTTCTTGATATCCTTAAAACCCTTCTTCAGTACTTCCTTCTCAGATTCATAGAGCTTCATGCATTCATTTCTAATAGTGACTCTAGAGATCTTTTTGTATGAAGGATTTAGTGATTTCAGCAAAGCATTAAACCACATATACTCCACAATACTGAATGGTAACTCATGAACAATGATCAACTTGCAAATAAGTTCACGAATTTTTGTAGGATCATAATAACCAGGGACAGCAACATAAGGAGTATCAGTGTCAACATCACCTTCCTCAGTGCTAGGAAAATTGATGGTCATTTGCTGCTTGGATTTCTGCTGAAGCTTGTAATAATCACATTGCTCAAGATGCCTCTTGAAATGTGATGTAGTACCACTACTATTCTTTGTTAGCAAAGCTCCACAGGCCTTGCATTTCACCTTGCTTTCCATCTGTCCTCTTTTTTTCTTCGATGGAACTTCACATTCGTCAAAGAAATTCCATATTGCGGACTTCTTCTTCCTAGTGGGTTTCGTTGGTCCATCCTCTCGACCCTCCACTTGCACATTTTCTGTTGCTGCTGCAGTTGCCGGTGAAGGACTACATTGTTCTATTGATTGTGCATTTTCAGACATCTACAACATTTCATATACTATATCAGCAAGAATGAAAAAGAAACTGATGGTATGAACACAAGCATATACTAAATCAACACAAGCATATACTATCATCAGCCAGTTCATATACTAAATCAACACAAGCATGATTTATAATATTTATAGTAACTCAACACTCTGTCTGTCTGTCATACTCTGTCATATTAAATCAACACAATATTGGACGCAAATCGCATTAGCACATCGTTCATACAGTCAATCAGTCATACTCTTGTCATATTAAATCAACACAATATTGGACGCAAATCGCATGAGCATCGTTCATACTGTCATACTAAATCAACACAAATCGCAACAACAAAAAAAGGAGAGTTCATGAGCATCGTTCATACTCTGTCTCACTGTCGGGGGCTCGGGGCCGAGGGCGTCGGGGGCTGCCGGCGGCGTCGAGGGCGTCGGGGGCTCGGGGCCGAGGGCGTCGGGGGCTGCCGGCGGCGTCGGGGGCTCGGGGCCGAGGGCGTCGAGGGCGTCGGGGGAAGGGGGCTCGGGGCCGACCGGCCGAGGGCGTCGAGGGCATCGGGGGACGGGGGCTCGGGGCCGACCGGCCGAGGGCGTCGAGGGCGTCGGGGGACGGGGGCTCGGGGCCGACCGGCCGAGCGCGTCGAGGGCGTCGGGGGACGGGGGCTCGGGGCCGACCGGCCGAGCGCGTCGAGGGCGTCGGGGGCTCGGGGCCGACCGGCCGAGGGCGTCGAGGGCGTCGGGGGACACGGGACGGGGGCTCGGGGCCGACCGCCGGCGGCGTCGAGGGCGTCGGGGGACGGGGGCTCGGGGCCGACCGGCCGAGGGCGTCGAGGGCCTCGGGGGACGGGGGCTCGGGGTCGACCGGCCGAGGGCGTCGGGGGACGGGGGCTCGGGGCCGACCGCCGGCGGCGTCGGGGGCTCGGGATCGGGCCGTCGGGGAGGATTAGGGCTAGGGTTTCGGACTTTCTCTGCGTCGGCGCGTCGGCGCGTCGCCTCGCGGGAGTGGGGTGGGGAGACGGAACTCAGATCTGGATCTGGCCTCTGGGGAACTGGGGTCTGGGGAGAGGAGTCGTGGCCTCGTGGGGACTTGCGGACGACTGAGTTCACCGAGACACCGAGCCCACCGAGGGAGTTGGGGACTGGGGAGTGGGGTCGGGGTCGGGGAGGGTCTCGAGGTCGAGGGGACTGGGGACTGGTGTGGTGGCTGACTCCCTCCCGACTGGGTCCGAGCTTGTTCGAGCTATTCGAGCTCGGCTCGATCAGGCTCGCGAGCTTACCGCGAAGCTCGAGTTCGATTCGTTATAAGCTCGAGCCGAGCTCGAATCGAATCTATAGCGAGCCAAACTCGAACCGTTCACGAGCCTCGAGCTTTTTTTACAGCCCTAGTCGGATCCGACCGTCACCATCGACTTCCTCTTCGATCGTCCTCGAGCGCGGTGCCACTAGATCCGGCCACCGTTGTCGACATCCTCTTTGAGCGCGGCGCCACCAGATTCGACCGCTGTCGTCGACTTCCTCTTTAGAGGTAGGTGTTTGTTTATGCAATATTTCATTTTAATCTATGCAATAATCAGTAACAACCATGCAACATCGAGATTTTTGTGAAGTGTATAGGTATCGCCCGGATGTTTTATTCCTAACAATCATCCAAATTTTGGACCGTTGGATTAAAGATCCAATGACCTCTTATTTTTGGAGGGGGGAGGTTTTTTTTTGAGGGGGCGGGAAGAATTCGTGACCGTTGGATCTCTAATCTGGATGATAGTTAGCAAAAAAAAAACATCCAGATGATGTTTATCAATACTCTTTTGTGAAAATATTTTGTTACATACGGTGGTTAAATTTGTTACACACTATCTATAAATGTTGCATCTGCTATCAATTCTTTTTTTATATACATAGAGTAGAAATATTGCATATATGAACTAGAAATATTTCCGACTGAGCATACGAAGCTAACGTCCAGATCGGATGTCCAAGCGCTAGCAAATCCTATAGGAGTATCGAGTTGGTCAAGGTCGTTGGTAGCAGTCGGCCGCTGAGAGCCACTCGCTTTTCGCCAGCGATGGGCGTGAGCCGCCGGCCGGCCTTGTTATGTTGGTAAGCTAGAATTAATCTCGTGCACAGTGCCAAAAGAAATGGTAGTACAGAATCTTGCATGTTTGGTTGACAAAACCAGAGCTCCAGCAAGCTAGGGCGGCACGCCCGATGCCTGCAAGTATGCTTAATCCTATAAATCGAGATCCAAATGCGACGCATTTGTATCTACCACATAACCTATATCGTTAACCGCAAGCAGAGAAACGCACTAGTAGATCTGCTGGTTGGCATGGCATGGCACCCATGAATTCCTCCCTGCATCGCCTTTCCTTTCCTTTCCTTTTAATTATACACGACCTTACTTGCATCAACATGCAATCATGTGCTCCATCGTGTGCACAGATCGGTTTGATTTGGAGGTCCAAAGCAAAGAGTTGGGGGAGGGAAAATGAGCGGTGATTCGGAGAAGAATGCGTGGCCGGAGGTGCTGGGCATTCCGGTCACGCCGGCGGTGGTGAGGATCAACAGTGACAGATCCGACCTCGCGATCGAGGTGCTCCCTATCGGCGCCGACGAGGTCGCCGGATACGACCCCGGCCGCATTCGCGTCAACTTCGACGCGCGCGGCCTCGTCGCACTCACTCCCGTCGTCAGCTGACGCCGTATATAAGGCCGTAATGTTGCTGGCCGGTCAATCTGGAGTCTTAGATGTGTATGTCAGTATGTTGTGGTCAGTATCCTCGCACTGGTTAAGGCGTGGCATGCTGCGTGTTTCACCCCTGTCATGGAAAAACTACTGTTCTGGGAATGGGATTATATGCAGTTCACTTACGAATAGAAGTTCCTGTAATGATTCATCAACCCGATGATTTAAGAATGTTGGCCCAGGATGAAACAGTACGCATACACTCGGTAGTCATAGACTCACACGAACACTCTAATCTGCTCAAGATATACAAGAGCTTTTGCGATGTATAAATCCGCTACAGCTTTTCTATTTTTCTCTTCTATTTATACACACATATTACACGTACACAGGCTAATAAATTGGCTGAGTATTCCGTCACAATCTAGAAACCGACTAGAACTTCTATCCACACTGTGTTTTTTTAGGGAAGCTGCTTTGGTGCAGACTTGTTTATCAGGAAGAGGATCGTTTAGTTAAGTGGGAAAGCACGCCACACAATGTCGATTTGGGGCACGCCCCCCTGGATCCAGTCCGTTTGCATTTGATCCGACGGACGAGGTGGAGTTTGTTCGCTTGTGTACCAAACAGGGTTTGTGCGCCTGGGGAATATGTTGACTACATTGCCACTGTAGTACAAATTATGCAGATACCCGCTTGTGTACCAAAGGGCATGTTCTTTTTTGCTACGGCTTATTATTTTTGGCTAAAATTTTTAAATTTTGGCTGTTTACGGTACAGATTACGGAGAGATAGATAATCACTTGCGATTTTGGCTGGTACAAATGTTGGACTTTTAACGTGTAGACCGTTTAACTTGTAGACTCCGTCTTGAGAAAATACTCCGTTTGAAAGTTAGGTACTGTAGCAGAAGCCAAAAGCCGATTTTAAAAGCCCAAAAGAACAGGCCCTTTGGCTAAATTGAGCAGAAGTTTGATTCGACTTCATATTTGGTAATCATCCAATTCGTATCCATATTCCACTTACAAATATGTATATGAATACGATTTGGCCACGATTTGATCTGTTTTCACACTTCAGACGTAGCCAAGAACATCTACATTGTCAACGGATAACAAAAAGTTTTTCTTTTATTTGCGAGTCCTCTGATTTAGTTCACATTGAAGATTAACATGAAACAAAGGCCAATTTATATACAGATGGAATTCCTTTTTCCAAATGTGAAGTCCAAAGTTGGCTCCATTGCCTCTCCCCCTCTCATCATCCAACAGCCGGCAGCACATATACATCAATGCCCTTCGTCTGCTCTCAATGGCATGTGCAACAGTAAGCCAGATCACGTCTTTTCCTCCATGCCAAGACAGTGTATCAGGGTGAATCCAATAAGCAAATTGGCTCGGAGGATTGTGAGAAAGATCAGATACTACAATGTCTTCCTCTGCCCCACGAATTTTCTCGCAACACCAAAGATGAGAGCCTTCGTCAAGAGCCCTCGGTCAAGAGTACAAGCCAGAGCCACAGCCCCACTGAGCACAAGGAACCTCGCTACGTGGTTTTTCGCAGGTTTCTCTTCTGCTTCCACAATATATGATTGATCACTGTTGGATTCCAATGCTCGAACAAAATTGTCACCAACCTTGGTGTTGATCTGTGCCATCAAGGCACTCTGAGACAATGGCTCCCCATCAGCCCTGGCTTTCTGATAGGCTCGAAGCCCAGGTTCAATTCTCTTTACACATCCCCACATTCCCTGCCGAATGCCAATCTTTGCAATCTCATTAGGGATACCCATGTCCTCATGGTGGAACAACAGAACCTCACAGGCCATCGATCCACTGTTCCCTCTTCTTGATTCCACTGTTCAAGAACAAACAAAATAATTTTTTTGAGTTACCACAAAGAAAGAAAGAGATCTTCTGTTCATCCATTTCTTCTTTTCTGCATAGGTAGTCCTTTTCTTCAGCCTCCTTATTAACTCGAATGGTTTTAATTTCACCTCTTGCTGCTCAAATGCAAACATAAAGTTAAGGAAAGCGGCTTACCTGCACGGATGCACCAGCTTGAATAATACAAATCCACTCTACGAGGTTTGTTGCGCCGTGGGATGGATGAGCATGGCACGCCCTGCATCATGTTACATCAACACACAGAGAAAGAGTATATGATGTAAGCAATCTCTATAATCAGTTAACCACATAGACACATTCTATTGATTCGCTTCATGCAAGGTGAACTTGCCTCAAGAATCAAGAATACTGATCATTAATAAGTTCTTTTTCCCTCAAATGAAGTCCTTTTACCTTGGGGTTGATGTAAATGAAACATCCTACTGAGTACTGAATCACTTCATGCAGAGTAAATATTTGAAACAACAATGCTGAGACACTTAGCTTTGGCTTCAGCTTCTGGCTTATTTTTCACTATGCATAAATTTCGTCTTTTTCTAAACTTTTGGTTTTTTTAGCTTTTTTGCCGGTTCTTTTTTCCCGTGTTCGTTTGCATTGGTCGTGATGAGCTAGTATATTTTTTCTATTTTTAAATTTAATTACGCCAAATAAACCACCTTCAGCTACAGTGAAATTTCAACTATAAGCCACAGCTTTTCAGCCCAACCGAGCGGGGTTTTAGTTTCCACCAGACCCACATAATTCTTTTTAGGGAAATCGGAACTACATAATTGCTTCTTAGTTTAATTCATTATGCATAGGCCTAAAAAACACTATAGCAACTAAGAGGGAACTATCATCCATATAGAATAGGTATTTTGATGAAGTTATAGCTCAAAAATGACCATATCAATTGATCAAAGACTGAAAAGTTGGCTAGCAGGAAAAGAAGGTAATGGGATGTACAGTGAAGAAGCAGAAGTGAGAATACCATTTGTAGAGTACAGACATAAGAGTGAAGGATGCATGCAAGAACAAAAGAAGAGGACCAAGTTGTAGAAAAAAACTATGGACGAACAGAAGACAAAATGGAAATGGAATACCAGATGAGAAAAAGGTCATATGACATGGCATGCAAGTATAGGAAAATGATGGTGTGTTGAATTTTCTCAAAAAGCCCAATAAATATTGAATTCAGATTTTTTTTTGGTTATATCAGGAATGAACCCAGACCAAAATAGAAAACATGGTTTATGAAATGCGGCCCAGGTATTGAATTTAAAGCCACAGGTACTTGTAAACATGTTCTTTATTGAGATGATGGAAAGCTGAAGAGCACATCATGTTTTTAAACTATAACCAGAACTGACATTTGACATATTTCTAAGTTCGACATTGATGTACCAATTACTCCCTAGCCCCTCCTTGCTTTGTATTGGGTGGTTATCCCAATTATTTATAACTTAATGCTCACGAAGTTGCTTTCAAAGGAATAATAATGAAAAAAAGAAGAATTGGAGACTTCCCTCTGTCAACAACTCAACATTAACATCAAGACTTCAATGATGTTAGAAGTCTGTCTTAGTAAGTGTACTCCAAGGATGGAGAAGTGTTCTCGGGTTAGGATCATTAGATAAACGTAGTATTAAAAAATATCAGCACGCTTGAGAAACAACAGCTGAACTTCCTATATGTGACCTCTCATTATCAGGTAACACAGAAAAAGTGCCATTGTGAGGTCAGCAAAAGCAATATGTTCACCTAGTTGTGACTATTCTGAACTGAATTGGATGAAGAACTACAACATTGTCAACATCATCGATTTGTTGCATAAATGTTAAAGCAGCAAGACTCCAGATCAAAATTTATTCAAGGAAGTATATATGTGTGTTATTGGACATTGCAGTAATATAAGTGCAATGTACATAATGTTTGCCAGGAACATCATATGCTATTATGCTATGGATCAAGCATAATTCTCCTATAACCCCCACGCTCAAGCCCAAAAATAAAAGAAGCATCATAAATGAATAACATGTAGTATGTTTCTGAGTCTGTTTTACCTTTGTAACACAATAGTATACACCTCCCAATTTCCATATCCGACGAGCAATTATGTACTCCCTGTCACTACAAAAGAAGGGGAACTACGAGAGCAAGAGAGCAAAAACATAAGCATGAACTGAAATCAGACAGAACTTGAAGTAAATTCACTATTTCAAGGCCCTATCTACCTTGCGGACCCAATGCACTTTCATTGTCCCGGTTGTCCGACACCCTTCCAACGTCTTATGGTAAATAAGCATATCATCCCACTTGTTGGACATGCGGAACTCATCGTCCCCAAAGAAGTCCCTCACTTCATCCGGAGTTGCGTTCTCAAAGATAGTACTGCTCTGGTATTGCGAAGGTCCAGTCTAATTGCGTCGAGATATAGTTTGAGAACTAGTGAGCAAATTAGCATGCACCACTTCACATCAACAAGCAGAAAAGAACTGAAAAGTGCCATTCACCTGGGGATCCCTCCTCCATGCCTGGTAGGTCATGGTGGGCAGGTCCTTCTCCATCATCTTGATCCAGGCCGGGCCGCCGTCCCTGCCCTCCACCAGCCTCCAGAGGTTCACCAGGTCATCCTTTCCCACCGCCAGCTCCTCGTTCGCCATCTCCGACGACCTGCCAACCCAAGCACCACCAGGGTCAGGCTTTCCGTCATCAAAGACCACTCCAATTTCACACACGAAATCCGCAAAACAACACGGCTTTGACCACAATCTCCCCCAAACATCTCGCGAGCCTACATACCCTTGCAGGGAGGCCTCCTCCTGCTGCTGCGCCGCGGCGGTGGTGTCGGCGCCGGCGTAGTAGCCGAGAGGGGCGCGGAGGCGGGCGGGGAGTTGGGCCCTCCAAGACTCGAGCGTGGCAAAGGGCGGCGCGGGGTGGCCGTCGGCGGTGGAGACGAGGCCGGCGGCCCAGCGCGGGCGCCAGGCCCAGCCTAGCAGGAGGCCGAGGAGCGCCGCGGCCCAGAGCGGCCCCGCGAGGAGCGCCATCTCGCAGGCCGCGCCCCACGCCGTCGGCTGCTCAAGGACCCTCGCCACCGCCGACAGCACATACCCCATCGGTGACGGAGCCGGAGGCGGTGGCGGTGGCGGTTCTCGGTATTGGGGGGAAGGGAGGGAAGAACGAAGGAACGAGCTTTGTGCCCGAGAGATTAAAGACTCGATTTTTTTTTCCCTCTTTTGTTTCTTTGGGGCAGGAAAGGTGTGGTGCACGGCTAGGGATGGGGTCATTGGGGGTGTGGACATGGTGCATAGATGCTCTTTCCTTTTCTTTTCTTGCAGGGGTTTGAGAAGTGAATATGTGCTTTCTTTTAATAAAAGGCTAGATTTTTTTACACTTATGGTTTAATTTTCTAAACGTGTTTTTTAAGGTGGGGTTTAAAAATTGATTGTAGTAGACACTATCCCAATTTCATCTATATCGACCAAAATCACACACAAGTATCTTTCTTCGTACTCTCACTCTCTCATGAACAGCCAGAATTCAAAATTTTAAGCCAGAAATCATATGCCATAACCTAAAAAACCCCACCCAAAGACTAATGAATGGCACTTGAGGTGAGGTGATGTGGTAACATAACAAAGCAAGGGTGGGTGATCAATTGTTTATTGCTTAGGAGAATTAATTCATAGTTTTTGTTAATGTGTTGGTTGACTAATACTATTATGCTATCACATTGTTTTAATTGATCAGTATTGAGAAGTCATTTTGATAAGTGTTATGTTCTCATGTTGTTTATTCCTGAATAGGCTGATTGGATATAGGGAAATGAGAGATGAGAATAGGATTAGCATATGATGTGAGATAAATTTATCTGTTGGATCGAGAAATTGAGGGAGAGATTTATCCCACTTTATATCGCAATCTCACGCTCACCCCTCATTTCCATATGTCCAAACGCCCCTAACCATCCATGGAGCTTAAGAAATGCAACCCACTTTTTCCCTAGCTGCAGAGTGCTAGATAAAATGTCAAAATCCAAGCATGTTTAACATGCTTGAGATTTATATTTGCCTTCGCCAACTCAGCAACCCCTCTTCATTGTGTATTATACTCCATGACTAATTGACTAATTACCATTAACTCAAGTCCAGTCAAACATAACCCAATAGAAAACCCAGCCTCATAAATTTCCTAACACTCACCTTCCAACACGTTTTTTTTTTCTCTCTACAAAAGGTCAAAATGCAATGGACCATTGGGCCATCCATGTGAGCGGGGGCCTATGGACCCGGTGCAGGGACGTGGAGGGCTGAGCCCCAGCGATAAGGGGATTTGGGGGGAGCGGTCGAGGGTGGCGCGTGTCGATTCCTGTGGGGGCCCAATACTCACCAGCCAACCAACCGCAAGACGCCACGTAGGATGCAACCAGGAGTAAGAGGGGAGAGCAGTGGCCATTGGCCAAGACATCCCGTAAGGACGTGTTTTGTTGCTAGTATACGTAGTGAGATGGTATAGAATTGTACGGAAACAAGGGAGTATATCTGTGTTTGATTGGTGGGATGAGATGGGATCAGATCATCTCATTTAAGGGAATATTTCTGTTTTATTCAGGATGGCTTGGTGCGGCCAAATTTTTTAGACGACATCGTCCTATTTCACTCACACAACTTATGTAGTCATGTGACCATATACGAGGGATGCAGTCACCACCTCACTAGCCGACGTTGGCGAGGGAGGTGGCTGGAGGCAAAAGAGTAGGGGTGGACATTTGGCTTGAGGCTTGCGAGCCGGCTTGGCTCGTAACGAGCTCGAGCTGGCTCGGCTCGTAACGAGCTCGAGCTGGCTCGGCTCGGGCTCGTAATTGATTCAAGCCAAGCCGAGCCCAGCGTCCAACTCGTGAGAAAAACGAGCCGAGCTCGAGCTGCTCGCGAGCCGCTCGTTGGCTCATGCGAGCTCGGTCCCAGTCGGCCCAGTGAATCAGTGATGCCGCAGTCGGCCCAACCCAGTCTAGCGAGTCAACAGTCGGTAGTGCCAACCCAGACCCAGTCGTGCGGCGTGGAGTCCAACTCCTCCCCAGACCCACACGGCCACACCGCGGAAAGAAACCACCCCTCCCCACGTCGCCGAACCGAGCCCTCCAGAAGCCGCCGTGCGTCGACGTGCCACCCCCACCCACTCCTCGCCACCTCCCCGGCTCCCCCCGTCCCGGCGCTACCCGCCCTTATATATGTCGCTCTCCTCCTCCCTCCTCTCCCCCCACAACCCCAGGCGCCTCCTCCCCCTCCTTCGCCGCCGCCTCCTTCCCAATGTCTCCCCGCCGCCACCGCGTACGCCTCTCAACCGTCTTCCTCTCAAACACCCCAAACCCTAACGATCTCCTCTCTCTCTCTCTCGCAGGGCGAGCAGCCGCAACATAAATGGAAGCCGAAGGCGGCCTCGTCCTCTTCCGCGGCCGCGGAATTCACCGGGGGCGTCGAGAAGACGACCCTCGCCTCGCAAGAGGAGGCGGCCTCGCAGATGTGGGTGCCCAGGGGCTACGCGACTTCGGCGTCCTCCTCCTCGGCGGCAATCGAGCATGTTGGTGCCAGCGATAAGCTCTCGAGGCTGTTCAAGGGAGCCGCTGACTTCGCTGTGGACAACAACACGTTCGCCGAGGCGTAGATCAGACTCGTTCGGACTCTGTTATCTGTGAGCCATTTTGGCTCGTTCGGGCTCGCGAGCCGGCTCGAGCCTCATTTTGAGCCGAGCCGAGCCCCTCGCGTAGCTCGTTAGCCGAGCCGAGCCTACTGTTCACCCGAGCCAGACCGAGCTTGGCTCGAGCCGGCTCGGCTCGTTTCCACCCCTACAAACGACCATGGGAGGATTTAGTTGGGAAGACGTCAGAGCCATACAGTGGGAGGGACGTGGCCACCGCCGCAGGAGCCACGCGATGGGAGGGACGAGGCTGTCGTCGTTGGAGCCACGCAGTGGGAGGGATGCGGCCGCCGTCGGAACTGGAGCCGATCAGGAAGACGACAAACCACAAACAGATCTGGTTAGAATGTGGCAGCGAGAGATGGCGCAACCGATTAGGGGCGCGGTGGGAGGCGTCGAAGGCGGTTGGGATGCAATGGGAGGTGCGGCAGTGTAGAGAGGGTGGGGATGCGGCAACCATGGAGGAAAATAAAAGAAGGGAGAGAGAAGAAAAAGACCGAGCAGTAGAAGCTAAGGAAGAAAGAAAAGGTAAAAAAATGTATTCTCACCACTCTATAAAGAGAAGTTTGCCATAACTAATCCTATCTCGTTTCATCCATCAAACTAAACACCAATACATATCATCCCAAACAATCTCATCCTCCCAACTAAATAATATCCAGTACTATCCCATCCCCTCAAACAACCACCATATTCGGACCATCCCATCCTATTATAAAAAATAGAACAATTCCATCCCATCCCACTTGTCCTCCCAACCAAACATGCTAAATGGCCCGATTTATTTTGGGTTTTTTTGCCTTTTGTTTTCATTTCTCCAGAAGCTAAAATAAGCGAAACAACTTTTTTAAACGGTTTTTTAAAAGCCACTTTTTTCAAACAGCTTTGTAACCTCAAAATCGTGTGAGTCATCTACGTCGGTGGCTCCATTATCCGTTGCCGTATTGAAAACTGTAGTAAAAGGCCATGAGCTATAGAAAAAATAGGGCTAAAGACGGCAGCGGCTTTCCCCTCTTGCTTCGTGGGGTTTGGTCATTTACCGACTTCACATGATCGCTAAGAAATCATACGGCTTATGCTTGTTAATCGCCATCGTGCTCAATTTGCCAAATGGCTCCTGTAGCTTGTGTGCATTTGTAGGGTTGTTTTACGATCCTTCTCAGGTCAGGTGCTGCTTTGTGCATTTGTCGATGTGTCGTCAGGAACTGCACGTGCATATAGACCGTTCAATTGGAAAATATTTTCTGAGGGTTGCCGCCTGGCTTTTGGCAGCCGCTACAGTACCTAACTTTTGAACGGGGTATTTTTTTAAGACGGAGTCTATAAGTTAAACGTAGTGCACGTTAAAAGTCTAACCTCTGTATCAGTCAAAATCGCAAGTGAGTATCGATCTCTCCGTAATCTGTACCGTAAACAGCCAAAATTCAAAATTTTCAGCCAAAAGCCATAAACCGCAGCTAAAAAGAACAGGCCCATAGATGAGTGGCCGGTTACTAATTCTTGGTTTTAATTGATATATATATACTACTTCCTTTAATTTCTATTGGGCGTGTGTTCTGACTATCCTAACTAGTTAGTTTGACCATCATTATAACGTCAACTTGCTGGAGTTTGACCCCAACTCTGCGCAGTACAGATACTAGTTGTACATGTAAGAGAGAATAGCAGTGCCTTCTGCAGTAACTACTTCAAGCTCTTCTTCATTCCTTAAAAAAAAAGCTCTTCTTCACCTCAAGTACCATACAACGTCCCGCTCATTTCGGTTTGAGCTTTCTAACTTATTTTTCACTATTCATAAATTTCGACTTTTTCTAAATTTTTAGCTTTTTTGAGCTTTTTTGCCAGTTTTTTCCCCGTATTCGTTTGCGTTGTCCGTGATGAGTTAACATATTTATTTATTTTTAAAATTTTTAAATTTAATTACGTCAAATAAACTACCTTCAACTACAGTGAAATTTCAACCTTGCATCACTATTTTCAGCTCAACCGAGCGGGGCTATGTCAACCGGTAATGGTCGAGTTACATCCAAAGAGCTAAAACTAAACGGGCTTACACTGTCACAGATCCTTTTCTAGCTTGCCCTCGACTCATAACACATTGGACGGTCGCAACCTTTGCACTCGCCAAAGGACGGAAAAGAACGGGTGATCATACATACGTTCTGCCACGAAAATTCTCTAATGATGATGAGTGATGAGCAACTGCTAAAATAAAGTTTCGTACTTTGGGGTTCTCAGTGCTAAGCATCCGTTAATTGTTTATTAAGTTGGTGCAACGCGCATCCATATGTCTCAAGTCAAGGGACAGCTAGCTGAAGTAGTATTCTTGTGTGTGTGTTAAACATTGCAATATGAAAATGACTATGCGATGAGCACCAACAAGGAACAACTCGTCCCACTTCTACAAGAAAGCTTATAATATAAGCGAGCGGCTTCCAACCTCTCTTTTGCGACTCTAGCATCTTTTTGCTAGCTCTAAGGTCCTACTGAAAAAAAAAGCTTATTTTGAATGATTTTTGACTGAAAATTACTGTAGCTAGCTAAAAAATACTGTAGCTAACGGTGATTTATTTGGCGTAATTAAATTTAAAAGGATTTAAAAATAAAAAAACAGGTTAACCTATCACGGACAGTACAAACGAATACGGGAAAAATAGAACCAACAAAAAAGTTCAAAAAAATTAAAAAACCAGAAAAAGACGAAATTATTGAATAATGGAAAATAAGTCAGAAGCTCAAACCGAAACGAGCGGACCTAAAACCTAACTTGATCACCGGGCCGTCGTGATCGACTTTCGTTGGTGCCATGAAAATATAACTCGATCGTATATTAGATCTTTGAAGAAAAAAAATGCTAGCTAAGCGTTTCTTAAGTTTTCTTAGACAAAACGGAATGCATGAATACTTTATCAACCAAAGTAACCACTTAATTAATTAACATGTGCCCCTCGCACTAATCCTGAAGCATTCTCTTTCGTCTGCCGGGTCAGGTCTAGCCGCATGTTATGACCCACATGTGTATAGTATTTGTTACCTTGGTTCCAAGGATCAAAGGACCGGGCTGTTTCCAGTCTCTTTCAGGTTTGGTATTTGTTTTTCGTTTTTATATATATTTTTCCCCTCAAAGAATTGTGCTTCTTTGATGTTCTATAAGCATTAAATACAGGTAAAGAGAACATCATCATGTAATGGCCCTTTACAAGTTTACTAGGGTTGAGTCCGCACGTTGCTGCGGTAGCTCTATTCTCTTTTTCGATTCAGTGTGAAAAATCTGTATTACAAATCTACATGCCTTTTTTAGTTTTACTGTTCCTTTGAAATTTGTAGTAGGTTTCACCGTTTCGGATTTGCATGATCTAATGATGCCTCTTGTAGTATATTCCAGATTGTATGACAGTTTTTCTCTGTACATTTTTGTTCAAATCCGACGGTAGGGAGAGAATATGATGCTGCGGTCTCTCATGCCTCCTTTTGCTCTCAGCTTTAACAGAGGTTAAAGATGTGCTTTCAGATGATGCTTTGCTAATCGGCATAGTTGTGTCCAACACCTCTGAACTTAATTGGTTGATCGCTTGAAATTCACATACATCATTTCAGGTAGCCTTTTATATTCGAGGGCCGCATGGAGCTGGGAAGGTGTTTTCGGAGATGTTCAAAGATAACTCTGACAGGACATGGAAGTTCACATACCTTATTGTTGACATTATGTCACCGCATCATGCACAACTAATGTTAGAACCTTACGTACCAGCATAAGGATGCAGGAGACAGAAGCAGTTAGCAGTGACACAAATGTTGTAAGGTGTAACGACCCACGTCGTTAATTAACCCTAATTAGCAAATTAGGACATTAAGTAGGATTAATTACTTAAATGATAATATAAAAATACGAGGGAATTTAAAATTTTCTACGTAATCGTATAAATTGGAATCAATGAGCGATAACGTAATGCGTTGTTTTTTTTTTCCATTTCATTAACGAGGATGAATATCAAACTGTATAGACTGAAATAAGGAACAAAAATTCAATTACTCGACAAATAGAAACTTTCAAGTCAATTAAAATATATATAACAGTCCGTAGTACACCAGTAGTTAATTACAATGGTGTAGGGTAAAATCAATAACATACATTGATCGATAATGAGAACTCATATCAAGTCCAATAAAAATATTACAATTTGCATTACATAATAGCGACAATCCGTATTACAACAAATATACAATTCCATATCTCAACCAAATAACCATCTCAACAATTAAGAGTTTGCAATACAATGGTATTCCGTCAGAAAGTATATTTATACAAACCAGTTCTGAACATAGGAATCCAACCAAGGCAAAGACCAGGTGAGCACAAATCATTCCAGCCAAACCCACAACAGAGAAACCACCTGTCAAAGCCCTCACCATGCAAATATCCACCGCAGTGAACCAGATAGCACCGGGCCAGAGCAGCCACGCCCAGAGGGCATCAACAGCCAACAAAGCCTCACAGGCAAGCCATCCAAACAAATATCCCACATAGCATACCAGTAGTCAAACCGAGAGAATAGAGCACAGAGGGACAAAGCTAGGTAAGGTAACATTCCCCAACTCTTCCAGCCAATCCCCAGACCGCGAAGGAGTCCCAGCCGAGTGGAGCCGAAGGTCCAGGGAGTGAAGCAGCGACAAGCCGAAGGAAGATGGGGACATGACGGCCACGGGAGAACCGCAAGCCAGCAACCATCATCCACCACGCCAGCCAGCATCAAGCATCAATCACAGCCAACCGGCCACCACCCCAACCCCAGACCCTAGCATCCCGCACAAGCACCAGTGCAGGTAAACCCCAAAAGCCCAACATCTATGCAATGCCATTATCCCATTCCATCCAACATAGGTTAGCGAGTAGCAACCATAAGCATTCATCCACAATAGAACACATGAACCATAAGCATATCACCGGAAGTAGCAGAGGAGAGAAGAGGGTTACCGCGAGGGCGGCGGCTGCGGGAGTCACGGCCGAGCCACCGGTTCACCGCCGCCAGTACTCCCCCGGCGCATGGCGACGGCTCACCGGCGAGGACGGCCACGGTCACCCGCCTCCCAAAACTAAACCCTAGGCAAACCTCAAAATGTTAGTAAATTACAAAAGTAAATCAAGCTAGAAATGGGGAAAAAAGGGGGGGAAAGCATCTGTTTTGGCCAGATCTGGCCGGAGATCCCCAAGCGGCGCCGGCCATCCCGGCGGGAACGGCCGGCCAGAGGAGGCGTCGGCGGGGAGCCGGCGTGAGGGGGAGCAGCACCGAGGCAGAGGCGCCGAGGCGCGGGCGCGAGAGAGAGGCGGCGCATGAGGGGAGCCGGACCGGGCGGCAGCGCTGAGACCCGAAGGCGGAGGAGAGGCGGCGCGGCGTCGGCGTCGGCGTGGAGAGAGAGGCCGAGAGAGAGAGAGAGAGAGAGCCGGCGGAGCGGGCGAGAAAAAAAGGAGGGGGCGTCGGTGGGGGGGAAAAGAAAGAAGGGGCTGAGGCGTCGGCCGAAGGCCAGGGAAAAAGGGGGCCCAGATAGAAGAGAAGAATAGGAAAAGAAAGGAAAAGGGAGAAGAAGAGGAAGAAGAAAAGGAAAAAGAGAGAAAAATAAAAAGGTGAAAGATTAAAATGTGCATTTAGGAATTTTGTATTCGACTATTAATTGTATAAACTTGATAGAGATTCTTTTAGGACTTAAATGAAAGCCTAGAAAGTCGCAAGTATATCTAGCAAGATTAGTTTAACTACTTAAACAATAGCATCTCTTCGACGCCATAGATTAAGTTAGAAGTCTAGGATAATTCTTAAGTTCTTATAATAAATGTAATACTGTCGATGGATTAAAACTGGTACGCAGGTGGATTAAAATTTGTGTATCGTCGTTTAAACTATTTTAAGGTAAATTTAACTATTCGGACAATTTGATTAATAGCATTTAAATTATAGAAATCCACCTTTGGTTATTTAAGGTCATTGGAACAAGTTAACCGGGTCCGATGATTTAAAAAGAAGCGAGTCGATTAAACTCATACGCATACGGATTTAATTAGAGTACTATAGTCTAAGACCATTTTGATTGCAGATTTAAATACCCAGATAAATTGATTAGGTCCATCTAAATAGTAGAAGACCAGTAATCAATATTTACGATGATTAGAATAAATGTATTGCCATCTGTAAAATAAAGTTGTAGCATGTACCAATTTAATTGATGCATTGTTAATTAAATCATTCAAGATTATAGCTAAATACTTAATTAGCCGGGATAGTGTTAAATCATAGAATTTTCCTAGTAAACATTATTGGATCCTAAAAATAAACTAATTGATGCCGTGGCTGAAAATTGCACGCATGCGGAGCAAACGATCATAATATCATTTAGATCATTATATTACGCGTTTAAATGCCCAGCTAAATTTTGTTAGTCGAATATAAACTGTGGAAATCCACTAATAACTATTCTAAATTATTAGAATAAATTAATAGCTGTTAGAAGATTTAGAACTGGTCATGACGACTAGAATAACCTGTACCAAATTAAAATAGTAAGCCAGGATTTAGAAGTTGTGCCGCCAATTAAACTGGTACGTAGTAATTTAAATAGCATAAGCCGTAGCAATTCGCATCTAGCTAAAATAAAACTTGGAGATCGTGCGAAGACGCTTTAGTATAATTTAATTAATAGTACTAGGAATTAATAAAAACGTTGGGCATGCCTACTAGATCAACCATATCTCAGGACGCTAGTGCGATGATGTCGAGTGACGAGTAGTGTACCGAAATTAACCTTGATTACCACGATCGGATTAAATTAATCAAAGTCTTACCTTAGGAGCACAAGCACATCGACACCTCATATGTTATTATATTTTCGTAAATTAAGTCGTAGTCGACGTATTTAATTGCAGGCAACAACCAAGCTACGGGAACGACTTCACCTGATCCTAATTGAATCCGAATATATGGTTAAAGTTCAGGCAAGCATTCCTTTGATCAAAGCTTCTGAGTATATTTCGTAAAATAAGTATTTTGTATTAATCTAGTATCACCCTGCATGAAATAAATAAAAGATTATTTAAATCGAGAATTGGCAAGAGATAAGAGAAAAGAAATGAATGGCAACTGATGGAGCAGTTGGCCATTAAAGTTAAGTAAGAAGGTGGGCAGAGGTTGCCAGGGCAGGTCATGAGTGGGAAGGTGTGGGACCTCTGCATAAGCATAGAATATAAGGAATTACCAACTTCGTCCGTGTGAACAGACCGTACCAAACCGTATCAGCCAACATCCCGTTTTTACGGACAGATTAGTAGCTCTATCAAAGTGTTATATTCTCCACATGGGTAAGTATTTATTAAGCCGTTGGGAGAACTCACACGATCCGGGCCAGCACTTGGGTGCCGGGTGGGGGACCCCGTGGAGGAACCCACAAGATCCGGGCCAGCAACTGGGTGCCGGGTGGGGACCTCCACCACCGCAGGAACCCACACGATCCGGGCCAGAACTGGGGTGCCGGGTGGGGGATGCAAGGCGCATATATTAGCGCGGGTGGAGGTTGGGGTAGGACGAGGTCCGTGGGCGCCGAGCGAGGGTGAGAAACCATCTCGGGCCGCCCCAACCAACAACTATATCGAGGTCGGTGGGCGCCAGGCGAGGGTGAGAAACCACCCTGGGCTGCCGGCTAAGAATAGTTGGGTGGAGATATAATTACTGAGATAGATGCAAACGTACTGTACTCTGGTCTGGGCGCCGCATCTAAGGAATTGCGGAAATCCCTAAGCCACCAGGATCAAGAGTGGTGTTGGGTAAAGTGATACAAACTTGCGCAATGCTATCCAAATCATGAATTCATGCCTGTCTCCGGGAAAGGAGAATTACGGAAACTTATGGGGGGGTTTTGCTGTTCATGCGTATGTTCAGTAGTTTTCTAATTAATAAATCGGACTGCTTTTAAAACCAACAAACCTTATTTGCTATAAGTCATGGAAATGACAGGGATGATGAAAAAAAAAGAGTGTTAAGAATGAACACGAGACTAAAGAGAGGAATTGAGATTCCTACACGTGTAAATGATGGGCATTTTATGCATTTTGTATTATAACGCTTGCTGAGTACGTCTGTACTCACCGTTGCTATAATCCCCCCTTTGCTTAGGAGCATGTCAGATCAGAGGATGGCTAAGATCAGGAGAAAGCTACCTGGATGGAATACTGGGGACTCGGAGTACAATGGGTATAAGGTGGACATTCCGTGTGATCGTTATTGAATAGGAAGTAGTTAGAATATTTTGTCTAAAGATTGTAATATTTAAGCCCTTGAGGCTTTGTAATAACTTTAGCCCTGCGTGGCGATATTCTTGTAATATCATATTGTGTCTCTAATTATTGTTCTGCTGCAATACTCTGATAGGCTTATTATTCGTTAGAGCGATGTTTTATCGGCTAAAACGAATAATAATCCGTTGACTAGCGTTTTTACCCCATGGTAGAAATGCGGGTCGTCACATAAGGTCCATGCCCCACATTTTTATATCCTGTGTACATCTCTCACATTTGATACCCATCATTTGATGACAAAAGTTTTTGAATTTTGATCTAACTCAAAAGCATAAGTAGGAGGAAGATGGACTATCAGAGTTTCTGATCATTTCTGGTATCTCTATATGGTATATCATGAAAGGAAAGGACCTTAATGTTGCTTTGTTTAGATGAAGTCCTTAACTCCTTAGTAATAGACACTGAGACACATGCATGGCTCCGATAGTTAAGTGTTCTACGGTTGATCTGCACTTGGGAATTAAGGGAAATTTGCTCGTTGTACAGAGAAAATGTTTTTTTTTTCCTTCAGACAAGTCTCTACATTACAGTCGAAAGTAATACGACTAGTTGTGTTCCTAAAAGAGCATAATACTTTGGAGAGACTTTCCAGGCAAGTGTCAACCTTTGCATGATCATGTCTGCTGTTACTCTGTTCCAATTATCAGAGGCCACTTCTGGGTCTTGATATCAGGCACACCGATCCCATTTCTTACATGCCATCAGTCATCTACAGTGAGATGACAAATCCGCACTTTAAGACTTTTGGTGCTAGGCTTAGCATGGCTCCTAACCAATCCATTTTTTTGAGGGTATCCTAATCAATCCCCTCTACTTGATTCAGCCTTTGCCGATGTTTCTTTCATCTGTTAGATCAGCATGTCTGATTGGATTGGAGCGAAGCTAGTCGTATCAAATAGTCAGCTTTCTAAAATGAACAAATTTAACTTTTCTCGTAAAGGATAGTCGAAAATGAACTAGTGTGGTAATTATGTTATATACTGCAGCATGCAGAACCTACAATTTAAACACTTGTCTAATGATCGTCGATGGCTCTTCAACAATTGTATAAATTTCTCTCATCGTGTACTTTGAAGCACAGTCAAGCATTTTCTTTTCTGTAGTAATTTTTTTACCACGCGGGTAGGCCTTTGCTGGTGCTAAAATATTTTCTGTAGCATTTTCTATTTTTCTAGTATTTTTTAAATGGATTTTCTGTAGTATTTTCGAAGCACAGTCGACTCAAACATCCTGAAGTTATATACATCACACGGCTAAAAATACTCATCAACTCCTTCCTGACATGAGGCTAAAATAAAAGAGAACTACCACTGCACGCTATACCATTGGGATACCATCCCGATGGTATAGCTTCCCTCTGCAGCTGCTCCCCCTCCCCTCCCTCTGTATTATCTCGATCAGCACCGCCACTCCCCTCTCCTCCCCTCTCTTCTCCGACGGCAAAGCAGCTCTGCACCCTCCTCCGCCTCCCCTGCCCCCTCCTCCACCACCAACGGCCGCCGGCGACCTCATCGCCTGGCCACGCCGCCATCTCCCCCTCCCCCGCCGCTACCACCCCACCTAACCTAATATTTAGTGTGCCGTTATCGTCGTGTCTCCCTCCATCACCGCCCTCTGCCACTGCTCAATGCCCTCCATCGTTGTCCACCACCGGACCACCGTCTCCTCGGCCTCTCTCTACGTTCGGGGGGCCACGATGAACCCGTTGTCGGCAAATATGAAGTCGGAGGTGAAGGAGGAGGGAAGGATGGTACCGGAGTTGAAGAAGAAAGTAGAGGAGCGGCGCCGGAGTCGAAGAAGAAGGAGGGTGGCTCCAGCGATCAAAGGCAATCGAATCTAATGGTGGATCGGTATACCGTCGGTACATATACCGTTTTCCGGTATTTCTCCGAATAAAAAGGCTAAGAAAAACACAGGAAAGCAACACTTAAACAACTGGGCCTCATTTCGTCTGCCCAACTCAAAGCCCACGACTAGTCAGTCACGCTTTCCTGCAGCCCAGCCCGCGAATGCACCTCGTCGCCTCGCCTCCTCCCGCTCCCAGTGCGAGTCCAGCCAAGCCGAGCCGGCGCTGCAGAAGCCGCACGCCATCGCCTCCTCCACCTCCACCGCGTTCCTCCTCTACCCCGGCGTAGGGCGCGGTCACATCCTCCTCCACGCCCTCGCGGCCTCGGGATCGGGGGGAAGAAGAAGTCCAAGAGCGTCAGCAAGAGTGCCAACCAGGATGGCAGCGGCACCAACGGCAGCAGCAAGGGCAAGGACAAGGCGCTGGAGCCGCCGCCTCCCGTGGTCCGCCGCACGCCGGCCGGCAGCGCGTCGGTCTTCCAGCAGCAGCCGGAGGCGTCGTCCGGAGAAGGAGCGGCGGCGGCAGCAGGCCGACGAGAACGCCTTACTCTCCTCTTTCTAGAGCTGATTTCATTTACCAAACAGTTGGGCCCAGGTGGATCTCGTAGAAATGCAATGCACTGATGCTACTAGCTGCTGTAACTTGGACTCTTTGGCTCGGTAGGAACGAGATGGTGTTTCAAGAACATTTCTGTTCATCTGTAGTGCATGTCGCTTATAGAGCTTTGTCCTTTCTGCAGCAACGGAAGAGTCTAGTTCTTCAGAAATGTCAACAGGAGATGGACACGGGGGGCGCCTTCGCTCAAGACTCTGGCAGCTATCATCTGAAGAGGCTACCAGTAGATATGGTGCTTTTGGTGTTCTGAGGGGTTGCTAAAAAGGCTGCTTATATTGTTGAAGTTTCTGTTATCTAGAATCCTCTCAGAAACTGGTGTTTAGATCGAGTTGTGTTAGCTCCTTTTCTGTGTCATATATCAGCGTCCCGTTGGCTCGTTACACACACACACACTAAAATTTCTTGTGCCTGGGCGACTACAGGGACCAGACGTGCACGCTGCACCACATCGACGTCGCGCCCTTCTTCTCCGGCGATCCCGACCCGAAGGCCCGCGCTCTCCTCCTGCCTGCCCCCGCGGCACAGCGTCGCCGATTTCCACCTCCTCGTAGGTCGTGTCCACCGACGAACAGCACCGCACCCTCATCTACGACGTACGCAACCGCTAGGGCGCCGTCCACGCCGGGCCCATGCTGCGCGGCCGCAAGTGCCACCCAGTCTCCGTCGCCGTCGGGGACGACAGCCTCCACGTCCTCGAGCACCCCGCCTGGAGCGCCGCCGCTGCTTCGATGCCCTCCTCTACGACCCCATCCGCGAGGACTGGTTCTAGCACGCCCCCCGCAGCCTCCCTTCGTGCACGACACCGGCTGCAGCCTCTCCCGAGTCCACTCCCACACGGTGGTCGGCGCCAGCATCTGGATATCCACGGAAGGCGTCGGCACCTACTGCTTCCTCACCGGGCGCCGCGCCTGGAGGAAGGAAGGCGACTGGGCGCTGCCGTTCCCCCGCAAGGCCGAGTACGTCCCCGGGTGCAACCTCTGGTTCGGCCTCTCTGTCAGCCGCCCTTGCGATCTCTCAATTTTCTAGCTCTCGCGTCAAATGGATAGCATACATAGAATGGACACACAGATGTTTTGGTGTTGCGTACCACTCACAAACTGCAGCATTTTATCTTCCTTTTATAATGCAAAACAAGACATACTAACTCCTAGTAATGAATGTGGATGTAATTCATACCGTTACAAGTATACCAAGCAATACTACATGTATGAAACGGATGGGAATTACAAGGCATTGAATGAAAAATGGCTGCATGGCTCTCACACATATTGTGGGTTTATTCAAGAAGGAAACATGCATATGCTAATTAAGATACTAGCTAATGTGCACGGTTACCAAAAGAATTAGGCGCAGGATTAATTGCTAACACTCCTCCGTAGATGCCCGCCTCTGCGCCACCGACCTCGCCGCCGGAGGTGTGCGGTGCCTGGGAGGACTTCAGGCCGCCGGGAGAGTGGTCGCCGTCCACCTCCTCCCTCGTGCACCTGGGGTCCAGCAAGCTGTGCATCGTCAGGCTCTTCACCACCGACAGCCGGCGAAGCCGGGACCCTGGCGCCGTCGAGGTGGGGCCCCGCGACGACGGAGGACAGATCCGGATGGTGAAGCACAGTTGCTGGTGTATCAAGCTCGACAGCCACAATGCAGGCCTAAAATGGGTAATCAATTAAAAAACCATAGCAAATTAACCCCTAGCTTAGCTCATGGTGAATCGGCGATGAGAGAGACTGTTCGTCGGTAATTCTGGAAAGAAACCATTGACATTGCAAGCATGTAACAGCCATGTTTGTTCCTGATAGTACACTAGCGTTGCGCTCCAGCAGCAGGCAAAACCATACATTTGAACATCCGATTTCACAAGTTCTACTAGGAAGATAACTTATTTCTCAACGGGACACACGTCCAAGGAAAGCTACAGTTTATTTTTTGACACGAAAAAAGACAATAGTAGTAGCACAGAACAAGGTGCGACGCAATGGCTGCCGGCGTTTCAAAATCACATCAGGAAGTCCCTGGGGTCCGTGACATATCCCGTCAAGGCTGAAGCGGCCGCGGTGTAGGGGGAGGCCAGGTAGATCTGCCCTTCCTTGTGCCCCATCCTGCCCGGGAAGTTCCTGTTCGTCGTCGACACGCAGACCTGCGTCCAAATACATTCACCAAAACCACTTGTGTTAACAAGATACAATTGCAGCACACACAACATTACCCTTTACACGCTAAGGACTTCTCCCTGAATCCATGACTAATGTTATACAGCATTTGCAGTTGCATCTAACAAGTGCTAGCGTGTACTCATGCAAACAAGTGCGTCCCCAAACAAAAGGATGTAGTAGTACTGCCTGCTAAGGAGGAGCACAAACCTATTAAGGGGGCATGTTCACTGTGCTCCTAGCCATAATTTTTAACAAACAACCGTGGGAATGGCAACCTAGAGCAGGGATCCAAATACCGGCGGTAACCGGTTTTACCGGTGCCGACCGGGAGAAAAAAAACCGCCGGTTTTTTATTTAATTCAAATTTAAACTTTTAAATGTAAAAATTAGTTTATCTAATGATATTTACATTATTTAGCACTAATAAAATGTATTAGGAAGATGCATGCACTTTCCGTGCTTGATTTCATACTTTTTTCCATGAATGTATTAGGAATTTTCAAATTTTGAATGTAAAAGTTAGTTTTCCTAATGATATTTATATTGTGTAACACTAACTTTTACATTATGCCAACATCAAATTCAGTAATATGTAGGTAGTTTTGAGGGATATGATACAATTAAATAAAACAGTAACACCTATCTTAGCATCGTATTTCCACAATCATCAAAACCTAGATGATAAACACTCTTCAGAAGGCACACTGAAAGATTACAGTTGGAGTATTGAAGTATTAATGCTAAATAATATTTATCAATGTTAAGGGTGTAAGTGATGCAATCCTAATCCGTTAACTTTGGAGATAAGTATGCATCAGTCTGAATACTTTTAGTTGTCATGCATCTCAATTTCTTTTAGCCTCATAGTTACAAGAAAATGCTTCAAGAAGGGATTAGTTTGATGCTATGATGCACGGACACGGATACGTCGACACGACACGACACCGACACGGGAATTCGCCGTTTTCCCAAAAATACCGATACGGCGACACGTCTATATATATTTAAATAATAAATAAATTATATGTATATGTATTATTTTCTATGTTTCCACATGCTTATTAAACTGAAATAATGTAAATTGTAAACTTGTAATTTGTAAAGTGTAATTTCCTCTCTAGCACTAGAATTAGCGGCTTCCATTTTTCTAAAATGATGAAACAAGCAATCAAGCACAAGTTTGCTAAATGCCTAAATATATATTGCTGGCTTACTGCAGTCTGCATCTCAACCCTAAATGCTAAAACAGAAAAGCGGGGGGGTGATACCTCGGTGGCGCGGGGACGCTGGTGGTGCGCGGGGGGGACGCCAGCGGCGCGTGGGAGAAAGCCGACGGGCGGTGGTGCGTGGGAGAAAGCCGATGAGGGGCAGCGGGAGAAAGCCGACAGGCGGCGGTGAGGTGCAGGAGCCGGCGGGCGGCAGCAAGGTGCGGGAGCCGATGGGAGCGGGCGGCGACGAGGTGCGGGAGCCGGCGGGAGCGGGTGACGGCGAGGTGAGGGAGCCGGCGGGAGCGAGCGACGGCGCGAGCGGCTGATGCGGAGAAGCGCGAGCGTGCGAGCGTGATGGGAATGAGGCGCTCGGTATCTGGGGTGGGAGGTTAGAGTTAGGGCAACACCCGTGCGTGTGTTATGGGTTGGCCTGGGCCGGCCGTGTCCTGGGCCATTTTTGGGCCGGCTGTGTCCAGGCCGTGTCCGACTCATATATTTAGTGTGTCCGACGCGTGTCGAGAATTTTAATAATTAAAATTAATTCTGAAATCGGCCGATACATCGCCGACACGTGTCAAAGACGTGTCTGAGTCGTATCCGTGTCCGACACAGTGTCGGACACGGATACGGCGGTTTTGAGGCGTGTCCGTGCTACATAGGTTTGATGTAGTCTTATGCGGGTTTTACTTGTTATAAAAAACTTAAGCTTTTGGCAAAATGTCCACCCATAACTTTCAATTTACGGCAACAAAAGTGGAGCTCCAACTTCCATACTCATTCCACCGGTTTTTCCGGTTTTCTCACCGGTAAAACCGGTAACCGGCCGCCTCCCGCCCCGCCAAAAAAATTCGTTTGCTAAATTTCATCCGGTTTTAAACCGGGATTCCCGGTTAGTAGGCGGTAACCGGCCGGTTACCGGTACCGCCCGGCGGCCGGGATTCGCCCCGGTACCGGTCTTTCGATCCTTGACCTAGAGCACACAGTGGCTTGAACTAGCAATTACAGACCCATAATCAGCCTAAGTGAGATGGCAGGCAGCCAGCCAATAATGTAAAAATATGGCAGTTTAAGAGCTGTCGTTTTTTAAGACTGCAGAAATTTGGTTGGGATTCAAGATTGAATATCTTATCTTTTTAGAATAAGATATCTTAACGCTTTGGGTAAATGTAAAATCGTGGAAGCTTCATTCTATTTTTATATCAAGCAGCACGTCTATTTTACAGAAATGTTTGGAAATTTTCATAAGATACTTGCCTTAGGTTCATTCATGCGTGCGTATGTATCACGAGGACCACCCAAACAAGCACCACAATTAGGGCTAGCTGGTGTATCACAACCAGCCTCTTCAAATATCTGGGAGCAAGTTTTGCCACCAGATCCTGGTACAGGGAGGCTATATACGTCCATCCACACCTACAAAGATTTAACAATATTTTCAGAAATTCAAACTGAAAGATGATTATTTTTCCAGCATATTTTTACTGCAAATTTTCACCTTTTGCGTCGCAGGCACAAGAAAAGTGGGAACTTTGACCTTCTTTCCCTGTATTAATGAAACAATTTGTAGCAAGTCAGGTAATCATGGAGTCGTGTGATTCGAGTATTACTGCAACATGTCACAGAAGTATATTTAGGTTTATGTACAAAGAACAATTAAAGGAATAGGATGGCTCAAGATGCTTCAGCAAGTAGTAATAGCAATACTTTGTGTCATAATGTCATTCAGTTACATGAGAGTCAATCAAGCTGGAAGTCTTTTACGGTGAAGTGGATGCATAAATCATAATAATTAGCAAATGGTAACCTCACCCTCTTCAATGAACTCAAAACCTTGCTCACAAATCGACTATACTAAACTCCAACCAAAGCCCTGATGAATAAGTCCCTGTACTGTGGTCTTTGTGGGGCTGTGGTAGTTTTTATTTTTTGACTGCTTTAGGACAGCATCTGCTTTTAGGACAGCATCTGCTTTTGCTTTAGGACAGCGTCTGCTTTTAGGACAGCATCTGCTATAGGACAGCATATTGACCGCTTTAGGACAGCATCTAGGATAGCATCTTAGCATATGCTTGGCTGGTTCTCAGCCTATAAATTTGTATCCCCAACCCCTCAGGTTGGCATGGCATTGTGTGAGCAATAAACAAGAAAACTTGCCCCATCTCCTAGTGTCATCCTCTCCATGAGAGTAAGGATCTTGCTATCACCAACAGCAAGACTCCAGCGAGTAACAAGTGGTATCAGAGCCTTAATATCCTGTAGCCTGAGCATCTCCTGCTCATCTCCTTCTCCGGCCTCGCAGCAGCCCCAGCCAGTAGCAGCAGCAGCTCCGGCTGTCCCCGCTCACTCCTCTCCGGAGACGGGCAGCAGCTCGTCAGAAGCAGCCCACTCTCCACGCAACAGCCCCCCAGTAGCGCGCCATGTCCGCAGGGCAGTCTCAGCGCTCGGTCGCCTCGAGCATGCGGCGTCAGCAGACGGCCGAGCTCGTCGCGGCAGAGCAGCGCGAGCGAGCGGCGGCAGAGACCGCTGCGGCGGCGGAAAGGGCGTCAAGGCTGGCAGCGGCGGAGCTGGCAGCAGCCAGGGCGGAGGTGGAAGCAGCGGCGGCGGCAGATGCAGCGCGTGCGGCAGCAGCAAAGATCAAGGCTCTGCGCGGCAGCAACAGCAGCTCCGGCTCTGTTGATGACAGCGCCGACGCGGACCCTCAGCTGCTGGAGAGGGAGGCAGCGCAAGGGCGAACGGCGCAATGGGCAGCCACACACGCCCACGAGCGCGGCGGCAGCCCAGACAGGCGTGGACGCGCCGGCGGCGCTCCTGAAGGAGGCGCGCACGGCGGTGGCGCTCCTGGAGGAGGCACGCACGGCGGCGGCGTACGGGTCGACGGAGAGCGCGGCCCTCACAGGCAACGCGGCTCTCTCTCCCCGGTTCGGTACCGTGGTCACCACGAGTACCAGGCTGTCGTCAGGGACGTCGGCCCCGGCGGCGGGTGGCCTACCCTCACCAAGACCAACTACGTTGAGTGGGCTGCGGTGATGAGGGTGAAGCTCCAGGTGCGGCATATGTGGGATGCAATCCGGTACGGCGACGTCGACTACGACCAGGATCGACGGGCGCTGGATGCTCTCATCGCCGCAGTCCCGCCCGAGATGCAGTTCTCGCTTACCAACAAGCGGACTGCCAAAGAGGCTTGGGACGCCATCGCTGCAGCACGCATCGGCAGCGACCGCGCCCGCAAGTCTACACTGCAGGCACTACGCACGGAGTGGGAGCACCTGGCCTTCAAGCCAGGTGAGGACGTTGATGACTTTGCTCTCCGTCTCAACACTCTATTGCACAAGTTGGTGCAGTTCGGCGACGACACCTACGACGAAGAGAGAGCTGTGGAGAAGCTCTTCCGCTGCGTCCCCGAGAAGTACAAGCAGATGGCTCGCTCGATCGGGTCTCTGATGGACCTCTCCACGATGACCATCGAGGAGGCGTTGGGTCGCCTCAAGGTCGTCGACATCGATGAGCCACAGCGCCCCTCGGGACCCGTCACCATTGGCGGGAAGTTCCTCCTCACTCGGGAGCAGTGGGATGCCAGCCAAGGTGACAAGAAGAAGGGGGAGCCTTCTTCCACGACAAGCGGCCGCAAGAGTGGCAAGCGCGGCAAGCCGCGCAAAGGCGCCCAGGGCGGCGATGCTGGCAAGCGAAAGCCGGCACGAGACGACTCTTGCCACAACTGCGGCAAGCTTGGTCATTGGGCCAAGGAGTGTCGACAGCCACGACGCGGCCAGGCCCACGTCGCGCAAGCGGAGGAGGAGCAGCCGGTCCTGTTCATTGCTCATGCGAGCATCGAACTACCTCCAGCGGCACCGGCCGCAGTGACTCTCCTCCACCTTGACGAGCCAAAAGCACACGCCCTCCTCGGCGACAGTTCCAGCAATGACAAGACCGACGGGTGGTGCCTCGACACCGGCGCCACCCACCACATGACCGGGCGGCGGGAGTTCTTCTCCGAGCTCGACTCAGGTGTTCGAGGCACCGTCAAGTTCGGCGACGCCTCCGCCGTGGAGATCAAGGGCGTCGGCTCTGTCGTCTTCGTCGCCAAGACTGGCGAGCACCGGCTGCTCACCGGCGTCTACTACATCCCCGATCTGCGGAACTCCATCATCAGCTTGGGACAGCTGGATGAGAACGGCTCGCGTGTCGAGATCGAGCACTGGGTGCTGCGGATTTGGGATCTTCGACGCCGCCTCCTTGCCAAGGTAACCAGAGGCGCAAATCGACTCTACACTCTTCACGTGCAGGTGGCACAACCCCTCTGTCTCGCAGCTCGTCGGGACGACGAGGCGTGGCAGTGGCACGAGCGCTTTGGGCACCTTCACTTCGAGGCCCTGAAGCGGCTCAGTGCCACGGAAATGGTGCGAGGTCTGCCGTGCCTTGACCATGTGGAGCAGCTCTGCGACGTCTGCGTGTTGACGAAGCAGAGGCGACTCCCCTTTCCCCAGCAGGCGAGTTTCCGAGCCAAGGAGAGGCTCGAGCTCGTGCACGGGGACTTGTGTGGCCCGGTGACACCGGCCACACCGGGAGGACGACGCTACTTCCTGCTGCTCGTCGACGACCTCTCCCGCTACATGTGGGTGATAGTCCTCGGCAGCAAGGGAGAGGCTGCGGACGCCATGAGGCGCACGCAGGCTGCTGCGGAGGCGGAGTGCGGCCGCAAGCTGCGCGTGCTGCGCACAGACAACGACGGCGAATTCACGGCGGCTGAATTCGCGTCGTACTGCGCTGATGAGGGCATTCAGCGCCACTACTCCGCGCCGTACAGCTCGCAGCAGAACGGCGTCGTCGAGCGGCGCAACCAGACGGTTGTGGGGATGGCTCGGGCCCTCCTCAAGCAGAGGGGGATGCCGGCTGTCTTCTGGGGAGAGGCGGTGGTGACGGCCGTCTACATCCTCAACCGCTCGCCTACCAAGGCGCTCGACGGCAGGACGCCGTACGAGGCTTGGCATGGGCGCAAGCCGGCGGTCTCCCACTTGCGGGTCTTCGGCTCCCTCGCGTTCGCCAAGGAGCTTGGCCACATCGGTAAGCTCGACGACAGGAGCACTCCGGGAGTGTTCATCGGCTACGCGGAGGGCTCGAAGGCCTACCGCATCCTCGACCCTGACACACAGCGAGTCCGCATCTCGCGTGACGTTGTGTTCGACGAAGGGCGAGGCTGGACGTGGGACAAGGCGGTGGACGACGGTTCGACTTCGACTCTCAGGGACTTTGTTGTCGACTACGTCCACTTCGAGAGAGCCGGGGGAGCTAGCAGCTCGTCTTCACCGAGCTCGTCCACCTCGACACCTTGCTCGCCACCAGCTCCGGCGAGTGCTCCACCACCCTCGGCACCGGCTACGCCCCACTCTTCACCACCGGCCACTCCACGCTCTCCCGCACCGGCTCACCACTCTCCTGCACCGGCGGCCACACCACCGGAATCGGCCCCAACAGCTTCGGTCCACGACGAGCAGCGCATGGTGGAGTTCGCTACTCCGCTGTCCCACGACGAGGACCGCGTCGACACCTACCACGACGACGAGCCTCTGCGCTATCGTACCATGGACAACATCCTCGGCAAGCTGCCCGTCCCTGGACTGGCGCAGCGCGACTGCGAGGCGGAGCTGCACTTGGCATGCGACGACGGCGAGCCCCGCTCCTTCGCTGAGGCGGAGGGAGACACGGCGTGGCGTGTCGCGATGAAGCAGGAGATGGACGACGTCGAGCGGAACCGGACGTGGGAGCTGGCGGATCTTCCTGCCGGTCACCGCGCGATCACCCTTAAGTGGGTGTTCAAGCTGAAGCGGGATGAAGCCGGCGCCATCGTCAAGCACAAGGCTCGCTTAGTGGCACGAGGCTTCGTGCAGCAGGAGGGGGTCGACTTCGATGACGCCTTCGCACCCGTCGCACGGATGGAGTCCGTGCGACTCCTCCTTGCGCTAGCTGCCCAGGAAGGCTGGCGTGTTCATCACATGGATGTCAAGTCGGCATTTCTTAACGGCGACTTGAAGGAGGAGGTCTACGTGCATCAGCCGCCGGGATTTGCGATCCCCGGCAAGGAGGGCAAGGTGCTCCGCCTGCGCAAGGCCCTCTATGGCTTGCGACAGGCACCGAGGGCGTGGAACGCCAAGTTGGACTCCACGCTGAAAGGGATGGGCTTCGAGCAAAGTCCGCACGAGGCGGCCATCTACCGGCGGGGCAGTGGAGAAAATGCCCTGCTGGTGGGTGTCTACGTCGACGACTTGCTGATCACCGGCACCAAGGATGCGGAGGTGGCGGCATTCAAGGAAGAGATGAAGGCCACCTTCCAGATGAGTGACCTGGGGCCCCTCTCCTTCTACTTAGGGATCGAGGTGCACCAGAATGATTCCGGGATCACGCTTCGACAGACCGCCTACGCCAAGCGCGTCGTTGAGCTAGCTGGGCTCACCGACTGCAACCCAGCTCTCACTCCGATGGAGGAGAGGCTGAAGCTGAGCCGCGACAGCACGACGGAGGAGGTGGACGCTATGCAGTACCGGCGTGTTGTGGGGAGCCTTCGCTACCTCGCCCACACACGACCGGACTTGGCATTCTCCGTCGGCTACGTTAGTCGGTTCATGCAACGACCGACGACGGAGCATCAACAGGCTGTGAAGAGGATCATCTGCTACGTTGCGGGGACTCTTGACCACGGCCTCCATTACCCGAGGTGTCCCGGCGCGGCACACTTCGTCGGGTACAGCGACAGCGACCACGCGGGCGACATCGACACCAGCAAGAGCACAAGCGGGATTCTCTTCTTCCTCGGCAAGTGTCTCGTTCACTGGCAGTCAGTCAAGCAGCAGGTGGTGGCCCTGTCCAGCTGTGAGGCCGAGTACATAGCGGCTTCCACCGCTTCGACTCAGGCACTCTGGCTCGCTCGACTGCTTGGTGATCTCCTCGGCAGGGACACTGAAGCAGTGGAGCTCAGGGTGGACAGCAAGTCCGCTCTAGCCCTGGCAAAGAACCCCGTTTTTCATGAACGGAGCAAGCACATCCGGGTGAAGTACCATTTCATCCGAGGCTGCTTGGATGAAGGAAGCATCAAGGCAAGCTACATCAACACCACGGATCAACTTGCGGATCTGCTCACCAAGCCTCTTGGAAGGATCAAGTTCCTTGAGCTCTGCTCCAAGATCAGGATGGTTCAACCCTCCCACAAGACGACGCACAAGACTTAGGGGGAGAATGATGAATAAGTCCCTGTACTGTGGTCTTTGTGGGGCTGTGGTAGTTTTTGTTTTTTGACTGCTTTAGGACAGCATCTGCTTTTAGGACAGCATCTGCTTTTAGGACAGCATCTGCTTTTGCTTTAGGACAGCATCTGCTTTTAGGACAACATCTGCTTTTAGGACAGCATCTGCTTTAGGACAACATATTGACCGCTTTAGGATAGCATCTTAGCATATGCTTGGCTGGTTCTCAGCCTATAAATTTGTATCCCCAACCCCTCAGGTTGGCATGGCATTGTGTGAGCAATAAACAAGAAAACTTGCCCCATCTCCTAGTGTCATCCTCTCCATGAGAGTAAGGATCTTGCTATCACCAACAGCAAGACTCCAGCGAGTAACAAGCCCAACTTAGTTTGATCCTTATACATATACTCCAAAGAACATCAACCCTTTTGGCATTCAAAGTTTTGCATATTCTAATTGCGCCTATATGAAAGCACTATTTGTTTTCAGCATTAATTTCAGTTGTCCATGTAAAGGGGCCAATGAGGTGAACCCAAACCTGGTCTATTTTGGTTTTATAGTCAGAACCTAAAAACACGTAAGTCACTAACCCAACCAACTACCCAATTAATTCTAAAACCAGGTTCAACCCAACTTCCAGTGCATCTCAACCTATTGAACCTGTCCTGATAGCGATACTAGCAGTCCATGCCAAGCTTTGGTAGTCCACTACCAGGCCTAGTTACACAATCTGCAACACTTTCTATTTTAACTTCATTATATGCAGAGGCAACATAAGAAGCTGACAAAATTGATACAAGTACACAACCATTGGCATGATCATACTCTACAAGTTTCAAAATACATTAGCAGATATCTCAGTGTCTACCAACACACATAAATAAACAAAACAATCCTGACTATATTTAACCATGCTACAAGAAGATAGGTTTCAAGCGTCTTACCGAAGATAAGAACACCTTCGCAGCAGCAAAGAAGTCCTCAGTCTTACCACCAGTGCAAGAACCAATGTAGACTCGGTCAATCTTGACATCTTTGCATTCTCTTGCTAGAGCACGGTTGTCAGGCGAATGCGGCTGCAGGTCCACGGAGATTACAACTTGGGATTTTTTATATAAGAAAATCAACAAAAAGGATATAGAGATTGCAAAAGACTACATCAACAAACCTTGGCAACTACTGGCTCCAATTTGGATACATCAAACCGGTAGTCACTAACAAATCTGAAAACAAAGTCAATCAAATAAAAGAACAAAAGAAATCAACAGCTTGTGCATATTCCATATCACAATTTATAACACGACACAGAGAATACAGGATGACAAATCTCGAAGGAAAACACTAGACAGCAACATTCTGATTCTTGTATATATGCACAGTCAACTTTAAAACACAAGACATCTGAAAACATGGGACCATAGTTCGTTTACATAGGCTTATATATCTATCCACCATACAGGAAGGATAGCCCCAAATGGCGTCTCCTATTGAGAAGCTCCTAGTAGTAGCCAAATCATGTCCATACCTAGCAAGCTCTACATCATTGTGATCAGCTGAAGACAACAAAGAGTAGTAAAGAACAAGTTATTTCAAAGTTCTTTTAATGCCCTGTACATAGTATTATGAGATCCTTCTTTTTAGTTTAATTAATCAATATGCAAATTTATGTGTAGTATTTTCCATAAATGACTGGAGCATAAGAAGCTCAAGAGCATAGTTTACTGAAATGTGATTAACGTTGATTTTGTCACTACGATATGTTCTTCACTATGAAAGCAGTGAACTGTAGTGATTATAAACTGACTATACAAGGTTTTTTAACTTCCCATTGTCATAAGGTCTTGACACCCTAGCAGCAAGCCATTTCTATTAAAAAAAGATCAACAGTCAACACCAAACCTTTTGTCCAGAAATGTTTTTAAAAAAACACCCAGTTCTATAATAGACTAGCTGAATAACTAGCATGAATCCTTTTATTCATTAAGTTCAAAGTTGACTAACAAGTTGACTGAATTATGTGTATATATAACATGACACAAAGGACAAGAAGAGCAGGGGCAGACTATAATCACCTGGCCTGAGCATCACTGTAGACAGGTTCGTATTCAAGCGATGTCTTCCCCTGCAGTGCACCAGGATGACATATAAGATGCCACAATTATCATGATGTAAAAATATTAGAAACTAGTTATTGTAAATTGTTTCGCTCACTCATTATCTCAAAGTTATTGGAAATTTTACTTTGAAAAGAAAAACATATTGCCTCAGCTCTACTATTACATTTCAGAGGCTAGTTCTATACCTCAAGGTACTTAAATGTAGTTTCATCAGCAGGAACAACACCATTCTTTCCACCAGCTTCAATAACCATGTTGCACAGTGTCATTCGCTCTTCCATCTAGCATGTGTCAAAAACTAAGTTCAATTTTACATGGTATGATGATTAATTAAGCTAGTTATGAGCATGGAACACACATTTAGACTTTCTACAGTTGATCCAACAAACTCCATCGATTTGTATGTTGCACCAGATACAGATATCTCGCCAATAATCTGCAAACAGCAATTACCAAGGATGGGACATCTCGATTACAAGAAGAAAACCATGACAAAAAGAACAATTTTAGCATAACAACGACTATTTTGTAGGCTTACTTGCAAAATCAGATCCTTCGCCAGTAAATAAGGTGGCATTTCTCCGTCTAATACGAACCTGATAGTTGGAGGCACCTGAAAATAAGTTTAACAGATCAAAACACCGTTTTGTTTTTTCCAGAGGTAACAAAGTGTCTCCACCATATGACAAAGAGATAGCATGTCCAAAGGCCATTATTTCACACATTAAGAAAATATTTTTCAAAAATATGGGAAGAACAAAGAGTGTGCAATAATGGAAAAGAACTTTTTTACTACTTCTGTCAGATGTCTATCTTGAGCTTTCATATTCGACTATTTGTAGAAAGCCTGTGGATTGCTAAAGTCTCATCATCACGTACAGAAACAAATCCAAAACTCCTCACACATCAATGAGAAATAGAAAGGCAACTTCACATATACTCACAAACATGTATTTGCCGTTTTTTACTGTAAGACTGATATTCAAATTCTATTTGTAAGTAATGGGAACATTTTGCATACCTTGAGAAGAGCCTTCCCAGTGCCCATCACGAAACCTGCATCAGTGTTTCCAATTCCAGTTGCAAATTGACCAAAGGCTCCAGCATTGCATGTATGGGAATCAGTACCAAGGAGAACCTATACAACAATTGGAGCAGATTAATCCTGTATGGCAATCATGTACTTAGACCTTAGCAGTTAGTATAGGCAGTAAAGTACCTCGCCTGGTCGGCAGTGACCTTCTTGGGCAAGCGCAATGTGGCAAACACCTTTGTAGTCTGGATTTGCCTGCAAACAACTCAAAAATGCAAACACTTTTGAACAGAAATATTTTTTTCTTTAAAAGGAACATAAAAACAGGTCTGATATGAGACAAACAAGCAATCAACTGAATGAGTCGATAAGGAAATCCATAGGCATACTCTGAAATCGCTCAGGTCCTTGATGTCGTAGAAGTACTTGATCTTCTGCTCCATACAAAAATCCCTCAGGATATCAACATTCCGATTTGCTCGCTCGTCACTGGTGAAGATATAGTGGTCCGGGATGATGACGACCTTCTCGCGGTCCCACACCTTGGCGTCCTCCCCAAACTCCCGGTTGAAGATCCCGATGGTGCCCGGGCCGCAGACGTCGTGCGTCATCAGCACGTCGACGTCCACCCACACGTTCTCCCCGGGCTCCAGGCTCGCGCGCTCCGACGCTCGCGCCAGGATCTTCTCCGTCATCGTCATCGCGCTCTTCACCTGAACCGCACAGAACAAGAGGCGCATCGGCATCTATACAGCAATAACATCGACAACGACAGCTGGGGCGTTCCAGTTCGGGATTCAGAAGCGTACCGAGCCGGTGGAGGCCGGGGCCCGCGGCGCTTGGGATGGCGTGGCGACGGCGCGGACGCGGCCGGGACGCGAGCGCCGGCGGCTCGCCTTCGCGCTCTGCTTCTGCGCCGGCGGCGCCGCGGCAAGCTCCTTCTGCGACAGGGGGCGCAAGGCAAGGAAGGGGTCAGCAAGCGTTCAGGGAGGGGGGCGAGGCGAGGGGAGAGGAGGCGCGAGGGGGTGAACCTTGTGGGCGAAGGCGGCGGAGGCCTTGGCGGAGGCGGCGGCGGAGATGGAGGCCATGGCGGCGCGCGGTCGAAGCGTCGAGGGATTGGGGGGTGCGGCCGTGGCGAGCACGAGACGGGCGTGTGAAGGGGGAGCTGCGGGTGGAAGCTACTAATATAGCGTGAGAGGTGACGTGTGCGATTTGAACCGTTCGATTGAGATCGGACGGTGATGGGTGGGCTTCAGTAACTAATGGGCCTTTGATGATGTCGGTATGAATCGTGCAGGTTTGTTCCCTCTCGGTGCTTTCGTCAAGATGCGTGTCCGCATTCAGTCACGTTTCGGATCTCCGCTCTGTTATATATTGAACCTACTTATGTAGGAGTGTAAGCACGTATATATGGAGTTATTTGTGTGTGCGAGTACATTTTTTATTATACTCATGATAAAAAAAGAATTCGAATGAGCATTTATTTTTTAAAAAATAAAAGTGAGAGAGGCAGAGAGTTGAAATAGTTTGCTCAATGTGTCATTCTAGTACTTAAATCACTTAACGGCCTAAAAAGGTTTGAATCCATTATTATTTTTTTAAGTACTGCATATGCTAGAGATTTTGTGGAGTCTCCAAGTCTTATAGAGCGTGAACATGAACTTTTACCACTAAATACACAACTCTGATTAAATAAAACACACCACGCTGATTATAGAGATCTGAGTGAGTGGGAGCAATCACCCTTACTCCAACCACTAGGCCACTAGCCCATCCTTAAATCCATAATTATTTGACAGTGTTGAGATTTGAACTCTAACCTCTATTGGTCAAGTTAACCTCTATTGCCGAGGTCGTTAAACGTGACCCAAATCAATTATAAAAAGACTTTGAGATTCTATTCTCTGCCCATTTTATTCTAAATTTTTTTGCCTTTGGCCAAGTGTTAAGCATTGTATTTCAAAGTGGACATGTATGCTGCAAACGTAACTACACTGCACTGTCATTTTTGAGTAAGCTACAACTTTAACTTGACTGTTGAGTGCAAGCTCTCGTCCCAGAATTTCACTTAGATGCCATTAATATTGATCCAATTATTTGTACTATCCATTATTCGACTCATATTAATCCAATGGTTCATTTGCAGGACTGGAGAGGAGACGGGAAGGGGATGAGGGCGGCTAGGGCGTTATAGCAAAATTGGCAGCGTCTGTTCGACGGGTGCTTAATTATTAGCAAATTTGTACTAGGAAGTTTGTGGTTCCATCCATTTTGGTACTGCAAAAATGTGGAGAAGATAGATGGGGCGGCAGTGGAGTCTTCTAGGCCGAGGAGGAAGAATATATTGGCTGGTGGCGTACTTCTGATCTGTAGGTGGTGATGTACAATGGCAGTTCACCGGAGATGGTGAAGACGACGACGAGCTAATTGGATCTTGATGGAGAGGTACGGTCAAAGGGGATTACCGGAGGTGGTAGTGCGGCAGTCGTCGGATTTTAGTGGAGATGGAGGTCTTCGGTGCTATGGTAGACTAGGGTTCTTCTGTTGGCTTGCTTCGCAATTTTACATTTGGGCCATCAGATGTATTAGTGTTAACGTATACAACCTTCCACATGAAGACTTCTTTTTGCTGCGGTTTATGGTTTTTTTGTCTAATGTGAGCGTTTGTGGGAACAAATCGAATGCCAATAAACCGCATCGAAAAAGTTATCCTAATAAGCCACTTTGAAATAACGACAGAGAAATCGTTCTATTTGTTTGTTTGAAAGAAGTCATAAGCTAAAAAGAACTAGGCTTTAAAAGTAGGTCATGTATACACATATAATCTGAAAAAAAAAGCATAAGGCCGGTACAGCACACTGAAATACTCTGGTACCGAAGCCTTCCGTTCCAAACGCTAAATGGGAATGACCACTGAAATGGAACTAACAAGTATGGTCTAAACAAATTATGACAATGCAACAAGGCCTAGATAGAGCACGTGCTACGCACGCACACATACATTGCTAGAAGCCAAGGGCAGGAAGATTTGATTGGATTTCTTTGCTTACAAAATAAAATATTTTTAGCTATGAAGCTCTCTGGGCCACACACAAAGGTGGTGCTGAAGTTGACTTATGTTTTTGGGTTTTGGAATTATTTGATACTGTTTTAGACTTATTTTTTTATTGTAATTGTTATAAATTTTTTTGCGTAATTAAATTTAAAAAATGGGGGAAAAAACATGTTCTGTTATCTCGGACAATGCAAAGGAATACGAGAAAATAAAGTAAAAAAGCCTAAAAACTAAAAATATATATAATTAAAAAGTTAAAAACTAAAATTATAAACCCAAATAAACAGGACGTTTTACCTTACCAACTGCCAATCCATCTGCCAACACATATACTGACATACGCGCATCCGTAATAAGTTCAACTTGGACTAGCTACATTTGCTAACTTGGCCCCTACGCTTGCAACTTTGCTAACTTGGCCCCTACGCTTGCACATTTGCTAACCTGGCGCCTACGTCTTCTTACGGCCGCTTCTGCCCCCTTAATTTAACTTCACACGAGACATATGGCCTGTTTGGTTGTCTGCATGAGCTGATGCAGCTGCATGAGCGTGACCAGACTGAGTAGAGAAGGTCCTCAGCCGCGTTTCTCCTCAGCCTGGCTCCAGTTGATTTTTTGCATCCGCTCGTGCAGGCTCTCACCCCGATGCAGGCAACCAAACACCATCTCCCTGCATGCGCTGGTGCGAGCCACCCCGATGCAGGCAACCAAACAGCCCCATACTTCACGCTCACGTGCAGGATGCATGCAGCTGCGCATTCCACTGGCGCCACATGCGCACACACGACACTAGCGTGCATCCACTACCACTACACAAGCGTGTTAAAGTTAATCTTAATTCATACTATATTTTGATAGGACACTTTAACACCTCGTATGAGATGTGGCATGACAGGTGTATGCACAGGTTGTATCAGACATAGTGTCAATCTGTAGCAACTGACTCTGATTTGATTTCCTCTCCGTGTAGGACTCTTTTCCCTCACTATATATATATATATATATATATATATATATATATATATATATATATATATATATATATATATATATATATATATATATATATATATATATATATATATATACACTCCAGTAGCCCATAGAAAGAACAAACGCTCCATTGTAAACTCTCCTTATTATAGTGATTTGCCTTCGAGCGCCCGTGTTTTTTTCCTACAAGGGTTTTCCATATAAAAATTCGTGTCTCTTATCTCTATTTTTCTGTGCATTATTTGCAACAAGTGGTATCAGAGCATAGGAAATTAGGGCTTGAAAAAAATCGTGAGGATCCGGCGCCTTCTTCAGATCTGATCAAAAAAATTATTCTGACCATCCCAGCGTCATCATCGTTCATCGAATTTGTGGTGGGTTTAGATTCCGCCTTGACTTGCAGTCTCGCATCCCAGCGATAAAACCGAAGATAGTCTCGGATATGTGGATAAAACCGAAGATAGTTTGGGAATACTAAAGATGGACTCGTTGGTTATGTGGATTTTGACTTTGCTTGAGATTTACATAAAAAAGATCTCTCACTGGTTATGTGTTCATTGTTAGAGGGTGTGCCGTTAGATGGAAAATAAGTTTGCAAGCTATCGTTGCCTTGTCTACTACAGAGGCTGAGTATATGGGCAATATGGCTATTTCTGAAGCTTGCAAAGAAGCCATTTGGCTAAAAGGTTTATTTACTGAGCTTTGTGAAAGTACATCTTTCACTACAATATTTTGTGATAGTCAGGGTGCTATTTGACTTACGAAAGATCAAATGTTCTATGAGAGAACAAAGCATATTGATATCATGTATCACTACATTCGAGGTGTCATTACTCAAGGTGATATTAAAGTCTGCAAGATAAGTACTCATGATAATCCAGTTGATATGTGATAAAACCAGTTCCTGCATCTAAGTTTGAGTTACGCTCAGACTTTGTTGGTATTACTCACTAGTCCTTTGGACTTTCGGCGCTCAAAGTATACATAATAATTTTATTGGATGAGTCTATCATATTCTTTGACTACTGAAGGGAATTTGGCTAAAGGTGGAGATTGTTAAAGTTAATCCGAATTCGTACTGTGTTCATATAGGACACTTCAACGCCTCATGCCAGACCTGGCATGGTAGATGCATGCACATGTTGTATCAGACGTGGTGTCAATCTGTAGCAACTGACTCTCATTCGATTTCCTCTCCGTGTGGGGCTCTTTTCCCTCACACTATATATATGTACCCCCAGTAGTCCACAGGAAGAGCAAGCGATCCATTGTAAACTCTCCTCATATAGTGATTTGCCTTCGAGCGTCCGTGTTTTTTTCCCGTAAGAGTTTTTCACGTAAAAATTCGTGTCTCTTGTCTCTATTTTTCTGTGCATTATTTGCAACAAAGCATGTGCAGGCCAGTACATATGCGTTTACTGCACCGCGCCTCCCGCCAACCGAGCTAGGCTCTGTCCTCGAGGTTTTTTAGATTATAAAAAAGGACATGTATTTTCGCGCATTACACTTACACCTAATATACATGTGCGGGTGTGTCCTAGCTAGGTCTAGAGCGGAGATCGCTAAATAAATTCTAGATTTATTTAATACCTTATTAAATATGAGTATATTCTTTTCTACCGAATACACACACGTGTGTGAAAGTGAGTGCTCAGGGTCGAACCTAGGGTTCAAACACTGGTGGGCCAGACGCAACTGAGCCTGCGTGTGCTCATTCCGGTATCGTCCGTCTTCAGGAATTAGTATAGCTGCCACCAGGCCAGCCCAAACAATGCTTCATGGGCGGCCCAATTTGTGTTGTATTAAGGTACTCAAAGGGTGACACGTGGAATACGACCATGTGTGATCAGATGGCAAGGCCATCAAACTCAACAAAGTAAAATGAGCTTCTTTTAAAATTGCATTTTCTTTCGGTACAAGTGTAAGAACAGCCTTTCCCCCACTTTTAAAAAATCTCATAGAAAATATTATCATTTTATTTTATTTTTTTATTTTATTGATCGTTATGTTGCTAGTAGTCATGCACAAATCTGTTAAACACAGTTACAGAAACTACCCAATGTATAGATGTCTTTTGATAAAGACACCTTTTCTCCCACCCTCTCATCATCTATAAAGCACTGTAAAGATTCAGAATAAATGAACTTTTGCTTCCCAAAACGTTTGTCTCAATCTATTCCAACACGTTATCAGCACGCTCTGCCATTTACAAAGACAACAAAGACAAGGTATGATACTACGTGAATAACACCGAACATCTGAATGTTCTTGTTCACATCGCGCGCTCTTGCAACAGAGACAAGAAAAAGGTAATGGCACTCGTCCCACGCGAACTGCGATCTCTCTCGCTTCCTGGGCGAATGCTCCAACACCTTACCGGCGACGCTTCCAGTGGCCGGCGAGCCACGGCCCGGCGGCGTGGCGCGTCCTTACGGCGCGGCAACGCCCGAGGTCGGCGGCGGCGGCGTAGCCCGCCGCGGCACGGCGCACGGCCGGCGCATGAAAGCCGGCGCGGCGGCGTGGCCTCCGGCGGCAGCACGGCGGCGCCCGAGACCCATCCCCGCCGGCGGTGACGGCGCCCGAGGCGGCGCGGACCGAGGCCGGTGTATGGCGGCACGGCGCACCCCGGCGAGGTCGGCGGAGAAGGCGCGAGCCGAGGCCGGCGTGGAGGCAGGCGCTCGGCGGCCTGTGCTCGCCGGTGACCGGCGGCAGCACGGCGGCCGGTGCGGCCAGGCGGCTCCCGAGCGTGAGACCGGCGCGGCGCGGCCCGGCGGCCGGTCAGGCCAGACGGCGGCGTCCGGCCGACTGGCCGGCGACGGCGGCGGTGGGGCCCGGCCCGGCGGCGGTGGCGGCATAAGGGCGGCGGCGGCTGGTGGTTAGGGTTAGGGTAAACCCTAACTCCCACCTCCCCTCATCCTTTTATACTGCTGCCCTCAAATGGGTTTTAGCCCATTAACCCCACACCTCCCTCATGGGCCAAAAGGCCGATCGGGCTGCAACCCAGGTTGCCGGAAATTTGCAATTCCCCCCCTTTGTTTTAATGTAAATGCAGCACTTTATGTTAAATAAATTTCTATTGTAAATATTTGCAAACATATGTGTTTCCATGCAATATATTATATATCAATTATTGCAATCTATCTTATGCAAGTTAAATATTTCGTTTACTAGCTTACCATTCAAGCACTTAATATTTTGATTATTATGCAAATGCCTTAGGTTGATTTTCTCTCATTTTGGAATAACACAAAGTTTCTTAACTTTCATATTGGCCATATACAAGGTAGTACCATAGTACTACTGCAGGATTTATTCCTCAACGTGCGTACCCAATATCAAGTTTTGAAACAATTTGGTCTACACTTTTGGGTGACTACCTTTATTTATTTTCCAATTGGCCATACACAAGGTAGTACCATGGTACTACTGTGGGATTTCATCCTCAACGTGCGTACCCAATTTGATTATAAATTATACAAGGTCTACACCTAAGTGATTACCATGGTTCTTTTTCACATTGGCCGTACACAAGGTAGTATCAAAGTACTACTGTGGGATTATCATCCTCAAAGTGCGCACTCAATGTTGAAAAATGAATTAAATAATGTTCATATCATTGGTGATTAACTATGTTGTTCCACAATAGGAGAATGTCCCTTTATGTATTTCAAGTTTACCTTGATTACTTGCATTTCGCATTGCTTATTTAACATTGCCAAAGATTTTAACAAATCTGTGGCCCTACATATGTAGGCACAATGGCTACTAAAGAGTTTGAGGCTCTCGCTCTTGATGGCCACAATTTCCCCACATGGGCGATGGATCTCAAAGTGAGTCTATCGTTGCGCGGAATGTACCAGGCAATTGCAGCTCCCCAAGAGGGTGTAGCTCCTTTGGCTGAGACTCTCAAGTACAATACCTTATTTATCATAAGGAACCACATCCATCCTGATCTCAAGGCTGAGTATCTGATGGAAGAAGACCCACGCGCTCTGTGGCTTGCTCTTCAAACACGGTATGAACAGCAGAAAGCAGTCATCCTACCGGAGGCTGTCAATGAGTGGAACCACCTCCGCATACAAGATTTTAAATCTGTGGGAGAGTTCAACCATGCTGTTCATAAAATCAGTTCTAAACTGCAGTTTTGCGAGAAAGAACCATCTGATGCGGAGAAAATTGAGAAGACATTGTCTACCATGCTCCCCGCACAAATGATCTTTCAGCAACAATACCGTGAAAGAGGTTTCACCGTTTATTCTGAGTTGATTAAAACATTACTTCAGGCAGAAAGGCATAATGAGCTCCTACTTTGGAACTCTAATCTGCGCCCTTTGGGCACTAAGCCTTTGCCAGAAGTACATGCTAACACTCAGAACAAACCTAAAGGGAATGCTACTAACTCTAGCAATCCTGGGAACTTCAAAGGGAAGAACAAGCGCAAGAGACAGCGTCAGTCCAGTGGTGCTAACAAGGGAAAGGATGTTTCTAAGTCAAACAAGAACAAGTTTAACACTTGTAACAAGTGTGGCTGTTACAACCATCCGACTGAGAAATGTCGTACTCCCAAGCACTTGGTGGCTTTGTACTTGAATTCCGTGGGACGAGCACGCTCCAATCAAGGACGTTCCAATCAAGGTGGACAATTTGAAGCACACTTCAACTCCCAACCTGATGTCAACATGGAAGAATTCCTCTAACCTAACATTACTAAGAAAGATGCCCCTGGGTGCTCCTACTCTGCTCCTACAGCTGCGGGAACACACAACACCAAGGCATTACCTCCACTTGATGGGAATGTTGACGATACGGAGAACATGATCATGGAGTTCACTTCTAACGATCCGTTTGGAGACTTTAACTAGGCTCCTACACTTTGAGATACCTTATTTAATAATGCCTTAAATGTGGATGTCGTTTAATTGTGAATGTTGCCATAGGCTAGATGTTGTCCGTTCTTCATTTAAACACAATGGGTATTGTAATTTGTATTACGCACAATTGATACCTATATATATATTGTATGTATTCTATATATATTTGTTGAGAATTACATAATCAAATTCTCCATTTTGTATAGATTGTACGGGAGTTGATCTGATGGATGAGGAAATGTGCCTAGTGGATAGCGGTACCACTAACTCTATACTCAGGGAGATAAAATATTTCCAAACTCTCACAAAGAACAAATGAAATGTTTTAACAATCGCTGGACGCGATGCTGTAATAGTTGGCACCGGTCGGGCCACAATTACACTTCCTATGGGTACATCAATAAAAATTGAGGATGCACTCTTGTATCCCGATTCAACTCGTACCCTATTGAGTTATAGAGATATCCGTAAGAATGGGTTTCATGTTGAAACTCATGAGGACAACAATGAGGAGTTTCTTCTCATAACAAAAGATCACGAATATGGCAAAGAGACACTAGAAAAGTTTCCCTCACTCTCGTCTGGATTGTACTACACATACATCAAACCCGTACCACATGTTGCTTACAAAGTAATTTTCCAAAATGTTAACGCATTCCAAACTTGGCATGATCGTCTTGGCCATCCTGGAATAGGGATGATGAGGAAAATTATAAGCAATTCTGTTGGTCACACTTTAAGTGATGCAAAATTTCCCCAATCCTCAGATTTTATGTGCACCGCATGTGCCACTGGGAAATTAATTTTGAGGCCCTCTTACCTCAAAATTCATGCCGAACCTCTAAAGTTCCTTGAACACATTCAAGGTGACATATGTGGTCCCATTCAACCATTGTCTGGGCCGTTCATGTATTTCATGGTTCTAATAGACGCATCTACACGATGGTCTCATGTGTGTCTACTTTCCACACGGAACCATGCATTTGCTAAGATTGTTGCACAAGTTATCAAACTTAAAGCACAATATCCTGAACATCAAAACCGATCAATCCGAATGGATAATGCTGCTGAATTTTCCTCACGTGCCTTCAATGATTATTGCATGGCTTTAGGAATTCAAGTTCAGCACTCGGTCCCATATGTTCATACTCAAAATGGGTTGGCTGAATCTCTCATTAAGAGAGTGAAACTTATTGCAAGACCTTTACTACAGAATTGCAATCTACCAACATCATGTTGGGGTCACGCGGTCTTGCACGCTGCTGACTTGATTCAATTGCGTCCAACTGCATACCATGCAACCTCCCCGTTGCAACTAGTACGTGGAAATACACCAAATATTTCCCATCTGCGGAAGTTCGGTTGCGCTACATACGTACCGATCTACCCACCGCAGGTACATCTATGGGCCCACACAGGAAATTGGGGATCTATGTGGGATATCAATCTCCGTCGTCCGTCGATCATTAAATACCTGGAACCCCTTACAGGGGATCTATTCACTGCCCGGTACGCTGATTGTATCTTCAATGAAGATCATTTCCCGGCATTAGGGGGAGGAATTGAAAACCACAAAAAATGCCAGGAAATCAATTGGGATGCCATAGACATCTCCAACTCTGATCCACGTACTTCTGAAACTGAACTCCAAGTTCAGAAGATCATTAATTTGCAACACATTGCAAATAACATGCCAGATGCATTTACTGATTATAAGGGTGTTACAAAATCGTATAATCCTGCGAGAAATGTGCCGGAAAGAGTAGAGGTACCAAATAAAACTACTCAACTCCCAAGAGGGGGAGAAGTACGGCTATTTCCACAGATGCAGCTTCTAGCAAGCAAAGGAAAAGGAAGAACAATTCTTCTAACCCAGTAAATACAACTCAACCTCACGTTGAGAAACACCCTGTGGAGGTTCAACCTTCACATCCCACATCAACAGTGCACTCAATTACTGATGTTGGGACATCGGATCGCCCTGATGCAATCATTTTGGGAAATAATGATACATCACAAGGGGTGCTTGAAATTTCCATCAACTATATTGAATCTGGAGAATCATATGACAGAAAGTCTACAATTGTCGACATCTATTTCTCTGAAGCAATTGCAGAAATCATCCAAAATGATCCAGATCCTAAGACCATGGCAGAGTGCAGAAAGCGCTCGGACTGGAATCAATGGAAAGATGCAATTCAAGCAGAGATAACCTCGCTCACTAAAAGAGAGGTATTCACTCATGCAATACCTACACCTCGAGGAATCTTCCCTGTGGGATTCCAATGGGTTTTCGTCCGGAAACGGAATGAGAACAATGAGGTGGTGAGATATAAAGCGAGGCTTGTAGCACAAGGGTTCACGCAGAGACCCGGCATTGATTTCAATGAAACATATTCTCCAGTTATGAGTGGAATAACATTCTGATATCTTATATCTCTGGCTGTTCAAAATCGTCTATCTATGCAGTTGATGGACGTAGTGATTGCATATCTATATGGGTCACTTGATTCGGACATATATATGAAGGTCCCTGATGGAATCTCTATACCGGATCCAAACGCAAATCGCAACATGTATTGTGTAAAGCTTCAAAAGTCACTCTATGGTTTAAAGCAGTCGGGAAGAATGTGATATAACCGACTTAGTGAGTTCCTTTTGAAGAAGGGATACACTAACAATAATGATTGTCCATGTGTTTTCATCAAAAAGTCCCAAACAGGATTTTGCATCATATCAGTGTATGTCGATGATTTAAATATCATCGGCAACCCACAAGATATTGATGAGGCATGCAATCATCTAAAGACGGAATTTGAAATGAAGGATTTGGGTAAAACTAAATTTTGCTTAGGAATACAACTTGAGCACCTTCATTCAGGCATTTTAGTGAATCAATCAGCCTATGTCCAGAAAATATTGGAGAAATTCAATATGGACAAAGCATATCCATCGAAAACCCCCATGGTTGTTCGATCTCTAGACAGGGATAAAGATCCATTTAGACCCCGAGATGACAATGAAGAGCTATTGGGACCCGAGGTTCCATATCTCAGTGTCATCGGAGCGCTTATGTACCTTGCAAATTGCACCCGGCCGAATATCGCATTTGCAGTAAATCTACTTGCTAGATATAGCGCTGCTCCAACCAAAAGACATTGGGTAGGAGTGAAGAATATCCTTAGATATCTTCAAGGCACTAAAGATCTCGGTCTATTCTTTCAGAAGAATAACAATGTGGATTTAATAGGATATACAGATGCTGGCTATTTATCAGATCCCCATAATGCCAGATCTCAAACAGGCTTTGTATTTCTACATGGTGGAACAGCCATCTCTTGGAAGTCTTCGAAACAGACTCTAGTGGCTACATCCACTAATCATTCTGAAATAATTGCATTATATGAAGCATCACGTGAATGTGTATGGCTTCGCAGAATGATTAACCACATACAACAATCTTGTGGTATTGGTGCTATTGCATCACCTACCATTATCTACGAAAATAATGCTGCTTGCGTTGTTCAAATGCAAACGGGTTACATAAAGAGCAATATCACAAAACATATTGCTCCTAAACTATTTTACCCACATGAATTGCAAGAGAGTGGGGAAATAAATATTCTGCAAACTAAGTCTTGTGATAATCTCGCAGACTTATTCACCAAATCATTACCAACCTCCACATTCCAAAAATGTGTTCATGGAATTGGTATGCGAAGATTACGTGATTTGCAGAAGTCAGGGGGAGAAATCTCCTAAGACTTAACCCGTTCAATACATATGTTGTACTATTTTTCCCTTTATGAGTTTTCCCTTTAAGGTTTCTCATCAAGGTTTTTAATGAGGCAATATAACAACGTAAACATAAATATATCTCCATTTTCCCACAAAGGTTTTTTAAAAGGAGTTTTTCATGGCATATCTACTCTACAGATTCTCCTCATATTTTTCCTACAGGGTTTTGGAGGAGTTTATTTCAAGATGATGAATCAAGGTGATCATGTGAAGATACATTGGTCAAGGGGGAGTGTTAAACACAGTTACAGAAACTGCCCAATGTATAGATGTCTTTTGATAAAGACACATTTTCTCCCACCCTCTCATCATCTATAAAGCACTGTAAAGATTCAGAATAAATGAACTTTTGCTTCCCAAAACGTTTGTCTCAATCTATTCCAACAAAATCTTTAGTCCATCACTCCGTGCATACTCTTCATCTCTAATCTTCAGGTGACTGCTAAGTTAAAATCTAGCTATAACGTTAAGAGCCTAGAGGTAGCTTGGACTGATCTGATACAATAATTTTAAAACGTAGCAGCGTGGCAACAATATATATATATATATATCACGCCATCGATATAATTTCCACTGTAAATATTATAATTCTATCAATACTAACGCCACACCAACAAAAGCTGTTTTGTTTATCCACTCTAGATTACACAAATCTTATTTTCTTGTAAAATAAGATGCCATAATCTTGTCCTGTATATCATATCATATCGGTCAAAATGTGTCCCCCGGTAAAAAAATAATTCAGTCAAATTATGTCTCCGTAACAACATACTTCTTATGACGTGCTAATAATATAATATGGCCACAATGAAATGGACCCAAATGCATGTGAATACTTTGGAAATCGTAATTAAGTGCGTGCTTTTATACTCTTCTCAAATACATTATAAAATATTGTCAAAAAAATATTATAAACTAACAATACACATATACGCGAAAACTTCAAGTACGTAATATGACAAAGAAAATGACTACACATTTGGGTCAAAACAAAATTACTATGGTTTGCTCCGAATATTCTTAGAAATATTCTTTGAAATAAAAGGGCATGAGACTATTGCTTAATTAATTGCGTCTCACAAAGGCAAAGCGGCATGTTTCTTTGTTACAAATTTCGCATATTCGTAGATAACAATACAATTCCCATGGGATTGCTATAAAATTTCCTAGTTTCAGACATGCCGTAATAATTGTATGGGAAAATTGCTCTCGAAGAACCTGGCTTTGTGTTGACTTGTTTGTATTGGTCAAATTTTTGTAGCTAAAGCACCTAGTATATTTTAATTAGTATTCAGCTTAATTGGACTCTCCTTTTTTAGACCAGGGGAGCTGATTAGGGTTGAATAGTTGAAAAAAATATGTGTGAGAACTGAACATAGTCTTCATTTCGGATAATCTAATGCCTTGCCACTTGCGCTAAATCTGGTTTGGCATGCACTGACCTTTCTTGTGCAAAGTTCAATTGTATATTTATTTCAAGGTGTTATCATCGATCCAATTTTAATGATATATCTTGTGAAAATAATAATATCGATCATCACATCCAACTGCCTCAATGATATGCCTTGTAGTCAAAACCAAGTAATTGACTTTAGCTAGTAGATAATATGGTCGAATTTGGATAGGAAAAGGAATTGATTTTTCTTTTATAGGGAAAAGGAAAGGATTTTTCTTTTATAGGGGAAAGGAAAGGATTTTAACTCTATTATGTTTTTTTTTATCATGCATTTGAGCATCATTTTGTGATAGGAAAATTTGGTATATCATGCATGACCGCAGTATGGTAATTACCTCATATGACCATGGTTGTTTTCTACTTTACAAAAGGCTCATTTAATATATATTTTTTTAAGGTCGAACAATAAGTAGTTCAATAGTGGGCGAGAGGCCCTTTTCCACCGATGAGATTTCGATAAAAAATTTGCAGAATTTTAGTTTAAAACTTCAAAGTCGTACTTTGCTTTCCACATCTACCCTTTGCTCACATTTTCTTAATGTTTCCGTCGTGGGGGAGATTATAAAATAGCCTTCGAAAAAGAAACGCCAATATAATAGACACTTTTGCAGAAGCACGCCTGCATGTCTGTACAATTGCAAATCATGCATGCCACTCCATTTTAGATAGGGCCGTAATGACAGCGGAGTTGTGATCCAAATCCGTGTTCTGATCGATCGGGTTGAATTAGATTAAAATGCATAAATAATAGTACCAAACTTTGGTATTATATCATCCCATGCCCAGTTCTAATGTGCTGTAACTTGTAAGTTACCAGTAGTGTTGACATGCACTTTTTTTAAGGACTTGTTTCCTCTCTTGGAATAAAAAGGAGATCGATGATTTGAACCAAGTTCCTATAGTTTGTAAGTAAGGCTTACGCGTGATCTTGATTTCTTTTACTTTAGCCACTCATTTGATAAAAAAAAATTAAGACCAGCCACATGAATATGGTGTTTGTAATGTTTTTTTTTTTAAAAATCATCAACATGTTTTTTTTGTCAAATACTTGTAGTAAAATCTGTGCAATACCTGAAAATTGACTGACATGTTTTGGAGACAGAGAGTGACACGATTTGAAAGGAAACTACGTACAATCTTTATGTAACGAAATGGACCTGTTTGGCAATGGCTGCGGCTTATGGCTTTTGGTGAAATTTTTGAATTTTAGCTGTTTACAGTACAGATTATGGAGAGACAGATACTCACTTGCGATTTTGGTTGGTACAGATGTTGAGCTTTTCACGCGTAGATCGCTTAACTTATAGACCTTATCTTGAGAAAATATTCTGTTTAAAAGTCAGGTACTATAGCAAAAACCAAAAACCATCAACTTCGGAGAAAAAGAACAGAACCAATGTTTTACAAGGCTCGCTTTCAGACAAGCACCGCGGCCTTGGTAGACAGAAGCGGGAAGGATTCGAACACTACAAAAATTCTTTCTCCAAACTCTAATTTCTGATAGTGAATAGGACTTTGCCACAAAAATACCCTAAAAACATAAACTAATTCCCTGTCACACCGCATATTTCGAAATTAGCACCACCTAGATTAAAAAAATATTCCCTGGACGAAACAAAACAAGGGAACAATTAAATAATATAAGCCCCACCATTAATTTTCCTCCTTAAAAACATCGCTAATTTAACCCAATCACCAAACCAAACAAACCAAAATAATAATAATAATTCCACCCATTTGCCAAAATTTTCTCCTTGTTTAGATTAAAACCGATCGATCCCTTTTTTTTCCTCTCTATATTTCCCATCTCTTCGTCCCTCTCCTTCCCTCTCTCCTCTCTCCTGTTCTTGAACTCATCGCCGGAAACCGGCTGCCGGCTAACCGGAGAACTGCGCCGGTTGCTTCTGAGTCTGCACTCCAAGTTTTGAACTTTGAGTTGTGGTTTGGAAGTTCGAGTTCGAATTTCTTGGTGCTTGTTGATCGCACTCGTGGGAAGAAGCAGAGCGGTCTCTGATGGTCACGGCCCGATCAGGTGAGAGATAGCGTTTTGCCTGGAGAGAACGATGGAGACCACGGCGGCTTCGCTGGCTGTGACTGCGCAGCCTGCGCCGGAGACGGTCCCAACGCCGCCGGCTAGCTCTCAGCCTGCACCGACGGCTCCTGCTGCGTTGGTAGTCTCGGCGGCGGCTGGGAGAGGTGATGGTGTGAAGAGGAAAAGGGGGAGGCCGAGGAAGTACGGGCCGGACGGGAGCCTGCTGCGGCCGCTGAAAGCGACGCCGATCTCGGCGTCGGTGCCGGACGACGCCGGCGGGGGGCAGTACACGCCGGCGGCGGCGGTGGGGGCCGTCATGAAGCGGGGCCAGGGGCGCCCGGTGGGGTTCGTCAGCCGCGCGGCGCCGTTGGCGGTGACGGCCGCGGCGCCAACCGCGGCGGTGGTCGTGTCATCGCCGGCCGCCGCCCAGACGCAGCTCGGGCCGCTCGGTAAGTCCCCCCTCACGCCTCAGCTCGATGCCTTGCTCCTAAATTCTGAGAAATTTTCCCATAATTTCGTGTAGTTTTGATCTGAGATTGGAATCCCGGGGTGAAAAGGTTGCAACTTTTTTTTAGTTTAAAGATAGTCTGTTTTGTTGGAGCTTGGTGTCATGTGGTGGTGAGAGAGACAAGCGTGGAAGAGAGACAGGGACTGCCTAGGTGACTAGAGGTAGGTGAACTGAAAGAGCCATGCATCTCACAGGCTGTTCCGCTTGGACCGGTACTAGATAAGTAGGAGTCTAATAGTTTTTTTCTGCGGTTTATGACTTATAATTACGTCTTATAGTTTTTGGCTCTAGCACGAGCGTTGGTGTGAACAACTAAAGGCCGATAAGCCGATTCAAAAAGATTGTCCCGATAAACCGCTACAAAACGATGGTGGAGAAACCATCTCATTTGTTTGATTGAGAGAAGCTATAAACCGAAAAGAACCAGGTACTACCTACTGGTGTTCTATGATGTGGCGGCGTTTGGGTTTCCATGTGGTGTTGTGGTTTGGAAGTGGTTTCGGCCTTCAGATTAAGACACCTGAGTAACCTAGTTCTGCAATACTTGATGAATTGATATCAGGGAAATTTCTATCACCGAAATTCCCTGGTTACCGGCCTTATTGGTGGGGACAGGTAAAATTTTGTACTGGGCAAAAATTTTGGATTCAGCAAAATTCATCTAAAAATTTTAAAATTCAATTCAAAATTTTCGGCCAAAAAATTCTAAAATTTCTGGTAACCAGCGGTTATCGGTCGTAACACTGCCCTCTGATAAGCTGATTCAAAAAGATTGTTCCGATAAACCGCTACGAAACGACGGTAGAGAAACCATCTCATTTGTTTGATTGAGAGAAGCTATAAACCGAAAAGAACTCAGGTACTGCCTACTGGTGTTCTATGATAAGGATGTGGTGCCGTTTGGGTTTCCATGTGGTGTCTGTGGTTTGGATGTGGTTTCGGCCTTCAGATTAAGACACCTGAGTAACCTAGTTCTGCAATACTTGATGAATTGATATCAGGGAAATTTCTATCACCGAAATTTCGCCGGTTGCTGGTTACCGGCCTTATTGGTGGGGACCGGTAAATTTTTGTACCGGGCAAAAATTTTGGATTCATCAAAATTCATCTAAAAATTTCAAAATTCAATTCAAAATTTTCGGCCAAAAAATTCTGAAATTTCCGGTAACCGGCGGTTATCGGTCGTAACGCTGCTCTCTGATAAAATTTTTGGACCGGTACAATTTTCCCTGATTGGTATGCAAGTCTTAAGTCTAGTATGCATCTCCCTTCAAATAGTCCCAGACTCCCAGTAGTATCTAGGAGAGAGTGAGAAACACTGCCACACTGGTGATACTGGAATGTACTATGTCTGTTCAGACACTGTTTTGTGTGGTGTAAAGCTTCAAGTGGAGCCTTTGGGTGTCAATGCTTGAGTTGTATGCTTGGTGTGTCAAATGTGATGAGATGTAGTGTGATTTGGAGGGCTGTATATGTTTACTTATGGTTTTACAAATAGCTAGTATGATTGATTATTAGACTGCTGGGTTTGCATATCTGTAGATGTTATTAGGTTTGAATATAATTTTCTGTGGTGTTGTTTACCGCAAAGGCCATGTTTTGGATGACATGGTGATGGTGCCATGGTGATTCATGGAAGCATCTTCTATTGGAGAAAACTAGATGGTGAAGTTTCTTGGGAAACTAGAATGGCGTGCGTGGGGTTCGTGTGATATCTGTATTTTGAAGTTGGTTTCAAATGATGCCAAGCATGACACTGATCACTTCTACATTGGATATTCAGATATTGTGCTAGGATAGCTCCATAATTTTCTCTAGGAGGGTCAATTTGCGAGGACAATAAAGATAGGCACCGTCCATGTCTCATTAACCTGGGCATGCAGAAAAACACTACTTTCGATGCATTAGTTGAATAGAACTGTTGCTTCTATGATAACTGATAAGGCTGTCAATTGTTACTTGTAATTTTACATTTTTTAGGCCTTAACAGTAAATGAATTTTGGTTAAAGACACTGGTGTGCCTCCATGCTTAATAAAAAACAATGCTTGTAGAGTATTCCAAGTGCATATGCTCCTGAAAATTGTCTCCCTCAATGCTGAGAACCTTTTTATTGATGGACAGGTGAATTGGTAGCATGTGCTTCTGGTGCAAACTTTACACCTCATATCCTAAACGTTGCTGCTGGTGAGGTAAGATAACCATTGAACTTGTTAGTGTTTCTGCCTGATAAAAAATCCAGTCTTAATTGCTTTTGTTAGAAATAATCTTGACTTAGAGTTCAAGACGTAGTAGAGTCCGTCTCCGTGTGTAACTCAAGTTGAAGTTGTGCTCAACTTGAAGCTGAATACGTATGCTAATAGAAAAGTATTAGCCTATATATTGAGAAGACTTGTAACCAATTTTGTAAGGGAAAAGGGGAACAAATAAGAGAATAGAGAAATTCAGAAATTCCCCTGTGTTCTCATAGTTTATTTGTGATGTGTGCATTTTCTCCTAGAAGAAAGTTAACAAGTGCTATTAGAGCCTAGGCGAGAACCGAGTCGCTTGAAAAATCGTCTTCCGTTTCGCGCTCGTCTCGCGTGGCGCTCCTAGTGCACGACGACCTGCACCCGGTCCGTCAAGAAATTCACGCAAGGAGCAATGCGGCTGGAGCAGCAAAAGCCAGCGCCGAGTAAGAGGAGCACGGCATCCCTTGCCCAGGAGAGAGGAAAAGCCAAAAACAGTGAGCTTCGAGCAACAAGAAAAGGAGGAAAGCAGTCACATCTGAGTTAATTCCTTGTGGCAGCCTGGCAGGAGAGAGGAAAAGAATCTCTTGCGTCAAGGACAAAAGACAAGCTTCTTTTTTCCAACACAAAGCATAGGACATAGAAACAAGACAGGAGAGAGACACAAGACAGAGAGTTTCTTTCTTGCGTCAGGAGAGTAAGAAGTAAGCTAGAGATATTGATTGGTCATTCGGTTCAAGAGCTTTTCTGCCTTTCTGTCTTTGGTCAAGTGACAGCATATCAAAGTAGCGACAAGGGAAGCGTGAGATAGAAGCCGAGTCTGACTTTGTCCACTGAATTCTAGGTGAAGTCTTTCGGTTTTGTTCTCTGAGGCGAAGTCACGTTCCAGCGCAGCAATAAAAGAAAGCCACGCGGAGAGCTTGGTCCAAGCGGCAATCACGACAACAGAGAGCAAGTTCAAGCGAAAAGAAAAAAAATTAACACGTTTTTTTTCTCCGTTCCCTCGGTCCATGAGCCACTCCAAAATAGCTCGAGATCTTGATCCGTGCTCAAGATCATGTCGCGTTTTCCGGGAAGTGGTGTTATCGGTGACGAGACATCATCTAGTATAATGGCGAAGGAGAGTTCCGCTGTCTCGCTGCATTATTCGATGCTCATGACGAGCAATTATGCAGCATGGGCAATCAAGATGAAGGTGTAGATGAAAGCTCAAGGAGTGTAGGACGCGATCGAGAACGACAACATCAATATGCGCAAGAATCAGATGGCATTGGCGGCCATCTATCAGGGCATCATAGAGGAGACACCTTCCTACTGGCCGAAAAGGAGACGGCCAAAGCTGCGTAGGAGGCGTTGAAGACGGTGCATCTTGGCACCGATCGTGTGAAGGAAGCAATTGTACAAACTCTCAAGACCGAGTTTGAGGTGCTGCGTATGAAGAAAATGAAGTCGACCAATGACTTCGCCGTCCGATTGACGATCATCGTCAACAAAATTCAGACCCTTGGCGAGAAGATGGAAGAGTTGTACGTAGTGAAGAAATTCCTTCGTGCTGTTCTCTCACAGTTTCTTCCAATTGCTTCAGTCATAGAGTAATTTAGAGACCTAAAGACAATGGCCATGGAGGAGATCATCGGTCGTCTTAAGGCATATGAGGAATGCATCCGCGACAATAGCAACAATGGCGACAGACAACTCTTGTTGACCCGTGCTGAGTAGGAGATCCGATCATCGAAGCGTGAAGGCAAGAATACTTCCAGGGGTAATGGCCAAGGCCGTCAGAATTGAAAGTTTGATAAATTAAAAGTGAGGTGTTATAATTGTAACGATTATAAACACTTTGTTTTAGAATGTCCCAAGCCAAGGATGAAGAAAGCGTTTGTTGCTGATAGGGGTGCAAACGGGTCGGATTCGGACGGATATTGTTGTTACCATATCCTAACCCATATTTTTTTTCTCCGGATTCGGTACCAATCGGATTCGGTGCCGGATCGGTCGGGATTAACCCGTTTGTAAGGAATGCATGCAGTACAGCAAATGGAGTAGGAGGACGTACTGTTAAGAACTTGATGTTACTACTTAATAGCTGATGTGGAAGATTTTATTTTACCATTGCAAAAGAAAATGAAACGTCAAATAGTAGTACTAACCTGAAATCAAACTTGAAGACATATCGGATTCGGACGGATATTGCTGTTACTATATCCTAACCCATATTTTTTCTCCGGATTCGGTACCAATCGAATTCGGTGCCGGATCGGTCGGGATTAACCCGACCCGTTTGCACCCCTAGTTGCTGAAGCACTCAGTGATGATGAATCAACGGTGCTCTGATGATGAGTTGAGTCAGGGACATCGAGAAAATGTGTCGCCGTCCAAACTCAAGTAAGGTGAAAAGAAATCGGAATGTTAAGTAGATGTGTCACCGTTCTATATCAAGTATGAGTTTAGTAAGTCGTAGTTGAGATCGACTGCCTCAATATTTTAGAATCTTTGCATCCATATGAACCTGTGCTAGCTAAGTCGAGTTCTTACATGTAGCTTGCATATAGAATGCTTGATGTGGAGACGCGGCTGGTAGTTCATAATGTATTAAGACTAAAACTAGAGTATGTCAAGTCAAGATTAAGGGAGAGATTGTTAGAAATAATCTTGACTTAGAGTTCAAGATGTAGTAGAGTTCATCTCCGTGTGTAACTCAAGTTGAAGTTGTGCCTAACTTGAAGTCCGAATACATATGCTAGTAGAAGAGTATTAGCCTATATATTGAGAAGACTTGTAACCAGTTTTGTAAGGGAAAAGAGGGAGCAAATAAGAGAATAGAGAAATTCAGAAATTCTCTTATGTTCTCTCAGTTTGTTTGCGATGTGTGCGTTTTCTCCTGGAAGAATGTTAACAGCTTTATCTACTATATTTTCTTGAACACTAATACCCTTTGATCTTGAATTTATGTTTGTGTGCAATTCAGATACTTTTTTGTCATGAATAATTAACACTTCACAACTTCCTGTTATACCAGGATGTTAACATGAAGGTCATATCTTTCTCCCAACAAGGTCCAAGGGCAATTTGCATTCTGTCTGCCAATGGTGTGATTTCGAATGTTACACTGCGTCAGCAGGATTCTTTAGGTGGTACGGTGACTTACGAGGTTTGCTCATTTTCACTTTCAGATTAATATTCATGTATAATTTTCCTTTTTTTTTTTGCTGTTTCCACATTTCACTTACGAGTTGAAGAATCCAGTGGATTATATATAATTGTTACTTGCCATATTACTGTGTCAAGTTCTTTTGTATTTGCCCCTTTAAAAAAGAGGTCCTGTGTATTTTATTCTTATTCTTTGATTTAAGATCATCAATTGCCCATTTGCCCATTCCAGTCCACTGTACTAAAAGAAACTCCCAGACTAAAACCATCTTCTCCATAGCCTTATGGTGATTTTGTCCTGCACTCCTCTCCTGCTAAATAAGGATGCTGTTCATCAACAATGCATGTGTGCTACAGAGAAAAAAAAATTAGGTAAATATAATGTTGATCGTGTGATTGATATGTACCATGTAGTAAACAGGTCTATTAGCATGTGTAAGCTTTGTAGCGGTACTGTGCAACTAATAGTAAAGCAAATGTTCTTGTAAACTAAACAGAAGCATTACACATGAGGTGTGTAATTGCTTTAGTATATTGTCCTTGTTCTAGTATCCTTTGATGGATCTTTTTTTACCATAGTTCTCCCCAGTGATCTGTGCCTTACTTTAGCATAAAACAAGGTCAGTTCGTAAAGACAACAAAAACCAACTAAAGAGATGCCTGAGGAGCAATGCTATTCTCTGGAGGTAGGGTGCAATATTATGTGAAGTCAGCAGACAGCAGTTATCATCTGCAATTTCAATTGGAAAGTTAAAGAACAACCTATTAATAGCAATGATGAATACTTTAAGATCATGGTAAACACCGTGTTCTAGTCCAATGGAATGTGAAGGGGCATATCACTAATTCAACTTGAGTAAACAGCTAGGCTTTCAATTTTCTGAGAACTGATTTGTGAAATTGCACACTGAATAGCAATTCTCAAAAGCATACTGTAGCTATCGCCCTATTGAAGCCTACTGACTTTTCCCCAGAAGGATACGGGTGTACTACTCGGTGGAAGTGCAAGTGTTGCTGCCACCTCCAGAGCAGTTGCAAATTAAGAAAAAGGAAGCTGCAAATTGAAAGGCACACCATATATAATTATATCCATATGGCTTGACTAGAGTACTTTGGCGAAGTCATGATCAGTTCCTTTCCATGGTTCAAAATTATTTCTATTATCTCCATGATGAAAGGTAAATGCAAGGAAATTTGGTGGAAGCTAATAACAAGCCATTCTGAAGAAGTTACACGGAAATTACGTGTATATTCTGTACATATATGTATGCATCTCATACAGTCAGGCGTATGTGGTTAGCACTTAGTTGTGGAAAAAAATGCGCCTTTGATAGGGCTGCTATAATATATATACAGTGGTGACCTTCCAATCTATCTTAACTTTCATACGTACTCTATTTGGACAAACTTATGAATTCTCAATCTGTAACACAAGCCGTCCATTTTATACTCATTAACTGCACAAATCCTTGTGAAATCTTCATTTCGAGCAGTTGTGTTTTCGCTCTTCACCATGCGCGTTTCAATCTTTTGATTAATGATGGATATGTATAGCCATGCGCATTTTTGTATCAAAGAACTGGTTTATCCAAAGTCCTTGCTGATGTTCTGTTACTTCAGGGCCGCTTTGAGCTGCTCTCACTGTCTGGATCATTCACGCCAACTGACAGTGGTGGAACAAGAAGCCGGTCCGGTGGAATGAGCGTCTCCTTAGCGGCCACCGATGGCCGTGTCATTGGAGGTGGAGTCGCCGGCCTCCTTGTGGCTGCCAGTCCTGTTCAGGTGATCAACCATTAAGCTGCCTGAATTAATTGTTATAGTCACTTGTCCATGATGGCTGATGCGTGCTCTTGCAAATCATCTGATATATTTATGCTTGTCATTCTGTCAGGTTGTGGTGGGAAGCTTCCTTCCAAGCTACCAGTTGGACCAGAACGCGAAGAAGCCTGTGATAGAGATCACAACGGTGCCGCCGCCTCCGCCAGCCGTCGGCTTCACGATCTCCAGTGGCGACATGGAGGACTCGTACAGCGGCAGCCAGCCGCGCTCCGCGACGGCGAAGGCCAACTCAGCGTCGGCGTTCAAGGTGGAGAACTGGACCGCGCCTGCGCAACCGCCGGCGCCTGAAGCGAGGAAAACGCCGTCATCAGAGGCCAAAGTCCCCGTCCCAGGAGGGTGAAGTCGAGAGCCTCCTACAGATAGCTTGCCGGTTAGCTCCATTGCCAACAGTTCAGACGCTGCAGGTCTTGCAAATTCATCACCACCACCACCCTCCCCTTATGAATGATGCAATGTTAGTAGACAAAGTTAATACACCATTCCTCGCGGATTGATTTGTCGTTTGTCCTTATGATCAGTCAGGGATTCTGGATCAGATTCTAGTAGCTCTTGGTAGGCGTATGTGCATGCAGGCATGCTCCCCTAGCTAGCTTGCAGGCCTTGAGCCGCATGCAGCTGTCCTGGATCGACCTCTTGGGCACTTGTTGTTGTGTATGTGACATTTTCGAGTTTATACAATGCTTATGGTTGTGTAGCTCCCTTAACTGCTGTATGCCCATTCTTACCCAAAGATGGTTTGTTTAAGTATATATTTCATCCCAATACTCTTCGATCCATTTAATTGTCTCCTCTCATCTGCAGTATCAGGTAAAACTAATCGTCAAAATCAGGCAAAAGATACCCCTCATCTGTTTGGTGGTGTTCAATCTGACTTATAGTTTAAACTTACAGTTATGATTTTTGGTTGAATTTGCTGTTAGTTTTTTCTGGGAAAAAAATGAACCATTATATCGTCACAAATAATGTAAACAAATAAGAGAAAAAAGAAAAGACAAAAATAGAAAAAAAAACTAAAATAAAGTGAAATTAGAAGACGATGTGTTACAAGTGACTTCTGGTTTAAATAAGTTAAAAGTCAAAACCTTGCTCATGTGGGCTTTTTTTAGTGTTTTATGACTTATTTTTCATTGTTTGGGACTATAGTTGGTTTATTTTGCACTGTAATTGCTAGTGTCTTTTTTGGCATAATTAAAATTTAAAAATAGAAAAATATTAGCTCATTATGAATAATATAAGGAATACAAAAAAGAAAGAAAAAGACAAAAAGTCTAAAAGAATAAAAAAATATAGAAAAGGATGGAATTAATCATTACTATTATAAAAGAATGAGTTGGTGATTGTATGTTCATTCTCCTCTAACCGCTCTATTTCCTTAACTTCTCACCATTCTCCACTTTCCAGCCGATCGGAGCAATTCTCTTCTATAGCACGATTCTCTATACATTTAATGAGTTCTGTTGCAACGCACGGGTATGTAACTAGTAAACTAGAAGATCGGGTTCCTCATGTAACTAACCGCCGCACTCTGTTAGTCCTTCACTCTTTTTCTCTCTCCCTCAGCCAAAAAATTCCCTAATCCCCTGTCGAATCCTAAGCTCCTCCCGAAATCCCTAGGCCCCGACCCCAAATCGCCGGGAGGATAGCTGCCGGAGCCAACGGAGAGAATGCACGGGCAACAGCAGTGAAGTGAGCGGATTGGCATGGAACGAGAACAGTGTAAAGGTGAGTTCCTAGATCCGTGATTTCTTCCGGATTTGGCATGCCTTGGTTTTTCTATTGCAATTGCTTTGGATGTTGTGAGCTTGGCTAGTTATTTAGTGCTGCGGAAATTGCACTGTAGTAATGGTGGTTGTTAATTTTCATGTAGGTCATATCTGATTAAGCAATGGATACTTTGGATGATCTAGCAGTAGTACGGATGGCAATCGGGCACGGCGGGCACGAATAGTGCTCGTCCATACCTGTACCCGCGACCACGATTTACGCCCACGGGTATACCCGCGAAGGACGACGGGTGAAGAACCTCGCCCATACCCGTCGCTCGCGAGTATCCGTCGCCCGTGGGTATACCCGTTTACCCACGAACTGCGAATCACCATATGAGAGTTGAACTAATGACAGGTACATATAAACAGTAGCTGTTGCTACGAAATATAATATCTATCAAAAAAAGATTATAACAATCAATAGCAATTAGAGATATGCAAAAGTTTATAACAACCAATAGCAATTAGAGATATTGTTATGGCTGCGTCACCTATCAATCTATATCGTGGATAAACGGGCGAGGCGGGTATGGGTGGAGCTTACCTATACCCGTACTGTTTACCCGACAGGTAGAGTGGTCCCCCATTTCCATACCCACGGGTAAAGAAAATATCTCATACCTAACTCCATTAGGGTATTTAACCACGGGTATATGAGTAAACGGGCACAATTGCCATCCCCAAACAATATGTTCCATTATAATGGTGATTTCTTTGATGATGGGAATAGACCGCATTATTGCGGAGGAAGTGAGGGAATGTCTTACATAGATCGTGATAAGTTGTCTCTGCCAGAGGTAAACGGCCATCTGAAGGACCATTGTGAGGACGTGGAAGTGGTACTCATGCACTGGCTGTTTCCTGCCAAAGATTTGAAGAATAGACTGTGGGTGCTAATAGATGGCAAGGCCTGCCAGGACATGGCTGAAAGTATCTGTAACGTCCTCATTTCCTGGGGCGTTGTAATTGCCTCACTATGCCGCGTAGAACGGACAAGGTTGTCAGAGATATAATGTTCAAATTTGCAAGTCGGGACACCAATTTGCAAAGCTAAGGTATAGAGAATGCCGCACAAGACTAAAGATGCACCGGCCAAGTACACCCAAGAACACCAGAAATCAAACACCCTAGTCTTCTTCATCCTCACGGTTAGGCTCAAGCCAACCACCACGGGTACCGTCCCAAGAAGGAGGAAACCGACGGGATGTGCTCTCAAGAGATCAAGAATTCACCACCAAGTTCGCAGTGACAACTACGGTAGTGGATACCTCCTAATCTCTCCAAATCCGCGGCCAAGAATAGGGAGAAAGAAGAGCTAGCAAAAGGGGAAAAGATGAATTCCTACGTCTGACCTCAAGAAAGAGACTCGAGCCTTCTTATAGAGGAGGAGGACAACGCGGTGGCCACCAACAGCTGGCGCCGAAGTGCCTGGACCGCCAGCGCCTCCGGTGTTGCCGCTCTCCCTAAGCCGCCTCATCCCCATGCAACCAAGCCAGCCGGGAGGAGATAACGGGTTGGAGACGACTGTCCCACCGACAGGTGGGTCCCACAGGCTTTTTCTTTTTTCCTTTTTCTTTTCTCTAATCGAGAAATTACCTAAATGCCCTCATAGATTCCAACAATACCTACCTTACAAGTTGTGGTCCATTTTACTCATATTTATATTTAGGGGTTGGCCTTCCTAACTCATCGCGCGAGTGCTTTGGTCCAGGATTTTTCAGAGGTGAAGTGACATGCATCATCTTAATTTCGATTATGCTTGCGAGAATAATGCGACAGTCCACATCATTCATTGATCACTTGGTCCAGGGTTTTACTAGCGTCTCACTCACACTCACTCTCTCTCTCTCTCTCTCTCTCTCTCTCTCTCTGGATAGAGCGCCTGCATATTTTCTTCGGATTTTCTAGCACGAGCTTCGTGCGTGATAGTGGTCCAGTGACCAGTACTACTGTTTCTCTATCCAATCAGCCATATTTCTGCCTGTTTTATCAGGACGTACACGGTAGGACATTTTATAGCTACCCGCGTGGATGTGTGCTATACATGAGTATACATGTGTGATATTATGTGTACGTCTTTGTTGTACTCTTAGGAAAAAATATTTCCTAGCGTCTGAAAAACACACGGCAAACAAAAAAAGTAATGAAAAACACAGGCGGCATCATTTGGGCTTTTTTTGGTGGCTTTTGGCTGAAAAGCACTGTAGCTGACTGAAAAACACTATAGCTGGCAGATGCTTATTTATCATAATTAAATTTTAAAAAATATAAAAATATGTTAGCCCATTACGTATAATACAAACAAATACGGAAAAAAGAACCGACAAAAAAGCTCAACAAAAAACCAAAAGTTCAGAAAAAGACGAAATTTATGAATAGTGAAAAATAAGCCGAAAGCCAGAAACTGAAGCTGAAACCGAAACAATCACACCCTTAGCAAAACATAGAAAGAAAAATACCACAACCGTACAGAGGGTATGATCAACTGTATGAAAAAAATTATAAGCAGAGAATGTTACAGTAATTCGTCATCTAATCATGTAAGACTACAAAGAAAGTACATGTATTTAAGAATACAGATGGATTCTAACCTCAAAAGCCATCGGCCCTCGGCTCCTACGAACCATTATTTCTCCCATCAGAGTTCACGTATCACGACAAGCTGCATAGCTAATTGTTATTTCCTCCGTCCCATAATATAATTTCAATAACTATACCTAAAAAGTACATTATTTAAATAATATTTAATAAAATTATACTATGTTTGTCTCTAATGGAAGTAATAGTATTGTGTTTATATAATAGGAGCAATTACTATTCAAGCCCATTAAATATTATTTAAATATATGTTATCTGGATATATACACAAACTTATATTTATTATGGAACGGAGCGAGCAGCACGCACTCTGATTCTTACGTCCGACCTCAAAAAAGAGACTCGGGCCTTCTTATAGAGGAGGAGGAGGATGAGGAGGACAACGTGGTGGCCACCAACAGCCGACGCCGAAGCACCTGGGCCGCCAACGCCTCTGGTACCGCCGCTCTTCCGAAGACGCCTCAACCCCATGCGACCGAGCCAGCCGGGAGGAGATAACAGGTTGGAGACGACTGTCCCACCGACAAGTGGGCCCACATGCTTGTCCTTCTTTTCTTTTTCTATTCTCTAATCAAGAAATTACCTAAATGCCCTCATAGATTCCAACAATACCTACCTTACAAGTTGTGGTGCATTTTACTCATATTTATATTTAGGGGTTGGCCTTCCTAACTCATCGCTCGAGTGCTTGGTCCAGGATTTTTCAAAGGTGAAGTGACATGCATCATCTTAATTTCGATTATGCTTGCGAGAATAATGCGACAGTCCACATCATTCATTGATCACTTGGTCCAGGGTTTTACTAGCGTCTCACTCACTCTCTCTCTCCCTCCCTCTCTCTCTCTCTCTCTCTCTCTCTCTGGATAGAGTACCTGCATGTTTTCTTCGGATTTTCTAGCACGAGCTTCGTGCGTGATAGTGGTTCAGTACTACGTACTGTTTATCGAATCAGCCATATTTCTACCTGTTTTACCAGGACGTATATGGTAGAACATTTTCTAGCTATCCACGTGGATGTGTGCTATACATGAGTACATATGTGTGATTTTATGTGTACGTCTTTGTTGTACTCGTAAGAAAAAAATATTTCAAAAACTCACGGCAAACAAAAAAAAGTAATGAAAAACACAAGCGGCACAGATTCAATTAGCAAAACATAGAAAGAAAAATACCACAACCGTACAGAGGCTATGATCAAATGTATAAAAGTATTATAACCAGAGAATGTTACAATAATACGTCATCTAATCATGTAAGACTACAAAGAAGATGTGTGTGTGTATAAGAATACAAATGGATTCTAACCTCAAAAGCCATTGGCCCTCGGCTCCAACGAACCATTATTTCTCCCATCAGAGTTCACCTATCACGACAAGTTGCATAGCTAATTGTTATTTCCTACATCCCACAATATAATTCTAACATCTATACCTAAAAAGTATATTATTTAAATAATATTTAATAAAATTATATCGTATTTGTCTCTAATAGAAGTAGTAGTACCGTGTTTATATAATAGGAGCAATTACTATTAAGCCCATTAAATATTATTTAAATATATGTTTTCTGGATATATACACATCAAACTTATATTTATTATGGAACGAAGCGAGCAGCACGCACTCTGATTCCGATGTGGTCTTAATTGGCTTGGACAAGGTGCGGCTGTAACAGGCCCGCGCGTGTGTATGACCCTGTTCTTTTCAGCTTCTAAAAGCTGTTTTTTGGTTTTTCTATAGTGACTAGCTTTTAAACGGAGTATTTTTTTAAGATAGGGTATACTAGTTAATTATAGTATATACTTTACTGACTTCATTTATATCGGTAAAAACTGCACGTAAGTTTCTGTTACTCTGTAATCTCTCATATAAACAGACTAAGGGCCTGTTTGGTTCATGCCTAATCTTGCCACGCCTAACCTTAGTCGAGTGTGGCGTGCCACACTTTTTGTGACGTCCAAATTCCACGCCACACCTTAGGCAAAGTTAGGCAAAAGACTGAGTCTATGTCGCGTGGGCCATATGGCTAACAAAGTGTGGCAAGCCACAACTGTGGCAATGAACCAAAGACCCACCTAAGAAATTGTGGCGCGGCTAAGGTTAGGCATGAAAATTTTGGCTGCCAACCAAACAGGCCCTAAAAGTTACAAGCAACAGCCAAAAGCCACAGTCATACCTATAGCTAGCTAGCTAGTTGCTCCCGGTATGGTTGGTCGTTCACGGCACTGTACCATCAACTTATTTAATTACCTTCTCCGTCAACTTATTTAATTACCTTCTCCCTATAGATCGAGTCACTAGGACGTACGAGCGTACTAGTACGTAATTACCGATCGTTCCGTCTCAAGAAATGCGGAGCCATGCGGTAATTACCACCTGAATTGCATGCAGTGCACATGCATGTCCACATCATCGTCATGTAGTACATATATATAGGAACTGGAAATTACCTGGAGCAAGTACTTGATCGACAGCGGCTGCTAGCTATGGGCCTGTTTTTTTTTTTTGTTGTGGCTTGTGACTTTTAGCTGCGGTTTGTAACTTTTGATCTGTTTGTACAAGAGATTATAAAGTAGTAAAAACTCACATGCCGTTTTTGCCTATATAAATGAAGTCAGTAAAGTATGTACTACAATTAATTAGTAGACTCTATCTTAAAAAATACTCTGTTTAAAAGTTAATTACTATAAAAAAAATCGAAAAACAGTTTTTAGGAACCGAAAAGAACAGGACCAAACAGATAGCCACGACAAATTAGTGGGCAATTAACCACTACTGCGAACACGAGTAAATTTCCTGCGACTTCTCTCTCTCTGAACGTGATATCTACCGATGCAAGCTTAGCTTTGATCTACACGGGATCTAACGACTCCCGGCCCTCTTCTTGAATAGAAATACTGGTACGTCCAACGACGAGGGTAGTCAAATCTTGTAAAACTTTAACCTCTAAATTATACTCGTAATAGCATCTAGATTTGTTCTACGAAAATGATATTGACGTATTCTATCATCAAAGGTATTTTTATATCCTATATATATCCTTAATTAATAAACTTTACTAGCATATAATTGAAAAAATCGTAATGGTCGAACGTGCACCGGAAACTGTGCAGACACGTGTAAATGAGAATAGAGGCAGTACAACGAAATTTGCAAATGCATGTCCCGGTCGAGATGGGTCGATCGGCCGTCCCTTGGTTCTGTTCTTAAGCGGTTTTTAGCTCAGCTTTTAGTTTTTGTTTAGTAACTAGCTTTTAAACGAAGTGTCTTTTTAAGATAGAGTTTACTGGTTAATTGTAGTACATATTGTACCGACTTTATTTATATCGGTAAAAGCCACACGTGAATTTCAGTTACTCTATAATCTCTCATATGAACAGTCAAAAGTTATAAGCCGCAGCTAAAAACCACAAGTTGCAGCCACAAAAGAACATGCACGTTTGATCGGTGATGTTCGGAGAAGTTCCCAGGCATGGCCTAGCTAGTTTCAATGCTGATTGCCGACACAAGCAGCAATTTTCTCGCTCGACTAGGACTATTTAAGCGCCTTTGGTTAGAGGTTGGTTGGAATTAACAAGCTAGAGTGCACGCAGTGGTCCGTCAGCTCGTGGAAAAAGAGAAGAACTACTGGACAAGGAAGTAGACTAATATCAAAGCATCCTGCAGGACTAGCTAGCAAGCAGCAGCAAGTAGACAACAAGACAGCACCGGCGTCATTTAGCTTAGCTATCCAACCTCGTCTCCGGAAAATTGCAAGTCTAGCGAAGTTGCATGCTGCGTTCGTTGAGCAATTTTAGGAAAATTTCGCGTCTCGTGTCGTGTGCATGCAAGTTCCTAAAAATTACTAGGTAGTGCTAAGTATGCGCATCTAATCTATCTAAACTAATAATCCACCAGTTCAAATTATTTTACATCCACCCAACAATTACCTGCTCCACAGTCATGACCTTAACTACGTCCACACCACAATATGCACCCAGAAATATACCATCATAAAAACGTGCGCACCAGATTAACTCTCCTCCATTCTCTCTCCTTACTCAACCATATCCGACGGTCATCCTTCAATGGATCTGCAGTACCCCTCCACCCCGCGCCCCCGCTCGACCTGCGCTGCCCCCTCCCTCCGCCTCCCCCGCGCCTCCTCCGCTCCCTCCGCCTCCCCCTCCTCCCCCGCGCCTCCCCTCCTCCCCCGCGCTTCCTCCGCTCCCTCCGCCTCCCCCGCGCCTCCCCCTCCTCCCCCGCGCTTCCTCCGCTCCCTTCGCCTCCCCCGCGCCTCCCCCTCCTCCCCCGCGCCTTCCCTCCCTCCCGCGTCCCTACGCTCGCCTCCTCCCCACCCCGCGCCGCGCCGCCGTCTTCTCCTCCCCACACCACCCCGCGCCGCCGCCTCCTCCTCCCCCCACCCCGCTCCGCCGCCGCCTCTTCCTCCTCCCCACCCCACCCGACGCCAAAATCCCCCCGGCGATCCGCCGCTCGTGCTCCGATCTGATCTAGGGTTTGGCGCGGCCGGCAGAGCTAGGGTTTGGCGCGGCGCGGCATGGAGAGCCTGGTCCTCGCCTCCTGCTCCGCCTCTCCCCACCTCCTCCTCTCTGCCGCCCGCCGCCGCTTCCTTCCCTCCCCACCCCGCATCGCCTTCTCCCTATCCCGCACCGCCTCCTCTTCCGCCCCCACGCGCCGGCGCCTCCTCCTTCCCTCCCCACCCGCCGCCGCCTCCTTCCCTCGCTCTCTCGCGATGGCGGTGAGTGCATCCTCTCCGATCTCTCGCTGCGGCTTATCCTCTTTCCCCCCTAATCTCCCCTTCGTTTTTAACACTTCTTTGTGGGGATTCCGCAGTGGCAGCACGCGATGGATGGATCCCGCGCCGGCGGGAGCCAGGCGGCGGCGCCGGTTGGGCCGGGGACGCAGATGACGCAGTAAGCTTTGAATCTTCCATCTTGTTCTTGTTTCGGTTCTCGCGGTGGTGGTTGAGATCGTGATTCATGAGAGCAAACGTTTACCTATTTGGGGGTTGGAGCGGGAGTGACGCTTTGTGGATGAAGTTCGTCATGGTGATTTGGACGCCGATGGTAAAATTAATCCCCTGGTGATCAGATGGGCTTCTCTATGTGATTTTTTTCTGGTGAAATTGTCCTGACATGGAGAAGTAGGGCTTTTGTTTAGTGAAATTAGGTGGATTTTCCCAAACTAGGGTTTGTAATCTATGGTACTCACTGCTTTGGGTTGTTAGCTACTAAAGTTCCCTTCGTTTGGGATGGGAAATGGTGTCTATATGCTTATCTGCAAATTGTCAGCAGCGAGGCGATCTTGTTTCTATGTTCTTTGCGAAGTTTAGACTTGGGCAGTACGGATGATTTTTATGGTGGTCACAATTCATTTGTGTATGGACTCCATACTATGGAGGAGTACTAAATTCTTTTCGGTGGCATGGACCATTCTGTTGGATCGCCGTACGAGACGTAAATTGGTGATAAATAGAAAAAGGAAACTAGAAAAGTTGATTTGGCAGTTCTTGTGAATAGTTGCTTGAATACCAAAAAAGGAAGATGATAAAAGTGAGAGTTTTGGTAGTTTCTGCTAGGAAACTTTAACATTTTGGACACAATTGTTGTTTCTTTGGGTCCAATCATCCTTCTACTGTAAGAACAGGCTAAGTAGTATTCTTGTAGATCAAATTGAATCAGCAATTCAAATTTCTACCTTTGTGGGAGTTAAATTCTCCATCAGAACTTTAACTGGTCTATATGCTTTTGGTGTTAATATTGCAAAATAAGATCCAAGTCTGCGGTCAGTCTTAACTCTTAATTAACCAAGCCAGCAGTTATTTCTTTTCTGGTTATATATTCAAGATGATTATAGCAAACTGTATGCACGTTATTTTTCACAAATATCTTCAGTGTCTAAGCTTTTCTTTTAGTGTTGCATTAGAGTTCAACTTTTTCATGGTGTTTTCTTTTTGCTTCTTTTGATACATTTATACATATTACATATATGTGATTTAACCCTTGCCATTGTATCACATCAACAGGTATCCTTATGTGACTGGCACCTCAGTAATTGCACTGAAATACAAGGATGGTGTGATCATGGCATCTGACACTGGAGGTTAGTTGTTGGTTTTTCCACATTGATAAATATAATTTGTGCAATGTGGAATTTATTCTTTAATTTCTTTTGCAGCATCCTCAGGGGCGAAGCTACGTGAGCTCGTCGGGGTCGGCCGACCCCGACGATTTTGCTGTAACCTCTTATAGCCAGCGATTTTTCACCACTTTGGACCCCGGTAGAAAATATGTTTGACCCCAGCAGATTGGCAGCCCAGCAGTCCGGCTCATCTTCCGCAGTTCGGCCCAGCAGTCATGACCCCAGTGACCATTTATCCTGGCTTCGCCCCTGAGCATCCTATGGGTCAACTTTGCGATACAAGAGTGTGGAGCGCATTAAGGCGGTTGGTAAGCATACCCTTTTATTTTCTTTATTGTTTAAAACAGATTTCCATATAGTCCCGCCAATGGAATTTTTTACTTGAATTAACTTGTTGCTGACTGCAGTACGCTCACCACATATGCATCCAGTTTTTGTACTCGAAAGAAGATGAAATAACCATCATCAGTGTATAGTGCTAAATAACAGTACATGGTTGTTGACTGATTTGTTGTCTCTGCTCTTGATGGTGCAGCAATTTACACCAAACTATACTTCCCCTTTAAAGTTGTTTCGGCATGGAAGGAACCCAATTAGCTTCAGGTACCACTTGGTGCTTCAGATCCTTGATAAAGAAACACTACATAGATATGATCTGATTTGGTGAATACTAAAATATTTTATACTCAGAATACAAATGGTTTCAGAATATTTGTTATAAGTGTGCAGCATAGTTATTACACTATTGGACTTCGTGCATAACATACTCATAAGAACTGACCTTGCTAGACATCATTCCTTGTTTTGCTTCCTTTGGTGATGTATATATTGAATAATTTTTACCTTTAGACAAGGAAGCAATGGCCATAAGAACTGTTTTGAGTTGTTTGATTAAACAATTGATGGTCTTCCCCTGTTGTGTGCCAATTGTTTCTATTGTTATACAGGTTCTAGCAAAGAATCCTCTATCACTAATGGACCTTTCATTGTTCCCTTGAAACGAACATTACAAGAAAGAGTGGTTAAAACAGAGAGCTGCTATTTGTGTGGGTAAGAATAAGATTATGTACATTGACGGAATTCACATAATTACGTGATGTCATACAAGATATGGTTAATGCGTAACTTCTTGCTTATTTTTCTAATTCTTTAAGTGTTGTATGATTAGCCACATCAATATGCATTTACCTGCAGTTTCTGTGTTGATCTATTGAACTCAAGTAAATAATCTGAACTCCAATGTATGCAGCAATGATGTAGATGGAGAGAAGGATTTTCGAGGAATGTATTGTGCAGTGTTAACCACAAGGTGGTACTTTTCTGATCAAGTGTTTTATTGTTTTGGCATTTTGTGCTCAACTGATCTGTGCACAGTAATGCCTCTGTTATGGCTTCAATCTCTACATTGGTGTTTCTGCAATTCGAAATTTGTGAACCAAAATAAACTGCTGATGGTTTGGTTTCTCCAAGTCTATTTTTTTTATAGAAAAAACAGACGAGTGTTTGTATTTTGTATGTCCATTGTTTAGTTGGTATTCTGATACCTTTTTCTCCTTTGGTTGTATTGCAGTTCGCTTGTTGTGTCAGCTGCGATTCTGAAAGTGCGCACAGAAGAAATTGCAGAACTTGTCCTTATTGCTACACGTAATGGGTGCAGGAAGAAGGTGGGAATGAATCTGAACTGTACAGTCCATAATGAACTCTGTCAGTTATCTGATGTAAATCTAATTTTGCATGCTCTCCATATAGGCAAAATGTTTTCACTTCCCCTAAGTTCCTAAGAAAAAAGATCCTCTTATATCTAATCATTTTTGCTCCCCTTCAGTTGTTTTCATCATATAGGACTAAGAAGTACTAAAGGCCTTTACTCAACTGTTGTGATACTTATGAACGAAACCAATATAATTCATTCAATCCATCATAAATGATTAACTAATATTCTTATTTGTTTGGTGTCTCTCTGCAGGGCTACTTTACGCTTCTCCTAAGGCTCATTGAGGCACATTTGAAAGCCTGGAATGTCCGATTTCTTACGGCGCCTATTGATCCTGAAATGGAGTCAATCTGGTCTGAGAAGCTTGGGTTCACCATTTTATCTGATGAAGAGGTAATTGCGTCCTATTCTTTGTGTTTGCGTATTTCCTGTGGTTGATGGATAAGTTCTGTTTTTTTAACTAACTGGATCTAACAATATTGATATCACTCCAATAGCACTAACGTAGTTGCGCTATTGTTGTTATGCCTGTTTCCAGAAGAAGTCGCTGCTGGAGGCACACCCCTTGGTGATGTTTGAGAACCTAAGATTGGCGCAGAAATCACTTGCTTGAGCAAAACTGATCTCGTGGTTTGTAGGAGAAAAGTTACCTTTGAGATCTTCTGCTAACTATGCTGTTATATTAGGTTGCCGATTTGGAAGATCTTGAAGAGGACAAATTCCTTAATGCTGTTGTTAAGGTGGGCTCAATAATATACGCCCTGGCTGTCAATGATGCTTGTTCTGGTTACTGTTCCTTATTTTAGTTAATCTATAGTTTAGCAAGAAAAATTGAAGTGTGTCCTAGGTACTGCTTCTGGTAGTATAAATGTTTTTTGGTACAGTATATCAAACATAGTGATATAACCTGCTCAAAGGTCTTGTTATCTTGATTTTGTGTTATGCTTATTTTTAATTTAGTCATGTACTTTTGTGCTTGAGTTGACTGTCTGCCCTCTTGTTAGGTCTACTGCAGTCATATTGCTCACTTATTATTGCCTTGTTATGCATTATAATTGGCCTAGGCTTGTAATTTCATGACCTGAACTTGCTGGTGATATACATGAGTGTTTTCCAGATTATATACATGGTGATATGCACTTGCGTGAAACTTAACCTATGAAAAAAATCATCATTTGGTTGTTTTCATATGCATCCCCGAAATACCGCCGTGGCGTTAGCACGGGTACTATACTAGTGTATATATACACACAAGTGCATATTTATATTGTATATATACATATATATATATAGCAAAATAATTCTATATTCTCAGTAGTATGAAAAATATTTTATGTGTATATATATAGTATAATTAACTAGAATACCATGTTGTTTGGACCCCATAGTCTAAAATAGGTATTTTCTCTATGTATCGTGTGCAAAAAATTTTAAAATTTTTGGATGTCGAGTTTTGCTTGTTTACTAACTAGTTCAAACAAGTTTATACTTAAATTCAAATTGTATTTATCTTTTTGATGATAGTTTGATTATAGCCATGTGCTAATTATATATATAAATCAGTAAATTAAGTATGTGATCTAAATTTATTTGAGACTTTGAAATCGAGTATATTTTTTAAAGGTATACGTTTTATTTGAATTGTTATATATGGTTGTATACCCTAAAACTGATATTTTAAAAAATACACCCGAATTTAGGTTAAATTCACACATTTGAAATCATGGTGCCTAGACACCATGGCACACCATTTCAACGTTATATATATAATTACTATTCTGCACTCAAGTATAGAATGCGTGCCGGAAAGTTACTGCCGTGCGTGAGTGAACTTACTGTCAAACATATGTAGAGTTACTACCAAACACATGTAGAGTTACTGTCAGTTGTATATATGGCAGTAACTTCACTCATATAGGATAGTAACTTTTCGGCATGCACAGTACGCACAGACACAGAATAGGGTAGCCGTGTGTGTATACACATAGACAGGCGTAACAGAGATTGTGCGACTGTAGACGTAGTGCCGAACAAGACTTTGGGGTAAACTGTTCTAGGTAACAATCTACGTATACAAAATTCATGGAACTTGGCAATTAACGTTGGTGTATTATCTTTACAATATTATTGGGCTAATTTACCTACAAGATTTTTCTCAAGCAAAACCCACAAGATTAACTTGTTTACATGAATAGTTACGGATTGGCTCTAATCATAGATACTCAGGATATGGTGTTTGGAGATCGGTAGTACGTCTTGCTCGATCAAAACCCTAGCTTTATTGCGAGTCAAAAACAGCTGTGCTGTTCTACAGATAGTACGAAATTCCGCCTTAGTCTCGGCAGGTTGTCCTTCCTCTACTGAATTGTGGATTAAAATTCATTCTACAAGGGTTTTTTTCCCTCACTACTTCTAGAGAGTAAGCACGTAGAAGTTGACAGTACTGCTTGGAACCAGTGGCTCTTGTCCGAGTTCCCTTGTCTCTTTTCTACGTACGTACGTAGTAAGTACGTAGAAGGTGACAGGGTTTTCGTTATCTTCATTTAAAAAAAACAATTCAAGTGATGGACCGATGCCATCAACCATACTTCGAAGAAGAAAATCATTCAAGATGTATCCTTAGCAGACGGCTGCTAATTGGTAAATGCAAATATACGCCGGCAGAAGAAATGTCGACGATATATAGCTCGGAAACTGGATCTAGATGTGTGGGATGTGCACACGAAATTTCCTACGATCGATCGAGATGCCCAAGACGAGCAGAAAGATAAATAGAATGTATTATATATTCATCGGTGCTACTGTCTTTCTTTTTAAGTATAGTTAGTGCATAAAAAACTTAATTATCCAACCCGCCAACGATGAAAACCGAATTTTCACTCAACTTTCGTTTCCATGACTTTTAACTTTTCGAGCAAATTTCTTCATGGTAATAATCTAATCTGGCTTCCATCAATCAGTACTTGCGACGATTTTCCTTGAGGAAAATGTTTCAATTCATCGCACCCGTGTTTGTAATGCTAGTAACCATTGCAAAGAGTTACCACTGATGACTTTCAGCTTTAGCTTAAGTGTTTATGCGAATAAATCGAATATCCAAAAATCATTTTTGAAAAGACTGTTTCGCTAAGACACTTTAAAAAACAATGAAGAAATAATCCCGTTTGTTTATTCAAAACAAATTGCAAGCTATTAATTTCTTTATTTTAAGATTAATCTATTTATTCGTCTCAATAATATTTTTCCCTGTTCGCTATTCCCGAAAGGATATAGACCATCACTGTTCCCGAAAGTTGACAAACGCGGACGACTCGAGCGGCAGTCGCGCATTCCACCGCTGGACCTCCCACGAAGCTTCCTCTCCTTCCTGCGTGAGCCCAGCCACGTGTCGGCGAGGCATTGGTCCCGCCCACCACGATTCGAAGCGTGGGCGCGCGTTAGGATGTTCCGGCGGGGCAACGTGAGGGTGCGCACAGAGGCCAGGCCACAGCGTAACACTGCAGCTGTTAAGAAAGGCTAAGCGGAAACAGTACGGACTCGCCAGAGACATCGTTTATATTTTTAATTAGCTAAGAGTTATATTTTTAACCAGTATAAGTACATCAATAAACTAAAGAAGTCATTATATAAGTACATCAATAGCATTACCATAACTGTCATCGAAATCCTGCACAAACATGCTTACTGTACATAAACTAAAGAAGTTATAAACATGTTCAGCGCATGGTTTTTGATATAGCATTCAAATAATTCATGTGGTTTTTGAGATAGACATTATATAATTCTATCGTTGATGCATGATGCCAGATAACTTTTTCAATGGGCCATCTAACAGATTCAAATAATAGACAAGTATTGAATAGCCAAAGACTCATGCATATTAGAATAACACAAGCCCTGAAGATCAAGAAATATAGACTGAAGTAGCCATCAGAAACCATCCACTTTTCATGCACCGCTTGCTGTGATCTCTACTTGATATGATCTTCCCTCCTTCCTAACCCCTTTTCTTCTTCTGTTTCCAAGTTCTACATAAAAAATGAAGAATCACATCACCAATTTTAGAAAAATGAATGCAAGTTCCTTGTTTCTTTACAAGTAATAAAGAAAGGTATTGATCTTGATAACAAAAGGATGGGCATTTTCTTTTCTGACAAGTCCTTACAGAAAACTCAATATTAAGAAGATAAAGTTTTATGAAATAGCAACTGCATTGTATCAATTCTCACAGTAAAAAAGATAATGCAGATGAAGGCATCATTGCTAGTCTCCCACTCACAAAGTAGACACCAAATGGAAGCACCCCAAGCAAGAATAAGCCATACCAACCTAATAACATTATTTTATACCTATTGTATGACACCTTTCAATCAATGCTCTATTCACAATATCAATCAACACGGACAAAAAAGAGAACGTAATGCAAAACAAGTTTTGTTTATGAACCAATCACAAAGTTAAATGGAGGGGAGGAGGGAAGTGGTGAATGGACATAAAAGTAAAGATAAAGAAAAGATTTGTGACATGAAATTGGCGATTTACATCTATACATACTTCTGGTGCATTGGAGGGTTGCAATGGTTTGCTTATGATACCAGTTGTATACAAATTGCAAACACTTAGAAGAATAATAAAAACTATGCACATTTAGAATACCCTCATAACCTTTACAGCATAGATTAGTGTCATGCCTTTATTATATATTCATACTACTGGAGCTACAGAAGACTACACGGAACAACAACTACTCTAACAAACTGTAAGCAACAACAATATTGGAAAACCTGAAAAAAAATATAGGTCCATGTCCAAATCCTCGCAAACACCCTCAAAAAGAAAGGGTATGTTCTTTTCGGCTGCGGCTTATGATTTTTGGCTGAAATTTTTAAATTTTGGCTGTTTACGGTACAGATTACGGAGAGACAGATACTCATTTGCGATTTTGGCTGGTGCAGATGTTGGACTTTTAACGTGTAGATCGTTTAACTTGTAGATCCTGTCTTGAGAAAATACTCCGTTTAAAAGTTATGTACTATAGCAAAATCTAAAAACTGTCAGTTTTTGACTTAATGAAGATGCCCAAAATATCCACAGAAACCAGAGGAGAAAAAGAAAAAGAAATCGTGTTACGGCAACCAACGGCAGAAGCTTCTGGGCCCCTCGCGAGGGGCACCGTACCGTCACGGCGCAGCGCGCACGCACGCCGAGCCTTCCAAAAAAACCACCCGCGCCGTCTCCTTCCACACGAATCCACGCGCGCGCCCCGCACCACCAGTATATATACCCGCTCGCCCCCGCATCCTCACATCCAACGAAGCAAGGAAGAAGGGAGGAAGCTGCGTGCGACCCACAGGTTCCAAATCAAATCGAAGCAGCGGAAAAAAAAAATTTCCACACACACTTTGCGTGCGAGGCGAGGCCGCTCCGATTCGATCCGACCCACGCCAGATGGACGCATACTACCCGACCTCGTCGCCGGCGTCCGCGTACGGCGCGGCGGCGGGCGGCTGGGGCCACGACTCCCTCAAGAACCTCCGCCAGATCTCCCCCGCCGTCCTGTCCCACCTTAAGCTCGTACGGCCCTCCCTCTCCCTCTTCTCTCTTTTTTTTTCGATTTTTTTGGGTGGTTTTGGTTCGTAGCGAGATGGGTATTGCTGGTTTCTAGGGTTCCGCGGCGTGGAAATTCTACTTGTAAGATTTCGAATCTTACGGTTCATAGTTTTTTTTTGAGAGAGTGAAAATTCGGTGTCCTGCGGTTTCTGTGGGATTGTTCGTTAGCTTCAGTTCCAGGCTGGCTATGTTGGGAATCCGACATCTGATCAGCTCTGATACCAAGTGTTAAACAGTGTCTGCACGCTCAAACATAATATAACTGCACAACGATTTTTACGACTACGAGATAAAACAGAGCAATCTTAGCTCACTCTCGACCACTCTGATCATCGGATCGGTGGTCTATTGTTGGATGGTGAGGGTGAACAGTGTTGTTTCAGGTTACCTGTGGGCATGTAATATACAGAAAAATCGAACGAACAGGCACAAAGAAAATTTTCTCGATGTGAACATAACTTACGTCGCTTTTCTTTTTTCTCTATTCATTCAACTTATTTTGCTCTTACAGCTTATATATATATATATATATATATATATATATATATATATATATATATATATATATATATATATATAATGGGTATATGAAGATACCCACATCAAACGTTGCGAATCTCGAAGCAAATCAACGGGTATTGATATTGGTGCCTAGGCACCATGGTGCATGAAACACTCGTCCTATATATATATATATATATATATATATATATATATATATATATATATATATATATATATATACACACACACACACACACGCACACAATCCGGCCCAAGATTAATTCCAACAGGTTAATTTGCGCCCACTGTTTGATGGTCTAGAGTTCGCGCCCCCTGGTTTGAGTTGTTCCGCTTAGTTACTAGTTTTTTCTATGAAATGGCTTGCATGCAATTAGCTACGTAGATTAATCTCGTTGGTTTGGCAAATTAGCTTTAGAGATCATTTGTTGGTTTGGAGAATTAGCTTTAGAGATTATTCGTTGGTTTGGAGAATCTCCAGTGTGATGCGTACTAATCTTCTCTATCTATTCAGATAATTCGGCGAATGCTACTTGATTCGATATGAGCTCGTAGATCCGTTTAATCTAGCCAGTTGCTTGTGAATACGTTATGTTACTGTTTAATTTATGCAGCATATGCTCTGGATCTCTGAATGACCATAGGTTATTACTGTAACATGGACAGGAACTGGATGCATCCATATCATATAATCATATTTAGTACAATAATTTTGGTTTTGTGCATTGTTGCTAATAACTTGCTATGCGTCGTTATCAGATTGGGTTTGATGGTTGGAACGACTTAGTTCAGTTTTTCCCCTGAAGCAATGTTCAACTCTGACTGTGCCTGCAGGTTTACCTGACCCTATGCGTCGCGCTGGCGTCGTCGGCGGTGGGCGCTTACCTGCACGTCGCCTGGAACATCGGCGGGATGCTGACCATGCTCGGGTGCGTGGGGAGCATCGCCTGGTTGTTCTCGGTGCCCGTCTACGAGGAGGTTCGTCTCGCCTTCCTCCGCTGACCTTGATAGCTTGATTGATTGCCTTGCACGAGTAGAAATTTACAAGAAGTTTGGCTTGGCTACCAAAAATGTCAATTACATGGTGCGCTGACTTTCTTCATGTGTTGCCTTGTGAACAGAGGAAGAGGTTTGGGCTGCTGATGGCTACTGCCCTCCTGGAAGGGGCTTCGGTTGGACCTCTGATCAAGCTCACTGTAGACTTTGACCCAAGGTAACGATGAACTTATCCTAGTTGTTTCAAAATTGGCCTCTTGCTATTCATTAATCAAATAGTTCGTTATGACTGGATTAGAATTAACTTGGGGTGGTAAATAATAATGTAATAGACAAACCACTTGGTGATGACGGATTGACAGTATGCAAGGATTGAGTGTGGCACATATATGGTAGCTCGTGGGAAATACTGCAGTCCGATATCTTTTTGCTACGTGTCTTAATCAGTCATTGTCTGGTTGTTCTTGGAAGCATTAAATGGGTTATCTAGATCAGATCAGAGTAGCAAAATTCTGCCTCTGAATTAGATTGCTCCTATCAATCTTTCTTCCTTCAATAGCTTTGTAAAAATTGGACTTGCTGATCATGGTTTGTATGTTGCTCTGTGTCACCAGCATTCTCGTGACTGCATTTGTTGGAACCGCCATCGCGTTCGGGTGCTTCACTTGCGCCGCCATCGTCGCCAAGCGCAGGGAGTACCTCTACCTCGGCGGCTTGCTCTCTTCTGGCCTCTCGATCCTGCTCTGGCTGCAGTTGGCTGCGTCCATCTTTGGCCACTCCACTAGCAGCTTCATGTTTGAGGTGAGACACTGGAGCCCAGTTGCTGTCATCCAAGCAAACATATCCATCCATGTATGGTATACGCTCTAGTCAAATCCCCCCTGGAATCTTTCGACTGAACGATGAAACATACGTATGTCCTGCAGGTTTACCTTGGGCTGTTGATCTTCCTGGGGTACATAGTGTATGACACGCAGGAGATCATCGAGAGGGCGCACCACGGCGACATGGACTACATCAAGCACGCGCTCACCCTCTTCACCGACTTCGTGGCCGTCCTTGTCCGGATCCTCGTCATCATGGTGAGTGCCGAGTCACCTGACGTCCTTCTCATCCTCCACAGATTGCTGTGATTTGATTTGATTCCCCTTTTTGCTGACAAAATGAGCGCCGCTCTGTTGGTTCCGTTGCAGCTCAAGAACGCAGCTAACAAGTCGGAGGACAAGAGGAGGAAGAAGAGGTCGTGAATGTTTCCTCCGAACATAGTACAGTAGATACCACTACAACTACTACTGGTACTACCACTGCTACGTGGGAACCTGCCACCGTGCCTGGGCTCTGTGGTGAACGGAAGTGTTGTTAATTCGGTGTGAATCTGCTGGTGTTTGCTCAAGCTTTGCAAATATGCTACATTTGGGATCTCTGTGTGTTCTTGTAACGGCTGCGTTGGTCGAAACCTGAAACTCTTCATCTGCGACGAAGATGATGCTTAGCACTGCACAGTTTCGTCTCTCTCTCTCTTTTTTTGTGATTGATCTTACTCATATATCCTGGCTTTGGTGTTACGCAGCTCTGCCATCTTCGATGTCTCGTTCATGTGATTTCTGCTGCCGTAACCATGGTCACGAACAAGCGAACGAATGACGCATTGATGATCTGTAGCCTTTTGTCGAAGGTTGGTGGTGTTAAGCAACGCCGACGGATCGATCGACTCTAGCACGGTAGTACCACGTCCACGGGTGCTCCATGATACATTATTAATGCTGACCGCAAACTTAATCTGACGGTGCGTGTCTGCATTTTGTTACAGCTCAGTACGAGTTAGGTATTGCAAACTTAATTTGACAAGCTGCTAACATCTGAAAAAAAAATTGTCATTAAGTTTATTTGCAGCAAGAATCTAGCATCATAACTCCGTAGGATTGGAATCTAACGAACATATATAACATGTTCACGAGCCGACCGTCTAAATTGGGCCTAATGTGGCCTGTAAGGCTTGAAATAGTAGAGCATCCTGGAAGGCACGGAAATTGCAACAGTGAGTCCAAGGAATACTACCGTATACAAAGCTGGGGGAGTTCGCCTCGCCCCTGCCACATCGCCCGCGGCGCTCCGTCGGCCGCCGCGTGTCCGCGGGAATCTTGGTACGGCCGGGTGAGCTTTTTTGCGATAAAGTCCCTGCACTTTCCGGTAATTGTGTTTACATCCCTGGTTTTCGCAAAAAGGTCCCTGGATTCTTGCAAAAAAAACCATATACATTTTTTTGCTGGGTAGCAGCCCGCGGTTTTTTGTAATTACGAACAAGCCCTTATTTCTTCCGAAAAGGCCCTTGATTTTTTTCCCGAAAACCCCCTGCGCTCTCCTTTTATTGCGAAAAGACTCTTGCTTTTTCCCAGAAAAACCCTACGCTTTCTTTTTCCTACGAATTTTCGTCTCTTTTACTTCGGTTCACATAATGGCAAAACGGCATAGCGGTGCCTTGATTACTGTTAAGAAACCTGGGCCAAGGCCAGGAGCCTAGGTCCATGCTGAACACCTCACCGTAGACTATAAATAGGGAGTCGTACCGGTATATTTTGTACTCATGCAATCAAAAGTAATAAAGAAAGATCATGAGTTCTCTCTACCTCTATGTGTGTTTTCAATCTATTATTCTGTCTTCTGTAATTGATTCATTTCGTTCTAAGCAGAGAATTACTACCATCTTTGATCTAGGTGCCTTCATGCTTCGAAGGGCAGACGATTTGCTTCCGTTCCAAAATGGGCCTCAGGCTGTGACGCATCTTCAGCCCGGTCAGATTGAGTGCTCGTTTAAGAATTAGATTTATTGCTTCTTCCATCTTGGGTTCAAGACAGGCTCTCTCTCCTCCGTATAAACTTGGGTAAATCTCCGTATATATAAGCTTTGATGGTGCACTGCCACGCTACCACTCCATTATCCACGTGATCACCACTCCGTTATCCATTACTCCCCCGCAATTTACGCCTCTGCGAGTATAAAAGCGCAAAGCACACTCGCGGCGACCTTGGGTTTCCCGGCCGGCCCCCACCTTGCTTGCCACCTTCCCTCCGTCCCCACGCAACAGCAATGGAGAGGAGGAAGGCCGCCGCCGCCGCCACCGCGCCCAAGGTGGTGGCCGTCCTCGCCGGCCTGCTCGAGCGCGCCGCCGCGCGCGGCGACGGAGAGGGGGGCGGGGGCTCGGCGGCGGCGCCCTTCCGCGGGCGGATGAAACCGGAGATCAGCGTGCGGCGGTACGCGGAGAGGATATACCGGTACGCGGGGTGCAGCCCGGCGTGCTTCGTCGTGGCCTACGTCTACCTCGACCGCCTCGCGCGGCGCCGGGAGGAGGAGGAGGCGGTGGGCGTGGACTCGTACAGCGTGCACCGGCTGCTCATCACCAGCGTCATGGTCGCCGCCAAGTTCATGGACGACATGTGAGTACTCCAATTTCGCGATCCAGCTCGCATTTCTCCCCTTAATTTGACTGCTAACTTGTGAACAAGAAATTAAACTAGAGCAGAATTGGCTGCCAATTCGTGTAAAAAAACAAAAGAAACCGAAGCACGGAAAGAATTAACACCCGGCACATGCCATTATGCCAAAGTTGACCGACAAATTCTGCTATGCGTTTACCTCCCGCCATGAACCAAAATGCTCCCACTATGCATGCAACTAGAGGTGGGACTTGGGCCGGGCTTCTTTGGGCCAGCCCGAAGCACGGCCGGCACGGCCCGGCCCAAGCACGGCCCGGCCCGACACGTGGCGGGCCGTGCCGGCACGGCACGAACGGTGGGCCGGGCTGGGCCTCAAAATTCGGCACGGTGGGCGGCACGGCACGGCACGACAGATCGGGCCGTGCTCGGGCCAGCACGGCACGAAGAGCACGGTTGACCAGAAACTATTTAAAATTGATTTCTTAACTATAGTAAGTTGTACTCATGATTCTCCTTGAGTTTTTCTATTTGACTAGTTGGGTAGGCCTATGCTATATTGTCGGGCGATGTCCACGTACACTATAGTCTAATTTGCACAAGATATATATTCCATTGGACTAGATGACCAAGTTCGGAGGTGGAATGACATGAGACAATAGAATCGAATTTTAAGTATGTTTTTAATAAGGCGGATACAAGAGAAAGGAAGATAGCGGCCACCGCTACCATTGTCACCGTCGCTTTCGTCGTGTATAGTTACTTTGGGCTGGCACGGCACGAACGCTGGCACGGTGGGTTTTGGGCCGTGCTTGGGCCTGGCCAAAGACGAGGCGGGCCGGCACGGCACGGCACGGCACGACAGGATGACTGGGCCGAACCGGCACGGTACGAAGCGGCCCGAAGCACGGTGGGCCTGGGCCGTGCCGACACGGCACGGCCCAATTCCCACCTCTACATGCAACCGTGCCATCTCTGCAGCTCATTTTGCATCAGCGTTTCGATTTGGACGTCCATATCATGCGCCAGCAAATGCTACACTAGGCGTACACAGAGCAACCGATCGAAGAAGCTGTTGTTAGGAAGAAGGACCTGTCGGCGTAGAGCAGCATAGCATGAACGAACATGTATACCGGTGCTTCAGTGACGCATAAATTCAGTACGTACATTAGGAGGGAAGCTGACCATAAGCGCACCATGAATGTATTGGACCTACTGCTCAATAGTTAACCACTGAATCCACACCGTAGTGCCAACCAACTACTCTGTAAATCAGGGGCGGATCCAGCGGTGGGGCGGGGGCTCGAGCCCTCCTACCGTTACCGGCCCCCTGGACCCCCCCTAAATTTTTAGCTATGGATGTATAATGTAGAAGGAGCTGAGGTCGAGTTGAATGTACTTCAGCCCCTCCAAAAAATTTTCTTGGATCCGCCACTGCTGTAAATTCATGCCGTGCCTGAGCTTAATTCAGGCACCAGCATCACAATGCCACGTGAGGTACTTGCAAATATTATAGGTGCATGGTCTGTTCTGTTGGGACGTCCAGCTCGTCGCTAGGCTGTTCCTCTCCCCTGGAATCGACTGCTCACCTAACATGAAGATGGGTTCTCCCATCATCGATCATATCACCACACGACACCAACTCACTAGTCTGATTAAGAAACAACTAATTAATCTTGTACTGTTCTGTCATGTGAATCTATTTTAAGAAATTTGCGTGTCATTCCCTCAAGAAGAACCAAGGATACGACCAGCCGGGATTGGGAGGTACAAAAGCCTCAAGTTCCCAGCTAACGACCAACTACAGAACTACAGAAAATTAAAAGCCTATTCTACAGATTTATAAGACTAGTCTTCTGGCTTTTTACTGTAGCGATTAAAAATGTACTATATCTATTGTTAACTTTTTTTGTGTAATTAAATTTAAAAAAGAAGAAAGAATGTAAAAGAATAAGAGGGAAAAAATAAAAGATAAAAAAGTTCAAACAACCAAAAAAAAAGACGAAATTCAAAAACTAGAAGCTAGAAATCAGGAGCAGAAGCTCACTGAAGCAAGGCGGAAGACATGAAGGACCAAAGGAAAAGAAGCCAAGAAGAAAAGTGCACTAGCAGCACGGATTCCAAACAGCGAGCTCCGGGCTAGCCGCCAATTAATCGATTCACCCTTCAGGGTTCCTCTCCTTGATTATGTATGCAATTATGTAAGCATGGGCATGATGCTGATTACGCAGACACTACAACAACGCCTACTTCGCGCGCGTGGGCGGCGTGGAGGTGGCCGAGATGAACGGCCTGGAGCTGGAGTTCCTCTTCGCCCTTCGCTTCCGCCTCAACGTCACGCCGGACACCTTCGCCTCCCACTGCGCCGCGCTCGAGGGCGAGATGATGACGGACGAGCCTCCGTCGTCGTCCCCGGTTGTCGGCGGCGGCCGGTTCTCTCCGGAGGAGAGCCAGGATCAGGCGCACAAGGACGCCACGGTCGCAAGCAGAGCCTTCACGGCTGCTCACAGAGCAGTGGAGCAGATCACCCGATGACGAAACACGCGGCCTGAAGGGCAAAACCGGCATTGCCCTCGTTATTCTTTGGTTTCTTCTCTTTTTTTTCCCAGTTTTTTGTTGGATTGATGTTTTTTTATCAGCCTCGGTTCACTGTTGATTGATCTCGTATGCATAATTAATTGCAACAAGAGGTTGCATGAGCTTGGACTAACAGGTGCAGCCTTGGTTGTACAGTTTTTACGGTGGAGTTTGGCACCATAGCTCAGCGGGAAACATCATTAAATACTTCTATAAGAATCAACGGAGGGTTTCAGCCCTCCTAAACTCGTTTATTGGCAATGTCAAAACTGTTATAAGATTACACGGGAGGCTAGCGTGCCTACTGTTCGTGGCGGATCTAGAAATTTTAAGATGTGTATTCGAATTTACAAAAAAAAATCGTTCAATAGAAAATATAAAGGTCCACATTTCACAATAACGAAAATTAAAGTACAATTATTTACATTAGAGACAATATTTCAAATAATATAAAGAAATTACAAAATAATTAAAAAATTATATACCAGCTTTGAAGCAATCGAGTTGTAAGATTTCATCTGGTCAGATTTATCTGCTCCATCTCTGTTGCCAATTCTGGAGTTCCTTGAAATGTAGTCTTTGCAACTGAACAAAGATATTTACCAGAGCAATCAACATTTGGTCTTACAACTACCGGAAGTTCTGTGCTTGATATTCTGTGAGCTTGGAAAAGCAGGAATTGGATGATGATATACCGGGAATGTCAACTTGAGCCTCTTGCTGTGTGACTATGCTGCTGACGGTAGAGCTGAGGCTCTTGTGAATGTTCACTATTGCCTCGAGGTGAGAAGCATCTGCAAGAGATTTGGAGATCAGGTAACGAGTGAATGCATTAGTCAGACCTAAGAAACGTTTCAGGATGTGCTAAATTGAGAATGGTAGACTGTAGAGGTGAAAAGTGAATACGGATTATTCGTATTATCCGGTTGCCGTATTCGATAGGATGTGAATATAGTATAGATTTTCCCATCGAATTAACAATTTTTATCTTATTCGTATTCAAATTCGCATAAAAATATAGATACAAATATGGTATAGACTTTTACCATCTAAAATGTTATTTTATCCAGACTATCCATATTTGACAAAAACAATATGCATATTTTATTACAATATGACTAATTAATTGGACAAGTTTTTTAATTGACCTCATGCTGTATTAGTGTATTTCTTCTTCCAGCCTTTTGCTTCCCCATTTAGTGAGGCCCTTTGGACGAACTTTAATATCTACGCCATCTTGTAAAAAGTATGAACTCATTTCTGTGATAGAGATAACGCTGCTGCGGGTTTCGTTGGTTGAATGTTTTGTTGATGGGAAATTGGTAATCGCCTGCTTGCATATGCTTATAGTTTTGCAGTCTTGCGGTGTATGCTTCCTACTGTATCGTGTGCACTCATTCTCATGGGAACGTTACGTGCAAGAGATAATCTACACTTCAGGCTTATAGCGTAGTCCTGCAAGCAACAAAGCCGATTTTTTTTGTTTGAAACAAAATAAATTTGACAAATTTTTATCTAATTTCCTTGGATCACACAGCATCAGAAGTTAATCTTGTTTCCATGATTTATTGGAGCTTGAAGCAATACATATACAGATTGGCGATAATAAAGTTATGCCAATAAAGCGTGGTTGCGGGGCTTGTTTGCCATATACGGGTTTGCTTGTTTCTCAGCAAGCAGCAGTACAAATCATGCATACTCTTGATATTTGGCAATGGTGCATCACAAGTTCACGTTCCCCAATTGGCAGATTGAAACCCCCAAGAACAACAAAACAGTTTCAAAATTAATGTGCGATTTTTTCGTCAGATAATTTTATTCACAAAATTGCTCCTCCTATTTGCCTAGTTTTTACTTAATTGGCACCCCTTGGAATATACACGCCATGAATCCTCTGCAGCAGCTGAACCTGTGGAAATCACAGACAGGATGATCCACCATTAGATATCGAAAACCATCAGCGTAAGTTCAATCAAACAAATGTTCTGTATATAGTAGGAAAGAGCACAGATATGAGATTTGAGGTAGAAATGCTAAGAGCCGATGTTTATGGCAGATGTACCACATTTACGAATGGAACAAAGAGTGGTCATATCAAATTTTGAGGATGCACCATAAGGACAAAACATAATTAACCCAGATTGAAGTGCACTGGACGTCTATGTCATCATTAATGCATATTGCGTATCTGTAATCAGATAATGCAGAACATGTCAAGGCTATCTCAATGAAGAAAATAGTCTGAGAGGGTATGGTATTTTAGAGGAATCCGGATGGGATTTTTGAACTAGCAAAAAGTAGAACCAAAATTCCTAAAAGGTGCATCATGCGAACCTGTGAAAAAGTATGCAGTCTGACATTTCACTGTTTACTGACTACTGCCTTTGATCTGGCATGGAATTTAAATCAGGCATGACACGGTTGAACTCTGACCTGCAAACACAGAACATCAAATTTATTTTTCTGTTGTTCCAACAGGGTGGACTGTTGATTTCACCACATCGGAGAAAGCAGCAACAACTTAGGAAAAAGGGAAAGCACAACCATTTTGCAGCTGAAGAGAAGAATGAAAAGTATCTCACTTCAAGTTTTTAACAACAATCTAATAGCCCGTATAAGTGTAGCCTGCTAGACGAAACGTACTCTCATGATATCTTAATGCAAAAGATAAATAAATGTTAGTCCTAAGATTAAGACAAGTGGGAGAGAAATTTGACAGTGCACATGAGAAAGTAGTGTTGTTCATGTAGACAAGCAGATTGAGTAGTAAAATCAACATGCATCTAACTGTCTTTTTTCCTTCACTAGGGAGCAAAATTAGCATAACCAATGCTGCATTGTAGACAATGCCAGGTCAATATACGGGCCAAAGTTCAGGAACAAAGAGTGAGAGGAAATGAAGGGAAAAGACAATAGAGACCATGCATGAACATAGCAAAGGAAAAAATATTCAAAGATCACAATCCATGGATATCTGGAAAACAGGAAAAACACACAAGCTGATTATAATTAAAAGTGAATTAAAAGCTCTGAGGAAGAAATAAAACAAAAGAATAGAAACTCGAAGCTACAACTTACCCACAGGTTGAACACTTCTTATGATACTTGCAGAATATTGACAAACAAACTGAACAAACATATCCCATGTCAATAGTCTTCTTATGGCAGAAACATCTGCAGAGCAGTAAAACAAATTACATGCTGTTGAATTGTCAGTAATATGGGACAAACTGAGCGGAAATTTTAAGAACAATACAAAATCCTGAACTGCTACTCCTGACCAGACCTTTGGTAAAGTCTAACTTCAGAAACAAATTAGCTGTATGTTTCTCATACTTTGCATGACTTTTGCTATAGTCTTTTGCTATGTTCTCAGATAATTCTATAACAAGCATCTCATAGTTATGTAATCGAGATTCTCGAAATGCAAGGTAACCTGATTCCTTACGGATATAACTACAGAAGAAATGAATATGTCTCTACTGCCTAGAGTGCTTCACAAAGGAACCGAGAAAAACGTACGAGGCACGAAAATCGACTCCCAGGGTCTTAGGGAGGCGCAGAAAGCTTCTTGAGTGTAAATCAGTTGCAAATACAGCCTGTCATTGAGGCATTGAGCTCAGCAAACTAATCAAATTAACTGCAATAGAAATATTCTAACTCAAAGATAATATAGACAAACACAGAGGGAAACTATTTTGAGAACAATATAAATTCACAGAACAAGTTTCCCGTTACTGCCAAAGCAAAAGGTGATATTGAAGCAAGAGATTTGCATACAAGTAAATCACCACCCAATCCACCTGATCATGTACTAATATCCAACTCAGATCCATATAACTAAAATGCCAAACTCGATACAAACATAAGGTGTTCTATTCTGATAGTGTTTCCAATATTTCAACCTGGGCCAGTGAGGATACATTCACCACTTAAATTTGAAAAATTCTCAATTGGACTTCTAATTTTCCATTAGTGCAGTTTATAAATATATTCGTGCATTTAAATCTGGAAGAACAAGTTGATATACTTAGAGAGTATTAGAGAACTTTGATGCTCAGTTCAGAGAGAGAAAAAGTGAGGCTGGAATTGGGAGGTGAACATAATTCATGAGATTGTGTATCCGGCTTTATGGCCTAGCAGTATTCGAAATTATTTTAGATATAGTTCAGAAATGCAACCGTGCTCATAAATTCCAATGAAACATTGCATACAGATTTTTGAGCCCAGTTAGAGACATACAGACAATACATATGTTTGGCTTAAGTGCATACTTGATTGATAGTGAGAGTTAATTTGGGCACCTAATTCAGAAAAATAAACAATCCATACAGATATGACTACTAGAGATTACATAATTTGGGCCATGGTTGTCATGGCGGAGTCGGCGACCACAACGAGTGAGGGGCGCCTCAACGCCTAGGCGACGCCATGGCGAGCGCCATAAACTGTTTGTGTATGGGTCATAAACATCAGCTCAGCCTGTAAGTGGTCTCCCGTCTCTCCCATGCCGACTCCTCTCCCCGCCGCCGCCGCCGCCTCCCCTTGCCTCCTCCCCCCACCGCCTCCATCTCCCCGCGCCCGATCTCCTAACCCTAGCCCGACTGCTCTTCGGCTCCCGCTCTCTCCCCCCATCTCTCTCTCCCTGCCGCCTCCCCTCAACACCGCCTCCCTTCCCCGTGCCCTCCCCTCCCTGCCTCCTCCCCTCTCCGCGCCCGATCTCTCCCTGCCGCCTCCCCTCCCTGCGCCCGATCTCTCCCCACCGCCTCCCCTCCCCACGCCGCTGGAGATCGACACCGGCGGCAAAAGCAGGCTGGAGCGGCAGGAGCAAGCCAAAGATCGGCGTCAACGGCGGGAGCAGGCGAGGCGACCAGCCTCGGCGTCCCGATCCGGCCGCCAGGACAACTTGGCGTCGCCTAGGTGACGCCTAGGCAACGCCGTGACAACCATGATTTGGGCATCTAAAGGCCAATTCACATTTTAAGAAAAAAACAACAACCAAAAGATCTGATTATCATTAGCAATTCAATATGTGAGGAAAAAGCTGTACGCAGAGGAAAAAAATGTAAACTGATGATTTTCATAAAAAAAAAGTGGGTAGTTATGCCATTCCCCTTCCAAAGGGTCACCTCAGTCTCATGTGCTGGAGGTTGCTGGGCTTTTTGCTATTATGTAAAAAAAAAGATGTAGGAGCATGTGACCATAGCAAGAAAGAAAACCAGAACTTTATATAAATACATCATGCTGTCCAAAAGATAAGGGATGTGACTACATGATAATATGTGAGTTGCAGAAGCAGGTGCCTGAATAACTCACAGCAAGGTATTGAAATAGACCACTTGGTTCTTGGGGCTTCAAATAAACTCCTCCTGTTATATATGAAGCCTGCAAAATGAAACACGAGTATATAATCAGCAAGGAAGAGAAAATGTAATGGGGGCACCACATGTAAATGAAGATATAACCAGTAAATCCAAGAGGGAACTAAAGAACATCACCTGCTGTAAGAAAGCAGAGTCTTGGGTCCCCATGATACATGAATCAATTGGAACCTAAAAAATTTATTAAACATTTCTACTATTATGCAACAGAAGTAGTTAATGAATGCTTTAAACAATTCAACTGGTGACACATGTAGGCGCTTCTGAAGGTATCGTCACTTGCAGTAAGAACTCACTAAAACAACCACACTTGAAAAGTAATGGCATCTATAGTAATTTGTCAATAAAATGATACGACCAATGAATCCAAATGTGACTAAAAACAGTAGAAGTAGTATATGTAATACCATGGAACGTTGAGCCGAAAATATTGAATTCATCACTGCCACATATCTGCACAGCATCTGGTTAAGTGAAAACATGTCCTAAAATACACCCCCCCCCCCCCCGGGATGAAGAAGTGTGTTTACTGTTCAGGTCCATCTGGAGAACCCTGCAGGCACAAAATCTGTATTTCATGTTAGCATAAGATATTATGGTGCTACGAAATTTATGTGTAACAATACTGACTAGAATAATTCCAAGCGAACAAAGAAAATAAATAGAATATATCATCAAGCATGAGCCAGGTGCCTATTGAGTGTTTTTCTCAATAAAGTAGGTGCATTGCAATCACATATGCTAACTGATATACTTCCTTGTACAGCATTTCATTGGTTAATTTATCACAAGGCATAAAAACCAAACATTACTAAAAAAACATACATAAAAGCAAACAGATTCTCACCCGAGGTTGCGGGTGCCGAATCCCAGACCGAAAAATCCTCTGTATATCTAACATCCTCCATATCAAGGAACACACACAAAAGAAAAGGGGCGAATCTGCCACAAACAATTAATCCGCTCATAGGATACAGCACAGAGCAAGGGACAGCGTGCCTGAGAGCAGAGATGCCGCACTGCCAGCAGCAACGGTGCCGTTGCTAGCAGTTGCATGGGTGTCTTGCGCAATGAACTCCTCCACCTTACGGCTTGCCTTGGCGAAGGTGGCTGCGACATCTGCAGCACCGGAGGCATTGCCATCACCCGAATCGAAGATGTAAGCGCAGGAGCTGACGCCGGCAGCGATGGCGACCACGTGGTTCAGGTGGTTCAGCAGTAGGAGCGAGTTCACGAAGTGGATCAGCTGCGCACACACGAAAATCCATCAATTCTTAAAAAAACCATTGGATTGCTTCAGAATAGGTCGATGGCAAATGAATCGGATCAGGTACAACTAACTAATACGCGAACAGGGCCAGCCATATATGCTGAGAAATCACCAAAAATGCTGTGTGTGGGTGGGTGGAAGCAACTACTACTAGCGGGGAGGAAGGGAAGGGAGGGCTAGGGTTTCGGAGGGGGACGAAGCGCGGGCGTACGTACGTGGGCGAAGAAGTCGGCGAAGGGGAGCGCGGCGCTGGCCCAGAAGAAGGGGTTGGTGTCGACGACGACCACGACGAGGCTGACGTCATCTGGGCGCGGCGGGGAGGCAAGGCGCGTTAGTTCAAGCGATGCGTGGGCTGCAGAATACGACGGGGGAGGTCGCGCGTGACCTACCGGAGTAGACCTTGGATTGCGCGGAGGTCATGGCGGGCTCGCCGCCGGCGGAGACGGAGCTGCTCGGTGATCGGCACCGCCCACCAACCACACGGCGAGGAAGCGCTGCCGGGAGTCGCGAAGTTAGGGCGGCGGCGGAGGGAGTGGAGCCGCCGTCGGGAGTGGCTGCGCCGTGAGTCGACTTGGGAAGAGGAGGCAGCGAGTCCCGGAACTGGGGTAGGCCCAATTTGACTCGTCAGGCCCAACAAATTGAGGCCTACCCTAGGCCCATTGTTTCTAATGAAAAAATCTGGGCGTATTCGGCCCATATAAATCTTCTGTAAGAGGCCAGCTTTTGGGCTTTCGGTGGAGAAATCCGAAAGGATACAATCTTCTTCTTCTCCTACTAGTAACGAATTTTCATGTTCTTTTTGTCATATAAACATGTTCGTGAACATTGTCTCTTCTACAGATAAAAATACACGAAAGAATTACCTTGTCAACAACTACACAGCATTTAGTAATGGTTCTTTTAAAGTTAGATCACTTCTTTTTAGTTTCTAAAATATGTTTTCGGCTTTTTTTATAGTAATTAGTTTTCAAACGGGGTATCTTTTTAAGACGTGGTCTATAAATTGATCGTAGTATACATTGTAGCGACTTTATTTATATCTATGAAAACCGCATATAAATTTCTATTACTCTATATTCTCTCACATAAACAGTTTAAAGATAAAAAAAATCACAGTGAAAGATCGTAAATGAAAACAAAAAACAACAGGGGCCCATTTTGAGGAGGAGGCAGCTCCGAAGTTCAATGCTCTGACAAAACACTATCCTGGGCACAGCTCAGTGCATTCTCTCCTAGCCATCCATGAACAAGCTGCACTAGAAGGCATCCGTTCCAATCTACCAGAAGAGCTAGAGTGAGCTGCTCACTCGAAGGAGTCCGACGACAGCCTCTGCCCCTCGTCGCTCCTCCGCGCCGACAGCGGCGACTTGAGGAAGCTCGGCGTGGTCGGCCTCGACGCGGGCGACGACGACGACACCGGCGCCTTCTTGCCGCTGCCGCCCCCGCCCGTGGACAGCGTCCTCGTCACGTTCTTGAGGTTCTTCGGCGGAGGCCTGGCCACCGGTGACTCCACCGTGCTCTGCCCCTGCAGCCTCCTCTGATCCCTTTGCCTCTTCTTCTCCTGCTCTTTCTCCTTCCTCGTGTTGCTGTACTCCTCCAGCATGTCCAGAAGCCCGTCCTGCATTTGCAGTAATTTCTTTGTCATGAACCAAGAAAATGAAATGGCCATGCATGCATGTGTGACAGCACGATACATAGGAGAATAACAAGGTTGAATTGTAGAAATGCATGCACAGATCGAGGAAACAAGACGTACACCATCGTACTCAAACTTGGCGCCTCTCTCTTTCTCCCAAGCAACCACCTTTGCGGTCAAGGCCTCCGCCATTGCTGCATGCACCCACGCAGAACACTCGAACGCATTAATTTTACAGGGAAGTATCGATGCTCTGTACTTAGGGGGGGAATGGACAAGTAAATTTTCACCATCCATCGCGTAAGAACAAAGAACAAGATCATGTTACCCGGCATTTTGCTGACCAAGGCACGCGCTTTCTCGGCGCGCTTCAGCACAAGGTGTGTTCCTTTGCCCACATTGTATCTGTTTTCGTTCTGAAAAAACGCACCACGTTTCAGCATTTTGGAAATTCGGATATTTATTTTTATTTACGGTTTTGCTGTTGCACAATCGACTAAAATTTTTTTTTATCTCTCAGTCACATGAAATTGCACTCTCGATCACCTAAAGTTGCAGTGTACTAAATTCTCTACCTAAAATTGTTCTCTCAGTCACCTAAATTTACGGTTTTATTTATCATCCTGAAGAACAGATATAAGAAATCAGATTTCTCACTCTGCTGTACTCCTCAAGCCAGGATTCCTCTTCCAGAGCCGCCTGCCATTTCTCCATCCTCTCAAGAACATCCTTCCTGTTGAACTCCTCATCCTTGGCCTGCGAGATCTGCACTTCCAGCCGCTCGAGGATTAGAGACCGTTCGGCATCTGCAAAACAATGTGTCACATACTCTGAATACACTTTCCATTTTGCAATTTTCTCATTTCTAAGGCTTCGGAAGTAATACAGTGTTACATGAGAAAGTTCCTGCATTGCGTACGGCTGAAATATTGCAAATTTGGTTGTTAATGTGTTTATGGCTTAGGAATTATTTTACAGTGACAGTGAAATCTCCAAATGCATCAGTTCAGAAAAATATTTGGCTGATTACTGGGAGCAAAGATTACGACAGTTCCGATTCGACTGTGCTAGTGGAGACGATTACCGCTGTCAATGGCGTCGAACATCAGAATCGCGTCGCCGTCGTCCTCCACAGGTGTATGAGCGCGCCTGCGTATCTCCTTGAGCTCATCATACTTCTTGAGGACAAGGTCTTTCATCCTGAGCTCCTTCAGGTTCTCCAGCCTCACCACTTCTGCTTCCACCTGCATCACACTCCCATCAAAACAAAGTCCATAGCTCGATCCTCACCATATGCAAAGTCTCGAGAAGCGTGCACCAACATTGTCTATGAAGTCCATGGAGAGAGCATTCGGCTCTGTGATCTCACACTCGGACGCAGCAATGTTGCAAGCCACGCTTTGGAACCTCTTCTGCTCTTCCGATGGCGTGTCCATCAGGTTCCACAGCTGCAGCATGGTGGCCACAAGGTCTTGCAGCTAGCAAATGTGACAGAAGCTGGTAAATACAGCGAGAAGATCAACCATTGTACTCCTTAATTACTTCAAGTATATATCTGGCTCACCTTCTGCATCCTGTTTCGTTTGATTTCTCTCAGCCTCTCGATCTCAGAAACCAGTCTTGCGATTGCGCCGTCGCTGATGTCGCCTGCTTGTTCGTTGCCATGAAGATTGATCTCTCCGAAATCCATGCCAAGAACCAATGACGATGAATGCAGGCAACCCATGATCTCTGCCATCTTTCTGATGCGATTTTCCTGTCAAAAAGAAGAATGCTGAATAACAATTACGATAAGAAAATTATCTTTTCCTTGCACATTAGCAATCCATTCAAATTTTATCTGAACCTTCTCCAATTGCAGATGCTGGAGATGTGCTCTGAGCTCTTCAAGCCTCCTCAGGGTCAGGTCAGAGTTGTCGATGCTCGCATGAGGCTGGTCACTCGGCTTCATCTCTTGCTGTATCCTATTGATCAGTTCTATCACCTCCAAGAATTGTCGCCTCCTCTCCTCCCTCCTCTTCTTCATCTCCTCCAGCTCCGGCACGATCGAGCCTAGCTCTTCTTTCAGGTTCCCCGTGCTCTGAATTTTCCAAGCCATCAAATATTGACCTCATTGGCATATAAAGTGCACAATTGCCACATTTGTAAAAAGAAATGAAAGACGGTTGCTTACCAGCGACGAACACGCCGTCTGCACGGTCGCCGGTGGCTCACCGATGGTGGCGCAGATGTCGGCGACCTCCGCCACCGAGTCGGCGATCTCCCTCTGTAGCTGCGCCCTGTACTGCTTCACCTGCTCAACTTTAACCCTGTACACGTTCAGGCACTCCTCCTCTAGCGCGTGCAGCATCTCCCACCTATCTTCCTCCCCTTCCCCGATCTCATCCCACATCTCCTGCAACAGATTGAGGTTTATGTTGTGTTCGGACGTGGTCCGAATCAATCGCCGTTGGCAAAATCCATGCATAGATTCGATGAGACGAAGAGAGAAGTGAGGTACCCTCAGCTCGTGCAGCAGCATCTCGCGCCTTGAGTCCATCTGGAAAGGGACAAGAATGGCTCTCAGCTTCAAGGAGACCATCTCGCTCCGCCGTGTACTTGCCTCATGCTTTCTTCCTCTTCCTCCTCCTCCTCCTCCGATCGAGCTCAAGGACGCATCAACAATGGAAAACTCGAACAGAATGCTACTACGTAGGAGTACACAGCCACACGAATGGACGCAAAATGCAGCAACTAAACTGCAGAACATGCATCAAGCATATCCTAAAAGAAAGAAAGGAAATGCATCGAGCATGGCCGAAAGAGCAACGTAATTGCATCAGGGATTCTTCGGATAGAGTGGGGAAAGGATAGAAATGTGGGAGAAAAGCGCGGCTGAAAGAGAGGCGGGCAGGAAGAGAAGGATGCATGCGCATGCAAGTTTGGGGTGGCAAGGAGAAATAGTGGTGGCCTAGAATTAGGGGAGGAGGATGAAGCGGTGAAGCCGTTTGGAGTGCGCTCTTCCTCACCGATGCGCTCCTACCTAGCCACCGCATCTAGACGGACAATGACCGGTGCGGTGAGTACGATTTGAGCACCGACCATGCTCCTCCTCATTGACGTCCTCCCACCCAGCGACTGCATCTAGGCAGTTGATGAAGTGCATGAGGATCCGACGAGAAGTATCTCCCTCCTGACCACGCAGTACCCCTCGTTGTGATCCTACTCATACACCACATCCTGATGAACAGTGACTGATGTGAGGGTGCCGTGAGCGAGCCCCTTCTCCCAGGCAACCTTCCCAATTTACTCTAACATTTGTGCTTCCATTTTTTTTTTCATATTTGCTCTCCAAAATACTCTATAAAATTTGTGATTGAATCTTTTGAAACCTTGCTTGTTTTACTATAGGCCTGTTTGGTAGAGCTCCACCAGCTCCATATTCACTCAGATCCACCGTGGAGTAGCTACACCGTGAATCTGGGTTTCATCCAAGTGTTTGGTACAGCTCCAGCGCTTCTCTCTATCTCACTGCCAAACTGTGCCCACGCGTCAAGGGGCATAATGAAAAAATGCAAAAAAAAAAGCCACGGGCTTCTTCTTCTTCCTCCCGACGAGCTCCCGAGGCGGTGGAGGTGGTGCTGGCCCGGCGGGAGGCGGAGGCGGGGGGAGGCGGACGCGGGGGAGGCGGCGCCGGCCCGGGAGGAGGCAGAGGCAGGGGAGGTGGTGTTGGCCCGGGGGCAGGCGGACGCGGGGGAGGCGACGCCGGCCCGGGAGGTGACGGAGCCGGGGGAGGCGGAGGCCCGGGAGGATATGGAGGCGGGAGGGCCAGTGCCGGCCCGGGAGGACACGGCGGCGGGGAATGGAGAAGTCGCCGCGGTAGGGGAGGCGACGGCCAGATATGGGAGGAGTGGAGACGGGGGAGGAGGCGGAGGCCCGGGAGGAGACCGCGGCGGTGGAGGGAGAAATCAGCGCAGTGGGGAAGGCGACGACCAGATCGGAGAAGAGTGGAGGCGAGGGAGGCGGCGCCGGCCCGGGAGAAGACGGCAGCGGTAGAGAGAGTAGTCGGCGCGACGCGGGAGGCGGCGGCCATAGGGAGGAGTTGGCGCGGCGGGGAAGTCGGAGCTCGGTCGCGAGAAAGAAGAAAAAGAACGAACCGTTTTTTTGTGTAACCAGTGGCAGTGGTGGGTAATTTTTCCCAACTCCACCAAACTTCCATGAATCTGGGGGTAGATCCACTGTTTTCGTGGAGCAGATCCATGGTGGAGCTGCTGGATCTAGAAGTGTTTGGTTGGTAAAATTGAATCTGGATTTGTTTTTCGTGGATCTGGAGCTGGTGGAGCTCTGCCAAACAGGCCTCTAATATTGTGATCGAATCTTTCCTGAAATACTATCTGAATTTGTGATTGAAATACTTTATGCGCCTCTAAATTGTTCAAACTATGTTGAAGTTTGTTTCATGTGTTCTATGGCTGTCTCAGGATAGATAAATGGATGCTATACAGTTCAGATCATCCGAACGATGTATCATGTGAAGCACAGAGCCAGTTTATTTTTCGTATCTGCAACCGCCTCTAGTTTCTTATTCAAAAAGCGTGTTCTGTCGTAACTCCTAAGGTTAATTAATACTACCCTGGTAACTCCATGTAAAACAGTAAAAGTGCATCGAATGTTCATTTCGACCTCCGTTCTGACAGGCGCGTTTTTCCTCGTTAGATAGGTTAGGTCTCTCTCATTTCGACTTGAGTGTCTAATTTCTGACTTATTTTTTGTTATTTTTAAATTTCATCTTTTTTTAGTCTTTTGGCATTTTTAGCTTTTTACCGGCTCTTTTTTCCTGTATTTGTTTGCATTGTCCATGATAGGTTAACATATTTTTTTCTATTTTTATTTTTTTAATTTAGTTACGCTAAATAAGCCACCATCAGGTATAGGATAATTTTAGCCAGTTATAGTGCAATTTCAGTCATATGCCAGCTTATTTCAGTCCAACCGAACGGCACTTTTATTCATTCCAGTAGAAATTTTCTGGCTTCGTCATAGACATATATATATATATATATATATATATATATATATATATATATATATATATATATATATATATATATATATATATATATATATGTCTATTGAGAAGGAATATTGAGTAGATATGTCTATTGAGAAATATCAAGAGCACCATGGTGCCCATACTCCATGATTGATATTTTCCATCCATGTTTAAGACTTTTCATCCTAATATATTATATATCACTGCTCTTGCACACATCTAAAAGCAATGTAAAGACAGAGAGGCTTGGTGTCCAGACCCATGGTGTCTCATTTCAGCGTCCTATGTGTGTGTGAATCCTGATAATATACACGCTAACTCACTTCCTCACTTCTGCGGATCGTTAATATAAAGGCACGTGAAATTTAAGTTCACATTACATTTATGGATCTGATAATGACTATTGATATATAAATTGATATCGTCCATGTTACCGTGCGTGCGTCATCGATCTCAGCATCAGCGACATTATCATATAATGGACCAGCACAATGTGCACAAGTGGAGACTTGTTGTAAGAAAAGAAATGGAAAAAACTTTCTCTATTTTTTACTATTCCTAAATTTCACCCTTTTTGGTTTTATTGCCTTTTTTTAATTTTTTTACCAGATTTTTTCCGTTTGCATTGTCCGTGACAGACTAACATGGTTTTTCTATTTTTAATTTTGTTTAAATTTGTTACGTCAAATAAGCCACTATCAGATATAATGTAATTTTAGTCAGCTATAGCGTAATTTCTACCATAAGCCAGCTTATTTCAGTCGCACCTTTATTCATTCCTGTAGAAATCTTCTGCCTTCGTCATAGACTGATTAATCCCCGTGGAAGTTCTCCGGCTCCGTTCGAATCTGAATTTGCACACGGTTGAACCTTACTTGCAGCGCCATGCACCGGCAGCGCGATTTTGGATCCTTTGACGTTGGCAAGTGGAAGGCAAAGTGACATTGGGTGAATCTGAGCCGTCGGATGGAAAAACAACGGTCCAGATCGATCACTGTAGCTACAATAAAATTACTGTAACTTAGGGGGTGTTTGGTTGCCAGCCACACTTTGCCACAGGTTGCCACGCCTAAGGTTAGGCAAGTTTGACCAACTTGGCAGCTGTTTGGTTGCAGCCACAGTTGTGGCAAGATTCCCTTCCAGCAAACTAGGTCCCACGCGTCAGTGACTCAAAAAAGTGTGGCAAGATTCCCTTAGGCTTGCTAAGGTGTGGCAAAGAATTTGAGCACCTCAACTTAGGCAAGTGTGGCAATTTTTGTTGGCAAATGGTGGCAAAGTGTGGCTAGCAACCAAACAGCCCCTTACTGTACAGAAATACTGTAGCGCTACAGTGATCGATCTGGACCGTTGTTTTCCTATCGGACGGCTCAGATTCATCCATATCACTCTGCCATTCCCTTCCCAACGTCAGAGGATCCGATTCCCGGCAGCGCACGCATCGATGGAGTCGGGGTCTTTTCATGGCGTCGTGGAAAGCGTCAAGGGTCCCTGCCCGTGCCCCCGCCGGAAGCGACGGTGGATTTCTCCACGCGGACTTGGACTCGCGTCGCCGTCCTGTAGCTAAGCAGGAATCCGAGAGATGGTCGAGTTGACAGCGACGACGAGAGAAGCTCGCGCGCGGTCGTGGGAAGCTTCGTTCGCACGCAGTATATATGCAGGTTTTTTTTCTGGTCAAACCAACAGGCAGAGGGATCATTCAACGTACGTACGCCTCATTCAACGTACGTACTGCGTACGTACGCCTGTCGACCCATACGCTGATACGCAGTGTGTTGTGTGTACACGGTCGAGTATATATACGACTTTTCCACGCACCCACGACGAAAAAATCCTTCTGAGGGAATGGTTGGCTATGGTGGGTTTTTTGGGCTATAGTTTTATCTTTTAATTTATGATTTTTGAATTCTAGGTATTTACGAAAGACAGTATGAACAGAAAAGAGTCGCATGTGATTTTGGACAACACAATTGAATTTGGTACAGTGTGTACTATAATCTATCTGTAGACACTGTCTTAAAAAGACGCACCATTTAAAATAAATTACCTTAATACACAGTCAAAAAGCTAAAGCACAAACCTAAACCCTCCCGGACGCAGCGTTTCAGACTTGAGGGAAGTCCAATAGAGAGTCAAACGATCAACGGTATGTAAGTATTTATCCATGCACGCATGACCAAGAGTAACTTTAAAAACTCCGTAGGCTAGGATCAATCGAGCTTATGTTTCAGATCGATAATGTGTGAATTCTTCAGTCACTGATATGAAGTCTAATAATTTAAAGTTTTAAATGAATTTAGATTACATATTTTACTGATTTATATATATAATCAGCATATATCTGTAATCAAACTATCATAAAAAAAGGCAAGTACAATTCGAAATTTAGTTTAAACTTGCTTGAACTAGTTAAGTAAACTAGTTAAACTTGATATCAAAAAATTTAAAATTTTCTGTACACGATAGATACCTATTTTAGGCTATGGTGCCCAGGCATCAAAGAGCACTCGTTATTTTTACATATATATAGTAAAAATAATGAGTATATATATATATATATATGTGTGTGTGTATCCTGAGAATATGCACGCTAACTCACTTCTTCCTCGCTTCTGCGGATCGTTAATATAAAGGCACGTGAAATTTAAGTTCACATTACATTTATGGATCCGACAATGACTATTGATATATAAAGTGATATCGTCCATGTTACCGTGCGTGCATCATGGATCTCAGCATCAGCGACATATTATCACATAATGGAAAATCTATCACCAGCACAATGTGCACAAGTGGAGACTTGTTCTAAGAAAAAGAAAAGGAAAAAACTCTCTCGGCTAGATCTAAACATGTGAATAATGATTAATAAAGATGGACCGCGTGCATATACGAGCTTTTGGAAAAGTTGCTTGTGCTGGCGGCATAGAAGTATAGCTCACGTGTACACGGAGTTTAATCGCTCCTCTCTCTCTCTCTCTCTCTCTCTGTATATGCACGAAATGGGACACAAACCGCTGATTTCGGCTCTAGTTTTCAGCTTCAGTCGTCTTCTTTTATTTTTTTAGTTTTTAGGGTTTTTTGCCTTTTTCTTTTTTTTTTGTATTTCTTTGCATTGTCTGATGATGGGTTAACCTAATTTTTCTATTTTTAATTTTTTTAATTTAATTACATTAAAAAAAGCTACTAGCAGATACAATGTAAAATAAGTCAACTACAGTGAAAAAGGGCATAAACCACTAAGAAAGCCAAGTTGAGCACCCCAGGGCACTCTGGTTATAATATATGCGAATTCAATCTAAATTCACGTATATTTTTTAAAAGTTTTAGTCTTAGGATATATATATCTATTTATAATAATTCAAATGAAATGCATACCTTTGAAAAATATACTTGGATCCAAAGATTTTGAATGAATTTAAATCACATGCTTTGCTGATTTTTATATATAATTAGTGCATATCTACTATCAAACTATCATGAAAAAGACAATAGTAGTTCGAATTTTAGCTCAAACTTATTTGAACTAGTTGTAAACTAGTTATGAGAGAGAAGGGGAGAGACCTGATTCTAAAACATTTCAACGCTTTCTCACATGTATAGAAAGTAATTCCGTAAAAGAGAGAATGGGTGGTTTTTTGGCGGATGGCTTATGTCTTAAATATTTGAATTCTGACTGTTCGCAAGAGGCAATACGCAGTGAAAAATAGTTGCATGTGATTTTGTCTAGTATATCTGAACTCAGTACATTTTTTACTATAATTTTTTATTGACTCCGTCTTTAAAAAATATACTTTTTAAAAACTAGTTACTATAAACATTATAAAATATAAGATAATTTTAAGTCAAAAAGTACCGACCAATAAAACAAAGGTCTTAGTATTTAGCCATGAGGCTATTAGGCTATACGGATTAATAGGATAATATGCGAGGATCCATCCTTTCCAGGGAGGACAGGACAGCAGGGGTGGGAAGCATGTAAAGGGATCTTGACTTGGTCCGGTCTTTAAGAGCCTTTTTAACCAAGGTCTACTCACCTTGGCAGCGCGGGCAATGCTCTTGGGCCCACCTCCCCACCAGCTGATCCTCGAGTGCGTGGGTGTTCACACGCGCACCCCGTGGCCCGTGGGGTGTGAATCGATCAACGGTCAAGATGACTCTGACAAATGACGGTGCACTGATTGCCTTTTATTATTTGGCGCACTCTTCCTCGCCTTTAGCCGCAGCTCAAAACGACTTATTTTGAGTGACTTATTAATGAAAAATACTGTTGTTGGCTAAAAATATTATAGCTAACGATGGCTTATTTAGCTTAATTAAATTTTACAAAATTTAAAAATAGAAAAAACATGTTAGCCTGTCACGGACAGTACAAACAAATACGGGAAAAAAGAACCGACAAAAAAGCTCAAAAAAAGGAAAAAAACTAGAAAAAGATGAAATTATTAAATAGTGAAAAATAAGTCAGAAGTTAGAAGTTTAAGTTGAAATGAACGGGATCTTAAGTAGACGATTTTCGAAAAATTTCCAAAATAAGTCAGTAGCAGCAGTGCACGCACGCGCACAAGCCGAATTTTTTCTATTTTAGCCTTTTTTTTAAAAAATATTCACATTTAGACTCCTGGTAGTTTTAATTCCGTTTTTGGACCCAGGGGGTCGGAGCCGTGACCCACGGCGCCGAGGTAACACATCTCGGCGCCGTGGTCCACGGCGCCGAGGTGCCGAGCCGCACCAGCGTGGTGGCCTGCGTGGCGCCGACGTGGCAGCACCTCGGCACCGTGGTCAGTGGCGCCGAGGTTGGAGCCGTGGATCGTGGCGCCGAGCTCGGAGCCGTAGATCTTGGCGCCGAGCTCTGGCTACCACGCGGCCTTTTTCCCCTCTGTTGGCGCTGAGCTCTAGCTACCACGCGGCCTTTTTCCCCTCTGTTGGCGCCGAGCTCTGGCTATCACATTTCGACTCGCGCCTGCCTCCCCGCCGCCGCCGCCTCCCGGTGCCGCCGCCTCCCGGCCTCCTGGCCGCCTCCCGTCCCCGGCCTCCCGCCTCCCCGCCGCCGCCCCCTGGTGGCGCCGCCTGTCGTCCGCCTCCCCGCCGCGGTCGCCCGCGTCTCCGCCCGCCCGCGTCTGCAAGCCACGCCGCCGGCCGTCTCCAAGCCCGCCCGCCTCCCCTCCCCGCCCGCCTGCGTCTCCGCTTCCACAGGTAAAACAACTCCCATTATTTTAACAAACCCTTCTCCTTTGGGTTGAATTTGGCAAGATGTGTGAATAAAAAGATAGCAGGAATGTAGAAATCCATGGTTTAATGTAATGTGAATTAAATGTTTATGCAGTCATGGTAATCACAATGGCTGAGGACTGAGGTTGTTAGGAGTTTGGGAGTTGTGCCCGTTGTTTTGTTGCAAGTCTGGAATAGTTGAGGGAACCTGTCCTAACAAATCTCATTTGAATAGATTAATACTTATAATGAAGAGGAGTTGATGTATGCATTATATGTTTTCGGTGACCTTTGGACGCTGTAGTTTTACATGATTATGGCAATATATGGTAGGTTGTGTCTAATATTTGCTATCTTGTTTGCTATCTTGATTAGCATAGGAAGCTAATGTTTTGCGGGATTTGGCTTCACAACTTAATGGATAATAGATTGTTTACGCTGTTGTGGTAGCTATACTTAGTTCTTTGTGGACATTTTTATTGGGTTGGATTTGCTCTTATAGATTGTTAAGTGATGCTTCCATGTGCATAGAGAAACTTTGATGGCAGTGTTATATATGGTTCAGGGTGGTGTATTGTCCACGGGTTGTTTAGTTGAGGGTGAGCTGTTAGTGACTAGGTATTTATTAGTTACTATCTAGTATCCAATTTCGATTAAAGGTATTAAGTTTGGTTTTCTGTATGAACTAGATGGACAACCTAGTCACCCTATATCATGGAGGCAGTGTGACAAGTGATGATTATGGAAATGTTCGATTTGTTGAAATGCAAAGGGTGCCTCTGATATTCAGTGATCGGCCGTCGTTTAGTGAGTTGGTTGCTAGGGCCCGGGAGGAGCTACATTGTCATGCAAACGAGGAGAGCATCACAGTTGAGGGGTTACTTCACTTCGGTTCGAAAGACACAATTCTAAGGCGGTTGATCTTAATTGGTTGTGAGGATCAGTGGGACAAATATGTCAAATTGGTTATGAAGAATGAGTTCCAATGTTTGGACCTTGTTGTGCGGAAGGTGTCCATTGATCCCACCCCTCATGGTTATTCACCAGAACTAGGTGATCAGGCACCCTTTGACCCTCCGTTACCGGACCTTGCGGTGGATGTGGAAGAAGTGCCTGAGGTGCCCGATGCTCTATTTGCCCCGAACTAGGTTCAGATTTCTCAACCAGTTCGAGTCGAATGTCGGACTGATGATGTTGTGGCGGCCCCTCAGGAGATCCCTTCGAACCAGAATCATCCCAGTAAGAGTCGAGCAACACTTTAACCTTTTCCTGTCATTCCATTCTTTTGTCTCAATCCCATCGTTTTTGTGCTTATGATGCAGGAGACATTCCTGATAATGTGGGTGTTCGTCCCGTTGCTCCATCCGGCAACGTTGAAGAAGTCTGCAAGGACTCCAACAGCGTGGATGTTCAAATTGTGGATGATCTGGAGCCTTACGAGATCGCAAGGGCCGTTGATTTTGATGATGACCGCCCTTTTGGAGAGCTGACCGAAAGTGATATTGAGCTGATCAGGCGTTATTGCCCTGGCCGGGATCCATCAGTTCATGAATTCAGCGATCTTAGGCATTCCCATGAGGCTTATGCAGAAGGAAGGGATGACGAGCTGCTAGATGCTCCTGAGGCCGGGTCAAGCATTGTGACATCCCATTTTTCAATTTGCTTAATTGCCTTGTTTTACTTGGTTATTAGAAAGTTAATTTCAAAAATTCAATTTTTAAATTTAATTATCCTAGCTCAAAACCCTTTTTGGCCTTACCCAAATTTTCCTTTCTTTTCCTCTCCTCCCGGGTGGGCCAGCCTTCTCTTCCCCTTTTTCCCCAGCCCGGCCCCCCTCTCTTTTTCTCCCGGCCGGCCTGCTCTCTCCCGGGCCGTTTCTCTTTTCTCCTGGGCTTCGCCCTGCCCAGCGCAGCCCCTCTCCTCCCTTCTTCTTCCCGCAGCGCCCCGCGCTCCTCCTCTCTCCGCTCTGCGCGCGCCCTCGCCGGACCCAAAAGCAGCGGCCTGCCCCCGGGTTCTCCACACACGCGCCCCGTGGCAACCCCGCCGTGCTTCCCCGCGTCCCCGGCGGCCTAGGCTCCCGGCCCCCTCACCGTAGGTGCTCCACGCGCCGGCTCCCCGCTCGTCGCCTTGGCAGCCCGATGGAGCCGCCCCCGGTTTCGTTGTCCTGGCCACGTCGCCGCTCGCCAACCCCGGCATGGCCGTCGCCGTCGCATTCAATGGGCAGCAGTGGAGCCACGTCCTTCCTCGCCTTCCCGGCGTTGTTGCTCGCCGTCCGCACCGCCCCGTGGCCGCGCCGACGCACCGCCGTACCCGAGCCGTAGCCGCCGGACAGCACCGCCCATACCCGCGCGCCATGCCTCCTCTGTGCGGCCGTAAGAGCGCGGTACCTCGCCCATGCTGGTCGTCCGTCCTAGCCGGCGCTAGCCGCGTCACCCTCGAGTATGCCACAGGAAGAGGGGCTTCGTCGCCCATACCTCTCCCGTCTTCCCCTATGCGCTTTTCGCCGCTATAAAAACTCACCAAGTGACCAATAGTCCCCCCATTCACCCCCCGTTCTTCGCCCCAAAAATCGCCGGCGGCGGCCGTTCTTCGGGCCGTCGCCGCCGCCAGCTCACCCCGACGAGCCCCGCGCGGCATTGCCCTGCTCCTCTACCTTCTCTTGCCCCCGAGAACCTCCCCTCGAGTTTAATTGACTTCTCCCCTCTTGCAGCTCGCCGGCGCTCGGTTCTTCCCCGATTCCGGCCATCTTCTGCCGCCGCTGATTCGAGGGATCTCCGGCCGATTCCTCGCAGCCGGAGTATCCTTGCCACCCCGTGAAGCCGACCGCACCTTCAATTTGGAGCTTCACCCCCTCGTCTTCTCCTGCACCGATCAGCCTCCTCCGCCGTGTGAGCTCGTCGCTGCCAGCCCACAACGAGCCTCCCCGAGCTCCGTTATCTGCGCCGGTGAGTTTCCGAATGTCCCTAGAAGCTTCCCTGCCATTTAATTGCGCTTTCGTCGCAAGAGGCGCCGACCCGAGCAACCCCTGGCTCCGCCGCCGCCTGGCTCACCGCCGGCGACCTCCCGGCCCACCTCGGGCCGATTCACCCCCACCGTCGGGTGCGCACGGGGCTGGGGGTTCCGTTTCGGGCATTTCCCCGTGCGGCCACAGGCTCCCTCACCGCCGGCAGGCCCCGCCGTCGCCCGGCCGGTGGAGCTTGGCTCCCGTGCCGGTTAACGGCCGACCGCCTTGATTAGTGGCCCTAAGGAGCCACTGATCGGTGGGCCCAGGCCGTTTTAAAAGCCGGTGGCGCTGACTTGTGGACCCCCTCAGTTTAAAGAAACCATTAAGGCCGGTTGGTTAGAAGGAGTCACTGACAGTGGGTCCCAGGCACTGTTTATACAGTAACCTGGCCCCACGTGTCGGTCTCTGGCCGGTTTTCAGAAAAGAAAATAATTAAAATGTCGTGGGCCCCACATGTCATACACTGTGATTTTCCGAAATAAAGATTTATCTGAAAATAAAATAAAACCCGACGGGACCCACCTGTCAGAGAGTGAGTTCTCTCTCCTCTTTCATTTTTAGGATTTTCCTGAAAATGAAACTTCAAATAGCTCTATCTCCCTCATCGTAACTCCGATTCGGGTGAAACTTGTTTCTAAATTTTTCTAAATTCAAGCTCTTTCTGTTGGTTATGGTTTGGTTTATTTTTTAGCTGTTTTGTTTATTATGTTATGCTTATTTTGTTCTCTTTGCTTGTTGGGTGTGCTTCGGGTTTTCCTGTTCGAGTAGAGTTTGAAGCTGCCCCCGAGCCACAAGAAGATCCACTCCAGGACCAGCAAGATCCTACTACTCTAGACCTAGGCGAGTCAGCATTTTGATCATTTTGCTCCTAAGTTTCTCATAAAATTATCTTCATTTACATTACTCGAAATATGCATTCGCTATTTCATGTAATAATATGTTAAGCGTTAAGGTAGTTACATGCCCACTTGACATTACAATAAACTTAATATGCCATTCCTTGATAACTCGAATTACCTGCTCCTTGTCACCCTAGAAAATAAGGTTAACTTTAATAGTTATAAGTCAAATTAAATGCCATGCTGTTGGTCTAAGTCCAGGGTCATGTACCCTGATCATCAATCTTTAAACAAATATGAGAACTTGTTTTGGGCAGTCACGGGATGTACATGACTGAATACTTTGTAACTAGTTAGTTTATGCTTCTCAAAACCCTCAAAACCTGTGGGTGGGAAGAAAACTGGTTGGAGGGAAGTACTCCAAATTCTGAATCTTTCCTGGAGGGAAGTACTCCAGTGTTAGTATGGGTTATCCAAACTAAAAATCTAGCATAGGTGGTTGGAGCCATGAAACTGGTGGATGGAACCAGCACCGTCTTATACATACTACACAATTTTCAATCTTCAAAGAATTGGTTATTAAAAGGGCTAGAACATAGGATTTGTAATTAAGTTATTTGCAAATGTTGCTTTGCGCAAACAAAAGAGCCTAAGCCTTCCTTGTATAAAGCCTTGCATACTAGTATTTGCATTCTGTATGTTGGCTCGCAGAGCATGGTTGTGTGTGCTCATACTCGCTCTGTACCCCCCTTTTCCCAGAGTTTGCCAATCAAGATCAGTACGAGTACTACCCGGACCCAGCTGGCGAAGGGAATGAAGATGGTGGTAGCTAGGCTAGGATCTAGTCTCTCCTTACAGTCTGGCCGACCAATCTAATTGGAAGGTGCCCTTAACATTAACCAGGTCCTCTGGGTAATATTAAGCGCACCTAGGTTATCCCGGTCGCTTGCCTGTGGGGAGATGAGCCCCTCCCTTTTGCTTCCGTCAATAATGCAATGGTACACTGAACTTTTGTGGCCCGAAGGCCCCTTTTGTAACACTTGTCCTTATATGGGACCTGTGTACTTTGGTATTGTAATATTATGGCCTGTGCCATGTATGAAATGAATCAGCAATGTATCTGTGGGCACTATCTACTGATCCAGGGAATAGTGCAATGATTTCACAGAGGGTTCTGGGTTGGTTCAAACCCGGGGTCCGACAAGCATGACAATTGAGAAGGGCATGGTGTTTGAGGACTTGTCAGCATTGAAAAGGTGGCTGCAGGAGTATTCAGTGATTCGTAAAAGGCCATTCAAGGTGAGGCATTCTTATGTGGAGCGGAGGTACACAGTTGTGTGCGAGAAGGAAACATGTGAATGGAGGGTTTGTGCTAGGAAACAGAAGGACACGGGAAAGTTCAAGATCACAAGAATCGTTGGCCCACACACTTGTGCCGAAGCAGAGCTCAAACAGAAGCATATGCAGTTGACCTCTACCATTATTGCCAAGTCACTGTGTCACATAGTAAAGGGAGAACCCAATATGAAGGTGAAGACACTTGCTGGGATTGTTAAGGAGAAATTTGGATACGAGATAAGGTATGGAAAAGCATGGAGGGCAAAGCAACGCATCTGGAAGATGATATATGGGGACTGGGAAGATGGGTACTTGCAGTTGCCAGCACTCTTCAATGCAATCAAAGCGGTTAATCCAGGCATGCATTACGAGTACGTCCCGAAACCAAACGAATGGACTCAAGATGAGATGCAGATATTCTTCCGTGCTTTCTGGTGCTTTGCTCAGTCCATCGAGGCCTTTCGGCATTGTCGTCCCGTCTTCTCCATTGACGGTACGTTTCTTCTTGGCAAGTACCAGGGCACACTTCTGATAGCCATTTCCTGTGACGCAGACAACGCGTTGGTTCCTTTGGCGTTTGCTTTGGTTGAGAGGGAGAACAAAGACAGCTGGAGATGGTTCTTACGGCTCGTTCGGAGGCACGTGGTCGGCCCTGGTAGGGAGGTTGGTGTCATATCTGATAGACACCAGGGCATACTTGCTGCCGTACAGGAGCAGATACCGGGGTATCCAGCTTTGCACCACCGTTGGTGCACTCGGCATCTTGCCGAGAATCTACTCCGTAAGGATGGTACGAAGGATAACTTTCATCTGTTCGAGGAGGTCGCTCGAATGCTTGAGGTCAAGTTCTTCCAGGAGAAGTTGGAGCAGCTTAGTACTGCAACAAACGCAGAAGGTAGACAGTGGTTGACGGGATTGATGAGAGATGTCGACAAATGGACAAGGGCTCATGACGATGGTGGCTGGAGGTACGAGTTTCAGACAAGCAACATGGCCGAATCCTTCAATAATTTGCTTAGGGGTATACGTGGTATGCCCGTCAATGTTATCGTATCCTTCACCTTTTACAAGCTTGTTGCCTGGTTCAACGAAAGACACGCACATGCAATGGCGCTACAGAGTAAACAAGTGAGATGGACGCCAAAACCGAAGCGCCACCTTGAAAAGGCAAAGGCGAGGGCTGAAGCACATGAGGTACATTGTTTTGATAACGCCACGGGCACTTACGAGGTTGTAGAAAGGGGTGGTACAACGACCGATGGGGAGCTCCGGCCAACGAGGAGGCATAAGGATGTCCTTATTGATTTCTCATGCACATGGGGTAAACCGAGGCAGTACCACTTTCGTGAGGGTGAGGGTGGCTTGAGCAAGAGCGCCGCGTGAGGGTGGACCAAATCCGTCTGAAGGGCAAGGAGGATGAGCTGCAAAGGAGGCGGGAGCAGTTAAGTCTGCGTGAAGCAGCCATCAAGCGTCAGGAGGAAGAGCTTCAAGCTCGTGAGGCAGCTCTCAAGACCAAGAGTGACAGGAAGAATGATGCAGCGGAGCCATCTTCAGGGCGCAATAAAAAGGGGAAACAACCACGCTACACCCAGTAGACAAGATGTAATAGACCCGGTCCACACGAGAGGTCGTACGAGCAGTTGGGTCGGTTAGTCGGATATCATGCTATATGCTATGCATGTAATAAAAATGTACGCGCCATGTTCGTCCCAACTTTATAAGCTTATTATCTTGGCTTTTCGCATGCAATGAGGGTTATGCAATGATTCCCACGTGTCTTATCATCACTTCCCCTCCTTTCGTCCAATTGTTCCTATCACAGTTGTCCTAAAAAAATTTCAATTAATTTCTTCCAATAAAACAACATAACATGATCGAAAAATGTTATTGCCAGTTCAACATATTTTTCACGGTCAGCATTGTACAAAAATCACAAATACACTAATCGTTACTTCACACAAAACTCGTTCGTACTCTACCAAGCACATTTCTTAATTTTCATAATTGCAAAAATAATTTGCGTAGCAGCAAACTGTACTCCACATCAAAATTTTATGTTTCAAAAACCATTACCAACGTACCATAATATTTTAAAAAAATCTACAAAAAATTTCCTACATGTATCATCTGCAACATAATGAATTTTCAAAACATATGTCGTATTTTTTTGCTCTCTATACATAAATAAATATATTGCATAATATTACTAAAATTAAATAAATATATTACATAATATTACTATAATTAAATAATCCAAATAAAAAATACAACTAGTAATTCATTTTGCGACAACGTAAAGGCTGATCGGTGCAAACCCTAGACGCCGAGTGTCTGCAGACGTGGCAGGGAGCTCGGCGCCACGTGGGGCAGAGGGAGAAGGAGAAGGCCGCGTGGAAAGCCAGTGCTCGGCGCCACGATCCACGGCTCCGAGCTCGGCGCCACGACCCACGGCGCCGAAGTGCCTGCCACGTCGGCGCCACGCAGGCCACCACGCTGGTGCGGGCTCGGCACCTCGGCGCCATGGGTCACGGCTCCGACCCCCTGAGTCCAAAAACGGAATTAAAACTACCAGGGGTCTAAATGTGAATATTTTTTTTAAAAAAGGCTAAAATAGAAAAAATTCGGCGCGCACAAGCATGTAGCAGCCAACGTCAACTAGCATAGCAGTAAGCCAGTGGTAGCAGCATGCAGCACTAGTGCGGCAAGCATGACAGGCAGCGCAGGCTCAGGCGTACACACGCAGCATTTGGACGCTTTTGGCACTGTTGCTACCTGAAATTCTGAAAATAGCCTCTTCGGAAACGAAATTCCAACTCTAGCCCCCACCTGACCGCACCATTTAACCGCGTCGCGACACGTGTCCAATGGTGCGGCCGGGGAGCGCACCACTCACTCTGATGTGACCATGTGGTGCGGTCCCCGACCGCACCATTGACACGTGTCACACTCCCGTTAAGTGGTGCGGTCAACAGGGTGCTAGAATTGGAATTTTGTTCTCCTCAGCGCCATTTTTGGTATTTTCGGGTAGCAACAGTGTCAAAAACGTCCAAAATTCACAAAGCTGGAGGAAGGCGATAGGCAGCGCACAACTCCTAAGGCCTGGGCTCGGCGTGGCTAGCTAGAGCAGCGACAACAACAATCTAGGGTAGCGGCGGCGTGCGGAAGAGCTAACGACGCTAGGGTAGAGGGCAGATGCGGCTAGGGTTTTTGGGTGTTGCGCCTCCCCCTTTCAAGCTTCTTTCTCACTATTTCTATCCAAGTCCTTCACCAAGGAACATGATATTACATGCTATATACTAGTCTTCGTGTAATCTGGTTTCTTAGGAAATTAATAAGTGGCTGCTGGTATGGAACCACTGGGACGCTATTCATATTGGCTTCTAAAAGCTATTTTTTATATTAAATAATTTTTCTACATTACATAGCTTTCAAACGGAATATCTTTTTAAGACGGAATTTACTAGTTGATTATAATAGATACCATAATAACTTCATTTATATCGATCAAAATCGCACATTAGTGTCTCTTTTTATAAACTTCTCTTTTTTTGTGAGTAATACGAAAACAACTGCGTCTATCAAGAAACATGTACAAAATGTTACAGCCAATAACTTGTGCCTCGTAGTATTTCCCGTCAATACTCCCTGTATTAAAAGGCTGGGGATTGCCGCGACCCAGCGTGTCTACCTCATCTTTTTTTTTTTGTGAAAAGCCCCCCGTTTTCTTGGAACACCGTTTCTTTAGAATTATATACAAATTTTTGATTTTTTTTAGAAAAGCCTCCACCACATCAGCACTTTCTTAAAAAGGCCCTTCACTTTTTTGCAATTACATATGCGTCTTCAATTTTTACAGGAAAACCCTACTTTTATGGGATAAGCCCCGTGCTTTTTTGAAAATACATATGGATCCTTATTTTTTTTTTACATAAAAGCCTCCTTCACGAATTGTCCACTCTTTTTCTTGGACTCACGTGGTAGCTAGCACGGCATGGCAGTGCGCTTCTGCATCTAGTAGTTTTTATGCGTGACCTCGCACATCACAACTTGATGTAGTGGTTTCATTCAAAATATCTTTTGGCTTCTGATTTCTAATTTGCTGAAGCTAGAAGTCATTTTAAACACATTGGTTTCTTAATGTGATAATTTTCTTTTCTTTTTTCAATTTTATTTCCATTTAATTCAATACGTCAGCCAAAAGCTAACGTATGTATTTCAGTCAAGAGACAAACAGTCATAGCCAAATGCTATCAGCAAAAACTGTCTTGAACAGGACAACCTAACATGATATCAAAAAGGATAAAACTGAAGCTCAAGAGCTTTACGCTATACTGGTAACTAACATAACAAAATAAGGTTACAATAACAAAAAATGAAACAAACAAGCAAAAAAAGCAACAAGATTAAGGCCTCGCTTGGTTGGGCTGAACAATAGTGGTTTATGGTTGAAATTGCACTGTAGCTAGCTGAAATTACACTATAGTTGAAGGTGATTTATTTGGCGTAATTAAATTTAAAAATACAAAAAATATGTTATCTCATCATGGATAATGCAAACGAATATGAAACAAGAACCGATAAAAAAGCTAAAAAAATCAAAAGTTCAGAAAAACAAAATTTATAAATAGTACAAAAATAAAATAAAAATCATAAACTCAAGCTGAAACGAGCGGCACGTAACAAGAACATCGAAAACCAAGGGGAGGAGGAGGTCTAGAGGTGCGAAAAATTCTATTGTATACCGGTTACACAATCTAGTTTGTGTAACGAGCAAATGAGGTGGTGACACGCGTAACAATGTACTGTAGTAGCAACTGTAGATTGTACGGGAAAATATTTTTAAAATAGATGTAACGGTAGATCGTACGGGAAAATATTTTTAAAATAGCTGATACAGTACCAGATCGTACGGATTTTTAAAAATAGTTGCCATATTAATTTTGCCACGTGTCATCACCGAATTTGCTCGTTATAGGAATTAGATTGTGTAACCAGTAAACATTATAATTTTTTCTGTATGTGCGTGTTGACAATTGACAGTTTGACGGCTTGACCATCACCACCCCGGCTCACTCCTTGGTTCCTTCCCCTCCCTCCACCCTCACCTTCCTCTCCACCTTCCTCCTCCCAACCAAACCCCCTCCACCTCCACCTCCGCGCTGCCTGCCTATATACCTCGCCCTAGCGCCCACGCGCACACGCAAACTACCCACCCGTATGCGTAACTCCCAGACCCAAACCCTGTCCCCGACGACCACCCATGGGCGCCTGCTTCTCCTCCCCTCCGACCGCCGTCGATGCCGACCGTCCGCGCCGCCGGCCTCCCAAGGAGAAGACCGTGCGCAGTTCTCCGGACGGGGGCAAGGAGGCGGCGATGCGGGTGGAGTTCGGCTACGACAGGGACTTTCAGGGGAGGTACGAGGTGGGGAGGCTGCTCGGCCACGGCCAGTTCGGCTACACCTTCGCCGCCACCGACCGCCACTCGGGGGACCAAGTCGCCGTCAAGCGCATCGACAAGGCCAAGGTGGGCTGCTGCTCTTCTTCTTCTTGGTGAAGTTGCGGCCTTAGGCCGTGGTTCGGGGAGGTCAGGTTCCGTCGGATGGATTGGTAACTTTTGGGTGGTTTTCCAAGCGTCGAAGAGGATTCAGAGTAATTCAAGGGAAATCGGGTGTTTCATTCGGGATGACATTAGTGCCAAAAATTGGGTGAATTGGATAGTGTTTTTTTTGAAAAACAATTTGATAGTTTTTGACTTTTCTATGTTGGATAGTTTTTGACTTTTCTATGCCTAGCTCAAGTAAATTCCTGGTTAATCAGCGATATTTTGGTTGTTTTGCGGCTTTAGGTGTCACATTATGTGGACGAAATTTCTCTTCAAAAAACATTCTGGACGAGATTGGTGATAGTTAGGCTGGCAGTGGTTTTGATGTCGGCGAGGTCCTACCGCACCCTTTCTGTTCCCATTTATCACTATGTTTAGTTGCCCATTTCTTTTTTTGGGGGTCCAGCACATGAGTGAAACCATCGTTGCTGGTTCCTTCTTAGTTTGGAACATTGGTTGGGGGATGTCAGGAATGAGGAGTTGTTCACCACGTTCATTCATTCTTAAGATGGTGAAAGTAATTCTCTTTGGAACGGTAAAGATGCTTTCTTTTGGCTATTTGTGCAAATGCTTTGTCGTATTAATTGCGGGGGAAATGGTTTTGATCTTTAGTTGGTTGCATGATTCTTGACGCCTTTTTTTGTTGTTATAAATCTTTGAATGTTGAGTCATTTCTGTGAAACACATTTCACATGGGGCTCCAGTTTTACGCGCGAGTCCTGTTGCTGTCTTGAACTTCATTTAAAGTTTTGATTTTATTTTGTGGAGAATTCAGTCTTTACAGACACCTCCTGTAAGTTCATTTAGGATAACCAATATTTACTCCTGGTAAGGTCGGGAAAGCCAACCATTGTCCTCTGGCAATGGACAACGTCTCCTTGGCTTCTTCCATACTATAGGTGGATGGCATTTTCTTCACCACTCAATTTGACCTTCGAATACTTATACTAATCAATACGGTGTTGATTATTTTCACCAAATACTTTGGACCTTTGGTTGAAGTGTCAACATTCCTTTATTAATTTTGCTGAAAATGTAAACACCTGGAGGAAAATGCCAATTATTGTGGAATCTTAGATAACTTATATGGTAAGTTAGGGTAGTAGTTACACTCGAAATATGGGTCATTTTTGTCTTTGGCAGAGTGTATAACAAGAGAAAACTGACTTGGTGATGTCCTTGTCAAATTCATACTGACCATTGTGTTAACCTGCGTGAAAATTGCACCTCTTATAGGTAAGGAAAGGAAATGGAGCACCAACGCTGCTATGTTCCTAACTATTCCAATGAGAACAGAATAACTGGATGCTGTTTGAATGCTATTTGACATAATATTTGAACATTTAGTGGATAATTGGATATAACTGGTTTGGCCACCTCGTGCACATTCTTGGGTACATGTCTAGGGATCTAGGCTGTTCGATGTTCACTCTTAAGTTAATCTACTACTTCTGTTGGTCAATGAGGACTATCCTGATGATGACCTTAAGGTTGCACACAAGATGAAAATTTTAACATTGTTTCCTCACCACGGCTTACCACTTGGAGTTTGCTTGATGGGGATAAACCGATAAAGTAATCAATTATGCATGAATGAACTGCATGATTATTGATTATGATCTTTCTAGATTTCATTTAGATTAGGATATGACATGCATAGATGTTTTTAAAAAAGCATAGAATACAAACATCCCTTCATCAATGCAGGTAATTGGAGCCTTGGATGCATGCCCTGTACAGTTATCCCTTTACATATGTCCACTCCGCATCATCTTTAGAATATGTGATTTAAGACAATTAAAATTATGATTTTTTATAACAGATGGACCGTCCTATTGCTGTGGAGGATGTAAAGAGAGAAGTCAAGATTCTTAAAGCACTTAAAAGCCATGAGAATATTGTTCACTTCTACAATGCATTTGAGGATGATTCATATGTGTATATTGTGATGGAGTAAGTACTCCTGTACTATGCTACTAGCTTCTGCTATCAGAGTCAATTAACCATAGAACAGATCAGTGAATCAAACACTTCTTTAGCAGAACTTGTTCTAGTTAACTTTAGCCTTTACCAATTTGATGTTCTGCAGATTTTACAATGTCCTTTTGCCATACTCGTTTTAACAAAAATCACGATACCTTGTTTCCAGAGTCCCAGATATGCATGTGCTGTTTGCGATATGCATATCTTGTATTTAAAATTGTCTTCCTAAATACTAACCATTCTTTCCTGCTGTTCGGTCAGTTGCATTCTCTATCATTTTTTTTACAATATACAAATGTATAAACCGTTCTTTCAAAATTACATTCTGAATGCATGGCTTCGTGGCACTTAATCGTTTATGTTCAGAGCTACATCATATTTCATAGTTTCCTTGCATTGTTATGTACTATAAATATGTCAAATTGTCAACTAGATGTACTTCTTTTAGTATATAGCTTGACCTATCACACTCATGGATAGTTAGGAGCTTTTTTCTTCTTCTCAAATTTATCTTGAAAGGGCACACATGATCATATGATTTCAATATTCATTCCTATGCTCCAGTACCAACTCTTGCTTCTCTTCTATTTTTGCAGACTATGTGAGGGTGGTGAACTATTGGATCGGATTTTGGCAAAGTAAGTTAAGATATATCCTCCATTTCTTGTTTCGTGTATATTTTGCTCTCCCTGTGTCAAAGGTTGCTAGATTTTGTGCTGTCTTTTAGTTCCAATAAATTTTAGCTTGATGTTTGCTGCCAGCATTGTTTAGTTTTTAATTGCTAGTACCAGGACCATTACTTATGTCTTATTGGCATCCTCCTTTTGATAGAAAAAACAGCCGCTATAGTGAGAAAGATGCTGCAGTTGTAGTGCGGCAGATGCTCAAAGTGGCGGCCGAGTGTCATCTGCGTGGGCTAGTTCACCGAGATATGAAGCCTGAGGTAGAAATTAAACACTTTCAATGTCTTGGCACTTAGTATACATTTGGTGATATTTCACTACTTCTCAGGTCATGTAAGAATGTACCTATTTTCCTTCCCAGAACTTCCTTTTCAAATCAACTAAAGAGGACTCACCTCTGAAGGCAACGGATTTTGGTTTGTCAGACTTCATAAAGCCAGGTACCTGCTTCAAGGTCCTTTGCTTATGTGCATCTTTGTTATATGCTTCTAGTTTTTGTATCTGATTTGAATGGTACGTACAAATCACCAATTGTTCTGGTTCATTCATTGTTTAAATTCATGATTGTAGGGAAGAAGTTCCATGATATAGTTGGCAGTGCCTATTATGTTGCACCAGAAGTATTAAAACGTCGGTCTGGCCCTGAGTCAGACGTTTGGAGCATAGGAGTTATAACTTACATTTTGCTCTGTGGTAGGCGTCCCTTTTGGGATAAAACAGAGGATGGTATATTCAGGGAGGTAAGTGGATGACTGTTGCATACCTTCTGCTTCCATGTAAAATGTGCTTGATGAGAGTGACCAGCTTCTGCCTAGTGTTTGTCAGTGTACTGACACAATGGAGGAGTGGTATTACCTGCATTTTTTTACTTCATAACATAGCTGTGTAACCTGTGTTACGGCCTGTTAATGATGTGTTAATGTCAGGCAATATAGTGGTACTAATTTTAACATGGTAGGGTAATGAACTATTTGGTCAAGCTGTCCTTGTGATTTCTTTACTAACTTGATACAATGCAGTTTTTCAGTTTTATAATGCCCACCATCTTTTAGATATGTTAATGTGCAGCGTTGAACAATTTGTTTATGATGGACCCAAGATAAGAGCAAGTAGCAAAATGACCTGCACGTCTATTTAATATGAAAGTGCAACCTGGGATGCCAATGGCCTCAGGTAAATCAATGCATAGCCGGTGGCCTGGTGGTATAGCTACTGGGAAATTTGAATCCTTGAATTATCCATGGCTGAAGACACAGCAAGATGCCTTAGTTTCAGACAGTTGGCGCCACCTGGGTGTAGAATGCTTCCTCCTGGGGTCATTTTTGCCCTCAATCAGACTATGTTATAATTTGTTTTGAATTATGTCTTGATATTCTGGGTATTTCACAAAAAGGAAAAACAATTTGCAGCATTTCTCATTGGCGTGCTAGAAATGTCTTCTGGCACCATATGCCATGACATAGAACATTTCTACTTTATTAGTAAATTTAGAAAAGAACCATATGAAGAAGTTAAACATTCTAATTAACCTGTAAAAGGAATTGGGTAATATGGTTTCCCTCTTCAATCTACTACCTATCATCATTTGTGTTGTAATGTTTAATATCGTTCTGCATTTAAATTAGCATAGACATAATGTTATGGTGTACTTGATCTTCTTCATTCTGTTGACTTCTTATGATCAGGTTCTAAGGAACAAGCCTGATTTTCGTAAGAGGCCTTGGCCAAGCATCAGTCCAAGTTCTAAAGATTTTGTTAAAAGGTTACTAGTGAAGAACCCAAGGGCGAGATTAACTGCCGCTCAAGCTCTCTGTAAGTTCCAAGATAGTGTCAGTAATTCACTAGACTAGTCATGATTCTCAGAGTTGCTATTTTAACTATTTCTTCTTTCTACATGAGAAAACACACATATAGTGCGAGAAAAATGCACATATAGAGTATGGCTGCAATCTGCATGCTTCAGGAACAACTGTAAATATGAAAAAGGCCAAGGACTATTCTGTTTTGTATCATAAAATTGCTGACATGTTATAAGTATGGATGTTTCAGAATCAGATATTGCATTCTAATTCCAGAAGTCACATAAAATAAAAAGACACATGTGATTATGTGATTTCATTACTCAATAGCTCTATACTTCTATCTACTGTTTTAATGATCTAAGACATTGGGGGTTTGCTGTTGTACTTTACCCCCTTGGTCTCATCATCTTATCGATGATTATTTGATACCAGAAAGATATAGGGTGTCAACTGTTATGAATATTGTGTATATAGATATAAGACCCAAAGGGTCATATATATATAGGAGAGTACAAGAGGATATGCCATATAGAGATAAGGCATATATGGAATAGAATACAAACTCTATATCCTAATACAACTCTATCTCCAATACCCTTAACACCCCCCACAAATGTAAGGCGTATGCAATAGCATTGCATTTGAAAAAGGGGTTAATACTAAAACAAGATAAATTCGACATTCGAGTCGTGATAAAGTCGTCGTTGCGTGCAGTCTTCGAAGAAACTGTCAAATCAAGCCGAAGAGGAATAGATAGAAGCATGACCGCATAGATCGAAGCCTGAGACGGCGGCGGCGCAATGCACAAAAAGCGCAATAGAGGCGCGGTGCAGAAGAAGCGCGGCGGCCTTAAAAACTCGGGGCGGCGGCTCAAAGAGAAGCGGCGGCATCAGAAAGACTTCTACGATCTGCAGCGGCTCAAGAAAAAGAGCAGCGGCTGCAATGCAAAAGAAAATTCCTACACTTTTATGACTGACAATAAATTTGTGGACTCGCACAGCTTGAACGAACTAAAAAAATAGAGACTACGGATTTAGATGGACGCAACGGAAGGACTCACGAAAGAAAAAAAAATAACTAAAGACTGACGAAAAGAAATCAGCTGTAGAAAACGAAAAACTGACTAAAAGAAATCAGCAGAGAATCCCACTCTCTCAAAACCCCCTTCTCCTCTTTTTTTTCTTTCTTTTCCCGGTCGGTTTACAACCAGACCCGGTCACCACTTTAAAACACACCGGCCAGGTCCAGAGAAGGCACGACGGTCTCGGCGATGTGGCGACCCGGCTGGTCGGCGTCGGCGGACAGCGACGGCGGACAACGACGGCGGTCTGCGTTGGCCAGCGGGGCAGCAGCTGGTCGTCGGATCGGCTCGGGCGGAGATGACAGCGTAGACACCGAGCAACCCGCGACGCCGGCGGCGAATCCCAAGCGACGGCGACGCTGGCTGCCTCGGGCGGAGTCGGGCGAAGCAGATCCCGAGCGGCGGCCCGCGAAGCCGGTGGCCTCGAGCGGAGACGACGGCGAAGTCGACCCCGAGCAGCGGCCCGCGACGCCAGCGGTGAAACCCCGAGCGGCAGCCCGCGAGGAAGAGCCTCCTTGTGCCAGATCCGGCGAAGACGAGCCGGTGGGATCCAGGCGAAGTGGCCGTCGGCGAGCACAGAGGCAGCTGTGGTCGGCCAGATCTGAGCGAAGAGGCTGTCGGCGGACAAAAAGGCAGTGGCTCGGGAAGAGCAGTGGCGGCTCGAAGAGGGTCCGGGAGAGGCTAGGCCGGCGGAGACCAGCCAACGTAAGAGAGCCGAGTGGTGGCGGCAGTCCAAGAAGAGGACGGCGGCCGGATCGAGCTCGGGCGGGCGCAGCGCAGCGATCTTGGATCCGGCGCGGTGGCAGAAGAGGCCAGCGACGGTGGCTTGTCTGAAGACGAGGCGGCGGCGTCGTCGTCAAGCAGCCCAACAAGATGGCCGCCCCCGGGAGAGAAGATCGATCCTCCCGGGGGCAGCAGCAACAGCGGAAGTAGATCGGTTAGGGTTTTAACCTAAGCTCTGATACCATGTTATGAATATTGTGTATATAGATATGAGACCCAAAGGGTCATATATATAGGAGAGTACAAGAGGATATGCCATATAGAGATCCTAATACAACTCTATCTCCAATACCCTTAACATCAACATCTAGTCCTATAGTATCAATCTCATAGTTTAAAAAAGAAGCATTAATTTTTGTAACTGAAATCCTAACGTTTACTCATTTAGCACTACAGTGACATTTGGCATTGTTTTCTTTTGAATTAGATTATGAAGAAACTTGTAGTGAATCATCATCTGTCATCTTTACTGATTCTGATTATGCTTTGGTATGTTTAGCGCATCCATGGGTAAGAGAAGGAGGAGATGCATCTGAGATCCCAGTTGATATATCTGTGTTGTCCAACATGCGCCAGTTTGTCAAGTACAGCCGTTTTAAGCAATTTGCACTGAGGGTAAAATTATTGTTGTCACCAAATCTTTTATACCATTTTCTAATTTTGTTCCTTAGAATATTTCTTCGTGGCATGTTCAGGCTTTAGCAAGTACACTAAATGAGGAAGAACTAGCGGATTTGAAGGACCAGTTTGATGCAATTGATGTTGATAAAAGTGGATCAATTAGTATTGAGGAAATGCGACATGTAAGTTTTTACTAGAATTTCTTAATGAAAATGTCTTTCTTTGGCACTGAATTTCTTTGTGGTGCTGATGATCCTTGTATGTTTCAATAGGCCCTTGCAAAGGATCTTCCTTGGAGATTGAAGGGTCCCCGTGTTCTTGAGATTATTCAAGCAGTAAGCTTTGGGCCTTCTTTTCGATCCCTTTCTCCCTTTTGTTTCGGAGCAAGTAGCTCACCTTCTATTAGAGGACTGAGCATCAACTGTGATCTTATTTTATGGTAGATCGACAGCAACACCGATGGTCTTGTGGACTTCAAAGAGTTTGTTGCAGCAACTCTCCATATACATCAGATGGCTGAGCTTGACTCTGAAAGGTGGGGCATACGCTGTCAAGCTGCTTTCAGCAAATTCGATCTGGATGGTGATGGATATATCACGCCAGATGAGCTTAGAATGGTAAGTTTCTATTCCTGTTTTGTGTTCATGTTGGCTTATCAATCCACACGCATTTACATGATCCCTTTTTACCCTTTTTTTTTTTCTTGAATAGCGAGCTGGCTAGACTCAATCTAGAATTCTAGATAAGATGCTGCAGTTGTGTATTGTGCTTTGGTTTCACTATATTGTTCCTAATATTCAGTGAACGAAGTTACTTGTACACACAATTTATGATTTTTTTTCATCAAGAATAAAATCCCAGGACCCAGATTGTCTCCTGGTCCTGGGTTACTCCACTCCTTTCTCCGCATTTGTATGTATCATGGGTTCATTCGATTAGTTTTAGACCAGTTTGTTACAGCTGGTTATTTCAGCATTTAGATTTTAGAATACTATTGACAAATTGAACTTGTAAATGTTTTTACTGAGATAAATGCCTATCCAAATACTTTATTAAATTCCTATACAAATATCAAGTATCGCACCATAGAAACCAAAACTAGAAGTATTCTTCTCATTGAGGTTTTATTTCAAGGTGCAGCACGCTGGCTTAAAGGGCTCTATTGAGCCACTGCTGGAGGAGGCTGACATTGATAAAGACGGCAGAATAAGCCTGTCGGAATTCCGCAAGCTACTGCGGACCGCGAGCATGAGCAACCTTCCCAGTCCAACCGGACTTCCAAATCCTCAAGCTCTGTGAATTGCGGCGGAGATAACTACAGCAGGCTTGTGATTTTTTTTGTGCCGATTTTCTCTGGGTACCATGTGATGCGAGGGTTCCTGTTTTTTAGCACCCAGGTAAGGTTCTGTGTGTGCAGTATGGAGACGAGTTTCAAGGTAAATATTTACAGAGAGCGTGAAAGGCCCACATTGTGCCGAAGGCTCCCCATTCTCTTTCGTGTACAGAGTTCTCTAATGCGTAGTTATATATGTATGATTTGATTGTACGTATTGATCGCAATAAAGTTGTCTGGGAGTGCATTTCCTTACATTGCGTTAGTTGAAAAGGCTTACAGCGGTAATCCCAGAATACCAACTGTTGAATGGGATTATATTTATGCAAGTGTCTTGACCATTAGTAAACCATCCACCTTTTTGGTTGTTGCTATTACCAAGATCAATAGCATAAATTCCTTGCAATAGGAAAAAAAAAAGAGATCATCAACATAAATTGTTGATTATTCATTCGTACATGTTTACTCTCTCGGTGTTATAGTTGAGGATATAAACTAGATATTTGTGATAGTTGAGTGAGGTGGTTATTAATATGTTTTTCTTCAGCAGGGAAAACATCTGGTCCATTTTCTCTTCAGCAGGAAAAAAATCTGGTCCACTTTCTCTTCAGCAGGGAAAACATCTGGTCCCATTTTGTCGCTATTAATTAATGCGAACAATAGGTGTAATGTTTATTTACCGGTACCATAAGAGTTTTATGCTGTGATCAGATGGTCAACTTTCAGTTAATGTATACTCTAGCCAAATCATGTCCTAATTTAACCAGGAAAAAACCATAACACCCCTAAAGAAAGAAAGAAAAAATGAAGGCGGGCAAAATTTTAGCAAGTTCTCCCATCATCTTGATCCGTCCGGTATAGGATTCGTGAAAGAATTTTAGATGATTCGAAAATTTGAATTTCTCTGTAAAACTACTGTAAACTTCGTACGTCCGGTAGTTATCACTAATCACTTCGCTCCAGTGTGGCACTAGAACACAAATGAGCATGGGCATCTTATGTTTGAAAAAAGAAAAAAGAAAAAAAAACGAGGGCATCTTTGAATGCCGCCGCCGCCTCCACCTCCGTTGGCGCCAAACCCCGCCGCCATCCTCCACGCCGCCCTCCTCAAATCCGCCCCTTCCCGCCTCCCTTCCCGCCTCTCCTTCAACTCCCTCCTCGCCGCTGCCGCCTCCTCCCCGCACCACCGCCTTCGCTCCCTCGTCCTCCCTGCCCTCGCGCTCGCCCACCGCTGCCCCGCCGCCGCCGGGCCCCTCGACTCCTACGCCCTCTGCTCCGCGCTCCGCCACGCCTCCGCCGCCGAAGCAGAGCCCCTCCACGCCGTTGCCGCCAAGTCCGGGTGGCTACGCAGCGTCTTCGTGTCCTGTGCGCTCGCCGCGTCCTACGGCAGGGCCGGCCGGTTCCTGGACGCCCGCAGGCTGTTCGACGAAAGTCCCGCCAGGAACGGCGTCTTTGGGAATGCTGTTCTTGCCGGGTATGTGAGTGCGGGGAAGTGGATGCCGGCGCTGGAGTTTGCAAGGAGGTTTTGGGAGCTTGGGTTGCCTGTTGATGGGTACACGATGACAGCGGTGGTAAGGGCGTGCGGAGAGATGGCAAATGCTGATTTGGGCGGCCAGGCGCATGGGCATGCGATCAGGAGGGTGATAGGCGTGGAGTCGGATGTGTTCTTGGCCAGTACGCTTGTGGACATGTATGCCAAGTGTGGGCTTGTTAGCCACGCTGAGCGGGTGTTCTGCCTGGCACAGCGGGCGAATGCTGGTGGAGGTGATGTTGTGTTGTGGACGGCAATGCTCAACGCGTATGGGCGGCACGGACAATGCAAGGAGGTTATCCAGGCGTATGACCAGATGGTGACTTTTGGGGTCTGGCCTGACGAACTCGCTATTCTGGCTGTGCTCTCAGCATGCCAGCATACTGGGGAGGTTGTCAGGGGGCTCAAGTATTTTGAGTCCGTGCATGCAGATTACGGGTTGGTGCCCACACCAGAGCACTACGGTTGTGTGGTCAACATGCTATGCCGGGCAGGGGAGGTGTCCAAGGCATGGGAGATCGCTACCAGGGAATGCTGTGGAGGTGAGATTGGCGTCTCTACATGGGGTGCTCTGCTCAGTGATTGCGGCAATGTTGAGGTCGGGAGAATGGCAGCTCAGAAGGCAATCGAATTGGAACCTAGCAATGTTGGGGTTTACGTCGAGTTGTCAAATTTGTATGCAAGGGCTGGCTTGTGGGAGGAGATTGACCAGCTGCGGGAGGTGATGAAGGACAAGGGGTTGGAAAAGCATGTTGGATCTACTTGGGTTGAGCATAGTTCCTGAAGTGACCTGAAAAATGCTTCATGCGACCATATGATCTGACCATTACGATTGTAGTAAGGAAAGGCAATTCTGTTTTTTTTTTTGTTATGAGCTGCCACCAGATCCATAAGAAAACCTAGTGACTTGTGTTGCTGGGACAAATTTTTTATCCTGCTGTATGGTCACAAACTTAAGATCGCCGGGGGAAATGAAGGTGAACCTAATTGTGCCTGTGTTTTCACATGGCTTAGGTTGCCTAAGATTTATCACCATGCAAGAATGACCATACAATTATATGATAACAAAATTGAGCCGTGACAAGCAGACACATGCAATGTATTTGACATTCTTCCATGAACTCTTCTGAATTCTGACTGCAAGGTGATGCTCTGGTGCGATAATTGGACTGAAGTGAATCTGAGTTTGTAATGGTTATTATTATGTGATACTTCTAACACATTGAAAGCGCTTCATGTGCCATCGGATTTCACATGTAACGCTCCCGTTTCTGGGAACAGGGCCGTCGTACGTTCCGCAATAGCTCAGGAGTTCTGTTGCGGACAGAAGGAGTATCATGTCTGCTCATGAATATTTAAAAGGGTTAATTTGATTAAAATATAGGCCTAACAGTCAACTTTAGTAATTTAACAGACGTCTAAGCCCAAAATTTAACTTACAATCAGAAGATCCGAAGAAAACTCCCACAGGAACGCCTGAGTGTGGTCGTAACCCTAACACGAAATCTCAAAATATCTTTTCTTCTTTTGATCTCTGTTTTTGTGAAAATGAAACAAGATTGAGTACAACCAACCGTATTCAACAAATCACATGAGAAAACGCTATTTAATTACATGATACTATTTCTAAGAGATGGGGACATATGAGTTTTAACATTTTATGTGGATGCAGTTTTATTTGTAAATATTTTTGAATTTAAAACAAGACAACAAATCATATATTTTTTTAAGGAATTTGGGGTTTCAATATCTTGATTACCAAACTGCAATATTTCCAAATCATTTCTAAATCTACTTATGCCTCGCCATTAGAATCACCCATTAAACATAGTTTCTTTTACCAGAAGCACGGCGTATTCGAATACTATTTATAAATGACTCTGCAGAGTTGCCCAGCTTTACTCACAAGATTTTTTAACCCTTATGACTGAGTTAAGAAAACAACGTTGCTTCACTACTCATTTCTTTATGTAGCCTCTACCCGATAGACTCGGTACCCCCTGCCACAGAATACAACGGCTTGACAGGGCGGAGCCTACCGTTGTGAAAGTATGGTTTTACCGTTTCTATACCACAAATAAATATATTCTTTACGTAGCATAAGGTTATAGTTCTTACTTTTCATCAACTAGGTAACCATTCACAAATAAATATCCCAGTGCACTGCGGCACTGTCACTACTAGTGTAAAGCAGTTGAATTTCTTAAACTACCATGGTATATTTTATAGTAATTTATTATTACTAGGACTTGTCAAGGTGAATATGGCCATCAAATAAAACATGGCATTTTCATGTGGTAAGACATAACTAAATAACATGTCATTCTAAATATTTATTGTATAAGAAATAAATGTGTAAATAAGATAATGAAAATACTAGTATTCTATGATTTTGTATTATTCTAATTCTTGAACTTGAACTTGAGCTTCTCCTTTTTGGGCTGGCTGACCTATGATGTTGTGTGCTAGCACAAAGCAAAAGAAACAAATCAATTCTATACTCGAAGGTTTGAACTAGGAATAAAAAGAAAGAAAATAAAGAAGTAAAACCAAATAAAATATGTTTAGGGATTACAGGAGGGCTAGCATGGGAAAACGGAGTTGAGAAATGGGTAGATGGGTTCGAAATGATCAAAATGGATGTATACATGTATTTTAGGGTTCTGTGAACAGTAACTGCTCTGGTACTATTCATCGCATGTTTTACTGTTCACATCGGGTTTAGTACTTATCGAGTTGTCGCTATGTATGCGGAGAACAGATGAGTTACAAGTACCCGGGTGGTCTTGAGTACGACTATGAAGTCGGGTGGACGGTCGAGGTTCGACTTCGAATGCAAAGTTGGTAGAGATCGGACGATGAATGAGTTGCTACGAAGATCGAATGACGTCCGAGTGGCTATGGAGATTGGGTGGCGTTTGAGTGGCTTAAAAGATTAGACAACATTCGAGCGGTTTAAGAGCATCGGACAGTGTTCGACTGGCTTAATAGCATTAGATGACGTACGAGTGGCTTAAGAGCATCGGACGGCGTACGAGTGGTGTTTGCTCAGGACTCGAAGCGGAGCGGTCAAAGCTCCTCTTGATTACACGGTATTCAGAGAGTTCAAGTGATGGAGCGGTCAGAGATTTCAAGTGGTCGAGCGGTCGGAGAATCCGTGGTCGAAACAATAATTAGCGACCATGGGTGAGTTCCTGGGCCACGAGGATTCCATTTCTGGGCTCGGGAGCTGTTGGAATTTAAGCGAGCGTCGACGGTGAGGTCTTCTCTCTTCGGGACTTCTGAATGGCACAGGGGTTAATGGCGGGTTAAAGGAGAATAGCATTTGCAATTGAGCATCTCTAGGAGTAGGGGAAGCTTAGGGTCTAGTGGTTTGGGTCGGGGATGGCCGCACGGTGGCGGTAGTTGCCAGCTCATTAGGGGGCATGAGAAGCTAGGGCCTTGCTTCGGGAGTATTGCTAAGGGCTTAAGTAAGCTACGGGCAAGGGCAATCAAAATGTAATAGGCCAAATCGATAGAATTGAATTTAGGGCTTACTTTGGGTTTTTCGGTGATCGTCGGTGGAGCTTTGGTCGCCAGAGCAATTGAGGGTGGGTGGCTCACCTCAGGTACTAGTGCTTTCGTATGGAGGGGTTCAGGGGTTTAAATAGCATGAGGAAGGTGGTTTGCAACGTGGTCGTGCCTTCTGACTTTGTCTTGTGTGGTCGTAGTGTCGGAAGCTACTACATGGTCATTAGGATCTATGACCACGTTGTGGTCAGATCCTCCGACTATGCCCACCGTGGTCTGCGTGTCAGTTATGTGGTCATCAAGACCCGCATCACTATTAGGAGAATAATGCACCGTGAAGATGTCTTCCATAAATTGTACCTCTATTGAGGTATCTCTGCTCCACTCGTACTTCCTCTCCTCCTTGAACACGGCGTCACGAGTCACATCGTCATGTCGTTGGATCAAATATCCGATAGCCTTTCATTTTCGAATCATACCCAATGAACACTATTGGCTTGCATCGATCTGCTAGTTTGGAGAGGTGTGGCGTGGTCGTTTTTACATGTGAAACGCACTCAAAAATGTGGAGGTGACCCACACTTAGCTTGCGGTCATAATAGGCTTTGTATGGAGTTTTGCCGATGACGTTTTTCGTTGGTGCTCGATTTAGGAGATAACCAGCAGTCAAGAGTGCTTCCCCCCAAAATTCTCCTAGGACACCCATGCTCTTCAACAGACTCCTCACCATACCGACCACCATCTGGTTCCTCCTTTCGACCACTCCATTCTGTTGGTGCGAGTAAGGCGCTGTCAAATAATGCCTAATTTCCAGCAGCTCGCAATAGTCGTCGAACTCATTCGAGGTAAACTCGCCACCAAGGTCGGTGCGCAGAGCTTTCAACCTCCAATGCTTTTCCATCTTAGCTGCAGCCTTGATCTTTTGAACTCCTCAAGCGCATCGTCTTTGCTTCGAAGTAACACCAGCCACATATACCTCATACAATCATCAAGCAGCAGCAGGAAGCAACGATTTCCTCCATTTGTGGTTAGAGTGATTGGCCCGTAGATGTCGCTGTGCCACAACTCGAGGGGCATATCTGTTCGGTATAGAGACGTGGTCGAAAATGAGTTCCAATGTTGTTTGTCGATCAGACAACCATCGTAGATGCGATCCACGTGCTTGATCACGGGCATGCCTTATACCATCTTCTTGTGAGTCAAATCTTTTAGAGCATGAAATTTCACATGCCCGTACCTGGCGTACAATTTCCACACCTCATCAGTGCCTCTTGTTAGAAGACACTCTGGGAGTGCTGGATTGGTGTAAAACATACATTCAGTTTCTTGATCTGCTCACTTTGGCCAATAACCCCTGTGTTCTATCTAAGATTGACATTACTCCTCCTTCGACCATAATCTTGCAGTCATTCTCATCTAACTGATCAAGACTGATAATATTGCTTCTCAGCTTCGGGATGTAGTAAACATTTGTGAGAATACGATATTCACCTGTGGAACACTCCAACAGTATTGGACCCCTTCCTTTTATCTCTACAGCTGAACCATCTCCAAATTTGACTGAGTCTTTTATCTTCGTGTCAATCTCAGCAAACTTCTCCATGCATCCGGTCATGTGGTTACTTGCACCAGTGTCTAGGTACCAAGCCTTGTTTTGGGTGCTACCAAGCTTCGGTGTCACCTTTTCTTCATGCAGGAATACCTCTTCTTCAGGTGTTGGGACTGTATGGACGAGTTCACATACTTTGATCATCAACAGTTGAGGATCATTGTCATTCTGCTTCGCTACGAGATTTTCCCTTGCTCTTCGGTTCGGCTTTAGATACTCTTTCGCAAAGTGACCATACTCATTGCAGTTGAAGCACTTGACCTTGGTCTTGTCGAAATATGCCAGTAATCATTCATCGACAATGCATTTGCCTTCTCCTTGGCCACTTCCTTGTGCACGGTCGTGTCCCCGACCTCTTCCGTTTCAACCTCCTCTCTGAGCACTGCTTGAGCCCTTGTTCTTCTTAGTCTTCAAGCTCCTCTCTTCCCACTTACCTTTGGTAAAGAGTAGGTTGTCTCCTCTGTCCTTCGAGTGACGTCGACCCTTGAGTCCTTCCTCGAAAGTTCTGAGATGATCGATTGCCTCCGAGACCGACATCGTTTCGACATCACTGAACCGCTTGATTGTTCCGATAATCTAGAGGAATCTATCAGGAACCGAACTAAACAACTTTCTTCCATCTTCATGCCGAGCGAGCGCATGTCACCCACCAGAGTTTTGAGTTTCATGGAGTACTCGGTGATCATCTCTGAGTCTCCCATCTGCAATTTGCTCAGTTGTCGTTTGAGTACTTGAGCGCGTGCCTTCTTGACGCGATCTTTGCCTACCCGCATCTCCCTGAGTGTGATCCAGGCTTCTTTCGCCATTTCCTTCTCAGTGATCGACATCATCACATCATCTGGCACCATTTGCGAGATGGCCACCATCACACCTTGATCCTTGTCACCGTCACCATCTCTATCTTCGACTGCCGACCAAGCCCCTAGCGAATGCAAGATTAATTTCATCTTGATGGCCCATATGCCATAATTCACTTCTTTCAACATCGAGTAGTGAATCGGGATCATGGCGCTTCTTGTTGTTGGTTTGAAGAGCACGCTTGTCTTCGACGGATTGAGTTCGTTGCACGTGGTCTTAATGAGCTCTTCAGACTTCAACGGATCACTAGCATTGCTGGCCATCGCTTTGTCCCTTTAGGCTTTGATACCAATTGTTGGGAAAATTGCTCAGGACCTAGACGAGCGATGGACGATAACCTTCGAGATCACTCACACGAACATGAGTAAACTCAGATTGATTTCGCTTCTTTGCGACGTGATGCAATGCGATACGTCTGCATTCTTTTCTTCTTTCTTATATAGAGAAGCAACACACAAGACTTTAAAACCAACGTGGCATACCACGTTGAGAATCCGACACGGAAACATCCCGACTTTCCATTAAATAGACTCTGACTCCTGACCCCTTATGACTACGACTGCTACAATATTCTTATGACCGCTACAATACCTTTTCGACTTACGACCGCTACAATACCTTCACGACGTACGACCGCTATAGTACTCGAATGTGGTCGTAGACTTCTATGGTCGTAGAACATAATCGTAGACCTGAAGATAACTAGATTAACTCTATCAGCAGCCTGCCAACTATCAGAGGCCAATGACAATGGAACCGAGTTGGCAGTGATGTAATTGAAGAAATTCGACCCCGACAGCGATGTAGATGATCTGGCAGCACCGGAAAATCAAGTGAATCCAGCACTGGCGGTTATGCAGAGGACTTGGTGATGCCGAAATCGAACGGATCCGGCCCCACCGGCGATGGAGAGGGTCATAATTGAGCTGATTTGGCCCTAATGACGAGGAAGACAAGTAGGCGATGAAGGATAGGGGGTGGCAGCGACGATAAGGACGAACGATCTGGAACTCGAGGATGTCATAAGATCGAGGTGATGACCGGTGGCGGTGGAGGAGGGCAAATCTAGCGTGTATCAACCTCAGCAACAACAGAGATCGACAGGGGACGATGGTCCACGATGTGAAGATCCCCTGGGGTGTCACCGGAGGCTCGCCAGCGATGAGGTCAGTGGTGGCCGTGTTGAGGTGGCATGGTGAGACTAGAGATTGGCTCTCATACCATATTAGATAATCTAAGAGAGATGTTTTGCTATTCACAACTGTACATCTTATCTATTATGAAAAGTCATATGTATATATATACACACATATATATATATACATATACATATACACACACATATATATATATATATATATATATATATATATATATATATATATATATATATATATATATATATATATATATATATATATATATATATATATATATATATATATATAGGAAGGGAAAATGGGACTCCTAGGAGTCCAGGCACCTAACCTATCAACCATTAGATCGCATTGAGATGTGCTACTTTGAATTAGGTATGAGATTAACGGGTATACCCATTAGCTAATAATGCTTGCCATAGTATTCAAACAGGAGATTTACTGGTGCAAATCGGATTATTAATTGCCATAAATATGCAGCGATTTGAATGTGCGTCGTATTCTCCGGTTTGATGTGCGTGCTCGATCCGAGTTATTCGGCTTGCCGTGCATGATTGATCCGTAGTGGTTATTGCCATAATTATCTAGCTCCCTGATCGTTAACGAGTATGTGTGTAGATCATTTGGAATTGACGTGTAAAAAAATATGTGTATAGATCATTAGTTGCCATGAATATAATGCCTGCGCAATGTGTTATTCAACGTGGAATTGGTATGTGTATTGACGATGTATTAATTAACTTGAAGTGGGTATGCAAATTCATACGGTAGAACTGGAAGTATGCTCGATTGTACATATAAATTTAATATTATATGGTTACTACAAAATATCATTATGTGTAGCATATCATGAATCATTGTGATTGAATCGAGTATTATACTAAAAAAAATTAAGCGTTTTATTTACGGTCACGAACGTCATAGAAAAAACGAGTATGTTGACTTGCGTTATTTCCATTAATTTTTTGATGTCGCAAGGAATGATTTTGAGTAACAAATACGTGTGTGATGTTAACATTAAAGGTTAGATTCTTATGTGAATTTTTCATCTAAATCGGACAACAAAAAACTTTATTAATTGGGTGGATACGAAAGGCACATCAAAAACGTGTATGTGTACTGACATATTTTTGTATACGCCACACGAATTGAATTAGAGCGGCGAATTTTTACGTCATGTAAGAGTTTAAGGTAAAAATCTTATGTGGAATTTTTATCTCATTTGAGTAACAAACGCTCGTTGAATTGTTGATGGACAAGAACGACGTACATAAGTCTGCATGTGTTGACCTCCAATTTTACAAATTTGAGCGTACATATGTTTTCGTATCATTTGAGCTACAAATTTTTTTTGATTGGTTCGCGGAGAAAATCGGATGAAAAAAAACGGGTATGACACAATGAATGATTTAGAGCAAAGAATTTGTACGTCATGATATTGTTTTTGGGTGAAAATCTTGTGTGAATTTTTTAGTTGAATCGGATATCAAATGTTATCTTAAAATGTTACACAACTCTGAGCTGGTATACAAATGTCCGTTCGGAGGTGTGCACACACAAACCACTTAAAACCGCAATTGTATATACTCAGAACGAAAAGATAAATCTAAAGTGATATATTGTATGAAGTGCATGAATTTCATTAAGTTCATACAGAAATAATAATGGAAATTTTACACATTATTGGGCAAGGAAATTTCAAATATCGAAGTAATACTAGCTAATAGTAACACATGTGGATGCCGAGTATTGTTGTTTGGCTTGGCTGCGTATTGCCATGATCTGGAGAAGAGGAGTGCAATAGAAAATAACTGATGAATACATATCCAGACACACACGGAAAGCAATGGGAAAAAAAGCTTTGGTATTGGATACATACCATTTAAAGTAGATTGTGTAGTAATAAAAGGCCATACCTCATACATCTAAATTATTTTCTAATTAATACGACATAATCAAGTCACATACCTACTTATCCTATGTGTAAAAATGTAGTTAAATAGGACAATATATGCTTATGTGAGTTTTGTACCTGAATCATGTTAGGGTTTTAGATGGAAAGCTTATGTGAGTTTTGTACCTGAATCGGAAAACAAATGTTATCTTAAAATGATTGATGGTGACAAATGGCATCGGAAAAACAAGTATGTTTAATTCCATTATTTTTTATACGCCACACAGAATGATTTAGATCGGCGAATTTGTACATCATGTTAGGGATTTAGGTGAAATTCTTGTGTGTGTTATTTAGCTGAATCGGGCAACAAATGCTATGTTAAATGGTTGATGGAGACGAACGGCACGTGAAAACCCGCGAGCGTTGACATCTATTTATTTTTATATGCATTGAGAGTGGCGATTTTGTACGTGATTTTATAAATAAAAGTGAAAAGCTTACGTGAAACTTTCATCTCATTCGGACAAGGACAACAAATGTTTTCTTGAAAAATATTTGTGTTGTCTTCCATTATTTTTCATACACCTCACATAATGATTAAAAACAACGAAAAATGAACTTGATGTTATCAGTTAATATGAAAATCTTCAGTGAGCTTTTTAGCCCTCTGGAAACAAATGCTATCTTACATGGTTGATGAAGACGAACAATTCAGGACACCTCACGTGTGATAACTGCTATCAAAAGTTATAAGTCGCACAAAATCTGTTAGAGCAACAAATTTGTACATAATGTATAGTATATTTGGAGAAAATATTGTTAGAAAGTTCCATCTCATTCAGATATGTAAAAAATTGGTTGATGATGACGAAATGGGTATACAAAACACGTACTGAAAATTTCGTACAGCAACACTTACTGAAAGAACACGTAGCCTCAAATATCAAGTGATCCCGATCGGGGAAAAACATGTAGCCGCAAAACTCAATCGAGAGGTGCACGTACTCATTTAAAGGATCCGCAAAACTGAAATGATCCCGATCGGCGTCCAAGATAAATAGAGATAACTACAAGGATATAAATGATACAAACTGAACATACTCGTCACCAAATGATAGGTATGATATGTAAGTTTGTATCATCAAGCAGTGCAAAAATGTATGTGACGAAAGATATATAATGGATCAGATGCACATAGTAGTATTCACAACAATAGAATTATATATGACGCGCATAAAAAACAATAGCATGAGTATGAATTCAACACAATTTTAGTACTGATAAATATAATGTATGTATGACATCAACAATGTTTTGCATTGAGGCAAATGTACTGTATTGATGCATAGCATTATTACAATCCAGAAATTGTCAAGCAAAAAAAAGTCTCATAACAAAATAAAATATTCGTATTTTAAAAGCATCATTCAGTAGCGTCTCTATAATTAGTGAACTGCTTCAATAATTCTTTGACGAAATCAGGTGGTGACGATAGATTTGCTTCCAATGTAAGTATGTCGGTCAAAATCTCCATTCTAAAAGTGTCCATAAAATCCTGTAAAGAAATTGTTAACATGGTAAATACATTGAAAAGATGACTAAATGATGTTGCAATGGAGTGAATATATGGGAAATATACCTGATTTATATGTCGGACACACATATTACCATCCCAATTCTTCATGAACTGAATTGTGTATATGCCACTGTCAACTCTGCAAAAATAAAATTGTTAGTGAGAAAATTGTGCTTGGATGAAACTCGCACTTATTTGTTAAGTTGGGTATGATAAGATAGTTGAGTTTCATACTCAGAATAATGTGTAGGCACAATAGCTTCCTTACAATCCCACTTAGTAATATCTTCGCTCCAATCACTGAAGAATAGTGTCATGCATTGCTGCAAAGCTTTGAATAGTATGGGACGAATCCAAAAGTGATCACTGCTAGTATCTATGTCTTCACCCTTTCCAGTCTTGTTTGAATCGAGTATGTGCACCACTCGCTTACGTAAGTTAAATGCAAAGCATGACCAGTGGTTCGTATCACATAATGGGACAAAAATCTACATAAAGTTAGAAATGAGTACTTGTCCATATATGTTAATGAATAAATAATACTATGTGCAACGTGAAATGACGTACTATTTCGCACTTGGAAACATCATAATTGTCTTTTCTACGACTCAGCGTACGTGCGCGATCGGACGGCTCCAGATCAAGGTGTCCGGACACCCAATAGTCCTCAATATTTTTACTATATATATATACATATACATATACATATACATATATATATATATGGTATATACATTTTTTCAACATACTCTTTTTTATGTACGTATATAAAGGTATTTACAAAATACGCTAAAAACTATGGACTTCCTTGCAATTTTTTCGTGTGGTTCATATTGGAGTATCTTATAATTAGTATACGAGTATACCTAAAGTGATAAAGGAGTATTTCAAGTTTGTTTTGGTGGTATATTAAAGGTGGGTGTAATTACACCGGGAGTAAAAAGTATTTTTCATATATATATATATATATATATATATATATATATATATATATATATATATATATATATATATATATATATATATATATATATATATATATATATAGACACACACTTATGTTGGGTTGACTGAGAGAGAGATAGACACTGTATAAAACTTAGGATCTGTTTATATTGTCTTTTGGGTTTGACTTATGAATAACAACAATATGATTTTGGTCTATATAAATGAAGTCACTATAATATATACTGCAATCGACTAGTAGATTCTGTGTTAAAAAGACACTCTGTTTGAAAGACAGGACAAGCTTCTGCCGTGGACTTGGATTACATGTTTCTTCTTTATTTGATTAAAACATATACTTACACTGCATACTCGAAGTCTGAAACTCTAATATCTTTAACTTATTAAACATCTCAAGGTATCGATGGTTTCATGGCTCTCTATGTTGTTGTTTCTTCCTAATCTTTTTGCTCACACATGCAATTTTGATTTGCTCTGACATTCCATAGATTAGGCCTTTGCAGGTGACATCACAATCTACAACATCTGAACGAAATTTTATGTTGTTCGAAATCTGAAAAACTGATAGTTTGTTACGCCAACAAAAAATTTAAAGATGCAGTAGAAATGTGATTGATTACCTAGAAAAATCAGTACAGAATGACCAGATTAAGTGATTACTTAAAAGGGCTATTCTTTTTTATTTATTTGTAGAGTCCGTTTTGTGCAGTAGAACAGACAATTTTGACTTATCAGAAATGGAATTTATGTAAAATGCGGTATCCAGCTTCTAATGCCAGCATTTAGTAATGTGTGGTGGGTGTTGTATCTTGGAACATAAACTACTGATCTCCAAAAGACATAAACAAGGAGGCAGCACAGCAGTAGGAATCTCTGTTTTATCAGCTAAAGCATGATCATTCAACTCGACTTATACAAGCAAAAGCATATACTTCACTTCACTTCCAGGGCAGGAATCAAATAAGACGGGCAGAAAGAGAATTAGTAAGATAAAAAAGAGAGGAAAGAATTAGAAAGGAATGCATTCCAAGCTTGCATTCCCTTTGTTCTCTCAAACTATATAAACACTCAGGTTCCCTTACATCTTGTAAGCAAACGCTCTCTGCGTCCTCTTCCTTGGATCAATAATGGGTCTTCTCTTTAGCGCCTTCAACAATTTTGGTAAATTTACATAATATGTTGGAGGGATCTGCATATGGCTGTTCCTTTTTTTCCAAGAAGACCTCATTTGAATGTGCAACATAGCTCGCGTTGTTGTTTCATTCTGTTTTCTTTCTTACCAACATCTTACCTGTATTTCCGTTTCATGTTCTAAACTAGTTTGTTTGTGCTGTCGTTCTTCTCAGGACAGCCAGGATTAAGCGCGCTAACTTCAGGGCAAGTTTATGATCGACATTTTAAGGACAAGGAAACTGACACCTTTGAAAATTTTCATATTGCTTATGTCGAATTCTGCAAGTAAGCCTCCTGCTTGTGCGGTTTTATCACCTGCGCGATCTTGTGTTTCATCTCTTTTTATTTATGTCATCTTCCGAAATCACTGCAGGTATTTCAACATTGTACTGCCTGGTCAAGATTTCTATACTCCACCACTTTCTGAAATTAAGGTAACCCATCGTTCATTTGTTTTTTCTCGGACGTAATTTCGTGTAAACACTTTCCAAAATGGGAAAATTGCCGTGCATTGGCCTATCATGTTCCAGACAGTCTAAAAAGTGAACTAAACATGAAACATATACGTATAATGCAGAGATTTTATGAGGAATGGTCGCAGAAGGACGACCACGATAAGAAGCAAGCGTTCATCAATTACATGGAGTCGCACGTCACCGAAGCCAAGTATGACGACAGCCTCTTCATCATGGCTGGCCTCGCCGTGCCGGCGGCATCCATCTACGCCAAGAGGACCGCCGAGAGCATCCCGCAGATGAAGAAGTTCAAGCTGAATATTATCCCCAACGTCGTCTTCGTGCCTCTGTGCACGCTGTTGGCCATCATGGGTGTCACTGCTATCCAGATGAACAAGAAGCGCAAGTCCAATCCCGCCTGATCTTGTCTGGACTCTGGAATTTAAATAAGATGGATGACTTGGTCACCTACTCAATAACCGAGATATTTGGGGAATACACACACATACATACATCATACATGCATGTATGTGTGTGTGCGCAATATGTATGTATGTATGTATGTATGTATGTATGTGACCATTTCGATGGTAACGCACTAATAGCGCTGACGAGCGTCGGATCTGCGTCGGATAGCCACGATCCAGATGGGTGGATTCCCTCCGCTCAGTTATGCAATTTTCCAAAAACCCATCGTGCCGCTTTCGTTCTTTTCAGATAAGTCCCTCCCGCCCTCTTGCGAAGAAACCTTGTGCGGCGAAGCAGTCGTGTGGCCGAGGAGTTAGGGTTACGCGAAACCTTGCGGCGCTGCCGCTTCCCGGTTAGGTGAAACCTTGCGGCGCCATTGCTTCCCTCCCGCACTGCATGGTTGGCGTCATCCCCACCATTATGGCGCACTAGGGCGTCGACCTCCGACCCGGTCTCCTCCCTGAGTGTCGCCACCTAGGGCTGTAAACGAGCCGAGCTCAAGCGAGCTTGACCTAGCAAGCTCGAGCTCGGTAGAAACTCGAGCCGAGCTCGAGCGAGCCTAAGATCAACATCGAACTTTAAGCTGGGCTCGAGATTCTACCGAGCTCGCTCGAGCTCGGCTCGTGTAGGCTTGGTGCGTACCTGCGTGGCCGGATCCCGGTCGAGGAGGGGCGGCGCCGGCGGGGGAGGAGGGGCGCCGGGGGGAGGAGAGGCGTCGGCAGCGGGGGAGAGGAGGGGCAGCAGCGGGGGAGAGGAGGGGCGGCGGGGGGACGAGGGGCGGCGGCGGGGGGCGAGAAGAGGCGGCAGCCGGCGGGGGGCGAGGAGGGGGCCGGCGGGGGAGAGGAGGGCGGCGGCGGGGCGAGAGGCGAGGAGGGGAATGGGGGGGGGAGAGGAGGGGCGCCGGCGGGGGGAGGGCGAGGAGGGGGACGGGGGGCGGGGGAGAGGAAGGGGTCGGGGGAGGAGGGGCGGCGGCGGGGGAGAGGAGGGAGGGGGACGGGGAGGCGACGGGGGGCGGGAGAGGGGGTCGGCGGGGGAGAGGAGGCATGCGACGAGGGGGACGGGGGTGGGGGCGGGGCCGCGGGTGGGGGCAGGCGGGGGAGAGGCGTGGCGGCGGGGGGCCTGGGGGTGAATTTGAGAGGAGAGGCGGGAGAGAGGGGTGGGGCCGTGGGGGGAATTAGGGAGGGGTAAAAAAATCCTAAGCTCGTGAGCTATTCGAGCTCGGCTCGTTAAAGCTCGCGAGTTTAGGATAAAGCTCGAATTCGGCTCGTTTGGAGCTCGAGCCAAACTCAAATCGAGTCTAGAGCGAGCCAAGTTCGAGCAGCTCGCGAGCCTCGAGCTTTTTTTACAGCCCTATCGCCACCCTCCGACTCGACCTCCTCCCCAAGTGTCGCTGCCCCTCCACCACTGGTAGCCTCGCCGCCACATTCTTCCCTGAGTGTTGTTGCCCCATTCTTCTGTGCCACCACGCCAGCCAAGGTAAAAAAATTCCTCTCTCCCCGTAGATTTAAGAATAACTCGACTGTGCGATGCAAAATCTTTGTGTGGCTGTGCGATGCAACATATGGACTTGCTAAAATAGGTTCTTTAATTGTAGATGCTTATTTATTAGCTGTATAATGTATGCTCCCTAAGGTTATGAGCATCTTGTCTCATTTCGTATCATGTCACCTGCAGAATTTTTGTTGTGTGCATTGATCGTTAATTGCATCCAAATGAGACTAGCTAATATCATAAATTTAATAAAAGAGTTAGTATTAAATTTATATCTATTATTATCACCAAAAATGAATTTAATAGAGGTTGAATTTACACTCGCCTCCTCTTGGAAGTCCATGGAGTTCGAGATCCAGTCTATACTCGTCAAGCTACAGGACGTCAGCTACGCCATGAGCCGCTGCGCCGCCTCCATCTCCCAAAAGCTCGCGTGCCACCGCGACATCCTGCACGGGTTCACGCAGATCCCAGGCACCTACCTCTAATCTGCTGTTTTGATCGCTAAACTGTGGGTTAATCAACTGACGAACTGATCGATCGAGGCGGGAGTTTAGGAGGACGAGGGGGAGCCTGAGCTCGATGAGACAGCACGCGGATCTCGTCGGCTCTGTGCGGGACGACATCACTGAGTCCAAGGTTTGTGTCACAGACGTGCTGTTGTCTTGTGTCAGTCTGATCATTGGAATTCTATTTAGGCTACTGGTGGCATGTCACCGACGGTGTATTTGCTTGGAGAGGGGGCTTCAATTCATGGCAGCATTGCCCACTCCACTCGTTTCCGCTTCGGCTTCTGGTTTAGTTTTCACTATTCATAAATTTCGTTTTTTCTGAACTTTTGGCTTTTATTTTGAGCTTTTTTGCCGGCTCTTTTTTTTCCGTATTCGTTTGCATTGTCCGTGATGAGCTAGCACATTTTTCTATTTTTAAATTTTTTAAAATTTAATTATGTCAAATAAGAGCATCTCCAGCAGGAGCCCCCAAAACAGGGCCCCTACTTTTAATTTGAGGGCTCCCCCTACTTTTGAGGGCCCTGTTTTCTGGACTGCACTCCAGCAGGAGCCCTCAAAACAGGGCCCCTACTTCTTAATTCCCTCTATTTCCTCACACACTATATGCATATGTATTTGAGAACATCACATTATATAATAATTTATTTAAACTATAACTCTAAAGCACTATACTTAAAATTATGAATGAAAATACAAATATTCAAATTTAAATTCAAAGACAAATTTGGTCCGAATTTAATGATAGTCGATCACAACATAGTTCATAACATCTCTGCAAATCAAATGACATAATCATCAAACATATAGTCCGACAAAACAATTAAACAACTAACGTGCGCCATGTCGCGCCCACAAATGCTCCACAAGATCATTTCGGAGTTTCTCATGCCCCTCTTTATCTTCAATCTCATTGTGTATCCTGAGAAACTCGGACAACACATTTGGATTACGGCGTTGGTATTCCTCCTGCCTCAGCTCCTCACCCCCATCTTGATCATAGTCATATCCCCCAACATCGTCGTCATCTCTCTCGTTCTCAATTATCATATTATGTATGATCACACATGCTGTCAATATGTACCATAGCATATCCTTGCCCCAAAATCTTGCAGGACCCCTAATCATGGCAAAGCGTGACTGCAAAACACCAAATGCTCTCTCAACATCCTTCCTAGCCGTTTCTTGAGCTTGTGTGAAGTGAGACTTCTTGTTACCTTGTGGGTTTCTGTAGCTCTTCACAAATGTAGCCCAAGAAGGATAGATCCCGTCTGCCAAATAATAACCCATGGTGTACTTGTTGCCATTCACCGTATACTCAATTGGAGGTGAAGTTCCAGAAGTTAGCCGCTGAAAAAGGGGAGACCTTCGAAGAACATTGATATCATTTAGTGATCCTGGTAATCCAAAAAATGAATGCCAAATCCACAAATCCTCCGATGCAACCGCTTCAAGGATCATAGTTGGACCATCGACATGTCCCGAGTACATACCTTTCCATGCAGTCGGGCAATTCTTCCACCTCCAATGCATACAGTCAATGCATCCAAGCATCCCTGGCCAACCCCTATTGTTGTTTATCTCCAGTAACCTTGCAGTATCCTCAACAGTGGGTGGCCTCAAGTATTGCTCACCAAAAACCTCAACCACTGCTCGAACAAAGTGCTTGAAGGCCTCAATCATAGTGCTCTCAGCGATTCTCACAACCTCATCCATGGAATCTGCAGGAACATCATACGCTAACATCCTAAAAGCTCCAACCACTTTCTGAAGGGCAGTGGCTCCAAGCAACCCTACTGCATTTGGCCTTTGCCTGAAATAGTCATCATGTGCCTCGACTCCTTGAACAATTCTCAAAAACAATGGTTTAGACATTCTGAATCTCCTCCTAAAAAATTTGTCATTGTAAATTGGAGGATCTGCAAAATAATCTGCAACCAAGCGCAAGTTACCAGCATGCCTGTCTCTTGGCACCACTTGACGACCAAGCACTGAACCACGCCGAAGCTTCTTATGATTCCTTTCTTCAGCATCAGCAATAATTAGCATGGCCGCAACCAAATCATCGTCATCCGATTCTTCTTCTTCCCACAATTGATCAAGCAAATCGTTTTCATCATCGGTAAACACAATGCACATTTCCAGTGATAGGATCCAAACTTATGTTCTCCCATGATTCACATAATTGGAGATCTTCCTCCTGAGAGTAGTTGGCAGCACGGATTGACTTCCTCTTTGGTGCACTAGGTTGACTAGGCTCGGTACCAATGGGTAAAATTGCAATGTCATCAATGTCATTGTCGTCGGACATCATCCGTGACCAATTACCTCCCTGCGACATATCCGAAACTGTGCAAAAAAAAGCACATATAACACTTGTGCTATATCATCAATCCTGGTAGCTACACCAAGGTGGGATAGTATATATAGCACTAGGCTACTTATGGTTTTATGCACTAACCCCACTAACCAACTTGATAAAATTTAGCAACAAGCAGCTGGCATCACATGTGGCAACAAAAAATTAGACACATATATTCTAGTGCATCACTGCCAAATACTATCCACTGATAATGACATCTACTAAAACTTTTAATGCTAGCAGAAGCATGCTACTATTTCTGTATTTCGTAAGGAACTAAAGAAGTAAACAGAAGCAAACAGAAGCAATAAAATGTTATATAGAAAACTGATTAGCAAACTAATTTAAGACAAGACTGATTAGCAAACCAAGTTGAATAACGAAACGATCCTTCTTATGTTATATAGAAAACTGTTCAAACATCGAATTATCAAACTAATTTAAGTTACAATAAAATGTGAACTGTCCAGAGGAGCATGTGCACCAGATCTAAATTGAAAGCCCCAGAATTAGCATCCTAGCATTCCAGAAATCAACATGGACTCTTCTTATGCACACATGACTGAAAGAAGCAAAGTCTTTGCTGTACTATATGGAACTTATCCAGATTTAGCAAGCAATCCAGTGCTCACAGAAATAAAATCTGCCCAGTGTTATCCTCGACAGGAAACAAAGACTTTCTAGGAAACGGCGATATGATTGAAGCCTCCTTCTAAAGAAAGGGGAAATTTTTGCAACGCATACTCTGAAATTCCACAGGGATTTTTTTTGTTGTAATGCTACATGAAAATTTCCCAAGAACACTCGACCCTTCAGATAAACAAACATCTAGTAGCATAAACCATTTATAGGAAACCGAGTCTAGCATAAACATCTAGCATGTCATACTATTAACAGTAAATGGTACCTTATTATTCACAGCCACTTCCACTTTTTTAGAACACCTAGACATTATCATCTTGTACAAGGGACTGCAGGCACATTGTTTTAAGCCTCAAAGTGAATAGAGATTTCAAATAGATTGTGGTGTAACATAGTTCTACAGCAAAACATAATCATCTAGCCATATTCCAGAATCTCAAATTGCAGCAAGCTACTCATAAACATCTAGACAAGATGGATTACTGGGGATTTATGAACAATGCACGCCAGTCTTCTAGCATTGTTCATCAGATTGCTCCTAAGATCATTGCATGCTACAACCTAATAAACTGCCAAATAGACCTTCGATTGACAAGCCAAGATAACACATCACGTGATATGGTACCCACTGTCCCACTGGAACAGTTAAGTGCTAACCATACAGGTCAAAAGAACATTGGCGCATAGCTAGTTACCATTTATATAAATTGCACATCTTGAGTAATAAGATTGAATACAAATATTAATTAAATTAAAAGTGATAGGCCCATAGAAACTTAAACCTCTAATCACCAGTTCACCACATATACCCCAAATGATCAGCAAACAATTGGGAGGGGAAACAATTCAAGTTTGGGGTCAATCCCCTTTTCAGTCAGAATGCCAAGGGAAGAGTACACAAGCACATGATCTGGAGATAAGTGCTTTCCCAACCTTGCATCAAGAAATCAACATGCATTCTTCACCAACGAATCACACGAACATCAAATCGATACACAAAACTGGTAGCTGTATCAAGTTTACATGTAATCTCAAGCTATCCCAATCCCAATTTCAGCAATCTCAAGCTATCGCAGTCCCAATTTCAGCATCTCAAGCTATCAACCCACAAAGCACATCGGCATATATACATACAAAGCACATTTCAGCATAATCCCAATCTCCGGTCCTATAATCTGGCGGTGGCGCAACGGAGGGGGTACAGGTGACGCAACGGAGGTGGAGGTGGCGCAGGAGGAGATGGCAGCGGGCGAACCTGGCGTGAAGGATGTCCGAGTTGGCGGCCGGCGAAGTTGGAACCGCTGGTGGTGGTCGCGGTCGAGGTCGGCGATGCGGTCGAGGCCGGCGATGCGGTCGAGGTCGGCGATGCGCTCGAGGTCGGAGATGCGGTCGAGGCCGGAGGAGACCGGCGATGCGGAGGAGAGCGAGGTCGCGGAGGAGAGCGGGGAGGCGGGCGGCGCTCGGGGGCGGGGGAAAGAGGCGGGCGGCGCTCGGGGGCCGGGGGAAAGAGGCGGGCGGCGCTCGGGGGCGAGGGAAAGAGGCGGGCGGCGCACGCGGGCGGGCTGCGGGAGGGGAAGAGGCGGGCGGCGCTCGCGGGCGGGCTGCTGGAGGGGAAGAGGCTGGCGGGGGAAGAGGCGGACGGTGCTCGCGGGCGGGCTGCGGGAGGGGAAGAGGCGGGCGGCGTCGCGGGCTGCGGGAGGGGAAAGATGCGGGCGGGGGAAGGAGCGGCCGCGGGAGGGGAAAGAGTCGGGCGGGGGATGAATCGGCACCAGCGCGCGCAGGAAACGGTGATTTGAGGGCTTGACCTAGAGCCCCCAGGAATGAGGGCTGGAGGGGAGATTTGAGGGGCCTCTCAAATTTGAGGGCTCTAGTAGGGGCCCTGCTGGACCTCTATTTTTGTCTCAAGCCCCCAAATTTAGTTTTAGGGGCTCAAATAGGGGCCCTGCTGGAGATGCTCTAAGGGTGTGTTTGGTTGCTGATATGGAGTGGGATGAGATGGGATGAGATGGTTCCATAAAAAAAGTGGAACCACATGGTCCAGCATCTAAGAAGAATATTCTCTAAATTTGGACATGCTCATCCCACTTTGGACCATTCCATCCCACCCCATCCCTCAAACCAAACACATGGATGTGTTTGGTCAAAGGAACCATCCCATTCCATCCCACCCCATCCCAGCAACCAAACACACCCTAAGTCACCTTCAGCTACAGTGAAATTTCAGCCGCTACAGTGCAATTTTAGCCATAAGCCACAGCTTTTCAGTCCAATCGAGCGGCGGGTCCTTAACCAGGTGTCACTTGAGTTCAATAAAAGGCTAACTGATCTTTTGTTTGAGTACATGTCAACTGCTTAATTAGCATTGCCCTGGAAGAGTTTGCATTTTACATATGCTGATGTTCATCATTAGCTGTTGTCCATGATGCATTCTCTGATCCCATGCACAAAACCATTATACCTGCGAGTATGCCTTGATGTAATGCAAAACTCGGGGTAGTGTGCTCCTTATCTCCTGTTGCTATAACATTCAGCCATGTCGTTAATTCTGAGAACAACAGTGGAAGAATAGGGTGTTGAGAATGAAGAATAGGGTGTTGAGAACACTTACAACCATGCTCTGTGCACTATGGCAAAATGATGTGCTTCGACTGATGTTTCGACTGGAAAAGAGAAAGAAATGCAATTGACTTTCTTGCGGGGCGAAACTGTTATCACTGTTAATTCGCATTTGTGATGAACTCTAGCTCATCTAGCACAAGGCATTAAGTTCCTATTTTCATTCAATTCCAGATTGATGAGGTAATTGGCCAAGCTCAAAGCACAAGAGTGGCCCTTTCCAATCAGAGGGCCTTGTTTGGAGATGTCCAACGAAAAGTCAAGCAGTTGGGTGAAAGATTCCCTACAATTAGCGTCCTTCTTGGTAACGTATCAATCCTTTGTTTATATGTTGTTGTATCTATCCCTAATTTGCACGTTGCCACAATAGTTCGTGCTCTTGTATATTACTAGCTGCATATAAGCGCGGCGCACGCCGCGCTAGCTACCGTGTAGACAAAAGTAAAAGAGACGATAATTCGCAGGGGTTTAATAAAAAAAATCGAGGACACATGCGTAATTTAGGAAAAATCAAAGGTCTTTTTCGTAAAAACCCGAGGACTTGTAAGGACCTGTACGTAAGTAAATAAGGACCTAGATGTAATTTTGGAAACCCTCGGGGCGCTATCAAAAAATTTTTTAGGGGAAAAACCTGCAGGGACTTTTTTGAAAAATTCAGGGACCTTTTCGCGAAGAAAAAGGACCTTTACGTAATTTCAGAAAACCAGGAGGGAATGGCCTCCCCCGGCCGTACCAAAAACCGGACGCCACGCGCCGGCCGGCCGAGGGAGGGGGGCGACGTGGACACGTTGGGGGGCCGGAACCCCCCCAGGTTTGTATAGTTGATGATTCGTTGCAATGTCTACGTCCTAACTATTCCGTTGATCAGGATCTCTGTTGTCTTTGTGTTAGACGCCATTAAAATTAGGTGCCGCTCGGTTAGACTGAAATAAATCAGCTTATAGCTGAAATTGCACTGTAACTAGTTGAAATTATACTATAGCTGATGGTGGTTTATTTGACATAACTAAAATTTAAAAATAGAAAAAACTGGTTACCCTATTACAAACAACGCAAACGAATACAGAAAAAAAGAACCGGCAAAAAAGCTAAATAACCAGAAAAAGATGAAATTTAGAAATAATAAAAAATAAGTCAGAAACCAGAAACTTAAACTGAAATGAGCGGGCCGTCAAGAGGAATCGAAGGACACTATAATTCTTTCAGCAGTGATTGCGGCTTGCACCATCTTTTTTTATTATTTACTGTCTTTCAAAATGATGGAGCGTTACTGGAAATCTCACCGTGATGGCTTCCCCTCTTGACATTGAATAGCTGACACCGGATGTCATGATAAAGACTTTAGTGTGATGATTAATTTGTTAGGCTAAGAAGAGGTTATGAGAGATGTCAGTTTATTTTTCATCGATTTGCCTTTGATATATACCTTGTATTTGGAGATTTCCCCATCATGCATATGTAGAGCAGTATTGCTTCCTGAACTGCCTGACTACTGAGTAAATATGATAACATTACACTGATGCTCTGTGTGAGAAAAGGGTTATTCAAATACCTCATCCTTAAATGTGTTTACATTTTACTGTAATGAGTTTTTTTTCTATTCTCACCATTCACCAATGATCGCATGATGCATTGCAACAATGCAATTGGTGCCGTAACTAAATGCATTGCAGATCCATTATCATCTCTGATTTGCAATATTGAAATGGAACCCTCCTCCCTCTTTAGGGACCAAGATAATGAGTCCACTGCAAACAAATTCTGGCTTCTAGAACTTGCCGGCTTCTTAATTTTATCTTTTCAACTTTTTATGCTTTTTCTTTTTTCTCTTATTTTTTTGCATTGTATTTAATGACATTACTTTTTTAAATTTAATTACTAAAAATAATAGCCACTACAGTGCAAAAAAGAGACAAAAGCCTACCGCTGTTTGGAACACTACCAATATTCAACGATCAAGATAGTCGACAATGGGAAGGCATGAAACATGGAAAAATGGGGATCAACAGGTACAGTTTGGTCCCCGGGAACTATCCATTTCCCATAAACCACCTTAATACACTTTTAAGAGCTATTGTAACTTGTAATGAATCATTTGCATTTCCTTTTTACTCTACAAAAAAGTAAAATATGTACACCCAAAGTGACAAGTTTTCACCACACTGGTGCTGACGAAAGAAAAGCTCAATCACATCGAAGATACTGTTCAGTTAGCAGCCGCATTCTATGATTCTATCTCACTTAACAGTCAGCCACCAAATTCCCTTGGGCAGGACCATATCATGCAGCGATGGAAAATGGTCTAGGGCATCTCAGCAAAACTCATCATGATGTTACATTTGGTGACCATATTGCTGAAGGTAGAAGAAGGGCACACAACAACCAACTGGTGGCTCCGATAATCAGACCCCATAAAGGGGCAGAGCTACTTTGACAAAAGAGTAACAAAGCGCCCCTGTGAAAACATAGCTGTCAACCCGATCAAGAATTCCACCTGCATTGCAGCCTTGTCTTATGTTCATGCACAAGTTATAACATGTTGATCAAGTACAAGATATTAGATACACAATGGCAATGTATTCCCCCCTTCAAATACAGGGGCAAAAGCAAGGGAAACAAGATGTGTGATGCACAACAAAACTTAGTGTGAGTCCCGTATTTTCCATAAACTGTGGCAAGTGTCAAGCTGATAACGCCAGAAAATGTACTGACATCAGAACTCAGTAAGTTCCAGTTTGGAAGTTCAAAAAGGCCATATATGTGAAGTTGTGAACTATTCTTATAATTAACAGACAAAGGTTGAGAATTGCACGCATCCAATGCAGTTGAGAACTTGAGATGACACATGAGGATATGCATCTAATGAGGCTCTTAGATACCTGCTTGATGCATAACTCCTAATCAATGATGTTTAATCTCAACACAAAATAATTTCAGAGCAGTCAATGTAATAGAACAAGAGAGGAATTAATAGTGTTTACCATGGCCAGGAATGAGTGATCCAGAGTCCTTCACACCAGCGTCACGTTTAATCAGAGACTCGACAAGATCCCCGAACAATGAACCCAGAAAGATCAGGATTCCATAAGCAGTAGCACTGACATCAATGAAATAATTAGGCACTGAGGCAGTGCACTATGCAAATATTTGTTATGCACAACACGAGAGTGCACAATATATATGTTGAATGTAAACTGAACAAACCGATGAACATTGTCACATGTATCTACATTTTGAGGATAATCAGGTCTAACTTGTAATGAGCACCAATGTAGTTTACTTCCAAAAAGGGTTCCTGGCACTTGTGGTTTTGTTCTTGGTATGTTTAACCAAACAAAATTATGTGGTATTATCGGATCCATCCTAGAACCTACATTGGCTAGTATATGGCGTTTAAGCAACCAATTTTTCAGAAAAAACTGTGGACAAAAATTACATTTCAGTACTAAGACAGTAATAGACTAATAACACAAAGATGCCAGAAAATTAGCAATACCTTAACAGTGATCTTGGCCAGCATAAGATAGTTGACAGAAGTACAGTGGTCAGTACACAGCCAGTTAGACCAGCTAAAGCACCCTCCAAAGTCTTTTTAGGGCTTATATTAGTCAAAGGAGTACGGCCACATGCCTGAAACAGAAAATAAATAACATGATGACATGATTTCCTTCTTTCAAGCGCAGAACTGTTGAAACATATTACTTGACTCAGTTGACTGCAAAAATGCAGATATAATAGAAACTAGATACAGCAGAACCAAGATATAATAGAAGCATGTGAAAAATCTACAGATTTATACAGTTTGGTCAGCAGGGCACAAGACATTCTAGCAGTTATCTGTGATCTGATACATTTTTCAGCAGTGTGGTTATGTTCCTACAACACAGCAAGCTTAACAGGTTGAACAATAGTAGCTACTTCTGGTAAAAAAACAATAGTAGTTACACCATGAACTGGATGGCTCCTCAGCATCATGACTGATAGGCCTCAGTTGGCAAAGTCTCTTGTATGTACACAGCTAACAGAATACCTACTATACTTACCCAAAACAAAATAGAATAAAAAATACAAGAACACACCCAACAGTGCATTGCAAAAGTAAATGATGGAGTGGTGGCAAGATAAATCATAATGAATTCAATAGAACTATTATTTCTTTATATTAACATAACAAAATGAAATGAAATCACATAAAATAGAAGAAAACAGGATACCCTTCCACAAAGGAAAGCAGAAGTATCAGCAGCGATAATGCTACTAATAGATATCAAGGTTGCCACAAGTCCAACTGTCCAGTGAGCTTGCCCACCAAGAAGTATTGGCCAACTGTATGCTATTCCTGGCAAAGCACAGTGTATAAGTAGAGCAATCCTATATAGTGAAAACTTTGAAATCAGCTCAGACTACACAAAAAAAAAATAGAAGAATACAAGCAAATAATACAATGAAAAAAATGGTTCTTTGAACACCAACAAACTAAACAGCAAAGGAATTGATAAAAGAAAGATGCCTCAACTAAGAAAGGACAAAGCGGATTTGATCAAGCAACTTACTTGTATTTAAGGCAGTAGCACCTAGCCCAGAACGGAGCTTAACCCAGAAAGAAGGAAGATAGCCGCAATAAAATAACCCAAAAACTGAACTAGTTAGCTGTGCAAATCGAGGGTTTCCTCTTTGTAATAGCAATGATATTGCAATAAGAAACGCAGAAAACGTCACGGTGACATCCATGTGCCCATAGTACCTAAGCAAATAGATAGGTGAAACATCAGAACTGCAAAATGTAGTCATATACTCATATTTACAGAAAAAATGACAACTGAATACTCAACAAGTGCATCATCATTAAGCCCTATTTGCAGTTCCTTCACTTATTTTGTTCAAAAGTGTTCACTGGACTAAGATATACACAAACCATTTGACTTCAATACAAGTCCAAAGTGACGCTATAACATTTTTAGGCTTGAGCAATCAAGCAGCAATGCATAAGCTCCACAATGAATCTCTTCTCAACAATACCTCAACCATCGATAGTATTAGAATATGCATTGCTACTTCAAGTTCTTCTAAATATTTTGTTCAGGAATTCAGTGATAAGATGCTCAGTAGTCAGGCCTAATTTCCATTAGATCGTATTTGCATCAACCTAGCGCCAGAATTTCGATTCCAAATATTTGCAATGTCTTTTATTCCCTTCAATATGAACAACCACATTCAATTCATTTGCATCTTCTATGGTCAGAACAGCTTGCCATCTAGCCCAGCTCACGAAATTCTCAATAAAATTAAAGAGGAGGAAGCAATTTTACGCACAGCTCTCCTTTAGGCATACTCAGATCCTCTCAAAAACCATAAGTACCGCGAAGTGCGAACAATGTCAGTGTAAGTTGCTTAAAGGTAACTTGCGCTAAAAGATGAGACCTTTATACCAAAAATCATGACTAAATTCCACCTCAATTACACTCCAATTGAAGCAAAACTTAAGTTATGACACAGAGCGTCAAAAATAACAAATGCTATTATAAACGCGAGGTTTCCTTACAACGTAAGGATGGGCATGAGAGCGCAGATGGCGGAGCAGAAGCGGGACACGTAGCGCGGCGGCGGGGTACCTCCGCCGCCGGCAGTGCCTCGGACGAGCCCGAAGTATTCGCGGGCACCGACGAGGACGACGGCGGACATGGCGGCAGCGAACACCAAGCCGCCGGCGACCACGACGCCGCCTGCGCCCACCCCGATGGCGACTCCCACGAGCACTCGCTTCTGTAGCTGCCGGGACCTGTAGGTCTTCTTGGTGGCTTCCTCTGCGCCGCCCCCGCGGCCTCCGCCGTCAGAGACGGCGGCGGCGGCGAGGAGTGGAAAGCGGCGGCGGAGGCGAAGCGGTGGAGGGGAAGGGACGAGGAGGCGGAGGCGGAGAGGGGGGTGGGGCCGTGGTGGAGAGGGAAGGAGGACGAGAGGGGGCTGGAGGTGGGTGGCCGCCGCCGCCGCCGCCATGGGAGATGGGTGGGACAGTGGAGGCGGAGAGTTCGATATGAATAGCATTTTGCTGCTGTCGTCTTTGGCAGAAAAAAGAAAGACTTTCTTGAAAATTACAGCTTTTTATCAGAAATATAATTATGTTAGCACGGTGCACCACTAAAAAATAAAAAAAATCGAATATACCCCATCAAAAAATTAAACATTATAGGCACACACTAGTTGCATGTCCGTGCGTTGTAACGGAAAATAAGTACTATATAGATATCACATCTTTGGTAACCATAATCTAATCATTGGTGTCGCATGGGAAAGTAAAATCAGTTTTAGTCATGTTGCTTTTAGCATATTTGGCTAATGCACCAAATTTCCTTAATTGATGAGAACTTTGCTCTAGGCTTATGTCAAATTTGCTTTTCCAGTTATCAAATGGTTCATAGGATTATAGCTCTGGAATTAACAGGAGTGGAATGTGAACATGATGACATAAGGTAATTGATTCACAATGTGAATTTTGAAATGCACAGGATAACTCGTCGTAGAAGCTCAAATGAAATGCTTAGAAAAGTCAATAGCTAAAGCAAAATTCTTACAGATCCAACTGCCGGGTAGACATCTTCGTCAGCAAACTCACACATGTGATACATACTATCAAATGTGATCTCAAACTGAACATTGAACATCAATTTTATCTTACGCCATCATGTATCAAGCAAAGTATACATGTTCACAGTCGTAAAATAAATCAAATTAGAATATACAATAGAACACTAAACTTTATATAAATAACAATATTTCCCTTTAACACATATAGCGATTCAACCAATTAAAAGATGGTGATACATACATACACACACAAGCATCACATATATCTACAACATTATATTTAAGGTTGTAAACGAGCCGAGCTCGAGCGAGCTTGGCCTTTCAGGCTCGAGCTCGGTAGAAGCTCGAGCCGAGCTCGAGTTGGGGTCCGAGCCTGGACCTGGGCTCGAGCTCGGCTCGGCCTAAGCTCGAGTAGGCTCGAGCTTGGCTCGTTAAAACTCGGTAACAATTAAAATAATTTATTATGCACTATTTTTCAATAATAAGAAAATTTTAAGCTCGAGCTCGGCTCTAGTAAGCTCGATAACAGTCAAAATAATTCAAATATACACTAATTTTCAACAATAAAAAAGCTCGAGCTCGAGTTCGGCTCGAGTAAGCTCGGTAAGAATTAATATGTATTACTATTTGAGCTCGAATCGGGGCTCGCGAACTATTCGAGCTCGGCTCGGTGAAGCTCGTGAGCTCGAGATCAAGCTTGAGTTCGGCTCGTTTAAAGTTCGAACCGAGCTCGAACTGAGCCTAGAACGAGCCGAACTCGAGTAGCTCACGAGCTTCGAGCTTTTTTTACAGCCCTGATTATATTAGTGAAACATGATAGAACAAGCACCACATACGACAACTATATACAAAAATGGTAGTAAACAATATTTTTCTATAGTATACTTAACTCATAAATAACTATCAGACCATCTTGGAAAATAACAAACGACAACTACGTACAAAAATGGTCGTAAGTCGAAAGCCATCGACTATCGCGCGTGATCGTAGGTCGGGAGCGGGCGACCATCGCTAGTCGTCATAAGTATTCAGCGGTCGACCATCGATCGTGGTCCTAAATCAGGAGCTTTCAACCAGGGCTCGTGGTCGTACATCGGAAGACCTCAACCACACCTCGTGGTCATAAGTCGAAACACCTTGACCAACACTCGTGGTCGTAAGTCGGAAGATATCGACCACACCTCGTGGTCATAAGTCAGAAGTCATCTATCACACCTCGTGGTCGTTAATCGGAAGCCGTCAATCACACCTCATGGTGGTAAGTCAGAAGCCGTCGACCATCACCCATGATTGTAGGTTGAAAGTGGTTGACCATTGCTGGTGGTCGTATGTTGGCAGTAGTCGACCATCGATCGTGGTCCTAAATTGGAAGCCTTCGATCAGGGCTCGTGCTCATATGTCAGAATACATCGACCATCACTCGTGATCGTAGGTCGAAAGACATCGAGGACACTTCCTGGCGAAAAGTTAGAAGACATGACCACACCTAGTGGTTATATGTCGGAAGCCATCAATCACACCTTGTGGTCACACATAAGAATACATTGACCATCGCTCGTGATCGTAAGTCGGAAGCCCTCGACCACACCTCGTGATCATTAGTCGGAATACATCACCATCGCTTGTGGTCGTAAGTCAGAAGACATTGACCACACCTCGTGGTTGTAAGTCGGAAGCCGTCAATCACACCTCGTGGTCGTAAGTCAGAAACCGTCGACCATCGCTAGTCATCGTACGACCATTGATCGTGGTCGTATGTCCGCAGACATCGACCACACCTCGTAGTCGTAGGTCAGGAGCCCTCAAGTACACCTCATCCTAGTATGTCAGAAGCCATCGAGGACACCTTGTGGTTGTATGTCAGAATACATCGACTATCACTCGTGGTCGTAAGTCGGAATACATCGACCATCACTTGTGATCGTAAGTCAGAAGTCTCGACCACACCTCATGGTCGTAAGTCGGAATACATCGACCATCGCTTGTGGTCGTAAGTCGGAAGACATCGACAACATGTCGTGGCCGTAAGTCAAAAGCCATTGACTATTGCGCGTGATCGTAGGTCAGGAGTAGGTGACTATCCCTGGTGGTTGTATGTTCGCAACAGTCGACCATCGATCGTGGTCGTAAGTCGAAAGACCTCGACTACACCTTGGAGTCGTAGGTCGGGAGGCATCAACCACACCTCATCGTCGTACATCAGAAGCCATCGAGGATACCTCGTGGTTGTACGTTGGCAGACATCGACCACACCTCGTGGTCGTAAGTCGAAATCCATTGACTACACATCATGGTCGTAAGTCGGAAGCCCTCGACCACACCTCATGGTCGTACGTCGGCAGACATCAACCACACCTCATAGTTGTAAGTCGAAAACCATCGACCACACATCATTGTCGTAAGTCAGAAGCTGTTGACCATCGCGTGTGATCATAGATCGGGAGCGGTCGACCATCGCTTGTGGTCATACGTTGGCAGCTATCGACCATCGATCGTGGTCCAAAATCGGGAGCCTTCGACCAGGGCTCATGGTCGTAAGTCAAAAAACATTGAGGACCTCATGGTCGTAATTGAAAGACATCGACCATCGCATGTGATCATAGATCGGGAGCCGTCGACTATCACGCGTGATCATTGGTCGAGAGCCGTCGACCATAACCGCTAAGACCACAGCCACGGGTGCTACAACTATGACCATAACTACTACGACCACAGCCACGTGTGCTACGATTACGACCATGACCGCTACGACCATGGCCACGTATCAAGCGACACCTATACTGACTCTTACACACATATACTTACAGACTCTTACACACTTTGACTCATAAGATAGAGTTTTTATTTAGGATACATAGATAATTATACACACATGTGCTTACAGAGTTACATACTCTAACTCATAAGATCGAGTCTTTATTTTGGATGCATAGATACACACATAATTGTAAAAGACACACATATACTTACTAACTCTTACACTACATCGTGGAGTCATAGTGAAGAGACTTTGATGGAACTACGACCATGGCAACGAGCACTACTACTACGACCATGGCCACGGGTGCTACTACTATGACCATGGCTACTCCTGGTCGTAACGACTACACACAAACTACGGTCGCTTCGATAACACACACTAGTCGTAACTACTTAACACACACTGCGCATCAACTCGAAGCTTCGACCACATCACATCTAATCAACTCGAAGTTTTAACCACAACTCATCATCTCGATGCTTCGACCACGGCTTCTCACTTACTCAGAGTATTTGACTACAACTACCGCAGCTTCAACAGCTGCTATGACCATGGCTTCGGGGACTGCTTCAACCACACCTTCGAGTGTGGCTTCGACCATGGCTTCGGGGACTGTTTTGACCACGCCTTCGAGTGTGGATTCGACCACTTACAAATCATCAAGATTAACAAAAACCTCACCTTACAAACACACACAGAGCACAAAGAAATCATCAGCACCGTTGCAGCAAAGTCACAAGGCATATGCACCGAGTAGCTAGCTGATTGAGAGAGGGAAAAATCCGCGAGTCTCTCCAAGTATAGCGATGACCAGCTTGGGAGACCAAAATCGCCAGACAGCGCAATGGGCTCTGAGCAAAAAGCAAGAGGAGGTAGAAAGGCTCACCAGGTGAGTGACCGCTGGGCGGCGGCGGGGGGGGGAGCCACGTAGGTGAGCGCAGGAAGAGGAAGCCACCGCCGCACGGCACCGAGCAATGGCAGCAACAGGGGCGGGTGCGGCAAGGGGAGACGAACCGTGGCGACACAGCGCCGTGGGGGGTGGGGCGATGAGGGAGCAGGGGGCGGCCATCGGAACCAATGGCCTCCATCTACGAGCGCTCGTCTCTCGGATCCATTGGCCGCCATCGATCGCTGTCTTCTAGAACCACCAGCTGTTGTCGCCGAGCATGCCTCTCGGATCCACTGGCCGCTATCGCTGAGCGCCTTTCTCTTCGATCCATCGGGCGTTGTCGCTGAGCGTCATGCCACCGAATCACTTTGTCGCACTATTCATGTAGCAAAAAATATTAGTTGGTGAGACGATGGGAGATGGGGCGACGGCGGTGGGGAGAGGCCTGGTGGCTAGAGAGGAGGGAGAGGGGAGATGGGGTGGTGGCGGTGGGGAGATGCCCGATGGGTGGCGAGGAGGGAGAGAGGAGATGAGGTGATAGGTCTGCGAGGGAGAGAGCGTGAGAGAGAGATCTGTAGAGAATGAGAGAATAGAATAACCAAAGGTGGAAGTGGAGAGGCGGGATAGTTAGCGAGAGAGAGAGAGGGGGGATATAGATGATCAAGATTCCTGTGTTTAGATCGGACGGCTGAGAAGAGAGGAGGGAAAATGCACCGACGACCACCAACTCCTCTTTATATAATAGTGTGTGTGTATATATATATATATATATATATATATATATATATATATATATATCTCCAAAATGACATTTAAAAGAGAAAACCTTTGTAAAACACAATTATCTCATATTGAAGAACATGATCGATGTATGCCGTTATTGCTCTCATGTTTAGCATCACAACCAACACTTTGGATCATACATCAATTATATGATCCCCATACTCTATGGGTCCATATCAGCGGCCGAGCTAAGGCTCGACTGCTCAGGTTCGTCGGCGAGAATCACTAGACACCTCAATGATTTTCGAGATAGCTAGTAGCGGACGACAAGTCCGGCCAACAGCGATTCTTGGGCTAGGCAGCCATCTGCCCGGGCTCTCTTCTAGGGTGGCAGAGCCACACATGAGCTGTGTGGTCAATTGACCTTACAACTTTTTACAAAACAGTCTTCTACTTGTTGGCCCGCTCTTTTCAGCTTCTAGTTCATTATTCCTTAATTTTATCCTTTTAGTTTTTTAGGGTTCTTTTTACTTTTTTCCGTGTTCCTTTACATTGTCCGTAATAGGATGACCTATTTTTTTATTTTTTATTTTTAAAATTCAATTATGACAAAAAGCTATCAGCTGTTACAGTGCAAAATAAACCAGCTACAATGAAAAAAGTCGAAAGCCACAAAAAAGCCCAACTAAGCACAGCCAGAATTTGTATAGAAGTCTACATCGTTTTAGAGAATTGATCCCATAAATATTGAAAAACTTTATATTTGACCTCTACAGAATTTAAATTCTAGCTACGTCACTGGCTCCGTCCCTGGTGGATGTTGATGTATTCATTGGCTACCGCCTTTGACACTACCACTAGCATATCCTTGAAACCTAATTGAATCATCGTGGTGACTATTGAACTCTTAAAAACCAACATAACTCTTTAGTCTAATCTTTGTAGACCACCTTCAATACCTGTTGTCGGTACAATAACATTCTTGCTGCCTAGATTGTAAGGTAGAAATCTAATTATCCTAGTTCGCAATCAGGTCTCTGTTGGATTGGAATTTAATATATGTCCATATTTTAACACATTAATTTTAGGGATATTTATGATAACTTTATATTGACATACTACCTCTCCCTCCCGAGAAAAAAAAAATCAGATTTCACCTCTCCCCACGAGAAAAAAATCCCTAGCTCGTTTTTTTGCTATGGCTTAGAGCAACTCCAAGAGAAGAGCTAAATCATTTTCTAAAGGTAAATTTGGCTATTATTGGAGAAAAAACGTCTTCAATAGACTCTGTAAATGACTCTCCAAATTTAGTAGCTCTCCATCCCTCCTCCTTCGCTCTCTATTTTTGGATAGCCTACCTCGCTCACCATCCAGCCTCTTGGCGCGGTCGGCGTTTCCTTCCCGCACGCTGCGCCCCATTCCCGCGCGTACGCGACCCACCGCGCGCCCTCTAGTTTAGATAGCCTGTTGGAGTAGTCTTGTTTTTTTGGGTGAGATTCATTTTAGAGAATAGCTAAATCACTAAATTTAGATACTTCTTTTGGCTAATCTCTTGGAGTTGCTCTTATGACTTTTGAATTCTAATTGTTCGTGAGAGAGTACGAAGAGAGACAATCGCGTACGATTTTAGTCGATACAACTGAAATCGGTACAATATCTACTATAATTAATTTATAGATATCATTTTAAAAAGATGTTTTATTTAAAAGCTACTACTATAGCATAAACCATAAGAAGAAGCTGGAAAAAGAAGGGCCACATGCATTAGCGATTTTTTTACGAATAATCCATTTTTTATTCGAAATTACAGAAATATACCCACGGAAAGTTTTTTTTTACAAAAATAGGCTCAAGTCGCCTAATGGGAGGGCGACTGGAGCCTATCGCCCAACCAGGGGCCGATAGCGTCCCTGACGCTCTACCCTCGGGCAACTGCATCCAGTCGCCCTCCCATTGGGCGACTTTCATGCAGTCGCCCTCCCATTGGGCCACTTTTATGCAGTCGCCCAATGGTTGGGCGACTGCACTCAGGCTCCCGTGAATGTTTTAAATTTTTACAATTTTGTAGTTTTAAACTGGTAAAAAATCTACTGGAGTTGTAATAAAAATTTATGTTCATTGTATGTTGTAGGTGTGTAAAAAATTTTGGGAAATTTTTTAGGAACGATTGACCGTAGAACGATCGGTACATACGATCGTAAGTGACATTTTGATGTTAATGAGAATTTTGATGTTTAGAAAAAAAAAACAGAGAAAAAAAAGAGAAAAAGAGAGAAATAAGAGAGGAAAGAGTCCATCTTTGCCGAAATTTGGAAAATGCATCAAACCTTCGCCAAAAATAGTGAAAATTGGTGGAGCTGTTCTTTGTACATCCAAAAGCCTCCAAAAAAAATTGTGAGCACTTTCGGCTACGGGATCAAAAGTTATAGCAGTTTCAATTGAGGCCGAAACGAATTCGAGCCCGTTTCCGACACACCTTCAGTAAAACGGGCATAACTTTTGCATACGGTATCCGTTTTCGACGTTCTTGTACTCGTTGGAAAGCTAACGACGAGACCGATCCAAAAAAAATGACCTTCTTGCGCTAATATCCCTCCAAGACCTCGAAAATCGGCCATCTTTGGATATAAACCTGCGTCGCAAGTTTTTGGTTTCTGTTTTTGCCTTTTGTCTTGATCTTCCCTTTGAAATTTGGGTTTTGCTTCAACTGAAAAGTGCTAGATCTCATCCAAACCTTTTCAAATGAGTGTATATAAGCCATATAAAACTTTGCTATTTTATCTTTTGAGACTAGTTGTTTATACTGCATCGGTATATAAAACTTGTGATAAAGAGTATTACAGACGGTTTGTATGTAGAACCGTTTGTGATAATCTGACCGCTGGGCCCATCGATCCTCCTCAACCCAATCCTAGCCCAGAGATACGAATTCTCAGTAATATCAAAATATCACTTACCATCGTATGTACCGATCGTTCTACGGTCAATCATTCCTAAAAAAATTCCAAAATTTTTTACACACCTATAACATACAATGAACATAAACTTTTATTACAACTCCAACAAATTTTTTACCAGTTTAAAACTGCAAAATTGAAAAAATTTAAAACATTCACGGGGGACCTGAGTGCAATCTCCCAACCATTGGGCGACTGCATGAAAGTCGCCCAACGGTGGGGCGACTGCAATTAATCGCCCAACGGTTGGAAGATTTTCCAGTTGTCGCTGCTGGGTTGGGCGAAAGGCTCCAGTCGCCCAACCATTAGGCGACTGGAGTCTATTTTTGTAAAAAAAATTCCGCGGGTATATTTCTGTAATTTCGAATTAAAAATGGATTATCTGTACAAAAAAATTCTGCGTTAGCAGAGCAAAACCAAGGAGCTAGCTCAAGAAAAGAAGGGGAACAACTGAATTTTAACGAACCAACTATGAAGCAGCACAAAAACGGAACAAACAGAGCCCACCCGCTGCGGTCGAGTCCAGTCCCCCTCCTCGGTCGAGTCCAGTCCCCCTCCTCCAACTGCCGCCGGCCGAGTCAATCTCTCTTCTCCACTCCCCCGGCACCCATGGCGGCAGCAACGGTGGCGACTGCGACGGCAGCGGAGGAGGAGGTGCGGCTGCTGCGGCTGGCGGAGCACGACGGCGGCGGCACGTGGGAGTACGTCTGCCTCGCCCGCAAGCTCCGCATGTGCAAGGACAGCGATGACGTGATGGCCTTAATAGCACGGTAGGCAGGTGGCGAAGCTCTGTGCACTGTTGTCGACCTACGGAGGTGAGGTGGCGTGCGGGAGCTGGCAGTGGTGGCGAATGGCGTGAGGCCAGGTAGCGCTGGGCACAAGGGAGAAGGCGGAAATGGAGAGGGCGCCAATGTAGGGAGATGGTGGAATGATCAGAAGGGAAAGCGTCTGGCTTGGGAAAGTTTCCGAATTGGGAAAGAAATCAAATTTGGCCAAACTTCAAAGAAATGCAAAAACTTTTGAATTTTTAGGGCACTTCACATACCAACATCGTGCCATCTCTCTCTCTCTCTCTCTCTGTCCTGTCGAATAGCCTGGGTGCTGATAGTATTTTGATCTTCCCTGTTTAATGAAAGTTCTCTGCTTCCCCTGGGAAAAAAAAAACCAAAAGTGCTCGGTCAGTACAGGAAGAAACGGAAGCCCGAACGCTGAGGCATGCACGCATGCAATGAGCACCGCACGTAGCCCACGAAGCTCTCATGTCCTCACGTCGTCTCTCTCGCGCTCTCCTATATAAACCCATCGACACCACCACGTCCTTCACAAGCAGCTCTTGATCCGAATTCTTCGACCCCCTCTCGCCACGCGCTCCATCGCCTCGAACCACTCGAGAAACCAACTAGCCACGCTATGGCCCAGAGCAGGACCGCCGTTGTTGCGATGTTCCTCGTCGCCCTCGTGGTGGCGGCCGCGTCGGTGCCGGCGGCGAGCGCCTACGGCTGCTACGACGACTGCTACCAGCGCTGCGCCAACGGCAAGGAGGACCCCGCCTGCACCACCATGTGCAACGAGGCCTGCGGCGTCGTCAACCAGGTCGCCACGGGGCTCGGCGGCGCCGTCCAGCAGGGCGTCGACGCCGCCCCAAAGCCCACGGCGTGAAAGGCACCCCATGCATCCGTCCACCCATCGCCGGCCGGCCGGCTACCAAGCATGCGTGATCACCCGATCCATGGCTACGGCGTTCTATTGATTTAGTAGTTTCCATGCATGAAAGCATTGCTCTTTCTTTCGTTTAATGGTTTCTGTTCCTGCCTTCCATTTGTAATTCCTGTGATAAGTGAAATTAAGCCCCCTTCCTTGTTGATTTTTCTTTGATTAACTCTAAATGCTCGCGTTAAGTTAACCAATCCTTGGTTATCCCACTTTCCATGTACCTTCGTGTCCGTATCCTGTTCATATCGTTGGATGCATGTTCATTTTGATAAAGAAAACTATTTAATCAGTTTAATGTTTCGAGTAATTAATTAAATAAAAAATGTGTTTCTAAAAAAATTAAAGAGAAAACTTAACATGTAATTAAGGATTGTCACTCCGATTATCCTATACTTTTGCAGTTGCGATTCACATGCAAATAAAGAATATTTGAATCGAAAAGGAAGCGGATAACAAGAAATGAGAAAAGAAATGCCGTCAAAGAAGTGAAAAAGATAATACACTTTTCAAACCACACCTTTTTGAAATATTACATATGCAAAATTTCTTAACAGTAAAAATTAAGAAGCAATTTGGTCGAAATTTTAACCTGAAGATATATATCCCTGACCACAGGAAGATATGCACTCGCGGCGCTCCCGCTTACGGAGGAGCTCGTCCTGGCAGTGCTCCGCCGCCGCCCGCGGAGGCTCCCCGACGGCGACGCGCTCCTGCCGCTTGCCGCTTCGACTCAGATTATTTGACTGGTCGGGGCGCTGCCCGCGCTACCGCCACACGCGCGCCGTGGGAGCCGTGTGTCCAACGATTCCAACGAGCCGCAGCCGCCGATCCCAATGAGCCGCAGCTGCGTAGTGCACAGGCGGTGTCGCACGAGCTGCATAGTGCGGCACCGCCGCATAGAATTTTTTTCCCGCGCCGTGTACAGTGTACTATCTACTATGCCGTCTTCCGCCTCCTCTCCCGCGCGCGCCCCGCCCGCTCGACTGCAGGCTCCGCCTCTTCTCCACCACCGCCCCGTCCGCCGCCCAACCGCGCTTCCACGACACGCTGGTCGTCGGCTACACCGTTGCGGGCGATCCCCACGCGAGCTCAGCGTCCTTGGCCGCACGCGCTTCCGCGGCCTCGGCCTCGACGCCGTGTCGCCGTCTCCTCCCGCATCCTCCTCAACTCCCTCGTCGATGCGTCACTCCGCGGCTTTGCCGACTCCTTCACCCGCAACCTTGCTGCTAGCCCCGTCCCAACCTGCATCCGCATCAAGAGATTCAAGAGCCTCTGCCACCGCGCCCGCCTCAGCGAAGCTGTGGCGCTCCTTGACACCACTGAGCCCTCGCTCCTTCTCTCTCCATGCGGCACACTGCTTTGAACCACCCTACCGCTCCCACCGCCTATCCGTAGCTTAAAAACCCGATTGCTTTTACAGAGAGCCCCGCAAAGAGAAGGACGAAAAGGCTGCAAAATTGCTTGATAATACTCCTGCTAACCATTTATTTGACTTCACCACAAATAAAAAATAGTTGTACAAAGCTTATGCAGAAAAGACCACCAAAGCCATTATTGATGATATTGTGAATAGACAGTTTATCATACTTGTTGACAAGGCCCACGATGCATCTATCAAAGAGCAAATAGTTGTTGTTTTGATGTTAGTTAGTTTGTATTTTTTATGCTTTGTAAGTTTAAATTATATTAACTATGCTTTCTTGTCCTATGCAGGTATGTCAATAACAAAGGGCAAGTGACATCGTATTCGTTAAAGCTAACATTGGATGGTACATTATGTTTTATGGTTTATCAATCTCTAGATTGTGAGGACAAGGATATGATGGGGCATCAAACTGTAGGATCAAGGATACCGACTAGAGGGGGGAGTGAATAGGAGGTTTTAAAATTTTTCTTGTCTACTTAACTAATTCTCTACAATTTTAATGGCAAAAATGTAAAGCAATTAACCCTATACAATTCTAGACAAGAGATACCAAAACTAGCTCTAAAACAAGTAAATGATAACAATAATATCAATAAATAAGAGATAGAAGGTAAACAAGTAAGAGATGTACACAATCGATATTTTACCGTGGTGTTCGGAAACTTGCCGGTTGCCCCTAATCTACGTTGCGATTAGCCCAAACGAATTGGACCGGCTCCACGAATTAAGCCGAAGCACCTCGATCACTAGTGATAGCTCTTCCCCGCTCCGGGTAGGTGAGCTCCAACCTTCACACGAATATCGGGCCTTCTCATAATCTCCTTTGAGAAGATCACCGATCAATCCTCCTCCAAATCGTCCAGGTGCCGGCAAGCACCAAGAGTAAAAGATCTGGGTTTCACTTGATTGCAATTGAGTGCCAAGGATCAACTAATGAATGCAATGCACTAATTTGCCCAACCACCTCAAATTTAATGCTCATTGTGTAAACTAGGGGTAGAGTGAATGCTCTATGCTCGAGAAATGTTCAATGGGTCTCTTCTTGCTGTCCTTGAGCAGTGGTACGGGTATTTATACCCTTCACCAACCAAAACTAGCCGTTTGGAATAAATTCCAGAAAATCAGGGTGAGCGGTAATACCGCTGGTCTGAGGCCAGAACTACCGCTTCCCTACCTGACGCAACAGAACGGCTATGTCAGAGGCTCTGCAGTGACCGTTGGAAAGTCGGTGTGGTACTACCGCTGTTGTAACTTCCGGTACTACCGCTTTGTGGTAGTTCCGCAAAGTCGGCGCTGTACTACCGCTTGAGCTAAACTTCCAAAAGTCCCAAACTTGGCGCTCTCTGGAAAAAAGGCTCCGCTCCCCCTCCGGAGCTTCCAGGCTTCGGAAGTACCGCTTTGGATAGCGGAACTACCGCACCCTGCGGTAGTTCCGGCGTTGAAATCGCCGGTACTTCCGATCCGCGAAATCTCAAATTGCATCTGGAGGGTGCTCTCTGGAAAAAAGGCTCCGCTCGAGTTCCAGAGCTTCCGATCGCCGGTAGTTTCGATTTTACCAGCGGAACTACCGCCCTGCGGTAGTTCCGATGTTGAAATCTGCGGTACTACCGCTCTTCCAGACAGAGCATATTTTTTGTTTTAAAGCTAATTTTTAATGAATGTATGCTTCTAATTTGATCCAAATGGCACATAATTTTTGCTATCAAGTTAGTTGCTATGATCCCTCTTTATGGTACGATTATCTACCCTATAATCCGGTCTTCCACCTTTTCTTCTTATGACTGGTAAAAATAAAAGGGATCATATTCTAAGTATACCTTTGCTTTGAGCCATTTTTGGTCTTCACATTTATCCTTTGGTTTGCATCTTGTCACCAACATATGGACTTAACCTTTGCATACTCATTAAGCATGTTAGTCCCATATTCACATAAATTCATTAATTACCAAAACCATTTTTAGGCGTCTAGATGCTTTCACAAACATGAGAAGACAATTTCATGGATTGCAAAGATGTATCTTGAATGAAAATCCATATGTGTTTTACGTCCATTGCTTTGCTCACCAGTTGCAATTAGCGGATGTTTTTGTTGCCAAGTATTGCTCTTCAATCTTAGATTCCTTTAATTACACCACCATGATTGTCAACACTGTCAATGCTTCTTACATTAGAAGAGATTAATTGGCCCAAGATCACCATGATAAAATTATGAACAAATTAGAGACCGGTGACATTTTTCAGAGAAGAGGAAAAAAACCAACAAACTAACCTTGCAAGGCCCGACGGTACCCGTTAGGGCTCACATCATAAAACCTTGTGTCGTTTTCTTCTCATGTGGGATTCAGTCCTAGAGGTATTAGAGAATTTGATTGATGATGCCACTAGTGCAACAAAGAAAACCACATCTTCAAGTTTGTTAAAAAAAAATAGTGAGCTTTGAATTTATAGTTATATTGCATCTTATGGTCAGAATATTGAGCAAGACTAATGATCTATCATAAAGCTTATAAAAGGAAAGATCAAAATATTGTTCATGTAATAGGGCTGATTAAGACCACATTGAAGACAATTGAGGTAATAAGAAATGATGGTTACGATGAACTTTTCGTAGAGGCAAATGACTTTTGTCTCCAACATAAGATCATTGTGCCAAATATGAATGATACAATACTAGTTAGGGGTTGTTTAAGGGGTCGTGGTGGCTAAGTGGTAACTTACTACGATCATTTTCATCATGAAATATTATTGTGGTGTATAACCAAATCATTGTTGAGATGAATAATCACTTTACTGAAAGATCGACCCAATTATTGAGGTGCATTGCTTGTTTTGATCAAAAGAATTCTTTTATCAACTTTATTGAGGACAAATTAATTGAACTTGCTAGGATGTATGTTGCCAATTTCTCCCAATATGATTGTATAGTCCTTAGGGACCAGCTCGGTACATTTATTGCTGATGTGGGAGATGATCTAGATTTTGCCAATTGTACTGATCTTAAAAATCTTACTGTGAAGATGGTTCAGACTGATAGACACACGGTTTTTCCATTGGCACATTATCTCATTGAATTGGCCTTAATTTTGCTAGTGGCAACAACAACCATAAAAAAAGCCTTATCGGCTATGAAGATTATTAAAACTGATTTGCGGAATGAGATGAATGATGAGTGAACGAATCATACCTTGGTATGCTATATTGAGTAAGACATATTTGTAAACATTAATGATGATAAAATTTTAGAGCGTTTTTAAGAGATAAGGTCACGTAAGAAACAACTACCACATCCTAGTGGTAAGTTAGCTTCTTATAAATGTAAACTTCATATTCTTTGTCTTCATTCGTATGCCTGTTTGATTGACTCTCATATGTTGTCTTCGTAGGCTCTGGTTTATGTCCAACTATCAATGAAGAAATGGTGAGATATGATAGAGAGCAAATATTTGTTATTTAGGTATATAAATTGTATCTCTACTATACTAAATTGTTTATATTATGCCATGTTTTTCTTATTATGTTTTATATTCTAGCACTGAGCTCCAGTTTCATATCAATGATGCATTTGTGATGTACTTTTGTTATATCGTAGCATGAGTATAAATTGACGTTAATTTTAGGTTATTAGAGTTTAACCCAGGGTGTAGCCAAATCTTGGTTCCGCCACTGCCTGATGGCTAAGGCAGCGATGCGGCAGGTGATGGAGACGGTGCTATTCCAGGACCCCACCATGGCCGCCTCCTTGCTCCACCTCTACTTCCACGGCTGGTTCATCATGGTTGCTCTCTTGCTCCATTTACAATCAGCAGTGCAAGTTTGCAATCTGATGAGACTGGTAGCGATCGTAGTCGGAGATGCTCGTATGCAATGCAGGGCTGCGATGCTTCAGTACTTCTCGATGACGTGGTAGGGATTGTGAGTGAGAAGAACGCGGCGCCGAACCTCAACTCACTGTAGGGGTCCAAGGATGTGGACACCATCAAGGCACTGTTGGAGGAGGTCTGCCCGGCTGCCCGCTGGAGTGGACGTACGTGTTAGGGTGTGTTTGGTTGCCTGAATCTCCTTCGTCCTGACTGGGTGGATCCGTATAATCTGAGAAAGAGCTTGTTTGATTGCCTGTATGAGTGGATGCAGCCTGCATGAGCGGATGCAAAAATACGCCCTCATCCTGGATGGGTGGATACGCTCAAAATGAGCTTCACTAGCCATCCTGGATGGGTTGATGCAGTGTATCTTATGCGGTCCCACGTGTCAGCCTCTCAGGTTTGGTAGACTGCATCCGCTCATACAGACAACCAAACAACATCTCAGTTTTGTTGCATCCGCTCATGCAACCTCTCCAGACATCTTCTTTTTCTGAAATACGATTCCACTCAGCCTGCATCCACTCAGTCAGGATATACGATGCAACCTCCATCCACGAACCAAACACACCCTTAAAGAAGAAAAATATGTAATCGGCGTTAGGACTGGGGTGGTACGTACGTCGCAATTCATTAAACTAGAAAAACAAACATATGTAGATCAATCAGAATTCCATCCATATACAGATCGGGGTTTAACGTACATACTGATTGCATTTAACGCTCAGCCCTGATTAACTCGGCTTCGGCTTCTAGCTTCTGGCTTATTTTTCACTATTCATAAGTTTCGTCTTTTTCTGAACTTTTGAATTTTTGTTGAGCTTTTGCCGGTTCTTTTTTTCCCGTATTTGTTTGTATTATACGTAATGGGCTAACATATTTTTTTATTTTTTTTAAATTTAATTATGCTAAATAAGCCTCTGTCAGCTACAGTGCTTTTTTCAGCCAGCTACAGTGTTTTCAGCCATAAGCCATGAGCTTTTCAGCCGAACCGATCACCATCTAATTCGATCGTGGTGTGCATCCACTGATGAGACGTGCACTCGGTCATACGGTCGACGCGGGAGTCGTGTGGTCTGGTACCGCACGACCCAGCCAGGTGTCGCAACGGTGCAGTCCCGCGGTCAAGCGGGAGGCCAGTTTTGGAATTTTTTCGCTGAGAGGGTCAAAATTGGAATTTTTGTGTCCAACAGTGCTAGATGTGTCCAAAATTCCGCGGCTACCCGCTGGAGGTTTCCTGCACCTATATCCTCACCATCGCTGTCTGCAATGCCGTACGCACTACCCTCGCCACCGTCAACATTGCATCTAAGTGGCCGATTCACATAAAAGGGAAATTGGATTATAGCTTTTTTTGCGCGATCCATTTTAAGATGGCTCTTTTGCAAAAATTAATTTAAAGTGGGGGTTGGCGTAAAATTCCCTAGACAGCTTCTCCCATCCTCGATCCTAACTGCCTATTGTCAATGGGATGTCCTATGAGGTGAAATTGCATCGTAGATTTTCTGCGCGATCCAGTTCAAGAGTACAGTTTCGTAAATAAGCTCCAAATATAGGGTCCTTGTGCTAAAAGTCTTGTCCGTCTCGATCTAGACCGCACAAATCTGATCCAATGGCTTTTATTATGTCTGACAGAGAGGTGGGCCGGCGTCGGAGGTGCTGGTGGGGAGGAAGGGCTCGCCGATGGCGGGGAAGAAAGGCTCGCCGATGGCGGGGAAGAAGGGCTCATCTGCAAGACCAATGAGCTCATCCCAGCGCCCAACTCTAGCCTCACTACGCTCATCGCACACTTCCATGACCACGGCCTCGTCATCGTCAACCTCGTAAGCCTCTCTGGTAGGTGGTCAGTCTCGATGACAACATACGCTAAGCTAAGCATTTGGCTGTTGCCAACAATGGCGTTGTAATACGTGCAAGGAGCCACATGATGGGGCGGCCGCAGTGCGTGAGCTTAGGGTGTGTTTGGTTCGTGGATGGAGGTTGTATCGTATATCCTGACTGAGTGGATGCAGATTGAGTGGAATCGTATTTCAGAAAAAGAAAATGTTTGGTGAGGCTGCATGAGCGGATACAAAAAAACTGAGATGCTGTTTGGTTGCCTGTATGAGCGGATGCAGTCTACCAAACCTGAGAGGCTGACACGTGGGACCGCATAAGATACACTGCATCCACTCATCCAAGATGGCTAGTGAAGCTCATTTTGAGCGTATCCACTCATCCAGGATGAGGACGTATTTTTGCATCCGCTCATACAGGCAACCAAACAGGCTCTTTCTCAGATTATACGGATCCACCCATCCAGGACAAAAGAGATGCAGGCAACCAAACACACCCTTAAAGGACCGACTGTACAGCCCGGACCCCTTCGAGCTCGTGTCGCCACACGCCAGCCGCGACTTCTTCGTCTCCCTCGTCACCGGCGTCCGACAGCACCGCCGTGCCGCTCGACGCGCGCATGTTCCGCCTCTTCAACAACGCGTACTACCTCAACCTCCTCGCCAGCCGCGACCTCCTCACCAGTGCCACGTCCTCGTCTCCTACTACGGCTCCAAGGCTCCGAGGCTGAGGTGAACAGGCTCGTGTGGCAGTACGCCTAGTACCAGGAGCTCTTCTTCGGCCACTTCACCAGCGTCATCAAGATGGACAGCATCAACGTCCTCACCGGCGCCGACGGAGGTGCGCCACACCTGCCGCTACGTCAACTCCTACTTCCATTAACAATGGTGGAATTGTGCTGCTCAATTGTTTTGTGGCTCATTAACATTCATCTGTACATACATTTGAGGATATATGTGGAGCTATATGTACATACATTGACGATAAGTGCAAATTATACTATCCAAACTTCCATCGTAGGTACTATCGTTCAAAGACATGCTTAAAGTTCTTATGCTAATAGAATCTCAGATTACACACAGGGCTTATTCCACAAAACAAAAGTGGAGAAGATCCAGAAGGAAAAAGGGGGCTTACCACTACCACAATTATACCTGCATAGAAAAAAGTAACTGCTATCAATATCACCAATAGCAAACGTAGATCAGATGAATTTAGGTCGGCAGTGGAGTTAAGTGTGCCTGGTATACAACTTGTAGAGAAACAACTGTTTGCCGTAGTCGTGGTCATGATGAGTGGACCCTGGACAGTCATTCTCACCTAGGCATGAATCAGCGAGTCGCCACCGAAATGTAGTAAGCGTAACACACCTTGAGCATCAGTCAATATCCAAGCTGGAGTATGGCTCATGACCAACCTACATTGATTAGCGATTTAGCATGTCACCAGTCCAATAAATATATCACAGAACTAGACCCAATAAAGTGGCTGCTTGTTTACAAATAGTATCATGAGCAATCAGAAATGAGGTGTGGCCAATTGGAAGCACCCGATCTTGGTATATGAAAGAGTAGAGAATTTGCTTGATATCTGACAGGTTGTTGCTTCTTAGTACTTACTGAGCAATCATCATGAACACGCCATATTGTCTCGCCTAAAAGGTTGGCAACTGAAAGAATGGTCAACTGCGGAAAATTCTTCTCCTCCTTCAGAGGTATAGTGTTTGTGATGATTACTTCTTGAAACAAACCACTTGATAACCTTTCAATGGCAGGTGGGCTGAAAAGGTAATGTATAAGTATACTTTCAAAGCAGTTCAGACAGCTATAACAGTATAACGTACTGACACCAAAAAAAAAAAGACTCAATTTTATGTTCTGTTGTAAACTGAGTTGGTGTTGACACGTAATAGATCATAAAACTGTGGATCATCCATGCACAGTTTAGAAATGACAGACAATGGCTACTTTTGAATGCTTAGACAAATTAGTACATAGCTTAGTTCCATGGAATAAGTGTGTATATAGTTTGCTATGGGGCTTCTCCATGGCAAATCAAGTTCAGCTAGCACAATACCTACTAGAAATTATGGAGTGGGCGTAAATTAGCATACCTAAAAACAGCATGTGTACAGCATGCATAGACTTCTCTTGCTCCTTCTTGATGCAGTAGCTCAGCTCCTTTGGCAATAGTTCCTAGTTTAATTGTAGTAGTTTCATTAGGATATTGATATTTGGAAGGGAAGTATCTCAACAAAAGGCAAAGGCTAATTTCCTTCTCAGTTGTCATGCATGAATGTGGAACACTTCAGCAGGTTTCGAAGTTTAAACTGTAGTGGAAGTCATATCATTGATCCTATCAGAAAACATTAGTAATTGTACAATATTCACTTTCTGCTTTTAATAGGCATGTCATAGCAAATCCTTGACTAGTAACCGCCCACCCACATGCAGGCTCGCATCAGCCCTGCTGGATAGTTGATAAGCAATGAAGTCATGGCCTAGTTGCCTCTCTGAGTCAAAACGGCCAATCCAAGAATTATGTTTGCAATAACTTACAAGGAGAACTTACCTGCTGTATCAATCATATCATCCATCATAACAGCCACTTTTCCTCTAACATCGCCAATAAGATTCATTACCTGTAATAAATGCACATCATAAGCTGTCCTTGTTTGACCTGACAGAACTGAGATAAAAGCATGGAAAATTAAAGCAGCATGCACCACATGGTACGATAACACATCTCTGTATGCATTATACATTTCATGCAGATCGAATAGCACACAATATAATCACAGTAATGCCTAACCAACTAGGGAAAAGCCCCAGTGAAAATTTGCTTCTATACATCCTAGTCAGCTGTTCATATTACATGCACTACAAAGAAATTTTTTGAATCATTGAATGAGTTAAGAACTTCTTTTTGCATTCATCCTGCTATACTATTGCTCAGAAAGGAAAGAATATACTACTTGCCTCAGCAACATTATGTCCATGCCTTCTTTTATCTACAATTGCTAGCGGTGCATCTGATAGCTTTTTGGCAAAAGCACGTGCCCTGGCAACACCTCCAACATCAGGAGACACCACCACCAAGTCATTTGAACAAATTGTCTTGCTAGCGAGGTAATCAAGAATCACCGGCTTGACAGATCAAAAAGGCAAAGACAGGAAACAATTATAAACGGAATGAATATCACATGCAAGTTTTAAAGTCATTGATCAATTGAAGCAACACGAATCAGTACATACCTGACCATAAACATGATCTACTGGGATGTCAAAGTATCCCATGGCTTGACTGGAATGAAGGTCACAAACAAGAACACGGTTCGCACCAGCTTCTGTAATCATATTAGCTACAAGTTTTGCAGCTATAGATTCACGACCTTGAGACTGAGAAAACAGAAAAATGTTTTTTTTTTAGTTTTGATGATGGCTAGCAAGAATGTTGTGCCAGAAGTCATTTGTAAATAAGAAATTTAATAATACATTCTCCTTTCAGAACAACAAGTTCCTCTGGATAAAATAATATGTAATGCTATTGAGTATTAACTTCAATTCGCCTCATTTGTGAATGTTGAAAGGCCTCCACATATGGGCATAGCATAAATTTTACATTAGAAAGTTTGCTTATGCACAACACAGAAAAAAGCAAAGTGGAACAAGCATGTGACAAGTGCTACATTGTAGGTGTATGTTATGCCATTCAAAAAAGAAAATATCCTCAAAACCATTGACATAATTTGAGAAACTATAATAAAGCAACATTACCTTCCTGTCAGCCCTGGCATAACCGAAATAAGGGATAACTGCAGTAATATTCTTAGCAGATGCTCTCCGACAGGCATCAATCATGATCAGAAGTTCCATAAGATTCTCATTTGCTGGAGGACATGTTGGTTGCACGAGGAAAACATCGCAGCCCCTTACACTCTCTTGTAACTGAACATATATTTCGCCATCAGCAAACCTTTTTATGTTAATCTTCCCAAGTTCCAGACCCAAGTAGCTCGCTATTTCCTGTTGATAAGACACCAACAAAAAATTGCATCTTAGAGTGGCACTGAGAGATAAATCATTCGCTTTGACATGGACCTAACAAGTCACACTTAAATAACTACTTATTATATTTAAATTCAGGAGTAGCTTTCCGGCTTCCATAGATCATGTCTCTTTAAGCTTAGATACACTTCATTTTCATTTGTTCGTCTACCAATATCCTAATTGGTTATGTCTGTCAAATTCGAAACAAGAGTATGTGGAAGTAAGAAAAGAGATTTTTTTTATGGAAGATCCAACTGACCTGGGAAAGAGAAGGATTGGCTGTGCCTGAGAAGATACGCAACCTTGTGTCGTTCCCACTGTTTGCATCCCGGATAATTGGCATTGTTACAGGAGTCAATAGTGATCTGCCAGACACTGGAATGTATGCTGGCGCTCCATTGACTGTCCTCAGGCTCAGAGGATCAATCCTGCTACACTTCTGCATGTACAAAGACCATTTTTGCTCAAGTACACAGCAGTACACTTGTTTACTCTACTGATTGAACACGATTACCGCAAAGCAACTTGTTTTATCGCGTTATAGTAAGAATCAAGCTGCTTCTGTTTGAGGTAAACGGATTTTACACAAATCAACGCACGCACAATTCCAAATAATGAGCACAAAACGCCTTAACAAATCGATTTTTTGTGCAATTAAAACAACCCCCCGGAAATCAGCTAACACAATCCAACAAATATACTGTATTGGCAAGCTCACAGAACTTCCCCAAAAAATTTTTAAAAAAATGGAAATTTGTAATCAAGTATAGTTCCTGTGGTCCAAATGGCACTATTATCGTCACAAATCAGAGCTACATCCATAACCCGAGAGACAAATGGCTACTACTAGAGCATGAAGAGAAAAAAAAATGGGAACAGAGGAAGGCGAGTGGCGGAAGGGGTTGGGTGGGAAACAGGAGCTCACCACGACGATGGGGCCTGAGCGCGGGCGGCGGAGGAGGCCCCGGCTGCGCGCGGCGAGAGGAGACGCCGCGGCGGCGGCGGCGGCGGCGGCGGCGGAGAGCGGCATGGGGAGGAAATCGAAGGGGAAAGGTCGGCAGTGGCTGGCTAGGGTTTAATCTGGGTTAGGTGGAGGTTTATTATTAGTTCGATTGTTCTGTTCCAGCCGCCGGATCGCAAGTGGTTTGACCGGTTGCTACGGCTTACGGGATAGGGGTTTTATTATTTATTCTCCCGACTAAACGTTTTGTTCGTTTTTAAATCAGTTTATCGAGACTATCATTTTAAAATAGTTTATATATATAGAAAAAAAATACATTTTACTCTCAATATAATTATACCTATCTCTAATATACCACCTAAACAAACTTAAAATACTCCTTTATCATATTAGATATACTCGTATACTAATTATAAGGTACTCTAATGTGAACCACACGAAAAATTACAAAGGATTCCATAGTTTTTAGCGTATTTTATAAATATCTTTATATATGCATATAAAAAGGAGTATGTAAAAAAATATGCGTACCACCTCTGAAAAATTATTCATACTACTTAAATGATTTTAAATAGTCATATACTACACATACATACCCCAACAGAGCCGGAGCCGCCACGCCGAGGTCATGCCTCCGCTCCCCTACCTTTAAAAGCAGCGCCAGCGGAAGGCGAATGTGCTATAAAATAGGGCCATCAATAAAAACAACAGACTCCCTGGTAGGCCATGCCCGAGTATACGATGCGTACTAGGGATATCATTTGGAATGTTTCCCTCACGAGAGAGAGGAAGGTTTCATTTGGAACGCATTATCCCCCCCCCCCCTAATTTCTACGAAAATTGAATTATTTTCCATAAAATTCTTACGAAATTCCTTGACAATGATAACATGGCAGGAACATCACAAGTCAGATGTTAGCAATACAGGAAAAAAGAAACAAAAACCAGAGACTCAAAAGAAGGAGAAGCCAATGTGTGGGTGGGTTCTTCTAGACTACTATGATTTATGGCTGTTGACTAATAGCTGTTTGCATGTGTTTTTAACCGATAAAATTGAAGTCGGTACAGATATATATTACAATTAACTAATAGTTACTATCTTAAAAAATACATCATTTAAAAAGTATTTATTGTAGCGATTTATAAACATATCCACAGTAACGACGCTGCCATTTGTCGGTCCATCCAGGGCAAGGCAACCCCTCCTGCAAGAAAGACACGACACGTGCGGCATCGTCTTCCGGGAGATACCACTGGATGTAGTAGATGCTGCCTCCTCTCTTCCACTCTTCCTCTACTAAATCCACCACCACCCAGGGGCGTATCTAGCATGGGTCAAGGGTGTTCAGCCGAACACCCAAAATTTTTTATAAAATACCAGGTATATAATATGTATATTAGATGTATATATTATTAGTTGTATTAAAACTATATTTTATACCTGTAAATAAATTCAGCCCGTACTTCTCGTTTCTCGCGTGCAGCTCATGTAATATACTAGACCTATTTTTCTTTCCACCTCAGCCCTCTTCACGTCCAAAGAGATAAAGATATAAACAAAATCATAACATTTGTTCTATTTCTCATCTTATGGCTGTCTGTGTGAGAGGCGGCTTCAGCCTTCGAGTGGAGAGCGGGCGGAAGTGCAGGCTAGAGGCAAGTGACGACCGGCGGACACGGACGTGGTGCCATGATGTGATGACAATCATGCGTGAGGCGGCATGCAGTGCAAGGTGAGCGTGTGGCAGCGCGGGCGAGCAAAGAGGTGTCGCGGGCAACCAGGCAGTGGCACAACGAACGCGGAGGTAGGGAGCGGGTGACAGGAAGGGAGCAGCGCGGTAGCCGGGAGGGAGCGTGGCATTGGGAAGTGAGTAGCACCTCTAACTTATTGTCATCGTTCTCTCTTTCAGATCTAGGTGTGTTCTACCCACTTCACTTATTTTCTTTCTTAGTCTGTTTTGCTTCATAGAAGAAACATACAATTTTCTCTTAGATAGACAGTTCTTGCTGATGGGGAAATAGCAAAAAAAAAGAGGCAAGATCAACAAGATATACAACTCTCATTTATCTCTATAATTTGTTGTTTAATTCATATAATTATACTCACCTTATGTCGCCTATTTTCTCATAAGAAATCATTAATTTTTGTAATTTATGTATTTTTATTATATCTACATACACGTATCATTGTATCGGTGTTTGGAGGGGGATGGTGCACTGCGGTATCGACGTATTCGAACAATTTAGCTCCGAAATCCGAACACCCATTCTAAAAATCCTGGGTCCGCCACTGCCACCACCACCACCTCCTCCGCCCCTCTCCTCTCCGCCTCCACCTCCGCTGTTCTTGCCTGGTCGTCGTGATTCGCTCGCTGCTGGTCGGCCGGAGATGGTGCTGTGGGAGCTGACGGCGATCACGGCCTACTTCCTCGGCCTCAAGCGCACCTACCGCCTCGCCCTCTGCCTCCAGCGCCGCCTCATCCCCCCCAACCACCCCAGGATCCGGGACTTCGTCTACAGGTCCGTTCCTATTCCTATTTCTCTCCCCGCACGTCTGTCTGTGCCCCCCATACGCTTCAAGAAATCAATCGCGTTGGATTCGCGGCGGCCGGATGGGATCGATCCAAATCCACACGAGTGATTACTTGTTGTTTCCTCTACCTGGAGAGGGACCCTAAATATTGCGTTGGAGATTACTGCCTAAATATTGCGTTGGAGATTGCCGCCTAAATGTTGCGACCTGGGAGTTTCATCTTGTGTTGATCCAGTGTTCCTAGCTTAAAATTGGATGTACGACATGTTAAAAATGCACATACTGTACTTTATACTTACTAGATTGTTCATTGCCGTGCCGTTCATTTGGAGTTGAGCAAAGTTGTTGTGGTACACAGCTACTAGCCATTGCTGAATGAACCTGCATTTTGCATACAGTCTTGAGGCACTTAGTTGTCTGTTTATTTTCTTTTGTTCGGGTTGCCTTAAATGGGTCTCATAAGCATATGCTAGCGATGGGTTACCTTGTTATGTGTTTGAATTGCATACTGCTCAGTTCACCCTACATAGATTTGATATGGTTTTGTGTATCCAGGCATGGACCTTGTCTTTTGATTTCTGAACACTGGCCACCAGATGGGTACTGTCACAATCCCTTTCCCTGTACCAGCCAGTCTCCAATATGGGCTTCGGTCCCAAAATGAAAAGGTTGCGCAACTTCTTGATAAATTTGATGTGAATAATCAACATTGATAAATTGTACCTCAACTTGGTGTTTATTCACCTTCAGGATTTTTTTACATGGTGCCATGTCCTAGTCTGGTGGCTTGGCAATACCAATATACCCATGTCACCAACTTTGTACTTAAGTTGGACGTAACCCTGATACTGCTTCCCATACTGAATCCGGTCATATTTGCCTCCTTTAAGGACTAAAGAATCCACATTGGCAGCTTTGAGAGATGGCATTCTGCTCCATTTTTTAATTCTTCTGTGGATTCTGGAATGGAATTAGCGAACTACTTATTGTCCTAAATACTTGCAACATATTTGCTTAATGATTTGAATGCATTTTATATCGTCAAATGACGCTTATGTCTGTTTTTCATGGTAGTCAAGATTGATTCCGTTCTTCTCCCTGTTCTGCAGGCGAACACGGGATGTTTTCAATGTTGCGGTCTCAGTGCACAAGAACATTCAGCAGAGGGACATAGAAGTTGGTCGGAATCTTGGAAACATGATCCTTCGCTGGCTTGACCGCATGAAGCCATCTGCACAGATTCGGCCCCATTCTCCAGGCCCACCAAATGGCAACTCAGAGCGATTCAGGCATCTCTTGACCACGAATAAGACTGTAGGATCTCAGAAGACCACATCTAAAATTTCGCCACACGATTCCAGTGGAAAGATGCTGTTTTCGCCTCTGAATATTCGACCCAAATCCTTCCCTGTTCTGCCTATGATGATGCAGCCCACCAGAATCATCGCGAGCAGCCAGTGTAGGCGCATTTCCTACTCATCATTCCCATCTGTCACCGCTAAGAGGAAGGATTTGATCAATGGTGTTTTCCGCAAGGACATTGCGCAGCTAATGGTGTAAGGATCTATACTTTGGAATTTGAAGATTTACTTGACTGAATTTTCGCCACCTAGAACAGAAGTCTCTCATGTCATGTAATAATAATGGAGTGCTGAACGAAATTGTTGTTGCTCAACCAGTTTAGGCCAATAGATTTCTAACCAATGTTCAAACGATAGCATTTCATATTGGATGATGGATATGCTTACAGTCTCCATTTGTCCTCGCACTGCGCAACAAGCTGTGTGAAATTGAGAAATCAGATCAGATTCTGTTTCACTTTGCTGTTTCAATGTTACATCTAGCCTCAGGCTGGATCCTCCCCTTCTTGCTGATTGACTGATTCTGATGCTGCTTTGCTGTAGCAGTGTGTTGTTGTTGCTTAACAATAAGAGAGTCTCTTACTCTGTACCTGTGTATCGTTGTTGTATACTTGAGCAGTTAGCCATGCAAAAACAGCACACCAGATCAAAAATAGCTTCTGATTATATGCTTCTAGCTAGTTGGATCCCTCCTTGCGTGTCAGGTATCTCATACTTTGACTCTTAAGCGCCGTGGAGGGGATAAAATAAACCATCTGTAGAATTAACTCTACTTTTATCGCTTGACGCCGTTCAAAGTACGTAGTGGTATCAGATTCAACCCTGAACATTTGAGGATATCTTGTGCAATGCATGAGATTTTACCCGCAACTCCCAAAATTTATGTTACATTCATGGCTTCCATCCACGCAATGGTGTGTACGGCATTACTGAAACCTCTGTACTGCCATGCTATGATGCACGGACACGGATACGTCGACACGATACCGACACAGGAATTCACCATTTTCCCAAAAATACCGATACGCCGACACGGCTATATATATTTAAATAATAAATAAATAAATTATATATATGTGTATTATTTTCTATGTTTCCTCATGCTTATTATCTGAAATAATGTAAATTGTAAACTTGTAATTTGTAAAGTGTATACTCGGAATATGTACCTCATAAATTGTTTTGTTAATCCTGGCGACAATTGTTGATGTGAATACCATTTTTAGAAATAAGAACTCCATTAACCTGGGAAAAAGTAACATGATCAGATCGGCAAGACTACACGAGAGGAGATGCGGGAGCCGGCGACGCACGGGAGATGTAGTCAGCGGTGAGACGCGGGAGATGTAGTCGACGGCGAGATGCGAGAGATGTCGTCGGTGGCGAGATGCGGGAGCCGGCGGGCAGAGCAGATGCGAGTGAGGAGATGGAAGCGGCGGCGAGATGCGGGAGCCGACGGGAGCGGGCGGCAGCGAGATGCGGGAGCCGGCGGGAGCGGGCGGCGGCGCGATCGGCCGATGCGGAGAAGCGCGAGCGAGCGATGGGAATGATGCGCTCGGGAATCGGCGCTTATGGTTAGGGTTAGGGATGGGCCGGCCTGGGGCGGCCGTGTCCTGGGCCATTCCTGGGCTGGCTATGTCCAGGCCGTGTCCGACTCGTATATTTACTGTGTCCGACACGTGTCGAGAATTTTAATAATTAAAATTAATTCTAAAATCGGCCGATACGTCGCCGACACGTGTCGGAGACGTGTCCGTGTCGTATCCGTGTCCGACACGTGTCGGACACGGATACGACGGTTTTGACACGTGTCCGTGCTACAGAGCTGCCATGACCTTATAACCACACCTTCAGTTTTCTTCCAAATGTCAACGAACCAATAATAAGTCTATCGATATGCAAGTTGTTCAAGATAAAAAATCTCGACAAAAAAGGCTGGCAGGGGTTCCTTTTATCCGGTGAGGGAGCGTAAGTGTTGTACTGAAAGTTTGTAACCTGGGATTCTCGGCCCACTTAGAACGTATGAATTTTTTTGTAGTTCTGCGGCAATTGAATTGTTTTCTGTGGAATTCACGTGGAATTCCTGCATTCTAAGCAAGCGTGTCATCCTTGGTTGATCCAGCGTTTCCAGCAATGCGCCAAGCAAAGAAATCCTGTGGTGCACAACATGGGCTGATCATTTTGTTGCAACAAACTAGCACAATTATACGAATTTCAATTTTGAAACCTTAGCAAACAAGAGCAGCAAAGAAAGAAGAAATCCGGAGCAAACAAACAGTAGTTAATTTGGAATATTTAGATGGACAAGAACTTGCCCGCTGGTTGTCGTGCCGGACCAGGCTCTCCTCGCAGACCACCGCCGCCACCGGGCACGGCAGCTCGAACCAGTAGACGATGCGCATTGCTCGCATCGTCGTAGGACCCCAGAGCTCGCCCGGTGGTGAGGCAGATCCCGCCTTCTTCGCGGTTGATCAGTAGCGGCATCACCACCTCGGTCTTAGCGAGTAGCACTCCGGCCTGCCGGTAAGGCTGAGAGCCTGAGACTGTAAGGTGTGACGACCCGCATTATTACCATGGGTAATAACGCTAATCAACGGATTATTATTCGTTTTAGCCGATAAAACATCGCTCTAACGAATAATAAGCCTATCAGAGTATTGCAGCAGAACAATAATTAGAGACATAATATGATATTACAAGAATATCGTCACGCAGGGCTAAAGTTATTACAAAGCCTCAAGGGCTTAAATATTACAATCTTTAGCCAAAATATTCTAACTACTTCCTATTCACACAACTCCACACGAAGTGTCCACCTTGTACCCACTATATTCCGAGTCCATGGCATTTCATCCAGTAGCTTCCTCTTGATCTCTGCCCTCCCCTGAATTGACATGCCCTAAGCAAAGGGGGAGATAATAGCAACGGTGAGTACAGACGTACTCAGCAAGCGTTATAATACAAAATGCATAAAATGCCCATCATTTACACGTGTAGGAATCTCAATTCCTCTCTTCAGTCTCGTGTTCATTCTTAACACTTTTTTTTCATCATCCCTATCATTTCCATGACTTATAGAAAATAAGGTTTGTTGGTTTTGAAAGAAGTCCGATTTATTAATTTAGAAAACTACTGAACATACGCATGAACAGCAAAAACCCCCATAAGTTTCCGTAATTCTCCTTTCCCGGAGACAGGCATGAATTCATGATTTGGATAGCATTGCGCAAGCTTGTATCACTTTACCCATCATCACTCTGCTCGTGTTGGCTCTTGGGATTATCCGCAATTCCTTTGAAGCGGCGCCCAGAACAGAGTACAGTACAATTATCTCTAGCTTAGTAATTATATCTCCACCCGGTTACTCACAAGCGGCAGCCTGGAGCCACGCAGACCCACCGAAAGCGACATAACCGTTGGCTGGTAGGGTTCTCCGACCCTCACCCAGCCCCCACTCTCGCGTATATAACGCCAATGCGTAACCCGCCTGTGGGTTTTTACGCTCCGGTCTCATACCGGTTCCTTTGGGCCTATTCCCTAAATAAATCACTCCTGTGGAGAACATAACACCTCACTAGAGTACCGACTGCCCGTGAAGACGGAACGATGGTTGATACGGTTGGTACGGTCTGTTCATACAAATGAAGTTTGTATTCCCTTATATTCTATTCTTATGCAGAGGTCCCTCCATTGCCCACTCACTGCCTCCCCTGGCAACCTCTGCCCACCTTTTTACTTAACTTTAGTGGCCAACTGCTCCATCAGTTGCCATCTAACCCTTTTTATTCACATATAGCCATTGCTTGATTTAAAACCCTTTTTATTTCTTTCATGCGAGTGATACTAGATTAATACAAAATACTTGTTTTACGAATATACTCCGCAGAGGTGTTCAAAGGAATGCTTGCCTGGACTTTAACCATATACTCGGATTCAAGTAGGATCAAGTGAAGTCACTCCCGTAGCTTGGATCTTCGTCTGCAATTAAAATATGTCGACTATGGCTTACTTTATGAAAACATAATAAATGACGGGGTGTAGACGTGCTTGTGCTCCTAAGATCAACTCTCGCTCACTTTAATCCGATTGCATTAGTCCTAGTTAGCTCATATTTTATAATCGTCACTGGACGTTATTTTCCTAGCATGGCTGAGTTGTTTGCTTAAAAGTTAAACTCCGCCTTTTGTTGATTTCTAATTATCTATCGTTGCGATGCGATTAGATATATACACATCTAATAATTGGTGAATATTAATCTTAACCGATCTCGTGCATGTAATTATACCAATTAATTTCTCATATGCGTATGTATCTATTTACTTCTCTAATTCCTTTTTAGGTCTTAAAGTTGCTCAATTACATTTGCTCATACTAATACGCGCTACTAGCTAAATTATAACCCAAAAGAATATAGTTCTTAATTAATCACGTATTTAATTCTTTAAGTAAAATATGTTCAGGCATTCTTATGTAATTTATAATTCCTTCTTTAGTCAATTACATATTTTTACAGCTTAACTCCTATTTAATCGCTATGTATGATTTTAATCGCTACATGTACTTTTAAATTGATGACTACTATTTTAACTCAGCATGTGCTATCCTAATCTTCGCAAATAGTTTTAATCTTCTAACGGCTATGAATTTACTCTATTAAATCAAAATAATTAACAGTGGATTTCTACAGTTCACAATCGACTATAAAACTAACTAGGCATTTAAAAGCGCAACAATGATCTCAATGATATTACGATCCTCTACTTCGCATGCGTGTCATTTCCAGCCTACAGGCCTTATTTACATTATTATTTTTTTATATCCAAGAATAATTCCTAGGAAGGTTCTATGATTTAACACTATCCAGGTTAATCAGGTATTTAGTTACAACTTCAAACGATTTAATTAACAATGCATCATTTAAATCGGTACACGCTACCTTTTTATTCTACAGATGGTAATTCATTCATTCTCATCATTGTAAATACTGATGAGCGATTTTCTATTATTTAGATGGATTTAACCAAGCTATATGGTGTTTAAACTCGCAATAAAATGGTCTACGACTACAGTCCCTTAATTTAATCCGTACACGTACAAGTTAATCATCATGTATATATTTAAATCATCGGAGCCAATTACTTTGCTCTAATGACCAAGAATAATTAAGGGTGAATTTTTATAATCTAAATGCTACTAACCAAATTGTCTGAGTAGTTAAATGTGCCATAGAATGGTTTAAACGACGATACACAAATTTTAATATACCCAAGTATATGCTTTAATCCTTAACGTTGAAGCGGTACCATGGCCTAATTAATTACGCGAATTCTACGAAATGTGATCGTAGGGTTTCTAGGTTTTCGTTCAGCTTCTAAAAGCATTTCTATAATGTTGACATGGCTACTAATTTAGTTCTATAATTTTTTATTTTTCCTAATCTATTTTCTTCTTTTCCCTTCTCTTTTTCTTTCTTTTCCTTCCTTTTCTCCCGATCCCCTTTTTCCCTGGCCTTCGGCCGACGCCTCGGCTCCTTCTTTCTTCTCTTCACCACCGCCGACGCCTTCCTCATTGCCTCCCCGTCCCCATTTCACTCGACCCTCACTCTCTCTTCCCCGGTCTCCCTCCACACCGATGCCGCGCCGCCGCTCCTCCGGCCCCGGGTCTCAGCGCCTACTCCCCCGGATCTCGGCCGCCTCCTTCACCCTCTCGCGCCGCCTATCCCCAGCTGCGCTGCGCCACTCTACCCGGCCGCCCCCGCCTTACCGTTCGGTGCCGCATGGGAAGCCACAGCCGGCCGCCCTCGCCTTGCTGCTCGAGGCCGCTCGGGGAACCCCGGCCAGATCCGTGGCCTAGGGCCCGGATCTGGTGTCTTTTCCCAAATCTAACTCCATCTACTTGTTTTGATTTGTTATTTTTGGATGTCTCTCATGGGTTGTTTGAGGTGTGCTAGGCTGGGAGGTGGGTTACCCCGGTTAGCCACGGCCGGCTAGCCGCCGCCGATACGCCGGGGGAGTGTCCGGTGGTGGCTAGAGGCATGGCTCGGCGGGTGGTAGCACGCAGCCGCCGCTCTCTTGGGTAAGCTTCCTCTACTCTACTCTCTTCTTCTAACTCCGGTTGGTGTGCTCTGTGTTGGTGCTCGGTGGACAGTGGTGCTGCTCGGTTGTTACTAATGATTTGTCATAAGCGGTGAGCTAGGTTTGACATTGGAATGAATACTAAGTTCATGTGTGTGGTATTACCTTTGCCGGTGGGGGTTGGGTTGCCGTGGGAATGATTCTGCTGCTTGCGGTGGTCGTGCTCTCAGTTGTTGGGGTGGTTGTGCCCTCGGTGGTCGTGGTGGTCGCCTGGTGATGACCTCCTCCTCCCAAGCTGGCTGTGGGGTTTGTGGTTCCCTCTCCTGCCGTCGCCTTGCTCCCGGCCGGCTCGCCCGGCCTTCACCTCCCTGGCCTTCGGGCTCCACTCGGTGGCTGGCTCCTCTGCGGTCTGGGGATTGGCTGGGGAGTGTTGGGGGAATACTTACCGAGCCTCTCAGTCTCTTGCGCTCTTTCCTTGGTTTGGCTATTGGTATATGGCAGTGGGATATTTTAGCTGGTAGTGTAGTGGTTTTGGCTGTGAGGACTTGCTGGGGTTCTGGCCGTGATGGTGTGCTGGCTGGAGGTGCTATCTCGGCCTCCCTAGCTCTGGCCGTGTGCTATCTGGGAAATATTTTGATATGTGGGCATAGTTTTGACAAGTGCCTCTCTGTTGTGGGTTGAGCTTGAAAATGGGGTTATGGCATTTTTGGCTTTGCCTTGGTTGATCCCTATACTCAAAACAGGTTTGTATAATAAAATACCGTGTGATGAGCCTATGGTTGTGAGAGGTGCCGACTGGCCCCCGGACGGTCAGGTATCTCCGTGAACGGATTACCCTGCCCGAAGCTAAATCCTAGGGCTCTGACGGCAATGCTTACTTTACTCTAATTCGATTAATTCTTTTGTGCGGTCTTTTTCGGTCTTATAATTTAGTTGCTTGTTCATATGTAAATAGCGGTGTATCGGCAATTTAACGACAATCGGATTCATGTATGAAATGGCCTAGCTTGTAATTTGGCTTTCTCTTAATATTGTTGTATTACTCGAATGTAGTTTCTAATGTGGCAATTGTGTTGCAATTATCTAAGTTTGTGAGGCGGTCATTTGATTAGGACCGGAATTTGTAAACTTATAGTCATTTGTATTGTCGTTATTAATGTAAAGAGAGTTGTAATATCTTTATTTACTTTAAGCCAGTTTTAGTTGTAGCTTAATGAATGTAACCTGATTTGTTGTACAAGAATTGTACTAATTACACAATTGTATGACGGACTGTTATATATATTTTAATTGACTTGAAAGTTTTTTTTTTGTCGTGCAAGTATATTTTATCTAGCTCTAGTCGATACAATTTGGTCTGCGTCCTCATTGACGGAATTCCGGTAATAACGTATTCGTTTATCGCTCGTTGGTTTCAATTTATACGACTACGTAGAAAAGTTTAAATTTCCTCGTATTTTTAGATTATCATTTGTGTAATTAATCCTACTTAACGTCCTAATTCGCTAATTAAGGTTAATTAACGACGTGGGTCGTTACACACTTCCCTCCTTAAAAATGATTTCGTCCTCGAAATCGGAAATGACTTATGAAGGTTATGGTAGGTCTCTTATTGATCATTTACGAAACGTGCTTGTAGATATTCCTATTTATTCCGCCTTTTGGTAGATATACCTCCTATGCTTGCATCGTTCGTTGTCCCTCCCACGTCAACGTTATAATTTCATTTCTAGCTTAAGGTTGTCGATTATCGTCACTAGGGATTTGGTAGCATTAGGATTGGGATTATAATTCATGTTAAGGTAGGAAAATCGTTCAATTTATTCTATATTGCATCGGTTAGTATTGTCTTTTTTTTCTAACCATTGCCCCTTCCCTCCTTAATTCTTTAGCTACCCCTCGATTTCGTTAACTGGTCTATTAAAGTGCTATGGTTGATAGTTTCGCAGGTGGTTCAAGGAAGATGGTATTGCTTAAAGCAATTGGGTTGAAAAGAAAACTTATGATAGGAAGATTGGAAATTATATTAACACTATCCTAGTTTCCTGGCATTGGACTTGGGCTATTTAAGGGGTGGGTATTTCTTGCTTGGTTAATATTGTTACTTTCTATTCGGACGGCATTATGGTGTCAGAAATTTTGGATTGAAACTCTATGTCTACGGTACTAGCTCTTTAGCCGTGGTTTAGCTCTTCGGAATTGAACAGATCTCCCTAGACTACTAGGCAGGCTGAGAGATTTATTGGTTACACATAGGGTATAGTATTGCCATACGGTTTTGCGTTCAGTTGGTGATAGATCAATGATATTGAAAGAGTGGACACTTCCCCCTATTCATAATATATGTCCTCATGGAATGCATGGAACATATTTTTCCAAAAACTTTAAACACTACGGTGCAAGAAATATTTATATAGAATGATGCAAAGAGGTTTTGTGAAAATACTTATTTCCTAATGTCATGTTGAAACATTTTCGTTTGCAGAATTTCATTTTATGAGCTCATGGTCAATGTCATGCCCCGGGAATTATGCCAAAGGTTCCTGAAATCATATATTTATGAAGAAATGCACCAGACATAGACAAGAATATTTCGGCGGATGCTTTAAAACAGATCATGGATGCCGAGGTGATTAACACCGCAACAGGCTTAGACTTAGAAGCCTAGAGGTTGACGGTTCAGGTCTGAATTAAACAAAGAGACACAGGTATCTATGGACTCATTCCCTCGGTTTGACACCAGAGTGGCTACGTGTCTAACCATACACTCAAAAAGAGCTAGGACAAAATAAGGGAATGTTTCTTTGGGAAGTTTAAGGATATATTACTTGGGAAAGGCTCGAATAACCCCCATTACGATTGGGCTATCTATGATCCAAAAGATGAAGAATATGTAGCCTAATTTAATCCGGTTACACTCTAGGGACGTCTCATCCTAAGTTACGTGCTCCGTAAAAGGAAATGGATGGTGGCGCATATATGATCTACAGTTGGTCCCGTAACAACTCGTCTAAGTTTAGTAGTCCGGGTAATTCTATATAACCGGCTTTTAGAAATAATAAGGAATTTGAACATTTTTCCTATATTACGGACTAGGCTCTAGAATTTTTTTTTTCACTAGTTTTAATTCGATGGTACAGTATACACTTAAGTCACCTCACTTTAAGTTGTAGTTAAATTTAGGGAATTATATTTTTGAAAATACCTGCATATCATGACGTTATTAAATTTTCTGTAGCAAGTTGTTACAAGAGGTACGAACAAAATTTTATTCATGTTGTAGACCCAGGTTTTCCTTATTAATATTCAGCATGCAAATAGATGAGAATTTATTTATGTTCAAGTAGTAGAAAGCCGCATTACTCCCTCACTGTTATTGGTCTTCACATCACAGCATACACATTAGGCAAATAAAACCCAAGAAACATAGAGATGCAAAAAGAATCAGCTCCTACACTACTCTGAGACTACGTGCCCAGCTACGCTCGAGAACTCGCTCTCGAGATCGCCCAAATCTTTCGCGTTTGGGACCACGCTCAGAGCTGGCCTCTGAGTGCGAACCTACACTACCCTGGATCTCCGCGCCCAGGCACGCCTGAGAACTCGCTCTCAGGATCGCCCAAAACTTTCGCGTTTGGAACCACGCTCAGGGCTCATCCCTGAGTACGCCCAGGACTTCGTTCCTGGGTACGCCCGAAACTTACGCGTTCGGGAGCGCCACGGACCACTCGTCCGGGAAATCTCATATGCAGAAATGGGGTAAAGAAATTTTTAGCGAACCATACATCTTGCCATCTTAGTACCTTTGCTCCATAATTCATACTCTCCTTACTTAGCTGTCTAAGATGGCAGTGTGTTTATTTTAGTTCTCAGATTGAAAGAGAGAAGAAGTTATGATAATATAATCCTCTCTACATTATTTTTACTTGCTAGCACTCAAGTTTTCTATCCTAAGTTGCCAAATGAAAATTTCTGGACAGCAACGTGCATGTAACAAAATGAATACGTACATGAAGTAAAAACAGGTAATTGCTATAATTTTAATTATTCTACACCTCCCCTTCATATTACTTACAATTCCAGATATACACTAGCATGCATAACTAAATGATTCTTAATTATTTCCCTCTTTCCCAGCATGATTCTACCATGGCATTTATGTTTCTCAATTTAACAAACATTAAATTTATAACTTTCAGCCCACTACTACCCAAAACTTATACATTAAAGATGACAGAAATGAGACTACCTCAATCCTACTCATATTTATCCTCGATTGCCCTATGTCGCTACAATGGAGCCTATGTCGCTACGGTTAAGTCTATGTCGCTACAGTTGAGACAATAAAATAACAATCCGATATTGACTGAAATGCAGCAATTTAAATACAGAACATCTAATTGCAGCAAAATTAAATGTTAAGCTCATAATTAAAATTATATAGCTTACCCACTAATACTATACTTTTATAAACTAACACTGTTACCGATGAAAAGAAACTAGTACCATAATTTAGATCGTCACAACTATTATTATCACCGTTCCCAACCTCGCTACCCATTCTGACTCTAAAAATAGGTGGTCTAAAAGTAACTATGTCGAAACCTAGAGCTAACCAAATAAGAGATGATGTAAAGATGAGAAGTATTAAAGAATACATATTGCCATATAGCAAGAACAACATCCTTAAGTCAAAAACCGTCTCTAATTAATTGCGTGGCTCTCGAACCATTGCTCTGATACCACCTGTGACGACCCGCATTATTACCATGGGGTAATAACGCTAATCAACGGATTATTATTCGTTTTAGCCGATAAAACATCGCTCTAACGAATAATAAGCCTATCAGAGTATTGCAGCAGAACAATAATTAGAGACATAATATGATATTACAAGAATATCGTCACGCAGGGCTAAAGTTATTACAAAGCCTCAAGGGCTTAAATATTACAATCTTTAGCCAAAATATTCTAACTACTTCCTATTCACACAACTCCACACGAAGTGTCCACCTTGTACCCACTATATTCCGAGTCCATGGCATTTCATCCAGTAGCTTCCTCTTGATCTCTGCCCTCCCCTGAATTGACATGCCCTAAGCAAAGGGGGAGATAATAGCAACGGTGAGTACAGACGTACTCAGCAAGCGTTATAATACAAAATGCATAAAATGCCCATCATTTACACGTGTAGGAATCTCAATTCCTCTCTTCAGTCTCGTGTTCATTCTTAACACTTTTTTTTCATCATCCCTATCATTTCCATGACTTATAGAAAATAAGGTTTGTTGGTTTTGAAAGAAGTCCGATTTATTAATTTAGAAAACTACTGAACATACGCATGAACAGCAAAAACCCCCATAAGTTTCCGTAATTCTCCTTTCCCGGAGACAGGCATGAATTCATGATTTGGATAGCATTGCGCAAGCTTGTATCACTTTACCCATCATCACTCTGCTCGTGTTGGCTCTTGGGATTATCCGCAATTCCTTTGAAGCGGCGCCCAGAACAGAGTACAGTACAATTATCTCTAGCTTAGTAATTATATCTCCACCCGGTTACTCACAAGCGGCAGCCTGGAGCCACGCAGACCCACCGAAAGCGACATAACCGTTGGCTGGTAGGGTTCTCCGACCCTCACCCAGCCCCCACTCTCGCGTATATAACGCCAATGCGTAACCCGCCTGTGGGTTTTTACGCTCCGGTCTCATACCGGTTCCTTTGGGCCTATTCCCTAAATAAATCACTCCTGTGGAGAACATAACACCTCACTAGAGTACCGACTGCCCGTGAAGACGGAACGATGGTTGATACGGTTGGTACGGTCTGTTCATACAAATGAAGTTTGTATTCCCTTATATTCTATTCTTATGCAGAGGTCCCTCCATTGCCCACTCACTGCCTCCCCTGGCAACCTCTGCCCACCTTTTTACTTAACTTTAGTGGCCAACTGCTCCATCAGTTGCCATCTAACCCTTTTTATTCACATATAGCCATTGCTTGATTTAAAACCCTTTTTATTTCTTTCATGCGAGTGATACTAGATTAATACAAAATACTTGTTTTACGAATATACTCCGCAGAGGTGTTCAAAGGAATGCTTGCCTGGACTTTAACCATATACTCGGATTCAAGTAGGATCAAGTGAAGTCACTCCCGTAGCTTGGATCTTCGTCTGCAATTAAAATATGTCGACTATGGCTTACTTTATGAAAACATAATAAATGACGGGGTGTAGACGTGCTTGTGCTCCTAAGATCAACTCTCGCTCACTTTAATCCGATTGCATTAGTCCTAGTTAGCTCATATTTTATAATCGTCACTGGACGTTATTTTCCTAGCATGGCTGAGTTGTTTGCTTAAAAGTTAAACTCCGCCTTTTGTTGATTTCTAATTATCTATCGTTGCGATGCGATTAGATATATACACATCTAATAATTGGTGAATATTAATCTTAACCGATCTCGTGCATGTAATTATACCAATTAATTTCTCATATGCGTATGTATCTATTTACTTCTCTAATTCCTTTTTAGGTCTTAAAGTTGCTCAATTACATTTGCTCATACTAATACGCGCTACTAGCTAAATTATAACCCAAAAGAATATAGTTCTTAATTAATCACGTATTTAATTCTTTAAGTAAAATATGTTCAGGCATTCTTATGTAATTTATAATTCCTTCTTTAGTCAATTACATATTTTTACAGCTTAACTCCTATTTAATCGCTATGTATGATTTTAATCGCTACATGTACTTTTAAATTGATGACTACTATTTTAACTCAGCATGTGCTATCCTAATCTTCGCAAATAGTTTTAATCTTCTAACGGCTATGAATTTACTCTATTAAATCAAAATAATTAACAGTGGATTTCTACAGTTCACAATCGACTATAAAACTAACTAGGCATTTAAAAGCGCAACAATGATCTCAATGATATTACGATCCTCTACTTCGCATGCGTGTCATTTCCAGCCTACAGGCCTTATTTACATTATTATTTTTTTATATCCAAGAATAATTCCTAGGAAGGTTCTATGATTTAACACTATCCAGGTTAATCAGGTATTTAGTTACAACTTCAAACGATTTAATTAACAATGCATCATTTAAATCGGTACACGCTACCTTTTTATTCTACAGATGGTAATTCATTCATTCTCATCATTGTAAATACTGATGAGCGATTTTCTATTATTTAGATGGATTTAACCAAGCTATATGGTGTTTAAACTCGCAATAAAATGGTCTACGACTACAGTCCCTTAATTTAATCCGTACACGTACAAGTTAATCATCATGTATATATTTAAATCATCGGAGCCAATTACTTTGCTCTAATGACCAAGAATAATTAAGGGTGAATTTTTATAATCTAAATGCTACTAACCAAATTGTCTGAGTAGTTAAATGTGCCATAGAATGGTTTAAACGACGATACACAAATTTTAATATACTCAAGTATATGCTTTAATCCTTAACGTTGAAGCGGTACCATGGCCTAATTAATTACGCGAATTCTACGAAATGTGATCGTAGGGTTTCTAGGTTTTCGTTCAGCTTCTAAAAGCATTTCTATAATGTTGACATGGCTACTAATTTAGTTCTATAATTTTTTATTTTTCCTAATCTATTTTCTTCTTTTCCCTTCTCTTTTTCTTTCTTTTCCTTCCTTTTCTCCCGATCCCCTTTTTCCCTGGCCTTCGGCCGACGCCTCGGCTCCTTCTTTCTTCTCTTCACCACCGCCGACGCCTTCCTCATTGCCTCCCCGTCCCCATTTCACTCGACCCTCACTCTCTCTTCCCCGGTCTCCCTCCACACCGATGCCGCGCCGCCGCTCCTCCGGCCCCGGGTCTCAGCGCCTACTCCCCCGGATCTCGGCCGCCTCCTTCACCCTCTCGCGCCGCCTATCCCCAGCTGCGCTGCGCCACTCTACCCGGCCGCCCCCGCCTTACCGTTCGGTGCCGCATGGGAAGCCACAGCCGGCCGCCCTCGCCTTGCTGCTCGAGGCCGCTCGGGGAACCCCGGCCAGATCCGTGGCCTAGGGCCCGGATCTGGTGTCTTTTCCCAAATCTAACTCCATCTACTTGTTTTGATTTGTTATTTTTGGATGTCTCTCATGGGTTGTTTGAGGTGTGCTAGGCTGGGAGGTGGGTTACCCCGGTTAGCCACGGCCGGCTAGCCGCCGCCGATACGCCGGGGGAGTGTCCGGTGGTGGCTAGAGGCATGGCTCGGCGGGTGGTAGCACGCAGCCGCCGCTCTCTTGGGTAAGCTTCCTCTACTCTACTCTCTTCTTCTAACTCCGGTTGGTGTGCTCTGTGTTGGTGCTCGGTGGACAGTGGTGCTGCTCGGTTGTTACTAATGATTTGTCATAAGCGGTGAGCTAGGTTTGACATTGGAATGAATACTAAGTTCATGTGTGTGGTATTACCTTTGCCGGTGGGGGTTGGGTTGCCGTGGGAATGATTCTGCTGCTTGCGGTGGTCGTGCTCTCAGTTGTTGGGGTGGTTGTGCCCTCGGTGGTCGTGGTGGTCGCCTGGTGATGACCTCCTCCTCCTAAGCTGGCTGTGGGGTTTGTGGTTCCCTCTCCTGCCGTCGCCTTGCTCCCGGCCGGCTCGCCCGGCCTTCACCTCCCTGGCCTTCGGGCTCCACTCGGTGGCTGGCTCCTCTGCGGTCTGGGGATTGGCTGGGGAGTGTTGGGGGAATACTTACCGAGCCTCTCAGTCTCTTGCGCTCTTTCCTTGGTTTGGCTATTGGTATATGGCAGTGGGATATTTTAGCTGGTAGTGTAGTGGTTTTGGCTGTGAGGACTTGCTGGGGTTCTGGCCGTGATGGTGTGCTGGCTGGAGGTGCTATCTCGGCCTCCCTAGCTCTGGCCGTGTGCTATCTGGGAAATATTTTGATATGTGGGCATAGTTTTGACAAGTGCCTCTCTGTTGTGGGTTGAGCTTGAAAATGGGGTTATGGCATTTTTGGCTTTGCCTTGGTTGATCCCTATACTCAAAACAGGTTTGTATAATAAAATACCGTGTGATGAGCCTATGGTTGTGAGAGGTGCCGACTGGCCCCCGGACGGTCAGGTATCTCCGTGAACGGATTACCCTGCCCGAAGCTAAATCCTAGGGCTCTGACGGCAATGCTTACTTTACTCTAATTCGATTAATTCTTTTGTGCGGTCTTTTTCGGTCTTATAATTTAGTTGCTTGTTCATATGTAAATAGCGGTGTATCGGCAATTTAACGACAATCGGATTCATGTATGAAATGGCCTAGCTTGTAATTTGGCTTTCTCTTAATATTGTTGTATTACTCGAATGTAGTTTCTAATGTGGCAATTGTGTTGCAATTATCTAAGTTTGTGAGGCGGTCATTTGATTAGGACCGGAATTTGTAAACTTATAGTCATTTGTATTGTCGTTATTAATGTAAAGAGAGTTGTAATATCTTTATTTACTTTAAGCCAGTTTTAGTTGTAGCTTAATGAATGTAACCTGATTTGTTGTACAAGAATTGTACTAATTACACAATTGTATGACGGACTGTTATATATATTTTAATTGACTTGAAAGTTTTTTTTTTTGTCGTGCAAGTATATTTTATCTAGCTCTAGTCGATACAATTTGGTCTGCGTCCTCATTGACGGAATTCCGGTAATAACGTATTCGTTTATCGCTCGTTGGTTTCAATTTATACGACTACGTAGAAAAGTTTAAATTTCCTCGTATTTTTAGATTATCATTTGTGTAATTAATCCTACTTAACGTCTTAATTCGCTAATTAAGGTTAATTAACGACGTGGGTCGTTACATAAGGCCTCTCCTATATATGTGCTGCCGTGCCGGCGGTGCATGAACCATATCTCCAGCTCTTCCGCATCGGGGTCCGTGAGGGACAGCGCCAGCGTTCCCTCCAGCTCCACCGCGAGCGCGTGCCGGGGCTTCTTGGCGCCGGCGCTCGACTCCCGTCCCATGGCGAGCACGGCACCACGCGGAAGGACTGCATCGCGAGGTCCAGGGCCACCACCATGCGCGCGCCCCCGGCGCTGGTCCAGTACAACGTCCCGTCGACGTGCGCCGAGAGCATGTCGCCGACCGGCACCGGCGGGCTCCCCACGCGGAGATAGATGGCGCAGCTCGCCGGCCGCATCCAGCACACCTGGTAGCGCCCCTGTCGCTCCGCGTCCCTCCCGGTAGTCGAAGGAGACGGCGACGTGCTCCCCCGACGACGGGTTGAACCCCAGCCCAGTGTTAGATTACGACCACGCCTCAACTGCGGACATCATGCAACTTCATCCATTTACTCGTAGATGAACTATGACTACTTCTGTGTTCCACCACAAGTGACAATCGTAACTTCCGTCTGGTATAGTAGCCAAGAATACTATAGTGACTTCGAGTGGTACAGTGCCCTAAGTAATACAATGCTCATGAACAGTAACCACGAGTACTACCGTACTTATAATCTTCCGAGTACTCAAGACTCTGGTACTTTGTTTTTTAAGTATGGTGGCAACAACACGAAAATAATTTAGCGATAGAATAAACATAGTTTTTTAGTAGTGATCCAATCGTCACACATTTTTCTTAGTTTTTTCTATTATTTATACACAACTTACAAGTTAAATATTGACAATGACATCGACTCTAAAACATGACTTTCTATTTCTAAACCGACTCGGACTCAACTCGACAAAGACTTTGAGACGGATTCGATTTGATTATTTCCAACAAACACCCCCTAATCCTTGCCAACTTAACCAATTTCTTTAATACCGAGTAAATTAATCATCCGACCAAAAATGATTTAACCCAATGCCTTTATGAGTACATCAGCCCTCTGTTCTTCTGTTGCAATATGCGAAACAATCACCAGTCCTTTTTCAATGTATTCTCGAATAAAATGATACGATTATCAATGTATTTGCTGCTTCCATGAAACACCGGATTTTTTATAAGCGCTATTGCTGACTTATTGTCTACAAATAACGTGAAAGGCTTGATGGTCTGTTTTGATTCATGAAGCAATCTCATCAACCAAATACCTCGACATGCGGCTAAAGTTGCTGACATGAACTCCGCTTCGCATTATAAGTTAAACATTAACAATGACTCGGTTACAGAAATCGACTCTGAAATATAAATTTCTATTTTTAAATTGATTCGGACTCAATTCGATACAGACTCTGAGACGGATTCAACAGGATTATTTCCATCACCCGGCGCACTTGCCGACGTTGAATGCATGCTTATGTGGCCTGCCAGGATGGTCCGCTCTGAGGTTACCTGCTCTGATACCATATGTTAAATTAGAACCACGCCTCAACTACGGACATCAACTTCGACCACTCGCTCATAGATGAACTATGATTGCTTCTGCGTACGACCACAAGTGGCAGTCGTAACCTTCGTCTGCTACAGTAGCCGTGAGTGCTATAGTAACTTTGAGTGCTACAGTACCACGAGTGCTACACGAGTGAACAGTACTCATAATCTTCCGAGTACTCGAGATCCCTCTGGTGCTCTGTTTTTCAAGTGCGGCGGCGACAATATGAAAACAATTGGGCGATAGAATAAACATAGTCTTTTGGTGGTGCTCCAATCGTCGCATATTTTTCTTAGTTTTCTTCACTATTTATACACAACTTATAAGTTAAATATTGACAATAACTTGGTTACAGAAATTGTCTCTGAAATATAAATTTCTATTTTTTAAACTAATTCGGACTCAATTTAATATAGACTCTGAGACGGATTCAATAGGATTATTTTTATCACCCAGCGCGCTTGCCGACGGTGAATGCATGCTTATGTGGCCTGCCAGGATGGTCCGCTCTGAGGTTACCAGCAGCAGACGCTGGTGCACGGGTTGCAGATCATGAGCGCGTCGCCACCGTCCGCGACAACAGAATGGTCGAGAGCGCGAGGTCGTCATCGAGCGCGTGGTCAAGGAAGCGTCGGCGTCAGTGCAGTATCCGATGTTGACCAAGACCAACTACCCGAAGTGGGCGATGCTCATGCGCATCAACCTGTAGGCGCAAGGCTTGTGGGGAGCCATCGAACCCAGCGGCGCAGAGTACAGCGTGGATCGTCTGGCGTTAGCAGTGATTGCTCGAGCTGTCCCGCCGGAGATGCTGGCCTTGATCGGCAATAAGGACTCCGCGCAGGAGGCGTGGGATGCTGTCAAGATCATGCGGATGGGCGTCGAGTGCGTGCGCGAGGCGAACGCGCAAAAACTCCGACGCGACTTCAACAATATTGTATGCAAGGAAGGGGAGGCCATCGATGACTTCTCGATGTGCATCACGGGCCTCGCCAATAATCTGCGGCTTCTCGGTGACCACATCACCGACGGCGAGGTCATGCGCAAGATGTTGCAGGTGGTCCCTGATAAGTTCATGCAGGTCGCAATCTCCATCGAGACATTGCTCAACATCAACGACATGTCCGTTGAGGAAGTCACGGGCCGACTCCGGTCCGTCGAGCAGCAGTACGTGGCGCGAGCGGTGGCCGCGGAACTGGGCTCACGCCTACTCCTCTCCTCCAAAGAGGAGGAGATGATCCGCCGTATGCGCCCCACGCCGTGACACGTTGCAGTTCAATCGCGGCCGAGACGCACCGCGTGAAGACGGAGGCGGGCAAGCCTCCAACAAGGACCGCTGCAAGTACTGCAAGAAGAAGGGTCATTGGGCTCGTGAATGCAGAAAGAAAAAAAAGAGACGAGGCACAGTCGCACCTAGTCCAAGAAGGTGGTGACGAAGACGAACTGGCCCTGCTTATGGCCCAGGTGGCGGCGTTGGCTCCCGGGCCGGTGTCTTCCCGGGTTCATGTCGACCGGGAACGCATGGGCGCTCGTGTTCATTTGAACGAGGAGCACGCCATGGTGCAGCTTGGCGACACCGACACCGGCAAGCAGAAGCGCGGCGTATGGTACCTCGACAGTCGACACGGGCACATCGAACCACATGACGAGCATCGTTGCTATTTTTAGTCTGCATGTCATTTAGTCCGCATGTCATTTGCGCTCCATGTCAGTTTTGTGTTTTCTCATGTAGTTATTTGCATGTAGTGCATGTCAATTATTCTGTACGTTTTGTAACTGGTAAGCATGCAGCTAGTAATGGCTAAGCATGTCAGTTACTCTAGTAATTGCTAAGCATGTCAGTTACTCTCTGTTTATTGCAATAAAAAGGGAAGAAGTAAATCATAAAATGCTGCACCGTTTAGTAGCGCCAAAACACTTCTGTGTTTGTGTGTTCTCGTATATTGTTGGTTGTCCTACAGGCGTACAAACACAAGCGCTAGCAGGCGTTCCGCTGACAAGGCTCTCCTCGAGCCGGACGCCACCGATGGCCTCCCCCGGTGGCCCGACCGCCGTGTCCGGCACCGAGAGCACCGTCTCGATGGCTCCACGCACAGGTTCGTAGGCGTGGACCTTGTGCTGCGTAGCAGCGGGTTGGCTCCGGCGAGAGGAGGCGTATTGGGAAGGGAGGACAGTGGACGCCGACCCGAACCATGGGCCATTTGGTCCTGATCGGTAGCTTGCGCTTCTGGCTTATTTTTCACTATTCATAAATTTCGTCTTTTTCTGAACTTTTGGCTTTTTGTTGAGCTTTTTTGCTGGTTCTTTTTTCCCGTATTCGTTTGTATTATACATAATGGGCTAACATATTTTTAAATTTTTTTAAATTTAATTATGCTAAATAAGTCTCTGTCAACTACAGTGTTTTTTCAGCCAGCTACAGTGATTTCAGCCAAAAGCCACTAAACCACCATAGCTGCTTCCGCGCCCAAGAGGCATAGACCAGCCTAATAACTTTCCACGGCCTAACCATTTCTTCGTGAATTGCTAGCCACTCTTGCAGATCATTGAATCTACTTATTCGAATTGTCAAGAAAAAATCTACTTATTCCGGGCGTAATTATCACGAAAATTAGTTAACCAAGATACAAGTGCTTGCTAGTAGTTATTCCCTCCGTCCCGCAATGTAGTCCTCATTTTGAAAAACATTGTCCTTCGATATAAGTCCATTGTAAAGATCAAAGATATAGTTATTGTAATATTTTCATCATATACCTCTACTTTAATGTTAAAAAATAGATGAGTAATTTTAGTATGTCATTTAATAGAAACATATATAGTTTAATAGCATTAAATTTTTCTTAGATTTAGTGTTTTATTAGACGGTACATATGGTAAATCATGGACTTACATTGAGAGACCAAGGGAGCAGTACCATACTTGTTGGCGCATGCAAATCAGGTTCTTATAGCGGGTTCATATGAACGTAGGTTCAAACAGGCTCTGATAATCATCTCCTTCAACGAATTGACGGAGCACGTGCCCTTGTTCCAAAGGCAGTAGGCATGACATGATCAGCCCATGAGCGAATGATTCCAGCTTCATATCTTATATGCTGTTTCACTTTATTCGCTTCCGAAAGACGCGCAGCCCCACGGAAAAAGAAGTGATGTGTATGAACTCTGCGAAAAATTCTTCATCGCAGTGCACGTAGCAATCGAATAACGAGTCCACTAACTTCCCAGGCATATATATATCTTCTTCTCTAGGGCAATATTTATAAAAGGAAGTGTCTTACATGTCAAAAATATCAAGAAATGATTTGCAACTGACACTCATCTATGGATCATATATTTATATACAAGTATAAAAGTGGGAGTATTTTCATAAGTAGGAACACTCCCATATGTGAATACTAAGCACACCTCTAGTGAAAACACTAACACTAATAGGAATACTAAACATCAATAGAAACATGGGAATACTAAACAACAATGAAAATACAACTATCTTAGTTTGTTTAACACTCCTCTTCAATCACAACCAGTGAGGTTGAGATTGTGTCCTAGGATCTTCATTATCGGTTTGGTGAGATCATCAGCCAATTGATCTCGTGTTGATATGAATCAAATCTCCAACGTCTTTCTTGCCACTCGTTCTCGAATAAAATAAAAATTCATCTTAATATGTTTACTTCTAGCGTGAAACACGGGATTAGCAAAAAGATACACAGCTCTAAGATTGTCACACCACAGGACAAGCTTGTGATTGATAAATTCTAAGTTTTCCCAATAAAATAAAAATTCATCTCAATATGTTTACACCGCCATGATGATTGTTGTAATTGGTCCTCTGGTACTGGCACTATCCGTAGCCACCACCTTGGCTACGTCTACATCCACCACCACCGCTTTGTCCACGTCTTCTGTGATTGCCCCAAAACACCATGTTTGTGGAGAGGTAGAACATGAGGTTACTTTGTTCATGACGCATCTCATAATCCAGCATATGTGAGTAGAGATCGATGAGGGCGATCGGCTCTATCCGGGTGGTGACGGATGTCACCAGCACATCATAGGAGTTTCAAGGCTGGTGAGAAGATAAATGATGACATCCTCCTTTTTGAGCGGTTTGATGGCGGCGGCGAGTCCATCGGCAAGGCTCTTGACTTTGTTGAAGTAGTCGATCATCATCAAGTCCCGTTTCTAAATCGTAGCCACCTGCCGTCGGATTTGCATAATACGCACCTTAGATTGAGTCGCAATCCTGTGCTCGAAGGCATTCCGGACTGCACCTGATGATAACAAAAAAAACACCTGCCCCCAATACCTCCAGTGAGAGGGTGGATAGCAAGTCTGATCTCATTTGAGCTAGACAATATATGCAGGATTAGGAACCTGCACAGCTCCATCTTCTGTTGATGCCGCAATTAACTGGGGCGGTGTCATATCGACTCCTTCTACAAGACCAAACCACTGTGTGCCGCGAAAGACAGGACGAACATATGCCTTCCATAGTATGTAGGTGTCTTGAGGCAGATTCACATTGATAAGATTGCCAAAGGATGGGTGACCGGTGGACGTCAGGCCGGCTGCTTGAGTGCCGAGTGATTCACATTGATAAGATTGCCAAAGGATGGGTGACCGGTGGAACTCAATTGCCTTCTATTGATCATCTATTTATATACAAGTATATAAGTGGAAACACTTTCATGAGTGAAAACACTTTCACATGTGAATAATAAGCACTGCCTCTAGTGAAAACACTAACACTAATGAGAATAATAAACATCAATGAAAACATAAAAATACTAAACAATAATGAAAACACAACTATGCTAGTTTGTTTAACATTACATACGATCGAGCTATGCATGTTTGTAGCAACCAACCTAGCTAGTGCCCATGCATACATGTGCATTACGAGTGAAATTAAAGATGGCTAGATAATAGATTTATTCCCAAGAATCTCTTATCAACATCACAATCCACATCATGCATCTACAAGCTCCTAGAAGATGCCATGTACACCAAGCAAACATTGCTTTACCCATCTATAAATAGGCAAGCAAGATGGATATATATATATATAGCTAGCTCAACAAGAGTGACCAACACAAGCCAAGCTAGCTAAGTAGAGCAACCAAGTGATCAATTACGTAGTACATTAATCAAGAAGCCTTTCAAGAACTCAAGAGCTAGCTAGCATGTCGATCATCTCTAGCATGCTGGGCCGGAAGCAGAGCCAGAAGAACGGGCGCACCGGCGGCGAGGAGACCGAGCCGGAGAGCATTAGCATCCTGGAGCCGTTCATCGACGCCATCTCTCTGACGGCGTTCGCGGGCTCGCCGGCGCTGGGCATGCCGTTCTCAACGGCGTGCATGGACTGGAAGGAGACGCCGACGGCGCACGTGTTCATGGCGGACATGCCCGGCATGCGGAAGGAGGAGGTGAAGGTGGAGGTGGAGACGGAGAAGGTGCTCAAGATCAGCGGGCAGCGGGTGCGCCCCGCCGAGGAGAAGGGCGACCGGTGGCACCGCGTCGAGCGGGGCTCCGATAAGTTCGTGCGCACCGTGCGCCTGCCGCCCAACGCCAACACCGACAACGTCCAGGCCGCGCTCGAGAACGGTGTCCTCACCATCACCATCCCCAAGGACAACGACGGGAAGGCATACGGGAGGCTCATCCCAATCACCAACTGAGATTAATTATTACAAAATATATCATCAACTTATTACTTGCTGATCAATCACACTACATGTACTGTATGTATGTACGTATGTATGTGTTGAGGTGTGGCATCTATACTTCTATACTACCATGTAATAATTGCAGTAGAAACATAAAAGTGTACCATGTATGTGGCCTGTGGCCAAGTATAGCATCTACGTGATAGGAGAGGGATAACTGAATAAGCAGCATGCATGATTGCATGGTATAGATGCATGCGTGTGTTGGGATGCCATGTGATATTGTGATGTGTGTCACCACTCACCAACTTGCTTGCCGAAAGCTGTGGGGTTGTGGCATAATTTGGAGGATAAGAATCGCATTTTATACGTGCGGATCTTAATTTCTTACCTTTTGACGTGATAGATACATGGTGTTGAAAAACACTCATCAAGTCCCCATTCAGGCCCTGTTTGGAATGCGGGAATTTTTCCCGATTCCTGCGGGAATTGAACTGTTTCCTGCAAAATTCCTGTGAAATTCCTCTGTTCCAAACAGGCCCTCATAAATGAGTTACACAAATAATTTGAGCGGAAGAGATAATAATATATTGATGTGGATGGATCATCCAGATGAGATTCCCGCTCATTTCGGCTTGAGATTCTGATTTCTAACTTATTTTTCACTATTCAACAATTTCGTCGTTTTTGGTTTTTTTTTTGAGCTTTTTTGTCAGTTTTTTCCTGTATTCGTTTATACTGTCCGTGACGAGCTAACCTATTTTTTCTATTTTTAAATTTAATTACGCCAAATAAGCCACCGTCAGCTACAGTGTTTTTTCAACTAGCTACAGCACTTTGCAGCCATAAGCCACTCAAAATAAGCCATTTTGAGGAGGGCCCTACCTTTTGAGTTATTAGATCTTTCATGGCAGTAGAATAACTAGAAAATTGATAAAATGCCACCCTCTAGATGGCAATTGTTAAAATGCCACCTAATACATGATTAACTCTATGATTTGCCCTTTTAGGGGTTTTAGCCATTTATTTTTTCTTTTTTATTTTTTCCACCAAAATTGTATGAAAAATGACCCTAATACCCTTCTCAGCAATTAGGGCCCGTTCCACTGCGTTCTTTTTTGCTTTTCCTCCACCCGTTCCAGAGAAGCATCTCTCTTCCGGAGGAACCGAAGAGACGAGAGGCGAAGGGGCACGCCGCTCCGCCACCGGCACGGGGCGCCGCCGCTCCGCCGCCGGCACCGGAGCTGAGATGTGTACTCCATGCATCAATAACTTAAAATATGTTCTTAGCTTTAGCATTAATCATGTTAGATTGGCACTGGTGCAGGTATACAGTTTTGTTATCAACGATGTGCACCAATCCGAAAGTACCAACGATGCCTCATCTGGATCAATAATTTTTGCGGAAGAGAGAATAATTGGTGTGGATGGATCAATCATACTCTTTTTCGGTATGGATCATCTGGATCCATCCAGATGATCCATACTCACTTAAAAAAACTGAAATAAACTTGACCGGATGCATCATCTAGCCTTTCGATTTAAAAGAAACGACTAGAGAATTTATAAGAACCGAAATAAATTTGACCCGGATGCACCATCTAGCCTTTGGATTTAAAGGAAACAACTAGAGAATTTACAAGAACCGAAATAAACTTGATCCGGATGCACTATCTAGCCTTTCGATTTAAAGAAAACAACTAGAGAATTTACAAGAACCGAAATAAACTCGGGACCCAGTGCTACCGACACTTATTATGATGCACCATCTAGCCTTTCGTTTACCAGGTAGGCCCCATCCTGAATTATGCATGGAAAGGATGAGTTCCTACTATTTTTTATCTCCATGCATGGCAGCGGAGGAAACATTGTTAGAGCATCTCCAGCAGGTGCTCTAAAAGTGGTGCTTTAAAACTAATTATAAAGATCATGTAAACCTCATTTTTAGAGATCCAGGGTGTCGTGCTGCAGCAGGTGCTGTAAAACTGGTGCTTTATAATTGATTTCCATCCAATTCTCTTGTCTTTTCACCGAAACCATCACCATTGTTGAACCATCACCTCTCAGGCATTTCATCGAGCATGTCGTGGTCGTCCACCATTGTTGAACCATGGGCCGAGCTGGGGACGGATGAAGCTGCTGGCCTTCTCCTGACAGGTGCAGGGGGCTGCTGTGTCACCGAGGGCTTCGTCTTTCTCTTCTTTGGAGGAGCTGCACGTGGTGGCAGTGAGGTGCTGGGTCGGGCAGCGTCGCCATGGATGCTCTCACCTGTCGGGGCTGCAGCTGCCATGGTGTCGGGCATGTGGTGGCGAGGAGCAGGACGATGAATCGGCCGTTGAGCAGGGCGACCGGCCGGGCTGGGCGTCGAAATCGCGGCGATGAGGGTCGGGGCAGGGCGGCCGGCCGGGCTGGGCGCCGAAATCGCGGCGATGAGGGTCGGGGCAGGGCGGCCGGTCGGGCTGGGTGTCGAAATCGCGGCGATGAGGGTCGGGGCAGGGCGGCCGGCCGGGCTGGGCGTCGAAATCGCGGCGATGAGGGTCGGGACAGGGGCCGCGTCGAGCACGGCGTTGGGCGGATTGCCGGACGGGCCGACGAATCTGGCTCAGGATATGGGCGGCATGTTCGGCGGAGCCGCGGAGGCAAGGCGCCGACCACCGCGCCCCGCGTGCCGCCGGCTGCAGCGATGCGTCGATGGATGGGAACTCGCGCGGGAAGGGAAAAAAACTTTCGCGCCACGGGAAAAAGGATATACAGCACGCGGATACAGCACGGGCCTGGTGCTCCAAAAATAAAGCACGGGCCTGGTGATTTACAGGATCTCTAAAAATTTTTACAGCACGAGCCCGTTTTAAAGCATTTGCTGGAGTAATCCTATGCTTTATATTCTCAGATTTTAAAGCACGAGGCACTTTTAAAGCATCTGCTGGAGATGCTCTTAGCTTCGGTTTGGAAAAAAAAAATCAGCAACTTGGCCTACAAAACAATCATACTCTTTTTTCATAACTGTTCACACAAACAACACTATAGCCATTTTTTCTTCTAAATTTGATTCTTAGATATTCGTTTTAGCAAATCTAACCCTCTCTTTGTGTTTGACATGTACATACCGAGCTCCCCTAGCTCGGTAGGACGCCGGCCAATTAAATAGTGTTAATCATGATTAATTATTGTTGATTATGCAATATATTAATTAATTAGTGCTAATCATGTCTCCTAATCCCCTATCGCAGTGTGGCTACTTGCCAGGTACTGTCGAGCTCTGGTGGCTCGACAGAACTTGCCGAGTTGCTGTAGCACAGCAGGCGACACGTATCACCTGCCGTAACTATCAAGCTTAGAGAGAGGGCTAGATTTGTAAACTGTCGCATGTCGTGGCTTCCGAGGTTAAGGAGATAGCTAAATTTGTAAAAACGAACGTTCAAAGACCAATTTTTTTTAAAAAATAATAGCCACAATGCTATTTGTGTGAACAGTTCTATTTTCTATGCATGAATCTAATAATAATTGGGTGCCTTCCGGACTTTGGCGGCGCTCAAACCGGCTTTGGCTCAGGGCTGAAATTGCACTGTAGCGATTATTAACTTTTTTCTGATAGAAAATATAAAAAAGTTAAGGAAAAATATAAAAACAGTTATATCATCATGGATAATGCAAAATAATATGAGAAAAAAAATAAAAGTGAAAAAAATAAAAAAGCTTAAAAACAAAAACAAACTAAGATTAAAAGCCGATGTATTCTAAGTGGTTTTTGACTTAAATAAGCTAAAAGCTAAAAAAACAAAAGCGGAAGTCATGTAGAGTGAGGCCTTGCGTATACGCGACTGCACAGCAAAAGAAAAAAACTTGTTGTAGCCCAAACCGAGCTAGGTCTGTCGCACGCAGCCCCAAGCGTTGTACATCTTTACTATTATAAAAGAAGGAGTTGGTGGTTGGTCCGGCCTCTCCCACCCCTTCTCACAAAAGACAGTGCTGACATGTGACCCCAAAAGACATCTTGGAATCTATTTTAATTTAATTTCCCACCTTCCCATCAAAATATCTTTCTTCTATGATTTAGTGGTCAAGGTGGATTTTATCTAGACTGCATTGTAGAGTACATGCTGTATTTTTCATTCAGTCTTAATCTTGTACTAGCTGAATATCCGTTGCTACGGATTTTAAAATTTTATCATACTATATGTTCTGAAACTAACGGGTTCTAAAATTTTTTAGAACATGCATACAAATATGTTCTAAATTTTTTTAATATCCGTAGCAACACACGGACATTCAGCTAGTAACAAAAGAAACAAACTTATTGGTATGACACTGCTTTATGCGCCAAGCACTCTACACGCTACACGCCGCTGGGCAGCCCGTGCGTCGTCGGACACGACACCCCGCCGGCATGAGTTTTTTGGGCCGTACCAATAGTAGTAGTGATCAGGGGCACTATGGCTCTGTTTGGATACGCTTAAAATCCGATTCTGGTAGAATTAAGCGAGAATCCCACCCAAACGCTTTGATTATTTTTCGATTCTTTCAACCGTCGCGGTGGAAAAGATCGGCATTTGCACTGGGAATCCAAAATCCTGTACCGCGAGCCCAAGAGGTCGTTTCTTCCACCGCGACGATTCTTCAGACTGCAGATTCTTCAGACCGCGACTTATCAGAAAATCCTGATCAAATTAAAATCGATTCTCAGATAAGCGTATCCAAACAGGGCCAAAGATCATGCATGTTGAAAAACAACACCGGTGTGGCACTTGTGACTTCGTGAGTGACCCTCTATGTGACTAACTTGTCAATTTCGTGTTAGATGTTATTAGGGTCTGTTTGGCTACGGTTGCGGCTTATGGTTTTTGGCTGAAATTTTTGAATTTTGGCTGTTTACGGTACATATTACGGAGAGGGAGATACTCACTTACGATTTTAACAGGTACAGATGTTAGGCTTTTAACATGTACATCATTTAACTTGTAGACTACATCTTAAGAAAATACTCCGTTTAAAAATTAGATACTGTAACAAAAACCAAAAGCTACTAGTTTCGAAGAAAAAGAACAGACCCTTAAGCTGATTTTCTCTACACGCGTGACATTGGACCGTTGCTCTTCGCTTGAGCTACAACACGTACACTCATCTACTTTTGATTTTTTTTTTGTCTTTTTGAGGTGTCCTAAATGGATGACTCAAAACCAAAGATATCTCGAATGCTACAAAGAAAATCGGACTGTATTTCATTATCTTTGTTTGCACCGTATCCATTGATTTCTGATTGAACGTCTCCTGGCCTCCCACGTGTGCAGGCACCACCACCAATCCAACTTTCACCCAATCCCACTGGATCCTAGCCCAATCAACCACTAATCTCTCATGAAAAAGGCACAATAGTCTTATCTCATCATGTCCACCCTGCACTTATGTCCATGTCTACTTGATCAACAATTGCCATCCCCTTTGATAATTTGCTCATCCATGGACCATAATCTCTCTCATCTCACCTACTCCAAGAACCGAATATCCACTCCCATATCCTACTTCTTTTACACGCAAAAAGAAAATAAAAACACCACAAGAACTCTAAAAACACAAAATAAAACATGAAGAAATTGCTTCCAGATTTTTCATGTAGCAAGGGGCGGTCGGAAGAAGTATGTTTTGAAACAAAATTTGAGAAACGACTTTTAGAAGACGCAAGTATAGAGGAAGCGACGAAGGCCACTTCTAAAAATAGCTTAAAGAAACCGCTTTTAAAAACCGACTCTTTTTTAGCTTATTACTTCTCTCTAACAAAACGACTCCATAGCCGTCTATTCGAAGCGGATTATCGAGAAAATCTTTTCGAAATGGTTTATCAGAAAAACTTTTTAAAACAGTTTATCAGGTTATCGACATTCAATTCGTTCGTATAAGCGCTAACGCTAAAACCAAAAATCATCACCTATAACCATGTTACATCAGCCGCGACCAAAAACCCTATATTCAAATTAACTTTCGCTTCTTCTAAAAAGTCAGAAGTTGCTTTGATCGCCTAATTGTAAAACCCAAAACTGAAGCAAAACGAGATATAACCCCATCTCTGTCGTCAGCGAAGCCATTGACATTTCTACCCCACCGCCGTCGGATCAACCGCTCCTCCTCCGCCTCTCGCCGTCCTCCAAGAAACCTCGCCGTCGATGGGTTTCTTCCGCCGGATCGCCGGCATCCTCGGCATCTCTAGGGACGACGACGATCACCCCGACGCGGCGGCGGCCGCCGGCGACGTCCCGCAGGATAAGGTGGCTGCTGCTGCAGCGGCCGCCGCCTCCTCCGGGCACGCGACGAGGCGCGGGTTCAGCGTCCAGGTGCCCGTCACCGTCGAGCGGCCCGGGCCCGGGCCGGTGCTGGTGTCCTGCCCCCATGGAGACGGCGGTGTCCAGGTAATTGGATTGCTTCCCCATGTGCAATGATGTCTGTGTGTTGCAGTAGTTTCGCTGTTCCTTCTAGGTCTTGTTGTATTCAGTATTTAGTGGATCTTGGGAGTTGGGTTCTTGGAAGAGCCCTTGTTTTTGATGTTTCTGCTATTTTGCTTGCTGAAATGTGTGTGATCTTGGTGTAATGGCTCCCTGAATCTGGATGCGGAGTTCAAGCAGTAGCTCAAATGTTGGGATTTTTGTTTCTTTCCGAGAATCCCATACGCTACAATTAGATGGTGCTACCGTAATTGAATCCAGTCTTGGTTGTGCCAGTTCATACTTCTTAGTTTCATACCGTGGGTTTGCTTGATGTGCTTATACAAAGGTTTGGTTTTAGGGTGTCCGATTGTCTTCTGCTCTGTCAAGTTCGGTGCAGTTGTAAGTTCTTAGCATCTGGTATGTGAGAGTAAGAATATTAGATCCTGGTGTTGTTTATTGGATGGTTTCACCTTCTGTGGATGTAGGTCTATTTTCCTTGTTAACCTTCACGTAGATAGGATTTAGTCCAGCACCAAAAGATGTTTCCTTCTTAGTTATGATTATCTTTGGTAATGCCTAGGTAGTTGGTTTAACAAATTGATGCTTTTTCATAACTGTCTCGTGTTATGTCAAGGAAGATGCAATAGATTAGGAAACGATGCTTACTCAATTTGCTAAGTCAAGAGGCGGGGAGTTACTACCTTACATTGGTGAACTTCGTACCTACAATTTATGGAGGGTGGGATAGGAGAAAGGTAGCAAAGCCGAATTATCTTGGATAAATTTGAGTAGGGAGCTCGCCCAATGTAGTAGTAAGCCATAAGCAATGTGGGTCACCTTTGTTAGAACTTATGATCAGTGATCTAAAAGGCGGGCTGGGCGGCCGCCTAGGCCCCGCCTAGGCGCTCGGCGGCCACCCGGCGCCTCGCCTAGGGGAGTTGGGCGGGGAAGAAGAGGCCAGGCGGCGAGTCGGCCCAAGGCGGGAGCAAGGCGGGGCCAGGCGGCCTAGGCGCGGCGCAGAGGGAGCGGCGGGGATGGGGGGAAAGCGCTACCGCACACGACGAAGTCGCCGCCGCCGTCGACTCGCCGGATTCCGGGGCCGCCGCCGCCGGATCCGGACTCCCCGCGCCAGATCCCACCGCTCCCGTGGACGCCGCCGCCGGATCCGGACTCCCCGCGCCGGATCCCGCCGCCGCCGCGCCCGTGGCCGCCGGGAGGCGCGCGGAGGGAGTGACGCGGAAGGGGCAGCGGGGAGGGAGCAGCGGAGATGGGGCGGCGCGGAGGGAGCGGCCGGGATGGGGCGGCGCGGAGCCGCGGAGGGAGCGGCCGGGAGGGAGGCAGGGAGCGGCGCAGTGGGAGCGGAGGGAGCGAGGCGTCGGGTTGGGGTTAGGGTTAGGGTTTGCGCCGGGCGAGCCGGTCGGTTAGATTGATAGGAACAGTCGGGGGGTCCGGTTTGGATTTTTTTTCATTTAGTCCTCCGATTTTTAAAAATTACAAATAGACTTTTTTTCTCAATAGATTTCTTTCAATCTAGACCTCCTAACTATATATATTAGACGAATCCTAGTAACACTGATAATTGTTGATCAAGGTAACAATTTTCTTCATCTAAACAGCAAATATATATACACGATTGTTTATTTTTACCTAATATCTTTATTTTTAATTCGGCCGCCTAGGCCCCGCCTAGGCCCCGCCTAGGCCCCCTAGGCGCTAGGCCCCACCTCGCCGCCCGCCTAGCGCCTTCTTGAACATTGCTTATGATCTTCAATTAGAATTCTGTAGTGTATTCGACAGATGATGTAAGGATTTGACATCAAGCTTCTGTCACTAAAAGGTAGGACATGGGGAGGTATATGGGCATATAGCCTCATCACTTTAAATTAAACAGAGGTCAAGAATTCAAGATACCAATAGTTCAGAACATAGGAGGGGGGCATGGGGTATATCTTTGCCTTACAAATTCACTTGATTGATAAAGCTTGTCTTGTTCCATCTGATTCTCTGTTTGTCTCTATTTTGTCATTTAATACTTGTTTTAATGTGGTAAGCCTGCTTTAGCACATAACGTTTCTATGATCTGCTCTTCAACTTCTAGTAGCGCAGTTTTGAAATCTGACTTATATTCTTTTGGGATACTATTTGTTCATTGAATTGGTTGTGGATTGAAACTACCAGCTCTAGGTACTATTTTATTGGAAGGACTCACTTGATGGTTGTTGTTGGTTTAAGGTGTTTTTTTTGTGTGTATGTGGGTAAATTTGGCATAGGCATTTTTACTCCACCAAGACCTTTGGTAATGGCCATAGCCAGATGGAGTAATTAATTCGCTGTTTTCATTTTTGGTATTCAGTGTTGCTTTTTGCTGAGAAGCACATCTAGAGTTTGCTGCAGTTATGGTCTAATTTGATTCAGGATAGCTCTACTTTAGTAATCTATTTAGTCTAATCAGCATCTGTATGTCTTGGTTCTACTTTCTCTGACTTGTTTCTTTTAAGGGTAATGATATGAATTCTTTCATTTGGTTAGATTGGCATGGTTATTTAGCCTACTCATCATTAAATTTGGTTCTGGTGTTTTTGTTGTTGTTGTTGTGATCACTGTCTAATATCTATGTTTATTGACTGGTTAAATGCTTAAAATGGATGCCTTGAGATGGTTGTTTAATTATTTGGGGAATGACAGGATGAAGTGGGTTTTAGTGATTTTTTCATGTTAAGATAATCATGAGGCACCTAACTTAGATATACATTTGTAGACTTGTAGTTTTGTACTAGTTCAGACTTCAAAGCTGTCAATACCATAGTTATCAAACCCGGACCGGACCGGCGGTCCAACCAGAAAAAACCAGACCTAGAGCCTGGTCCAGTCCAGTTCACACCATTGGATTGGACATACAATTGACCCGCATTGAACCAGTGAGAACCATTCGAACTGCCTGGTTTGAATACGATCCAGCAAGGTAAGCCCAGTCTGATCCAATCCCACCTTGGGAGTGCAAAAATTGCGTCCTCCAGGAGTCGAGCCTGCAACCTGAGGGATGGACTTCAAACTTACTCACTGACCAACTGAGCAACACATTTGGTTATGTTGAGTAGAAAAAAAAGAGTTATATTAGGAAATGGCCAACTAATTTGCCTTCTATTATACATAAATATATACTTAAACTAATTAAATGAAACATGCGGTCCAACCGGTGACCCATCAGTCCGACCAGGGACTGATGACCGAGGCCTCTGCTGGGTTGATGGCCGGGCTGGGTTTGATAACTATGGTCAATACCATTTTAGTACATGAATTGACTGGGTTTTTTTGAAGATGTCCAGTTTGTTTCCAAAATGAATGAATTTTGGTGGAACTAGGCCTTTTGGTTTGGCATCATGATACATTGTGTTTTCTGCAAAGGCACCGTAGTTGATTTTTGAGCAGTTGTCAGTGATGTTTTGCAAGGAATCCCAAGATAGAGGGTGCGACTTAGAATGCCTCCTGGAGATAAGAGTTTTGTTTCTACTTTTGTTATGGAAAGAGAATTTTCTTGCTGCACATGTGAGAATAATGTATATCCTGTGTGTAAGTTATGTCATGGACTATGGTTTCGGATGCTAGTTACTGTTAACCATTATTTGTTAAACCATGAATTTGAAGAACTGACACTAGGCCTGGATAGTGCAAGTGGAGCACTTTTGGAGTACCACAGTCCACATAAATACATAATGTACAGAAGTTCCCAAACCCATTACAGGCAGTGCCTAGACATTTTTCTGAAGTTTCATGCATAGTAGAGTTTACAGATCTGGCTGCTATTTCTATTGCTGATCACTTCTACAAATATGAGTTCTGACATGCATGCATCATATGTTCATCAAAACTGTGAACAAAAGTTCAACTGAGGGAATCATTTATATTGTATGTTTAAAGGTGATGTTCGATTTATGTAATCTGGGAGACTGGGAATCTGCCCAGGCCAGACCTAGGACCAAGGGTTACAGCGTGTACAATATCCCTTTCTGGGCGTGGTATCAAGAGTTGTGGTATTGAATGTCAAGAATTTGAAGATAGCATTCAGGGATTACTGGTCACCAAATCTGTTATTCGTTGGAAGATATAGATAACAATATATGATAGTCCCAACTGTGTAGGAAGTATGATTGCCATCTTTACCTTCCACGCATATATATGGTACACAGTAGACTCTATGGTTGCCTTTGTAGGACATCAAACTACCAAAGTTGAGATTCCTACATTCGGACCATGGTGTTATATCTGGTGTCCATTTCTCCTGTTTTTGTTAAAAATCGAATAAACCTTTTTCTGGAGGGATATCTGTGAGAGAGAGAGAGAGAGGACATAGCACATTATTTTTGTTATACCATCCCGGAATATTTTGTATGATTGTTTAGCTAACAAATTTTGTGCCATTGTGTCTTCTCTTTTATATAAGTACATGGCTGTCACGGCAGCTTTTTCTGTAGTGGAACAATATGAAATGCCATTTTTCTTTGTTTTATTGATTAGCGTCTTCTTATCTTGCATCAAGCCACAATGCTCTGTTACCTATCAAGTGTTTTTTTGTTGGATGTTTGTGCTTTAAACATGTTAATGTTTCTTTTACATTTTGAATAAAATGTGAAATCCCTTAAAATTTGTCAACTGACTAAGATTTTGCTGCTTCCATCCCTTTATTTGAATATAAACTTATATTTGTCCTGTCTTTATCCAACCAGGGTTTTAGGTGGTATACAAGGAGGCTAAGGATTGATGAAGATGGTGACGTCGCTGATGAGTTTTTGGATGAGATTGTTCCAGAAAGCTTGATCAACAATGGCGCGAGCCCAGTTGGAAGGTTTCAGGTGAAGTACAATACGAGACCAACCGCTCTAGCGATGAGAAAGCAAACGATCGCCATTGACGGTGATATCCGTCATAGCTTGGAGTACCAAGGGCAGCTGCGGTGGGTGTGAGTGTAATACTGTAATGTCAGCTTGAGTTCTAGCGTCCCGTCGCCTCAACGACTGTAGATCACTTCTAGTTGGCCAAAGGGGCGAAGAAGTTTGACCTGCGCTCTCATTTTGTAGCCTCTTAGGAGTGGATTTGGAGCTCATGGTTGATGCATCATTCTTAATTCAGTGTGTTGGGATGTCTGGTCTCATGGTTCATATCCCTTGTACCACAAGTAGTATTTGTACATTGTTGAACTGAACAGTGACAGGAGTAATCAAGCTACTGCTAGAATTGTAGAAGGGGGAATGTACTTGCAAATAGAGCTACTGAATCCTTGATCGAGCTATTCATGCAGTTCTTAATCCTTAATGCACTTCTTAATCCTTGATCCTTGATCGAGCTACTTGCAAACAGAGATGATGAGTTCTCTGTGTTGTTTCTTTTATTCTCTAGTGTTTCTTTTCTAATCATTTTATGAATTTGAAAAACCTAAAACTATATTAGGTTTGTACACCGTAGATAATAATTAACAAGTACTACCATATCAAATCAAATAAAATGAAGGAAATTGCTCACTAGTACTCAAGTGTTTTTTGAGGATTAGAGCATTTGAATTTCTCACTATATGATTTTGCTTTGAGATTCATACTCCACCTCCTTCTTTAGCTCCGACAAGAGCTCTAGCGGTGGCTCTAGCGAGTTAGGGTTCGGGTTCGGCTCATCGAAACCCCTTGGACTTAAGAGGAAGGCCAGGGGCGATGGCAAATCGGCAGTGGGGCGGCGAGGCAGTGGTGGCGCCATCAATGCCACAAGTTGGAGGGTGGTGGGATGGAACGGTGCTCGGGCATGGAGTCGAGTTATGTTGAGTAAGAATGTGCGGCGGGTGGCACTGGTAGCTGCGTCACAAGGCAGAAGTGGTGGTGGGAAGGGCTCGTTGGCTAGCCGCGGTGGTGCCGAGAATGACGACAACATAGCAGAAGGAGGGCAGCATGCCGGTAGGGGTGGGGGTGTGAAAGCATCTAAGTTCCTAAAAATATTTTGGTAATTAATGATAATATTGTTTAAAAGGACTAACATATATGTTGAGATGATTAAAAAGTTTAGCCCCGATTTCAACTGATGACATAAAAAGACATGCTACGAATGACAAAAGATCGGCATGACTCAAAACAAAAATACAACGAGTAGGGTGGCGACGGGGTAGATGGGGTAGGGTTTGGGGTGAAGTGAGGCAAGAAAATTTATATAATTGAAGGGGAGAATAATGTTCATTGGATCTGAATCCAAAGGCTTAAAATCTAAGTCCTCTCAAACAAAATATCACTCCTAGGGCAGCGCTAGGTCATCCTAGGTGTAGCTCAGGACGGGTGCCTCCCACTACGCGGAGGTAGTGGTGAGGTTGCAAGCGCATAGCGGGTAGTTCTCCTCTGTGGAGGAGACGCTAAACCAAAGCGTATGCTCAGGGATATACTCAGCAAGGCCGCGGACCAACAGTGCCTAGTCGCCCTGTGTAGATATCCACACGTTTGAGCTGTTGATCACAGTGTATGAGCCGATTATAGAGGGATGGTAGCCAGGAGTGGAGTTAAAGCCAGATTTGGCACTGTTGCGCACTATATTTATAAAAAATAGTTGTATATGCACCGTATTATCAAAAATGTCACTTTTGCCTTCTGGTGGGTGGGCAGCAGTGCTGGCTAGGCGACATGCGGCGAGGCCGCCGGCGGTAAGTGCCTGCCGCCCTCTCACCAGACGGCAGGCAAGCTTGTTGCTTGGTGGGGGACGGCAGGCTTGCCTGCCGTTTGGTGAGGGAGAGGCAGATAATTAAGCCGGCTAATTAGCCTGCTTAATTACCTGCCCTTTTTTTTTGCATTTAGTGATTGTTTGAATTTTTTAACATATCAAATGAGCTAAAAAATTACAAAATTTTATGTACAGCCTTCTGACACATGTACCTCACAGTGCAGTTTTTGGGTACTTTTATCCATTGCGAATGTTGTTTACATATAGCAAACGAGTTCCAAAAATTACAAAATTTTATGTGAAATCTCCCAACACAGTCATATTTATTGTGTAATTTTTTAGAAATGTTATGTTATTCAAATTTTCCACATTTATTTAGGTTAACTTAATAATGAATTTATGAATATTTCATGATTTTTTTACAATTTTATACATTAAGAATACTTGTACAATTAAAAGTAATTATAGTAGTACAAAAAATGCACCACACTAGATGCGATATGGCTCACCCATTTGAGCCACTGCTATCTTCTCTCCATATCTGCCTCCCCATATGTGGCCTTGTCTTCCGTTGCGCACAAGCATGTCCCGTTGGGTACATCAGTCACTCCGGAGGTTGCGTCTTGGGTCGGAGGAGGTATGGAGACCGTTTTGTCTGCTCAGTGATCAATGGTGGTCCAGTAGGCTGAGGTGCAATAGGCTGGGTCCGATAAGGGTCAAAATCCTTTAGCTGAGACATGCCGAACTGTGAGCCGCCCGCAATAATGTCGTGTATGAATGACTCTAGAAACCCCCTTGTGGTACGAAGCAGATCTCGCCTTGATAGTACGACATGGCAGCTGGAGGAGTTCTGCCCATTGAAGTGTCCAAACCCTGGGTATGCTATGAATGCTGAGCTCTGCCCGGTGTATACTGCAAAATCTGGCACCGTGTACTGCTCTCTAGAAGCATCTGGGACTGGGAGGCTCGTATCGTCATCGGTGGACTCGTCGTCACCCCATGTTAAATTCATGATTAAGTTAACCCGAATAAACGTAGAAAATTCAGACCACATAAATTTTTAAAAAAATTACAAAATAACTATGACTGTGTCGAGAGACTTCACATCAGATTTCATAATTTTGGAGCTCGTTTCTATTTATGAGGCTAACTGAAGGCGATTTTAGTTGACGTGGCACCTACTTGGCGTTAATGTGGCAATGATTTTGACACATAAGCATGTTTGGGTGACATAGTAGCTCTGTCAGCATGATCACCAAATCCCTCTCATGTCCACATCAGCTCCATGTACACCTCTTTCCTCTTCCAGCTTCTTCTTCCTTCTCTCTTTTGTCTCTTTTTTCCTTCTCCATGGCTCAAGGAAGAGGAGTGCTAGATGCGGCGTAGCTGTGCAATGACGGTCGTGCGTAGCTGTGCGATGACGGTCGTAGTGGCAAGACCCGATGGTGAGGACTCACGTCTAATTGACCTTACGTCGTGTTGTTTCCATCTCATCGGAGTTGAAGCCTCCACCGCCATCACCATTGCCAATCTTCAAAGCTCGCTAGTGAGCGCATCCAGCCAGCTCCCTTCGCATGCGCACATAGCCACACTGAGGAGGCCACCGCAAGATCTACTACCACCATCACCGGCCATATTGTTGCATCGTTGCCGGCTGCGAGCTCCATCGTCAGTGTTGTCCTCGTCCACCGCAAGCTCATCCACCATCATCGGTGTTGGCTAGATTTATTGCACCGTCACCAGCTGTGAGCTCCACCATTGGCGTTGTTCTCAGCCACTGCGAGCTCGATCACCACCATCACCAACCAGATTTGCTCACTATTAGAGGCGACAATGGCGTAGCTCCCAATTGAAAGCGGCAGCGCAGATCCAATTGAAGCCGAGTCGCTGATGTCGTCCTCGGTCTCCTCATTTCTCACTAGTCGACGCCATGAAGAGCTCGATGCCCATTCTCAAGAGGAGGAAGCAGGTGCTCGAGGAGGAAGAAGAAAAGAAATGAGGAAGAAGGAAAAGAAAGAGGAGTAGAAGGAAAGGGAAAAAATGTAAGAATTTCTTGTTAACTCAACTATACACATGCATGTGACGAGGATGCCATGCCAATAAAACTTAACCACGTAAATGTCATATCAGTTAAAACCGTTTTCCATCAACCTCTGGAATAAAATAAACGTTATTGATAGTTGAGAGTAGTAAAATATCTGAATTTGCACTTTTAGATTGAAAGTTACGCTATTGCAAAAGTTAAGAAAGTAAGGTAACTTGCAGAACAAACATGTCGTTACGCGTACACCTTAGCTAGAGCTGAATAAACATGTTCACACGTATAGATCTCGTAACAAGTTTCCATGATGAAGAAGCTTGATCGATTTATCATTTTTTTTAGTTGAGTGCTATATACAAATCCTTTGAAAATTTGATCCTACAATTTATTATTTATTTATAAAACCGAAACATATAGAAATCTATCTTTAATTTTGTCAGAGACCCTTTAAATTAAAATATAATTGGGAAGATATGATCTCAAGGAATGAATTGACTAATTAAGTAATTAGTTGAGAAGATAAGGCGAGGATGGCGGCGGCGGCGGTTGTCGTAGCATCGATCCAGGTGGGCCCGCCAGGCTACGCTATCCATCGCCCAATGGAAATTTCCTCGCCCAATTGCCCGAGCCGCTTCTGGCTCACGAGATATCCGCCGAGGACCCGGTCCACGCCAGCACCGCAGCGCCCCATCTCTTCCTCCTCGATTCCTCCCTCCAAATCCGCCACCACCACCTCCTCGCTCGCTTGCCTCCACCACACGAACCCGATCGCCGGCGGCGGCCGCGTAGCCTCGCAGCCTCAGCCGTCCCCCCCGCCTCCGCTCGCTGCATTTGCCAGCTTCTACGACAACTGTATAGCCGCTCTGCTTGACGGCGTTATCCTCACCGCGTCGCGTCGGTCTCCTCTCCGGCAAGCAGCTGCTCCACCCGTGTCTCCACTCTCAACTCGGTGAGACTGGATAATATGACCTATTCTATTGGATTATTCGGCGTTTTACTTGCATTGTCTCTGCGCCTTTTTTATTTCTGTATATATTATCTTGTCTTGTGGGTTTGCAATCGTGGTGCCAAATGGATGGGTGTGATTCTGTGTCCAACTCGACTAGGGGTAGATAGGATTCGCGAATTTATCTAAAATTGATTTCTTTAGCTTGAATTCTTCCTGTGCGGTGCATAATGCCTTTGGAAATTTAGTGGGAAATTCTTTATAATTTCTTTCTGTATCTTACTGCCCTGTAGGATACCAGGGGATCAAATCAAACTAGTGAGATATTTTTCTCTTGCAAAATTCTGAAACCCTTTACTTCTATTATGAACTTTTTCTTCCTTTGTTGCTCAAAGGTTTGATTTTCTTTTTGGTGCAGCAGGAGGTCTTTGAGCTATCCCAGGTTATGAGTATTCGGGTTACAATGGAGTGATTGAAGGAGTTGGTAGCCCAGAAGCATTGTTGGTGTCCTGATGGGGAGCAACGATCCTAGCACACCGTCTAAGGCTTCAAAGGCATCAGAACAGGTGCTTGATCACACATCTTCATCTTTTGAAATGGATTATCTTTTTGGTTCTTAATTTTACTGATCATTTGCCTAAAAGGTAAAGAGAATTATTTTTCAGTGCTCCTTTCCCCCCCTATGTTTCTCCGTATAATTGGACGTGTGCCAATGACTGTGTCGCGTCCAAATTTAGAAAACACATCGTATAAGTATGATAGGGAATGAACTGGAATAGAAGTGCACATTCTGTTTTACTCAGATTATTCGGCTGGTCCAAATAAATTGATGCCTTGGTTATGCAATCTTGTTATTAAGATTGAACTGCGTATATCTATTCAAGCAACATTTGAATGGCATGGACTGCATTACTGCAAGATATTCTGGCTACTTCTGTTCTAGTTACATTGGCTAGTATCCTTCTCTGTCAGAAGAAGATATCAGATATCCCTTCAGATCAAAACACAAATGTCCTGTTTCTATTGTAATAAACACACTCATTTTTGTTAACCCCTTCTTTGGTTTCTTACTTTCCCAGTCTCAGGAGCAACCTCCAGCCACTACCTCTGGCACTACAGCTCCAGTTTACCCTGAATGGCCCAGCTTTCAGGTTATTCTGTGAATTGTGTTTTCTACTAATTAAGATGGACTTATAGTTTTTTTACTGGATCGATCATTTTATTTAGTGACTGGCATTGACTTTATCTGTCGTGTTTTTAAACCTTGGTAGGCCTACTCAGCAATTCCACCGCATGGGTTCTTTCCCCCTCCTGTTGCTGCAAGTCCCCAGGCTCATCCATACATGTGGGGAGCTCAGGTGCCTTTTATATTAAACTTTGTTCCTTTTTCCATTAGTCTCTATTGAACTTACAACAAAGCCGGCAAAGTAGGAGCTTTGAGCTCTCAGGAATCTTAGTCTCTCTAATTTTGTTTACTTACTAATATGTTATTCATTTTGACAAAGGCTATGCGTTAGTCTTGAATCAGGGCAGCTATGCAGCATACCTGAATGCCTTGCTAAATGTTCCTTTTTTTCCTTGAGTACATACTGCATACAGTCATATAGGCGGTCGAACATCAAAATCAGATATATGCAATGACGAATGAAGAAAAAGGCTTTCAAAATGTACTCATGGTTTGATATTTCATAATTCACCAGATTTAGCCACCTTACAACATGAAGATTCTGGTTCTATTGTTAAATCTGATAGTGAAGTACATTGCAAAACACTAAGCATTCGGCAAGAGGAAAAAGGGGTAAAAGTTAGGCAGCAGCTGCAATTTGCTTTTGTTAACTGTATTCTTATGTGCTATGAGGGCATGTGCTTTTCTATATGAATCCAAAACACTGTCCCCTTAATTGCAGCCCATGGTGCCGCCTTACGGGACGCCACCACCACCTTATGTGATGTATCCACCAGGAACAGTATATGCCCATCCCTCTACTCCTGTATGCACTTTTGTACCTGACAAGTGTAATCTACAATGTTTTCTTTGTACTCGCACCCCTTGTATCCAATTTTACTGATATGTTTGTAAAAATAAATGACTTATTGGCAGGGTGTGCATCCATTTAATCATTATCCTATGCCAACAAACGGAAATGTTGAAACTGCTGTAAGTAACCAACTCTTTTTTTCTTTTGGTCATCACCAGTTCATGCAATCCTGTCACATGTCTTTCAGGGAGCTGCACCTGGTGCTTCAGAAATGAATGGTAAGTCTTGTCCAAGGTCAATATCAAGGTTATTTGGAGCTTGGGAATTAAGTTTAGGTTTCTGATTATAATTTCAGGGAAAAATGAACCTGGCAGAACATCCGGTCCATCTACCACCGGGCTTACCTCCCACAGGTTTTTTGTTAGCTATGTGTGGTAAATTATGAATTTCTTTAGTTTCAACACAACCTAATCACAGGGGTAACTTTTACCTGCAGCGAGAGTGGAAGTGAGAGTGAAGGAAGTGATGCCGATTCTCAAAATGTGAGATGGATATCTATATATTTTGCATATCATATCGCTTATTTGGTTGAAGCTTTAGATAGTAAGACTCATAACTATCAACCTTGGAAGAGTTTATCACCCTTGTGTTTAATTTGATATATCGTTTTTTTCCTCCTTATCATAATGTTTATTACTTGATTCCTGAGTTTTTTTTGGTGGCAGCAGGATTCACATTCAAAGGAAAATGATGTAAAGGATGATGGTGGGCATTTGAGGACTTATTTACAGTTTTATGATAGATACCGGTAGACTCGCACATTTCTTTGAATAAGATGGGGAATGCATTTTATCATGCAGGCAGTTCTCAAAATGGCATATCTCATTCAGCATTACAAGGAATGTTAAATCAAACCATGTCAATGGTTCCAATACAATTGGGTGCAGTGATGGGAGGAGTTGCTGGTCCCGCAACAAACTTGAATATAGGAATGGACTACTGGGGTGCTACTGGTTCTTCACCTGTTGCTGCAATTCATGGCGAAGCACCGTCCAGTTCAGTTCGAGGAGAGCAATGGGTATAAGTCCTTGGGCACGTGTTTGCTTTACTTTATGAACAAAATTTATGCTAAAATCTTACATTTGAAGCGACATGTCCTGTTTTGTTGCCACAGTATTTCTTGCTCTGTAGAAGAAACTGCTAATTTGCAATGTAACTGTGCTGAAATGCTGATAGTGTAGTGGTGGATCATACATTTATATTACTACAGTCCACTGACCCAACCTTTCGGTGGCCTTTTGTTTCATTTTCGAAATTCAGATGAAGTTTTCCTTAGGTTGTTTGAAGACAGCTCTTCGTTTTACACTGAAATTTAATGAGGTTTTTTCTTGGAATCACGCCCAGGGCAAATGCTAAATCGATAACTGCCAGATTTCTTTTTCTTTTTTCGATCAATTGCCAGGTTACTTTAAATTGGATCATATGACAAGTCTACTAGCCAGTACAGCAAGGCTGGTATACTGCCGATCAAATTTGGAATTCCAGCAGAATAACTCACTGCTACATTTTAGAGCACAGTCAAGGTGTCAATTAACCAAAAGAAAATTTACGTGAGCCATAAGGACTTCCAGAATGAATGTTTAGATTTATGTAATACGGGAATGAGGATAGGCAAGATGTGAACCTTTGAAAGTGCTTTGCGAAGTTTTAGTCGATCCTGTTATGATTGGTTGGTATATGAGACATTACTATGGATACTGAGCTTGGTTTCTTTCAGTGATTTTGTGTATATATCAATGTAGGAAAAGTTAATAATTGTACCTTGCCAATATTCAGGATGAAAGGGAACTCAAGAAGCAGAAAAGAAAGCAGTCTAATCGGGAATCAGCGCGTAGGTCTCGGCTGCGTAAGCAGGTATGATGTAAAACACATGCTGGACTCATTATTCACTCTATAGCACCAGGAAAATTTTGTTGAAGCATGATATTATTTGTTCCAGGCTGAGTGTGAAGAGCTTGCTCAACATGCTGAAACTTTAAAGGCGGAAAACTCTTCTCTTAGAGTTGAGCTTGAACGGATTAGAAAGGAGTACGAGGAGCTACTTTCACAGAATGCTTCCCTCAAGGTGGCTAAGTACATGTAGTTCCTGACCATTTATTTTCTTCATATTATCCGTAGCTATTTATTTTTTGTGAATTGAGATTCATGAACAGTGTCATTTATGCAATTCATAACTGAAACTCAGCAGTATTTTTAGTCTCAGGTTCAAAAAACCTGCGGTTACTGACCGGCAACGAGATTGACCGGTGGGAACGGGTAAAAAAACGGCCGGGTTACTTTTAGGTCTGATGTGCTTTTTAGGTTAGTTTAGAACCTTTTAGGCCTTTTTGGTGCTAGATTACTTATTATATGAACTAAATATACTTCAATTATTGTACTCTAAACTTGGTTTTTTTAGTGGGTTTTCTGGTTTTTAAAGCGGTTTTTGGGTTACCAGAAAGGTTACCGGTTTTCAAACCACCCAAATTCAAATTTTGATTCACAAATCTTGAAAGGTTTTTTTTCCGGGTTTTCCGGTAATCGGCTGATTACCTCCGGTTCTGGGTTTTTGAACTGGTCTACATTTCAACAGCTTAACCTAGTCTGCATACTGTTATTGTGGTTGTGCTTTTTTCAGATAGTGTTTTTTTTAGTAAAGTCCATTACCGGTCCTTAAATTTTTTATGCTGTGTCATCCCGGTTCATAAACTTTTAAAGTATGTCATCCCGGTCCTTAAACTTTCAAAGTGTGGTAATATCCTATGTAGTTATAGCAGTGAACTTTTTATGCTGTGTCATTCCGGTCCATAGACTTTCAAAAGAAATTGCCACACTTTGAAAGTTTAAGGACCGAGATGACATACTTTAAAAGTTTATGGACCGGGATGACACAGCATAAAAAGTTTAAGGACCAGTAATGGACTTTACTCTTTTTTTTAAAAAAAATGTTTTGCCTCAGATATTGTTGTTAGCCTCATTGGTGATTCGATATTTGCAGGAAAAGCTGGGGGAAAGCAGTGATTCAATACCTGATATGAATGAACATAATGACACTAATGGCAGCTACCATAAGCAACCGGATTCTGACACCCAGCCTGACAATGCGCCTTAAGAGCTGCTACATGCAGCCTCTAATTGTTTAGGTCATACTTCTAATATGGCATTGCCATTTTTCATGGATGATTTTATTAAGCATATTTTGTGCCAGTTCAGAATCTGACATGGCAAATTGTTGATACCAAGCTGTCTCTTTCCTCTATAGTCCAGTTACTTGCAGTTTTTCCTGACAGACTTGTCTATTCTTGACCTATTTTTGACTGGTTTACCTCTTTTTGTTGAATATCGATATGAAAGAGAAAACATTGTAGTTGAAAATGAACCAAACATTCATTATGCCGCAGCTTCTTTCCCTTTAATTCAAATCTGAATTTTTATATCAGGTTTCCTTGCCCTGTTGCTACCATCATGCTGTTCTTTTATTAATCGAAGAGAACAGCACCGTGCTGTTGCCATTTAGGGGATAATTCTACTTTGAATATCAAAATTGGGTATTCTTCTTGTCTACTGCAGATGATTGGCTAATGGCCATTGCATGATTGCGGCCAATTTGTTCTGAAAACCTCAGCAAGTTTACTTCAAACTTCAGAAAATTGCAAAATGTCATCAGCCACAAAAAGCAAGCAGCAATGGTCAATGCTATTATCTTGTGACAAAGCCTGCAAGACAATTCTGATATACATTCCATTGCTTTGCCTCAGAATTATAGTTCCCCAAAATGGCGAGGAAGGTAAGAGGAAGCACATTTGATCTGGGTGAGCTGTTCAGTTAATTGTGGGGTGCAATATGTACTGATTGGGCTTCTGAGACAATCTTTTGGCAAACTAACATTTCGATCTGTGGCATATCTGGCTTGCAACACATAGCCTTTTGATAGAATAATTTGAAATTAAGAAATACTATTATCTTACAATAACTAAAAGACAAAACAGGAGTGACCATCCAAAATAAAACTAAGGATTATTAAAAGACAAGTACTTCCTCCGCTCCAAGCAGTGGCGAAGCCAGGAACAAAATCAAGGGTGGGCTAAACCACTAAACTAGATTATCACAAACACAGTATTTTACAAATATGTCCTTCTCACTTGATCTCTAATTTCATTGGCGTAATCTTCTATTGGTGACTTAAATACCTCGCACACAACATCAATCCCTGTTTTCTAAGTGAATAGGAAAAAGAGTAATATCCTTCACATATATCAGTAAAAGAAACTATCATACACCAGTGCCAATTCAGGAGTTACTGAAGACGGAGTAATTTTCATGAAAACAAGTTAAGGAGGCTCAGTCAATTCATTGCCCACCTCAGTCAGACTCCTCCCATAGAACGGGGCAATTGTCCCGCCCCGGCCATTGGTGTTTCCATTATCATCAGCCAAATCATAATCGATGCCCCGCACCTCCCCAGAGCCTGGAACGTATGGCTGCTCATGCAGATTGAAGAAGGATGTAGGTGACACAAAGGAATAAAAAGCAAGCCGATTAAGCAAGACATAGACGGCACATATGATTGGTCCACTAAGAACCTAATTCACAAAATTCACATCTGAAGCAAGAAGGAAACTACTTCTGCTCCTGGTATGGTATGCGGCATTAATAATAATAAGGCAACCAAGGAAAGAATCCAATATTGAACAGTACCAACTACAATATTACCATCAAAGGTTCCAATTATCAGAATTAAGCAGGGATCAGATGCTCCAAAGAACCCAATATGCAACACAAATTCAAACTTATTGTGCAGACCTATGTTGAAAGAATCAGCAAAATTACTCGGTTAATCAAGCAAGAATTAACCACAACGGGTAGTGCTCTATTTGCAAGAAAAAACCTGAATCTTGGAGCAGACAGTACTAAGAACTAGCAGTTTTGCAAGAATGTCTGAACTGATCAATCAATAGCCTAAGGCTTAAGCACTCCCAAGAAAGAAAGAAGGGTGCCGGTGATGAACTTACCATTTCAGCGCCTGGTGGTCGCAGCTGGTACGGTGGCCTATCTACCCTGAGGGGGATGACCTGAACCTCCCACTCCATCGATGTGACGCGGGTGTTGCTGATGGCCTCGACGGTGACGCACCTGTTCCACCGGTGGTAGCGTCCGTTGGCCCGGAGGGCCCTGACCTCCTGGACCGGTGGGGGTCGCCGGCCGCCGGGCGCTCGCCACCGGGGGGGGGCTAGGTGAGGCTCCTTACCGAGCCTCACCCCCCCCCCCCCCCCCCCCCCCGCGCTGGCTTCGCCCTGCCTCCAAGGATTATTAATATGCACTGCTTGTCAGTGCGACAAGCGTACTAAATAAGAGATAGATGAGACAACAAGCCCTTCCAAACCAAACCAAATCAAACCAAATGAAATGAAATTAAAGAACCCACTGGCAGAGGTGGTTGTAGCGGAGGTGTAACATTCGGATTTGTGCTCGACCATCCGGAGTCCTCTGCCACATGGCTCCACCTCCATGGCGGTGAAGACGGCAAACGCCACCGGGTCATGTGGCATAATCCGTGTGCCTTACTGAACAACCTGGCGATGCAGAAGCTGCCGGAGCCCAGGTGCACGGGGTAGGGGGTCACTGGGATCCACTCCTTGGGCGGCTTGGGGAGGTCCTCCCAGACGTCGCGCAAGATCGGCTCCCTCTGCGCGGAGGTGGCGGCGGCGAGGTCGGACGGAGGCGCAGAAGAAGAGTTTGCCATTGTCCCTGGAGGAGAGGCGAAACCAGAGCTTGTACTCGGGGACGTACTAGGCGAGGACGGACGGAGGCGCAGAAGAAGAGGCTGCCATTGTCCCTGGAGGAGAACCTCGAAGCAGTGCTTGTTATTCCAAAAAGGAGTTCAAACTTCACCCATGGCTTGTTATTCCAAAAATCAGCAGCTTGGCCACCTTGCAAAAATGAAGATTGTTTACAATTTACTCAGGACAAAGAAAAATATGACATTGGTGGTGGTAGCCTTTTGCAACATGAAGTACTGGTGCAGTTTGATCTGGAGGCATCAAGGGGGGCAGCAAAAACGAACGACGCCTGAGAGATTCGAACTCTCGCGGGGAAACCCCATGTACTTAGCAGGCACACGCCTTAACCACTCGGCCAAAGCGTCGTTGTTTGCTGTTACAGTCAGGCACATATCTTTATACAGGTTGCATCGCTACAGGCCGAAAAGGCCCGGCCCCCTTGGGCCTCGAAGGCACGTGCCCGTCCCAGCCCAGCCCGATCTCCGCGGCCTCGGCCTTACGCTTGCTAAAAAAATAAAAAGTGCTATGGAACATTCGACTATTTTTAAGTGTAAAATTAGTCAGATCTGGTGTGTTACATCTCTATCCAACAGATCCACTCATACAAACCTCCCTCTAAAAAAATGATCTGGTGTGTTACATCTCTATCCAACAGATCCACTCATACAAACCTCCCTCTAAAAAAAAGATCTAGAACATTGGATCACCATCCAACGCTCTAAAATCTGACTAATTTTGCCTTAAAAATAGTCGAATGTTATATAGATACTCCAAAAAAAAATAGTCCCGGCTGACATACATAATATGACTGTGTCCATAGAATGAAAATCAAAGAATTAACATCACATGTTTTGGAAAGGCTTCCCTTCCGTGGTTTCAAGACGGCTGCCTACAGACGTCCCACCATGTCAAGTCAAAAAGTATTTGTACAGCCAATGCACAACAGCTAGTCTCCCAGCACAACATGGAATTCATGGAATAATGTCAAGAACTGACGAAGAAGCGGCATTTGCACACATTGGAGCTGCCCTGATGGTTCAACTCTCGCTTGCAGTACCCAGGAGGAAGAGGAAAACAGACACCAAGAGCTGCTGGTCATTGCTCCTTCCAGATGCGGCCCGTCACCCGCAGCTTGAGCTCCTGCCTGCTGCCACCCGAGAAGAAGACAGCCATGTTCCGGTGGATGATCAGGCCGTCGAAGCTGTCCCGCACCTTCTCGTGGCTGTCCCGGATGCTCCGGGGTATGCCCTGCCACGTCAGCTTCCGTCCGTTCCCGCCCACCTCCAGACTGTAGCAGAAGTTCCGAGCTTCGCTGTCCTCGCCCATGAACCGCAGGAATGCCATGTACACCGGCGCCATCCCGAGCAGAAACGCCTCAAAGTGGAGGCAAAAGTGCTGCCCAAAACACTTGAAAACCTGCAGGGCAACAAAAAGGAAGAAAACATCACTAGACCTGACACAGCCGGAAGCTGCTTAATATACAAACAACTAAGTTTGGAAGGTTTTAAATGAAGCAAATGACGAGGATATATGATCACATGTAGAATGCAAAAAATATATCAGCAGCGCTTCTTATTAGGCAAATACTATCCTAAGGAATACTGACTAATCAATGCACATACTGCACATTTTTGGGCGCTCCATTCTTTAGACAAAAGACAACAGGTGTGTTCCAGAATGCATAATTGGATAACATTCAGAGAGAGATTACTTACAGTCAGCATCCACGTAGCATTTTCCACTTCAAAAGGATTGGACTTCACATAACGGTGGTTAAAGGTGCAGCCTTCATGCAAGTCCACCTTATGGTCATTTATGAGATGAGACACGAGCATCGGAACATCACCAGTGATCAGGCATTCTGAACCTGCATATGGGCAATTGTATGGCCTGAACCTGCAGAGGTCCTCATGCTTAAGTTTGTTTTGGTAAGGATGAATCTCGGTACAGCCCAAGCTTTGATATTTGCATGGGAGCTGAAGTGACTCTGCCACCTTCTCAAGAGCCAAGCATCTGATATTTCCCAGTTCCTGGCGACAAGTAGGGCAATGATTCTCTACCCTATGCTTGCAGTTGGAGCAAATTGTGTGACCATTTGGGCACTGCAAGAAGAACAAAATTAATCAGTAGATTATTACCTCTCGTATTCTTATTCACTTCTATATAAATCATAGTTGATAAAAGTTGTTCTAAATACCATGATCTAAAACATCAGGGAATACAATATCTGTACTACTCAAGTAATGCAATAAGCTTGCAATTCTTTTGGCCTTCAATGAAAGAAAATAAGGGTGGAAAACTCATAACTCATATTTCAACACTTGTTGAGACCATGAAACGTGAAAAAAGGGTAAAAAAAAGAAATACATAAAATACGTACATGTGTATCTGCATAGAAAGCAAACTAAGAAGACCATGCAAGAGCAGAAAAATTACGCGCTTGTTGAGAGTTGAGACCATGCCAATGTCAAAGGAGAAGACAGAAGCACGGACACCAAATTATGTGTGTACGGGCATAAACAGTACGGACCATACCAACAAACTGTTCTCATGCATTCCTATCCTTTCTTCAACATGTGGAAGTTCTGGATTACTTTGAAGATCAAGAATCCAGCATTGTAACAAATAACAATGGCCAATATGATGAACACAAATGCAAAACAATTGAGTTAGCATTGCTAAATGTTAACTTGCCATTGATTAGCACATACCAGTTAAAGAACTTACATTAGCATATAAATGGACAGCCTAAATCTACTAGAACAAACCGAATACAACAATCAAGGGTACTTTCATTCAGCAAAAGAACAAGTCGACTTTACCAACACAATAATTTGAGTAACTATAAATCCAAGGACACGTTAGTACTTTACATGTGCTAAGTTGGCACAAATGCAACATTTATACCTTAGATATCAAAAGGCAAAGTGAATTGTCCAAATTGTTGGAACGTTTCTAAACAAACCCAACCTAAATATCCAACAGTCAAATGAAAACTAACAAAATTTCATTTGCATACAGATTGATGTGCAATAATGTCTATATAAATTATCAAAGGATCTTTCTTTGCTGAAGGATTAAAAAGAGTAAAGATAAGCATCAGTACACAAACCTGAAGTATAGGTGGCCGCATTGAGTTGGTACACACTGGACACTCGAGCAAATCATTCAAGCCAGTCAGTGATGATAAACCAACATTGACAAGTGACGCAGCCCAGGAGGGCTTAGATGTAGAATCTCCGTCAAGTTTAATACTACTAAGTGCCTCAGAAAGCCCATCGTCTCCAAAATTTGACTCAGGGACTTCGGTCACAATACTGCTTCCTGGGGCCATTGTAAAAGCTTCTATCACATGGGGAAGCACTAGAGAGTATCAGCACCCCCACTATTCCATCCTTCCTTGTGATCAGCTGCATTATTCAGTTCTATGCTTATTAGTTGAGACTACGGAAAAACTTCAAGTTCTTACTTAAAGAAGATATCTAAACATGAGAAAATTAATATGTGGCACAGATTGATAGCGATTTTCTTTTTTAATTTTAACAGGGCTAAATTAAACCTGCATGGTTCCTCAATGGGAATTCAGGTAAAAATATGTTTGCTATCTGGCATACAATCAATGAATCAATTAATAGTGGTCACCACCACCAGCAGAATCCAACTTAATGTAAGTTATTGGTAATTAAACTCCATTCAGAAGTCAGAACTGAAGAAAAACCAAATTCTGTCATAGGAAAAAAAACCATCTATTTTGGTGGATCTCACCCATCAACTTCGCTCGTGGTAGAACTTCAATATGCTATTAAGAGTGGTTACTCCATCCGATCTACATTTGGACTAACAAAAAGCCCCAGCAATTCAAAATTCTAGGGAAAACGACAACAATTTCTCCTTGGCTGCTTGCTAAGTTTGGTTTCACGACAAACTTATTTCTCCTTCAAGATTCACGGGCTTAAGTTCGTAAAGGTTACTACCATCATAACAAAAATCAATTTCCATTCACCCCCATTCAAACAACATTCTGTTCCCCACTGTTCTCCCGTCACAGTATTGGCTTCGAGGGAGAAAAGGAGCCTCTGGTTTGCCCAAACCGAGCAAAATTTAGCACCTTTCCTCTCTTCACAACAGGAAAAATGGAGGGTATTTTTACAGTATTTCTCCTTGAAGATTTGCATCGGCACTACAGTGGAATCTTTAGAAATGTTCATGGGGCAGGTGAAGCCTCAAAATTTTTTGAAAATAAAACCACGCAGCAAACAAATCGGCAACTGTAACTGAACGGAGAGAAAGAAAAGATCCCCCTGAAGCAAAACGGGCTCTTAGAACAACCATCCAACCAAGCTAGGGTTCCTTACCAACAAAAGAAGAAATTAATCAAGTCGGGACGGATCTCCACTCCATGCCAGTTCAGTACGAGTGTACCACGCCTACGAGACAAGACTTCGGTGGGAGGAGGCCTGGCTTGTTGTGTGTCCCGTCGTCGGCAGTGAGGTCGTCGGCACAAACAAATTTTGAGGAAGAAAAGAAGAAATGAGACTGGGAAGGGACGAATTTGGGGGGAGAAATCAGAGAAGACGAAGGTGAGGCGCGACGGCGCGGATTGTCTGACTTACAGGAGGTAAGTCATGGGTGACTTTACCCCTGCCCGATGCCATCCATTCAGCATCCAACGGCCGAGCGTCCAACGATAAAAGAGCACCTGCTCCGCCAGAAAAGAACGCGCGCGGAATGCTTTTTGGCGGGACTGGGCACCGCCGCGGCCGATCGTCCGCGCCGCCGCTGCCCCAGCTCCGCCCGTGTCCGCGCCGTCTTCCGCGCCGCCGCTGCCCCAGCTCCGCCCGCCCCAGCTCCGCCCGTGTCCGCGCCGTCTTCCGCGCCGCCGCTGCCCCAGCGCCGCCGCCCCAGCTCCGCCCGTGTCCGCGCCGTCTTCCGCGCCGCCGCTGCCTCGGCTCCGCCCGCCCCAGCTCCGCCCGTGTCTGCGCCGTCTTCCGCGCCGCCGCTGCCCCAGCTCCGCCCGTGCCCACGCCGTCTGCTGCCCCAGCTTCGCCCGCGTCCATGGCCGCCGCTGCCCCAGCTCCGCCTTGGCTGACGACGCCGACGTCGTCGTCGCCGCCCTCCTCCCCGACGACTCCGTCGACCTACCCAGCTCCGCGTGTCCACGCCGCCCGCTGCCCAGCTCCTGCCGCGCGCCCGCGCGGGTGTCTGTCCCCACACCGCTGAGCTCCAATCCGACCAAGCTGATCATCTGCTCTGGTAATTGGGAAGACAGAGCCCCCTCCTCCTTTTGTAAGTTATGTTCAATGAGCTGAGATTCAATTGGGAAAATCTAGTTAAGATTCAATGGCACAAGTACAACCCAACAAGTAAGTTATGTTCACATTCCAAACTTTATTCTTTGGTTTGTTTGTACCTAGATGCAAGCAATGAGAATGCATTTTTTTTCATGTACAAAGAGAATGTGAATCCTAGTTGGGTACCTCAAGTTGGTCAGAAATTTAGAAACTTGGATGATGCTTGGCCATTTTGGGTAAACTATGGAGGTCATGCAGGTTTTGAGGTTAGGAAAAGGTACACAAATGAAAGTAAATTTGATGGAAAGGTAACTTCATGTAGATATGTGTGTGCCAAGGAGGGTTTTCGAGCACGAGACAAGAGGGATCACGTCACAAAGAATCCTCGAGCAGAAACAAGAACAGGTTGTCTGGTTCGTATGACTCTTACATTAGATCGAGTTGCAGAGAATTATGAAGTGCTTGATCTAGTTCTTGTGCACAATCATGTTCTTCACTTGCCACAAATCTTCCATTTGATGCTATCACAAAGAAAGATTTCTGAAGTGCAAGCTTTTGAAATTGAGGCTGCCGATGATTCAGGAATTAGGCCAAAAGCTGCACATGAGTTGGCTAGTCGCCAAGTTGGAGGACCAATGAATCTCAGCTACACTTGCCGTGATCAAAAAAATTACTTGCAGGGCAGGCGCCAAAGGGAGTTGGCATTTGGTCAGGCAGGAAGCATGTTGAAGTATTTTCAAGACAAGATCTCTGAGAACCCTTCTTTCCACTATGCTTTACAATTGGATGTGGAAGAACATATAACTAATATATTCTGGGCTGATGCTAAAATGATAATTGATTATGCTCACTTTGGGGATGTGGTGACCTTTGACACTACTTTTGGCACAAACAAAGAATACAGGCCTTTTGGTGTTTTTGTTGGATTCAATCAATTCAGAGAGACTGTTATTTTTGGAGCTGCTCTTCTATTTGATGAAACATGTGCATCTTTTACATGGCTATTTGAGGCTTTTCTAGCTGCACACAATGGGAAACAACCTAGAGCTATATTTACTGATCAAGACACTGCAATGGGAAATGCTGTTAAGGAGGTATTCACAGAAGATTGGCATGGACTGTGCACTCATCACATAATGCAAAATGCTGTCAAGCACTTATGTAATAGAAAAAATGATGAAGATGAAGAATCTCATATTCTCTCATATTTTAGTGCTTGCATGTATAGCATTGAGGACAAGGCAGCCTTTGAAGAAGCATTTAACATCATGAGGAATAAGGTTGACAATAAGAGAGAATCATGGCTCGATAGCATCTACAAGTTTAAGGAAAAATGGGCTGAATGTTACATGAGGGATGTTTTCACATTGGGAATGAGAAGCACACAATTAAGTGAGAGTTTCAATAGTGACTTAAAAAACCATCTGAAATCAGATTTTGACATCATTCGGTTCTTAAAGCATTTTGAAAGAGCAGTGCAAGGAAAAAGAAACAAAGAACTAGATGAAGAATTTGAAGCTAGGAAAAAGCTACCTAGAATAAGAATGAAGACACCTATGCTAGTGCAAGCAGGAAAACTTTACACCCCCAAATATTTGAAGCATTCCAAGCTGAATATGAGAGATCCATGGCAGCATGCACTAGAGCATTGGATGAAAATAACACGTATGTTGTTTCAATTGTGAGGTCTAATGGTGATTTAAGTTCTGAACAAGAGCGCATAGTTGTTGGTGATCCTCTGAAGCAAACAGCTTCATGCAATTGTGAGCAGTTTACAAGGACCGGTGTTTTGTGTGGCCATGCTTTGAATCTTAACTAGATTTTCCCAATTGAATCTCAGCTCATTGAACATAACTTACAAAAGGAGGAGGGGGGCTCTGTCTTCCCAATTACCAGAGCAGATGATCAGCTTGGTCGGATTGGAGCTCAGCGGTGTGGGGACAGAGACCCGCGCGGGCGCGCGGCAGGAGCTGGGCAGCGGGCGGCGTGGACGCGCGGAGCTGGGTAGGTCGAGGAGGTCGACGGAGTCGTCGGGGAGGAGGGCGGCGACGACGACGTCGGCGTCGTCAGCCAAGGCGGCGCTGGGGCAGCGGCGGCCGTGGACGCGGGCGAAGCTGGGGCAGCAGACGGCGCGGGCACGGACGGGCCGAGGAGGTCGACGGAGTCGTCGGGGAGGAGGGCGGCGACGTCGGCGTCGTCAGCCAAGGCGGAGCTGGGGCAGCGGCGGCCGTGGACGCGGGCGAAGCTGGGCAGCAGACGGCGCGGGCACGGGCGGAGCTGGGGCAGCGGCGGCGCGGAAGACGGCGCGGACACGGGCGGAGCTGGGGCAGCGGCGGCGCGGACGATCGGCCGCGGCGGTGCCCAGTCCCGCCAAAAAGCATTCCGCGCGCGTTCTTTTCTGGCGGAGCAGGTGCTCTTTTATCGTTGGACGCTCGGCCGTTGGATGCTGAATGGATGGCATCGGGCAGGGGTAAAGTCACCCACAGACAATCCGCGCCGGAGGCGCGAGTGGGGAAGAAGAACAGTCGAGTGGAGACGGGGATATTCCAGAATTCTATTCTTAAAGAAGAAATTCCAGTATTTTGATGAATAATTTCATTTTGTGGCCCCTTGTGCCTTTTTATTTGCAAACATGGTCCCCTTGGTATTTTTATTTGCGGATTTGGTCCTCACCCCAGAGCGGATGAAAGGACGCGCAACACCTGGCGTGTGTCGCGCCCCCGAAGCGTGGAAGTACGGCACGGACCGCTGCTAGGCTCCGAGCGTGGGAGCACATGGCCGAGCACGGCCGATTGCGAGGGCTACTTAGATTCCATGCTATTGGAGTGTAGTAACTCTTCTCGCGCTCTGGTGGTGCGGAAGCTCGGTGACCCTACTATCGGCTGCGCTCCAAGCCCAGCCACGGTTCGCGCCATGCTTCTGTGCTCTGCGGGCACGGCATGCGTTAGATGCCGCACGCCAATTCATCTACGCTTGGAAGGGGCTAAATCCATAAATAAAACGCTAAGGGGCATATTTGCAAGTAAAAGGCAGAAGGAGACCACAAAACGAAATAATTCTATTTCAATGGCACTTTCATGTAAACTCTACAGTGAATCGGTCTACATCTATCTATACACTACTCACTTAGACTATACACTACTCACTTAGACAATGTACAAAAGCACTTCTACAGTAGTGCTCCTTGCTCCTACGGATCCACGTCTCGGCTTCTCGCGGGGTGTTCAGAAATCTTGTTCGAAATTGAATTTTTCACCTGTGAAATTCGTGCGAAATTTTTACAAGATTTTTCGTGTTCAAACGTGGCCTGAATGGTCATGAAACGGACCATAACTTACATTCCTAACCTAGTATTTAATTTGTTTACAAATGTGCGTACGTACGTCTCATACGTATCTGACAATGTACTCTTCTTCGACTTTTTAGCATATTTGACACTGTTTGCGACTATATTATACAAAAATAATCGCATACCTAGCATATTGATAAAAATAGCATTTTTACTGTCCGATGGCCAGGCGGTAACGCCCGTGGGCTGACGCGTAGCCGCTGCCGTCCCGTGGCAAAGCGGAAGTTGATTAAGCCGGCTTAATTACTAGCCTTAATTTATTTTTTTGATTACTATTTGTTTGAAATTTTAAATATACTAAATGAGCTCAACAATTACGAAATTTCGTGTGCAGCCTCATCACACAACGTACTTAGTTATGTAATTTTTTGAAAGTTTTATCCACTGTGAATGTTGCTAAAAAATTCATATGATTTTGATATTTGTAGAAATTGTTACATATAGCAAACAAGTTCCAAAAATTATGAAATTTTGTGGAAAGCCTCCCGACATAGTCATAGTAATTGTGTAATTTTTTTAGAAATTTTATATCCTTCGAATTTATCATGTTAATTTAATCATAAAATTAATGATGTTGAGGCATATTTTGCAGTTCATAGATTATAAATATTTGTAGAAGTACATATAATAATACAAAAAACGTATCGTACAGGATGCGATATGACTCACCGATCCGAGCCACTGGTATCTTCTCGCCGCGTTTGCCTCTTCGTGCGTGGCCTTATCCTTCGTTGAGCACGAGCATGTCTCGTAGGGTACGTCAGCCGGGGTCAGAGGTTGCGTTTTGGTTCGGAGGAGGTATGGAGACCGTTCCATTACTCAGTGGCTGGCGGTGGTCCAGTAGGCTCAGATACAAAAGGTTGGATCCGGTAAGGGTCAATGTCCTCAAGTTGAGGCATGCCGAACTATGAGCCATCAGCAATAATGTTGTGAAGGAAGCACTCTAAAAATCCCCCTCGTGGCGCGAAGGAGCTCTCGCTTTAGCCGTACGACGTGGCAGCGAAGCCGTAGGAGCTCTACCCACCGAAGTCTCCAACCCTGTGTATGGTGTGAATGCTGAGCTCTACCTGCGTACACTACAAACCCTGGTGCTATGTACCGCTCTCTGGAAGCATCCAACATTCGGGATGCCCGTATCATCATCTGTGGACTCGACGTCACTCCCACGTTGAATTGGAGGCTGCAAGATGAAACAATGTTAGCCACAATAAATATTCCGGATGTATAATGCGAATCTCATACCTCCCAGATGTGCAGCAAAGATGAACGACCGGGAGCGGAAGTCTATATAGGTGGTGCAGACGTCAGAAGTGATGCATCTCGACGACGGCCCTGCGGCAAGAGAACGCCATGATGTTAGTGGAACATAAAGCCTAACAGGAAAATAAAACGTAGGTCTGTACATAAATTACCTCCTCGTCGATATGACCCACGGATGATCGGCGACTAGTACTACGACGCCGAGCAGACTTAGTAGATTACGGTGGCTAGCCAAACTCGCTAGGTCGCGATGACCTACGGGTGAGTATGATGCCCCCTCTAGGTGCCCAATATGCACGGTGTAATCCGTCGAACGGTCGCAGTTTAAGTTGTGCACTATTTTTTTGGCTTGCTTTAGGATGTACTTCAAAATATTCTGCACGGCCGATGGTGTGTCCGGGCTAGTGAGGGCGATCTCAGATGCGCTTGCAATGTGTTGCACCCACTCCAACTGAAGTGACTTACGAAACTATGAGTACTTACCACTAACTTATTAGTCAATCCTAACTAATTGCCACTACAGTAATTGCGGCTACTTAATTTCATACTACCATACAATAACAAATTATAGGTACTGTACATACACAGAAATAGTAAAAACTACATCTAAAATACTACAACCTACTTACTTCGAAATACAAATTACATTAATTATGACTAACTAAATAATACTAATTAACTACAACCCCGGGAATAACATCGAAAACACACGATAAAAAATTATCTATCTTTCGGGAGAAGCAATCAGCATTGTTGCGTCCTCCTGCCACATTCTTAATGAGCTATGCATTGGCTTCTTAAAATAATGAGCTGCGCACTCTTAATTTTGAGCGACGACTACAAGAATGAGTTTCTGCGATGAGCGACTAAGATAAGCGATGATGAAATATGAGAGGTTTGTATTTATGGCCGAGCAAAAATGGAACCTGGTGCACTCACCCTGCAAATTAAGGACTCCTTATCAACGAGCAGCACTTCGGGCGAGGAGGACAACATGGTAACACTGACAAATATACAAACGAGGGAGTGGGTGAGGGGGGCAGCACAGACATAACGATATTAGTGTGGATGAAGGAGTGCGCAAGGGGGGACGACATAGATAGAGTGATAACTGTGCGAATGACACAGTGAGAAAGAAAAGATAAAAATAACTGGCTGATATATGTGCAAAGGATAAAGGTCAGACACTGCAAAAGATGCATGAGCATTGTTAATTTCATGCTTAAATTAATATGAATTAATGTGGCAAATTCAGAATACATAAAATTCTCAAAAAAAAATTACACAATTACTATGACTATGTTAGAAGGCTTTTCACAAAATTTCATAATTTTTGGAGCTCGTTTGCTATTTGTAACAACTCTTACAAATATCGGAATCTTACAAATTTTTGAGCAACATTCACAGCGGATAAAATTATCAAAACATTACACAGCTAAGTACGTTATGTCTGGAGGTTGTACATAAAATTTCATAATTTTTTAAGCTTATTTGCTATATTTAAAAAATTGAAATAAATAGTAAGTAAAAAATAAATTAGGGTACGTAGAGGGAGACAGACAAGTAATAGGCATATTTTTTTGGTTTTATCTTATGCTTTTGGCTACGATTTCTTTTAGATTGTTTGTGAGAGAAAATATAGAGTAATAGAAATTCATATATAGTTTTGATCGATATAAATTCGTGTATGGTTTTGACTGATATAAATGAAGTCGCTAAAGTATATTCTATAATTAATTTATAAACTCTATTTGAAAAAGTTACTTCGTTTAAAAACTAGTTACTGTAGATAAGTCAAAAGAAATTTTAAAAACTGAGCAGACGGGGCCAATATATTCAAGCTAGCACGCGTACGCGGCCCGCTAGCTCCCATGCCAGGGCAAAATCTTCTGGTTGGGCCTTCGTATTAAGGGCCCGGCCCGTTTGCCACCAGAGCTAAGTAAAATTAATCTGCCAGCAAGTCATGCATGCATGATGCATGTGATGAACAAGCCAGATAGTTGTGCTACGCATATTAATTGTTGGAGAGATCACGCTGAATAATTGCACTAATCAAATATTTCAAGTGGTGAAAATCACACAAAGTTAAGCAAACAAAGATGCATGTGAGGTCCATATATAAACATACAGTGCACATATTGCGCTGTAAATTAGTAATTAATTTGTATGGTGCAATAATTACCCTCAGTCCTGTAATATAAGTCTAAAACCCACTATATGTATAGACCAAGGAGACATTAATTTTTTTTAAAAAAGTTAATATCATTGAACTATACATACCCTATTAAATGATATACTATAGCTACTCACTCATTTTTTAGTATTAAAGAAGGGCTATATAGTGGAAATATTGTAATAACTATATATTTAGTCTTTGCATTAACCTTACATGGAAAGATGTTTTTCAAAAATAAGAACTTATATTGTAGGACTACTCACTCATTTTTTAGTATTAAAGAAGGGCTATATAATGGAAATATTGTTTCTGATACGATATTTATCAGTGTAAAGCCTAGGTAGATCAAGGGTGCAACTTTCTATTTTAGCTCGAGCGTAACAAAATTCTGCTTGATACCTTCTCTCTTGGGGCTCTCATGTTTCCACTCTTTCGACATAGGTAGGCTTAAGAGTCATCGGGAATACTGCCTACGAAGTTTCGTATATTGTCTTTTGGACATAGAATGGTAGAATGCCTGACTGCCGCGACGTGCCTTGTACCCGCTGTACGTAGAGAGACAGCAAGCACGGCTTCGTCGTCTCACTCACTTTGCCATCAAGATACTGTTAAGATGCAGACAGTTCCAGCTTTGTTTACACGCTGCTCCATTCTTTTTTCAGGAACGTGAATCAGGCCTGCAGGTCCGCCATGTTCAAAAGTTGAAACCGTCGAATCAATCTTTGCCTAAACCAGGGCTGAAACTTTCGTTTGAAGAGAGAACCTAAAATTGAATTATGACTGGTATCCGAGCGTGGGTCTTTTTTATTTGAAGAGAACGGACGATTTCATTGTAAACTTCCACGAATTCTGGAGGAAAAAGTAGCATAAATATTTGCTTAAGAGTTTCTTCTCTGGAACCTGTCCTTTTCTTGCCAGGTAAAAAGCCCAATCTGAAAGGAATATGGTGTAGCGAATCCTAGAGATTTCTACCACAAAAGAAAAAAAAATACAAGGGGAAAGAATTACAATGGCGAAACCAAGAGATTTGTACACTCGAGTTAACTAGACTCATAGGCGCGGCGGCACGCCGCGCCAGCAATCGTGTGTACCGAAGTAAAAGAGGCGATAAAAAACTGACAGGGACCTTTTTGCGAGGAAAAAGGACCTTTTCGTAATTTCGGAAAAATACAGGCAAACCGCGGGGCGCTATCATGCGAAGTATAAAAAATTTCGATAAAGTGGAGGGGTGTTTTCGCAAAAACAAATTTTAAAAAAAAGATACCAGGGGCCTTTTCGCGAAAAAAAGGACCTTGATGTAATTTCGAGAAAATACAGGCAAACCGCGGGGCGCTATCCTGCAAAGTACACGAAATTTTGGGAAAGTGGAGGGGTGTTTTCGAAAAAAAATTATTAAAAAAACTGCCAGGGACCTGTTCGCGAGGAAAAAGGACCTGTACGTAATTTCCGAAAAACTGGAGGAAAGTGCCTCCTCCGGCCGTACAGGGATTGCCCCGCCACGCGCCGGCCGGACACGCGGGCGGGGGGGACGTGGCCGAGCGAGGGGTCGCGAATCCCCCCGGCTATATGGAGGTTAGTACTAGCTGCATATAAGCGCGGTGCACGCCGCGCTAGCTACCGTGTGGACCAAAATAAAAGAGGCGATAATTCGCAGGGAGTTTCATAAAAAAATCAAGGACAAATACGTAATTTCGGGAAAATCAAAGGGTTTTTTTGAAAAAAATCGAGGACTTATAAGGACTTGTACGTAAGTAAATAAGGACCTATACGTAATTTCGGAAACCCGCCGGGCACAATCCAAAATTTTTTTGCAAAGAAAAAACTTACAGGGACTTTTTCGCGAGGAAAAAGGACCTATACGTAATTTTTGCAAAACCGGAGGAAAATACCTCAGCCGGCCGTACGCGAATTGCACCGACACGCGCCGGCCGGCCGAGCGTGGGGGGGCGACGTGGATAGCCTGGGGGGGCGGGAACCCCCAGGTTTGTATAGTTGATGATGCCTGAAAGTTAGCACAAGTTATGCTATGCCATTTCTTGGAATTACAAGTGTGCAACGGAGAGATAATAACCATTCTAACTAACAATTAGCAAGCTAGACAATCATTTGAGACATCAAAACCACATAACTTTACCCAACATATGCGCACAAGCACCAGGAGACTGCGAACACTGTTCCATCACAGGGACGCAACAGAAGAAGAACACAAGCTTTCAAGATAATTTCTCAAGAGGGGAGAGCCCATCTCGCAGGCGATTCCCAGATCACCATAGAATTTACAGCGCTGAAATGAATGGAGCGTGGCAAGCATCAAAGGGGACCATGCCTGACGAGCAGCGGCAGCTCAGACTTTCCATGTGCTGGAGGCCTGGCTGGAACAACGCAAACGACACCAGCTAAATCAAACTGATCACAGGAGCCCACCATGTTTCATCTTCGATGAATACAAATTACCCAAGTACCGTGTTTTCGTCGCGTATTCCCCAACTGATCAGTGGTCTTGGACTATTCCAGAATTCAAGTGTAACCGCAGATCGGCAGGCTGCGACTGCAAGATTCATATTCCCGCTGATCCATTGCTGATGCTGTACAAAACATGTGCCCAGTGCCACATAAAATAGATACAAGACATATATGATGGCACAAGATGGACAGAATGTTGATTTCCCTCTTCTCCTGAAGAACAATACCATATGCAAATAACAGTTCATGATGGCTGGACAGAAGAAAAACTATGTAATGTGTTCCCAGTTCCCACAAAATCTTTACTACCATCATGTTAGATCTTTTACGGATGAAAAAAAAACTTTTACCATGGCCACACTAGAACATATAAGATGAAACAAAATGTTTACCACCAACCACACCTTAGTGCATCCACTCAGTGCTGGAATTCCATCATGCTCTGCTCCTTCATTCAAGTCTATCCAGGCACGTCAGATATTTATATTCCTTGACAGCTTTTCAGAACATGTTCTCCTGAAGGCTGTCACGGCTTTGAGAGGAATATTCTAACCACTAAAAGTTACACCTCACCGATCAGCTCCAGCTCAAAATGTAGGGAATCCACTTTTCCTCGATCAAGTTCAAATGCCAGCCATGGACAACCAGCTAGTGCCAATCGGCTACTTTGTCTCTTCTTTCTCTTTCTGATAGAAAAAGAATCTTGATCCCTGAGCATATATTGCTAGACACCTAATGACCAGTTTTTTTTCTTTTAGAAAAGAGGAACCTAATACCCACTTTGGCTATATGAGTCACCAAGTATAATATGCATCAAATCATGGGAACGGTGAATGCGATTCTTGGAAACTTTGCATATTGTACAATGAAATCATCAAGTATAATTTTTGTCAAATCATGGCAACGGTGAATGCGATGTTTGGAAATTTTGCATATTGTACAATGAAAAAAATGCCTTGTGTGTGAAAATGTTATGTCTCGCCAAAAAAGAGTCCAGTATGTTGCCAAAAACATGGATAGTTTTAACAGAAATAGCACTTTAGCATTAGCAACGGTCCTGTTCCGTGTGTTGCAGTCATAGCTTAAATTTTAAGCATGCACCTGGTGCTAAGTAAAAGATGCACATGCATATAACAAAATTTCCAGGACAATGGTTCATCCAAAATAATTCCAGATAACAGTACCTAACATGTAAAGTCCTTCTGTAGATAACAACAAAAGTTGCTAAACCCACTATTAGTTTATGGGAAATGATAGATCTACCGAGCTACCTACAATACTAGACCAATGAATGGTCCTACGGTTCAACAAAAACTAGGCATTTGTTTGTTTATCAATGATTTGTACTAGATTTACTATTTCAGGCAACACAGCCAGCATATATCCAGAAAAAACTCACATCCATACATTCAAAAGTACACATACAGACATACTAACATGGATGCAAAACCATAAAACATCAAACAATCCCATTGGTTCAAAGCTGTACACCATAGATGCTTTACAAATATTCTCCACTAAAAAATGTATATTTGCAAGAGCAAAAATTGACCGCTTTTCTAATGCAGTAATACTAGTTTCATTCAATGTCAAATCAACTCATGGAAAAAAATGTTGACGAGACACAAAATAATTAAACCTATAAACTGAACTTGACATACTAAGGGTATGTTTGACACTTTGACTTCGACTAACTTTGATTACACTATAAGCTGAATTAGTCAGCTTTATAGCATCAAAAATCAGATTAGCTATACCTCACTAAATAAACCATGTAACTGTTTGTGTAAAACCAGCTTGTAAGTTCATGCTTATAAAACCTATTCATAGTTTAGGGATGGAAAAAAAAATTAGAGCAAGCTTTGATAGAACCTAGCTTAATCTGGTGCCCCAAATGGTCTTGATATCTACAGTACACCACCAACATAATTTATTTGCTCAGAAGTCAATAATTTTGCAGGTACTTAATGCATATGGGTGGGTTCTTTTGGGCTGTAGTTTTGGCTTTTGGCTTATGGTCTTTGAATTATGCATGTTCGCGAGAGACAGTACACAGAGGAAAACAGTCGCATACGATTTTGTCTTGTATAGCTGAACTCAGTACAGTATCTACTACAATCCACCTATACACCTCACCTTGGAAAGATGCACCGTTTAAAAGTTAGTCACTGTAGTAAGAAGTGATAAACCAAAGCCAAAAAGAACCTAGCCATTAAGTTGCAAAGTCAAGTCGAGTCGCCATGCTACCGACTTGCCGATTAGTTGCGACTAGTCCACTGCTACTTGCTGATTGCTTCTACTAGTAGCTACCTTCTAACACTACTACTACTTGCTGCTGCTAGTACTGCCTGCTAGTACCTACTACCAGGATCAGAGAGGAAGAATACCCACATAAGTCTGATAGGAGAGGGTAGAGAGAACAGAGCAGCAAAACAAAACAAAAAACTCTAGGATCAAGATCTGGAACAGAGCAGAGAAGCGGAGGAAGGAAGATGGGAGAGTAACCAGTAGGAAGAACAGAGTAGCAAACGGATGAAGAATGGAGCAGCACCTGGCTCGATCTGCTTCTTGTGAGGGGTGGCAGGATGCACTGTCCGCGGCGACTCCCTCTCTGGGGCTGAGACGGCGAGGTTGCCTGAGAGCTAGGAAGGGATCGCCCCATGCCTCCATCGCCAGTTGAGCACATCTGGTGTGACAGCTCTATAGGAGGGGAATGAAAACCTAAAAGCCCCTCACTTTGAGAGCACCATCTGGGCCAACAAGGCCCGGCCTAGCAGCCAAGTGCATCAACTGCCTACGAAGAACATAGGGTAGAGACTCAAGAGTTATGATGTCGTCTGTGCCCTCTGCTTCATGCACACCGCCGCAGCCTCTTCCTCCCCCTCCCCTTCCTCCTCCCCCTTCCCTCCCCCTCCCCTTCCCCTTCACCCCTTCTCCATGGCGCCAAGTCAACAGGCTAAGTCGCCCGACTAATCGCAGTTAGTAGTCGACTTGGATTCGAAGTCACTCGACTAAGCAAGTAGTCGAGTCGAGGTCCTCCAATTGTGCTACCAGGCCAACTTTGCGACTAATTGTCAATTATTCACAACTAATCGCGCAACTTGATAACATACTGATTACAAATACTATATGGATACCACCAAAGTTACCAAACAAGTTTGTGGAACATTATTTGGCAATGAAACATCCAGGAAGCAACAGAAAAAGGTTAAAATCTTTGACTGGTTCCCACCCATCTTTTGAAAAGAAAAATAAATAAATCACTCACTTCTTCCTATAGCAGCTGGGCTAGATATTGGCTCCCTGCCTCCTTTCTGGCTTAAATCTTAAAATAGTTTAGCCAGCCTGTTGTGAACTTTGATCTTTTTGCCCACCCCCAATTATCACCTGTCTATCAGCTTCATTCTTGTGGAATAAGGTCTAACGCTTTCGAAAAAGCAAACCTAAAAGGCTAAAACCAGTATCCTGTTTGACCCCAGCTTATGTTTATTTTGGTGATAAGCACATGCCTAAGTTACCCCAAAACAGGCCTTACAGTGATCTCTTGCGCACACGGCCTCTAACAAAGAAGACACATCTTAGAATCATCTGGCTAAATTTTGACAAAAGAACAGAACCTTATTGGTTTCAGCATTTCTAAAATTAGCATCTGCCCTGAAGACCATTCAGCAGACTACAGCAAATGTGCCAAATAAATCATATGCAGGCATTTAACACGCACCTGAAGCTCATAGATCCTGCCCAAATGAGTTCACCATAACTTCTAGTTTCCTAGTACCTTGCAGAGCTGATATACCCCTACTACTAGTAGCAATTTGATAACAGCTAGATCAATAAATGTTCTCCACAGTTCAATGAAACCTTAGAATGCATCTACACATGACCTGCCTATGATCCAAAACCAGATTTGCATCATGACGAACTAATTCTACCAATTCCGCAGCATCCCGCGGCCTCCCCTGATACCATACCCTACAAAAGGTGCAAATTTTTGGGGAAAATTGCCTTATTAAGCCGACATGTATCCTAACAAAAGGAGAGATCTTGCTTGACTAGAAACAAGGCATCCAATCCGTCAGAACAAACTACCAACAAAATTAGGAACCAGATCTAGATCTAAAATTCTAAACCTACGCAGAGATCCACACGTCACCTTCATACCTAAAGCAACATCGTAGCAATTGAAAAAAAAATCGAGGAATTAATTAATCACCAGCCCCAGCCTAATCCAACTAAGTCAACAACAACAACGACAACAGACGATTAATTCAAGGCATAAATAGCAAGCGACGGCATCCGTACACACGGCGGCGGCAGTCGCTGCGCCGGCTCCGATTCACTTGGTGCAAGGCGGGATCCGGCCCGGCGGCGCGGGTGGCGGGTCCCGATCTGCACCAAGCGAGCCCGAGACGGCGGCAGCGGGGAGAGACGAGCGAGCCATCTCGTACGCTTACTCGGTTTGGGTTGGGATAATAGATATGGGAGGAGAGGCGGAGGGGGAGGAGGCGTGGCAGCTACGGCGACGGCTCGTTTGGGTGGCGGTGGTGGTGTTGGGATGGGAGGAGGGAGGCAGAGGAGCAGGGGGTTTTATAGTTGGGGAGTGGGGATTCGGGAGAGCATATTGATAGAGCGGGGAGGTGGGCCTGCGCCTGCAGGAAAAGCACGTGGCCCGAGACACGAGCGTGCGCGCACTAGTAGTTACGGTCCATGGGTTTTACTTAGTTGAAATAAGTGATTTTTAGAATAAAAATATAAGTAATGGATAAAGTGAGAAAGATATATATATATGAGATAGGAGCAGGGGGAGTAGCGTGCGTGAGCAGGAAAAGCACGTGACCCGAGACCCGAGCGTGCGCGCACTAGTGAATACAGTGGATGGGTTGAGAGATATATGTGCGAGACAAGAGTAGGGGTAGCGTACATGATGTGTCCATGACCTATTGTCTTATCTCTGAAGTGAGACGAGAGCGAGAAAAGTGAGAAAGCCATTTCAGAAAGTCAAGTGTTTATATTGATTCTAAAGATAACACGAACTCCCCCATTAAGAGAGAGAAAGCGGTAGGCAACGGCCTCTTCCCTGGCTTTAGGAAAGAGAGCAACTACTCGCTATCCCGTTGGACCCCAATCCAACGGGATAGCCTTGTCACTCCCTTCCCTCTCATCTTCCCTATCTCCCTTCTCGTTGTTCCCCCACTGCCGCTCCGCTCCCATTTCCTCTTTTCTCCAGCGTGGGCAACTTCGCACCCTTTCTCCGCCTCCCCTCGCCTCCTCCATCATCAGCGGCCGACGGTGATCTCGCTGCCTCACCGTGCCGCCATCTCCCCCTCCCTCGCCACCACCACCCCGCCCAACGTAATATTCACAGTGCCGCTGCTTTGCTCGTTCCTCTGCTACCGCCCTCCGCCACCGTCCAACACCCTCCACCATTGCTCACCGCCTCCCCGCCCTCCCTCTACATCCAGGGGCATGGTGAACCTATCGTTACGGTGGCGCTCCCTGTTGCCAAAAGCCGGTGGCAACAAGGAAGGTAGTGGCACCAACAAAGGAGGAAGGAGAGGCTATGCTGTTGGTGGAGAAGAAAACATTCTGTCATTTTTTAGTTTTTCACTTTAGGAAAAAAGAGATGATTTTCTATTTTTAAGGCTTTGATAGTTTTGCTCCTTGTCTTCTCTTATTCCTTTTTTTACGTAGGTGAAAAATGATTAATTCTCTTCTCTCCAATTTTTACTGGCTATATGTTAGTTGCACGCAGCGATGACAATGTCAATGATTAGATGCATCAATGCTCTTCAAGGTTCATTAACCCCTCCAACCCTAGTCTAGACGACAAGATCACTAGTGATGAAAAGTGCAGAAGCACAATAGTAGCAACACATAGTTGAGGGGAAAATCACCGACATGATCACATTCTTTGGTTTTTGTTTATTGGAAAGAAGAAAAGCGGGATCTAGTATTTACCTGTGTTGATGGGTAGAGTTAGCTAAGGAGGTGGAAGGTGGGGGTGGTGATGGCTAGGGCTGTTGAAAACAGTTTCGTTGACCCGTTGTCAACCCATTTGAAGCTAGGGAGTCCTGAATACAGCCATGTTGTCCTTCATTGCATGTATGTTCCACTTCCTTCCATGCTGCATAAAACGGTTTGAACCAAACTGTATAACCTAGGTTTGAACAACCTTGGTGATGGCGGTGTAGATGATTAGATGCATCAAGTGCTATTTGGAGTTCATCGACCTCTCCAACCTTAGTTATAGATGACTAGGTTACCTATGATAAGCTGTGAAAGGGGCAATAGTAGCACCATGTTGAGTCCCCTAGCCCTAGATCCAAGCAACAAGGAGACCAACAATGAGTGGTAGAAGGGCAATGGTGGCAGTGTTTGTTGAGGAGGGTGAACGTAGTAGCATTGTTTGTGTGATCGCATTGAGGATATCGATGTTAGCAACTATAGGTTAGGGTTTTGTAGTTAGGGGAAGGGATGGGCAGCGGCAAATCAATTGTTTATCTGGAGTAGGGGCTTAGGGTTGAGAGGAAATCTATAGGATGGTGTAGATGATGAATACCATTAGATTGGATCGGATGGGTTTAGACATATCCTCTTGTGGGTTAGGGTTTTGTAAGTAGGGGAGGGTTGGGTGACGACGAGCCATTTGCTCTTGTGGTAGGAGATTCAAGCTAAAAGGAAATATATTTGAGGTGAGAGATAACAAAAACTATTGGATCCAATGATCCAATGGTCTCGCACCTTTCCTCATATACATCAGGGTTTTGTAGGGCGGGGAAAGGGTGGGTGACGGAGCACCATTTGTTCTTCTGGAATAGGAGGTTGGGCCTAGATCCAAGAGGGTTGCACTGATTCCCTTGGTAAATGAATAAATGTGATACTGCCTTAGGCCTTGTTTGGGAGATTCATTCTCGGTTAGGATCCATGTGGATGGGCTAGGATTTTAGTTCAAATTCCTGGTCTATCCACATGGATCCTGGCCAGTAATGGGCCTCCTAAACAAGCCCTTAGGTGCTCCTTTGTTATTTATATTTTGTTTGTTGTTTTGTTTGGACGGGAATGTATCTTATGCACATAAGCAAGTCCGTGCACTCATGCACTCAACGCATGTCAACCGTCCGATCTTCATCGAACGTCCCAGATGAAGTACAGGTTTTTTCGCAAAAAACCGTCCACCACGCAAATTATCTTTGCAAATTAGCTCCTGAGCCACCCCCATTTCCCCTTTTCTCTCCAGGCGAGCCTGCCTCCACCCTCGCCCCTTTCCTCCCTTGAGTAGCTGCCCACCTCCGCCCCCTCTCTGCCGTCATCTCTCCAAATGCGCCCGCCTCAACCCCTCATTGCCCACCCCTGCCCCTCTACTCCCTGAAGCCGCCTCCACCCCCGCCCCTCTCCTCCCCCGATGCCCTGAGCAGCCGCTCATCCCGTCCCTCTACTCCCCGGAGCTACTCTCGCCCCTCTCCTCCCCCGACCGAACCCTAGCCCTAACCCTAGCCTCCTCTCCTGTAAGTACTAACACAGATGCAATTCCTAGTTTTCTGTAATTTGTATTAAGACAGAATGATCTTCAGTGTTTGTTTTCCAAGCGAGAGCGATGCAATTTCTATGGAGAATCAACTGAGGAAGGAGGTCACAAGGGGAGCGAGGTGATCGGGACAACCGACAGCCACAGCGAGAAGGGCTGCCCGAAAAGGATGGATTCCAGCGCTGCCCCTGCACGTCTAACTGATTCAGGTATTCAAACTGAGAATGCCGTGTAGGCGTGTACATTGGATTTCTTCATATGTTCGTCATGTAAAATTTAGATGAAACCGAGTACCATTCGTTGGTTGAAGCAGCAATGGTATCTCTCAATATCCCGCCAAGATGGTTCTGAAACTTCGGAACCAAGCTTTTGTTAAGTGTACACCATTTGCATTTCTGTGGGGCAGGAAAGAATCCCCCATCAAATTTGTGTGATCTTTCACATATTTAGATTGAGGTGATCGATTATACCATTCTATTCATAGGCTTCAATGTGGCTAAATGATCAGGTATAGAGTGGAGAAATGAAAGTAAAGGGTAAGTGACCTGTCAGCTTCCTAATAGGAAATTTGGTTTTGATGATTTTGATTATCTGTATGAATGCAGTTGCAAGATGTATTCAGAGATGGCTGAGGAGGTCAGTAACCTGTTAGTACTTTTCTCTAATTTATACCTTCTTGTTAGAAATAAGTTTAGTTTTCAAGCACCATCTAATTATCGTCCATTTCGAGAGAACCCGCGGCCTTTTCATTTATCTTGTACTGAAACTGCATAGCAACATCCCAAAAAAAATTCTGCTTGTACCTCACCAACTGCACACCATGTTCTGTACTGTTCTTTTACTGATGCAAATATGCATATTAGCAATCTAATTAACATACTGTGATATTTGATTCTTGTGACTCAGTACTTTGACATCGCTGCACAGATAAGAGATGGTCATCTCCAGGGGAGGATGCTCTAATTGGGTGTTGGAAGATGGATATTTTTAATTTCCCAAGCATTACAGAAGTTTGCAACAGTATCCTAGCTACATATTTTGTGAGAAACATCTTAGGGAAATAGTAGTCCTATTTTGAGGAATTGTTTTGTACGGATAATCCCTTTTTTATTCGAAAATACATAAATATACCCGCGAGAAAATTTTTTACAAAAATAATTCTCAGTCGCCGCCCCATTGGGCGACTTCTGCCTTTCGCCCAACCGGGAAGCGACATTTAGGAAATGTGTGAACCGTTGGGCGACTTATGCAGTCGCTCTACGGTTGAGCGACTGTAATTTCAGTCGCTGTACGGTTGAGCGACTGAAATTGCAGTCGCTCAACGGTAGGGCGACAGGAGTGGATGCCACTTATTCCACCGCCTGCCGCCCACTAGCAACCACTTTTCCCTCATTTCCCCATTCTGCGCAAAGAAGAAGAGAGGAGGAAGAGGAAGGGGAGAAAAGAGGGAGGAGGGGAAGAAAAGGAGGAGAGGGGAGAAGAGAAGGAGAGGAGGACAGGGTTGAAGGAGGAGGTGAGGGAGGAAGAAGGAGTCCAAGCTATTCCATCGATTTGGATCCAGGTATTTTTGTTAATTAGGTTGTATTTACACTATTGTTTAGATGAAATATTGGTGTTAGTAAAAATTGTAGATGTAGTATACATTTTGTAGTATGGAAATTTGACTACCCTTTTTAGTATGGAAAGTTTAGTTTAGTGTTGAACGATGTTATTTGACATGTCGTAAATTTCAATCATACATGTAGGTCTACATCATTAATGGCCAGTACTACATTGAGAGTGTATTATGGTGCTGGAATGATTCGTGAAGGTCCGAATGATGTGGATTTAAGCGATTTTTCGCAAATCACTCTCGTACTTCCCGATGACGAGAATGCTGGAATGACAGATGTGCAGCATTGGCTGACCGAGAGTTTTTCATTGGACCCCGAGGTGTGCAACGTCGTTGTGCAAGGGCTTTGGAGCCGGTCTCCCACTGACATCAGATGGGGGTTGAAGACATTGGTGCGCTCAGCTTCGTGGAAGGGATTTGTGCAAGGGTGCCGGCGCCGTGGATACGAGTGTGTCCTGCTTGTGCAACCGTGCTCACTACAAGCAGCTGCGCAAGCTCGTGCGTCCGCCTATGCTTCGGGAGGTGCTAGCAGCTCGGGCGGGCCACACGTTGGTGGAGCTGATGAAGTTGCTCGTGATGAAGGCAATGCGGTACATGGAGGAGAGTTACGGCCGTCAAGCTATAGAGAGGGAACTGGGCAAGCTGATGCGACACATGGAGGATAGTTACAGCTGTCAAGCTATAGAGACGGAACTGGGCAAGCAGATGAAGGAGAGCATAATGAGTATATCGTGCATCAGATGGAATCTGATGACCAGAGGGCATGTGATGAAGAGCAAGCTGTAGAGGACGACGAGGAGGATAGTTCGGATGATGAAGAAGTTCCTATCCCCCAGGAATGGAACCGGTTTAATGCGGAGGGTGTTTCCGCCCATGATGAGCATGAATCACCATGGGAGTATCATGAGACAGAGGTTCGGGTGCATGCTACGTTTGCTGACAAGGAAGCGCTGCAGGATGCCATCAAGCTTTGGGCCCTCTCAATGCAACGGACATTTCGCGTCGTCAAATCAAGCCAGGAGCAGTACACTGTGAAGTGCGAGCAGGCTGGTTGTCCTTGGAGGGTGCACGCACGTAGACCGAAGTATGACACTCACTGGATTGTGTCCAAGGTGGAGCCGCACTCCTGCATTCTGAACACTGTCTTGGCGAGGCATCGTAACCTGACGTCCGGATTTATAGCCAATTTGATGTATGGGGAGATAGTGGAGAAGAGAGATATTGCGGCAACGCATATTGTGGTAGCTATCGAGAATAAATTCAAGTATAAGATTAGCTACGCGAAGGCGTGGCGTGCCGAGCAAAAGGCGTTGGAAAAACGTTTTGGCACTTTCGAGGCGGCGTATGACAACCTTCCTCGTATGCTTAAGGTGTTGCAACAAAGGAACCCGGGCACGTACATCGCCGTGCACGAGAAGCCGTCCATAAGTCCACCGGGATTTGCAGTGTTGCAGAGAGCATTGTTTGCATTTGGTGCTAGCATTGAAGCATTCAAGCACATGCTGCCAGTGATCTCTGTAGATGGGACCTTCTTGACAGGCAAATACAAAGGGCAGCTCCTGACGGCCATAGGCGTTGATGGTAACAATCAAATATTGCCGCTGGCTATTGCATTTGTGGAGAGCGAGAATTATGAGAGCTGGCTGTGGTTTCTCAGACATGTGAAGGCTGGAGTTGTAGGCAGCCGTCCTGGTGTGTGCGTAATCCATGATCGCCACGCCGGGATTATAAAGGCAATACGAAAACTGCAAGAAGACCCTGAGGAGAGCGTTCCTTGGTCGGACATGAGGAACCGGTGGTGCAGTCGTCACTTAGGGGCAAACTTTTTCAAGCAATTCCCGAAACAATCTTTGATGAAGCTATTCAAGAGGCTGGCTAGGCAGAACCAGCAGAGAAAATTTGATGCTTTATGGGGGTTGTTGGATGAGCACACCAGGAAGAACGTCGACGAAAGGAGCAAGGGGCCGGTCATTCCTGGGGCGGCACAACCGCAATGCTTGGCAGCAATCGATGAGTCTAACCCAAGTGGTCCAAGAAGGAGGAGCGCGCGAAACATCAAGTGCTTCTCGCAGTGGATCGAGGGGGAACCATTGGAGAAGTGGTCGTTGTTGCACGACACGGATGGCGCAAGGTACGGAATAATGACAAGTAACCTTGCCGAGGTGTACAATTGGGTTCTCAGGGGTCTCCGTTCTCAGCCCCTTGTTGCCATCGTGGAAGGTGTTCTTCACAGCACAATCCGCTACTTCAGGGAGAGGCACGCGAGTGCCGCTATTCATGCGGCCAATCCCGGAGCCCTGTATTCGTCAAAAATTACCACGTACATGGATACGAAGGCGCAGAAGGGTCAATTGCACACAGTGCATGTCATGAGCAACAGGTAGCATCGTTTCGAGGTGATACTCCGTGACAAAGCCGGATTTGGGACATCTTGTTCACTTATTACTCACGAGGTATGCCTTGGAGATCATGCAAACGAACCTAACTGCACATGCAACAAGCTTAAGTTGTTACACAGGCCATGCTCTCATGTCCTCGCTGCATGCGGAACCGTGGGCATGGATCCTTCCAACTTCGTGTCCGAGTACTTTTTTAAGGAGAGAATACTGCAAGCTTGGTGTGGGGAGCTCCGGGGGTTCAGGGCGGTGGGAAACTTCACCACTTTGGACATTTCAGCGAGGACCTGGGTTCCGGATATTAACATGCTGAAGGGTGGGAAGGGTCGGCGACAGAGCCGACGTATTAGAAATGACATGGACGAATCACAAGCTGGAACATCTGGTGCACGTTGTGGGCGATGCGGTCAGGAGGGGCACACAGCTAGACGATGCAATGCATGTCCGGATCAGTAGTTGGTGTTGTAATGCATGCTAAATTCCCTTTTCTGTAATGCACTTATTTACAATGTCATTTAAGTATGTACCATTTAAGTATTGCAATTTTTGTTGCCTTGTGATAACAACTCGACGTACTCATTGTGTCTGCATTTCGGCCACGCTGGTTGCTTTTCGGCAATTTTTTTGGCCTTGTGATAACAACTCCACAACTCCACGTACATATCAACCAATTCATCACATGCTTAACAACGTTGCAGGTCACAGAAAATGAAGGCGTCATGCACTTACAACACGAAACAACACATACATTGCACATACAGACAGAATTTATGGAAAGTTCTACACCCAAAACATCAACACAACAGTCCTACCGCCACAGCATCAACACATTCGGTACCCTCGTGACTTACATGCCAAACGAGCCTCGTGGCACCCACATGGAGAATTGCTGAGGGGGCCGCCTCGGACGTGGCTGGCCGTCGTTGTAGTGGCACGCACATATGCAACTTGGGTTCGCGCAGCAACATGTCGGATCGTACGAGCTTCCTATGTTGACAACCTCCTCGTTTCCCCTCTCGCGTTGCATCTGTTGGCGGAGCTTATTGTTCTCCTCATTGAGAGTCTCCATTCGGTACTCCAAGTCCATTATTCGGTCCCATAAAGTACCCACATAACGGTCAATATACCGTTCATGAGGAGGGTCGATCCAGCGGGAGAAGTCGCATTTCGCCATCTGCGAAAAAGGACAGTAAACATGGAGGGTCCATAAGCAATAAAAAAATGTACTATTAGTAATTTGTACCCCGGAGCGTGGGCATCGGAAGAAACGGCGCCCGCCATCGTTCGGCCCTTCCAGGACCTGCACGACCACGTACTCATTGTGTCTGCATTTCGGCCACGCTGATTGCGCACGCCGGCTTGGTACCAAGCGGTACTGTGGACCGAACATCTCCCTCCTTTCCAAGGGAAGGTCTTCCTTCGGTGACCCATGACATCTACCGCGCCACACATAGGCTTGCAAGTTCATCGAATGGGTGGATCGGGTGCCGCCGGCATGGCCAGGGAACCAGCCAAAGGAGGTGGAAAACAAAGGACAATACTTTGTCAAGATGACTCACGCTCGCGAGGTGGAACGACAGATGCGGCTTGAGCAAGAGCGCCGCGTGAGGGTGGACCAAATCCGTCTGAAGGGCAAGGAGGATGAGATGCAAAGGAGGCGGGAGCAGCTAAGTCTGCGTGAAGCAGCCATCAAGCGTCAAGAGGAAGAGCTTGAAGCTCGTGAGGCAGCTCTCAAGTCCAAGAATGACAGGAAAAAGGATGCAGCGGAGCCATCTTCAAGGCGCGATAAAAAGGGGAAACAACCACGCTACACCCAGTAGACAAAATGTTACGAGCAGTTGGGTGGGTTAGTCGCATATCATGCTATATGTTATGCATGTAATAAAATTGTACGCGGCATGTTATGAAGTTTATTTCTATTCACATAAGGTTATTATCTCGTGTGTTCGCATTCAATGATTCAGATAGCAAGTCATTTAACAATATTAACATACTCTTGGTACACTAATTTTAGTAGCATAAATATATCACTTAGCAATGTATATATCAAACGTTCTACAGTCAATTGTTCTTAAAAAATATTTCTCAAAATTTTTAATGCACCTACAATATACAATAAACATAACCTTTTATTACAACTATACCATATGTTTTTCCAGTTTAAAACTACAAAATTGACAAAACTCTAAAAATTCACGGGGCAATCTAAAGTCGCCCATCCATTGGGCGACTGCGCTTATAAGTCGCCTATCCATTGGGCGACTACTATAAAGTCGCTTAACAGGAAAGCGACTACTTGCAGTCGCTCAATCATCGAGCGATAAATATTTTGTCGCTTCCCGGTTGGGCGAAAGGCAGAAGTCGCCCAATGGGGCGGCGACTGGGGATTATTTTTGTAAAAAAATTTCTCGCGGGTATATTTATGTATTTTCGAATAAAAAAGGGATTATGCGTACAAAAAATTCCTATTTTGAGTACCACATGCATGCTGCATGCATGCTTCTGTACAGTTTGTCCATTCTACTAGTGAGGTCGTTGCCTAGCTAAATGTTAATAGACTTGCATGGATTGAGCCAAAAGTCAAGATGTTTTGTGGAATTGCTCTGTTTGACTCTATTTGCATCGAAGTGAACATGAAAAAATGCCTCAGCTTCTTATATTCTGCTATGATAATTTCCAGACTGACGCTTGGTTTTTACGTTGTTATACTGCCTGTTGACAAATATCAGCCATTTTCCTTTAGCTCATCCTTGTTCGGAACTTTGGAATTTTTGAGTAAAGGGATCACAATGTCCATAGGGAAATTCCTGAAGGAACCCTCAACTGTGAGATACTTTCGACTTTTGGTTTTCTGTGTTAAGGTGCCTAAGCTAAGCAGGAGAATTGCAGTAAAGAACATTGTTACTTGTTATGTGAACTGTAATGCGTTGTACATACAGGTACATATTGGAATGAAATCTGTGGTACAATTCCTGATGAAATCATATGTCAAACTGCATACAGTACTTCGTTTCCAATTCTACTGCTACCTGTTTACAAAGATTGGTGACAAAAATAAAGCATGATGGCCATCTGATTAAACAAGCAGACCAACACAGACGTGTGTCCTGTTTGATTGATGTACAACACATGCAGATTCCAATTCTATAAGGGCCTGTTTGGTTCATGATCAAAAGTTGCCTAGCCACAAGTTAGGCGTGCCACAGTTTTTAGGTAGCTGTTTGGTTCACTGACATAACTGTGGCATGCCACACTTTCTTAGCACCCGGCCCCACACGTCATAGACTCGGTTTCTTGCCAAACTTTGCCACAAGTGTGGCTTCGATTTTGTTAGCCACACTTTCTGTGGCAGCCACATATTGCCTAAACTTAGGCATGGCAAGCTTAGGCACCAACCAAACATGCCCTAAGTTTCAACAAATGTTCAAGTACATCACCAAAGTTTTCTATAAGACAAAATTGGTCGTTTGACATAAAATTTCCACAATATATCAACATAATATACCTTACATGTGGAATATCGTTATACAAACAACACTCAAGTGCACTACAAAATTCACTAAAATTGACCATACAAGGCTGAATGCACATGGTCATTGAGCAAAGATAAAATTTCTAGCTCCAACTATCATTAAGACACTCATTTGCTGCATTGTCTGATAATTGTTTCCTCTCACCAATGCAAGAACTGCTTAAAACCTCAAACCTCCATCAGCTCTTCACCTCACCCATCGCCAGTGTGCATCATCCATGTCCATCCAAGTCCAGAGAAATTGCATCGCTCTCACTTGAAAAACAAACACTAAAGATCATTCTGTGTTAATACAAATTGCAAAAACAAACACTAAAGATCATTCTGTGTTAATACAAATTGCAAAAAACTAGGATTTGCAGTTGCGTTAATACTTACAGGGGAGGAGGTTAGGGCTAGGGCTAGGGTTCAGTTTGGGGAGGCTTCTCGGGGGAGGAGGGGGTGGAGGTGGGCGGCTTCTCGGGGGAGGATAGTGGCAAAGACGGGCGGTTGTTGGGGGAGGAGAGGGGTTGGGGCGAGTGGCTGCTCAGGGCCTCAAGGGAGGGGAGGGGGGTAGGCAACAAGGGGCAAAGGTGGGTGCGTCTGGAGAGAGGAGGGCTGCTCGGGGGCGAAGAGGGGGGAGGCAAGCAGTTGCTCGAGGGAGGAGAAGGACGGGGGCACAGGCGGCTCCGGGGAGTAGAGGGGCGGGGGCAGGCGGCTGCTCGGGGGAGGAGAGGGGCGGGGGCGGAGGTGGCTCTAGGGAGTAGAGGGGTGGGGGCGGGTGATGAGGGGCGGAGGCGGGTTCATCTTGAGAGAGGAGGGGAAATGGGGATGGCTCAGGGTTGATTTGCGAAGATAACTTGCATGGCAGGCGGTTTTTTGTGAAAAAAAACCCGCACATCCATCTAGGACGTTCGATGAAGATCGCATGGCCGACATGCGTTGAGTGCATGAGTGCATGGACTTGTCTGTGTGCATAAGATACGTTCCTTGTTTTGACTCTAGCTCTTGATCTAGAATGGTGAATGTACATGCTAGCTGTATTCTCTTTTCAAATTGGCTGCTTGTTTATTAAATCCGATTTGAAGGGAGAGGAAATGATCGATGTATATGTTAATTATTCCAACTAGGCTGCATTTGATGGAAGCCGGGAGATGGAGAGCAAGGAAGGGACAAGCATCGTTGACTGATAGCCGATTGAGGCCAGAGGATGCAAGCAAAGTTGAAACAACAATGAACAATAGTTCAGAAAAGGCAGAAGAGTTAATGTGGGTTTGGCGCTGTGAATGGTCGTACTACTGTTTAAAGACCATGACTAGCCCTTACCATGACAGCAAAATTTTATAGACATGTCTAGGTCTAACAAAGTGTTATTTTATATTTTAAAGAGCTATATATTGTTTCCTGAAAAACAAAACAAGCAGCGCCTAACTTTTTTTTTGAAGTCTCGTGTTTGGCCTAACTTGAAAATGATTTTGTACCTCTCTGCAAGCACGCATGCCGAGTTTGACCGTGCTGGGCCATGGGCAATTTTTAGTCAAATAAATTTTCGATTTACGGTGTACTCGGTGCAAAATTTCATCTAACAACCAGCGCTCTATAACTCCTGTTGTGGCTACTGACCAAACAGTAAAGTAGAAGAGCAGTGTAGTGGAGATGATAAATGAATAATACTTGCCCCTTCCCTATGTCCAGAGCGGATATATATATTTACATGAGATGTATTTTACAATTATGCCCTAACACCCATGAGCCCTCCATAGGGGTATCTGTGTTATTACGCACATCCTATTTTAGGCTTTACAACTCCTTAACAGGTCAGATGGGTTTAGATGGGGGTCACCCCTACAACAACTCCATTTCTAGGACATGCTAGTAACAAAAAAATCTAAAATATTCATTGCAAAAAAGAGAAAAAAACTAAAATGTTCTAGAATTGGTCCATCAATAGAACAGTAATCTAGATGCACAGAATATTTTTTTTGTGGAGAGAAATGTTTGGGAGAACAGTGAGGAGAATCTCGTTCACATGGGAGATACAGGAATTCCTTGTGGGCACGATCACATTGGACCAAGAATAAAGATGAAAGTGTGATGCTTACACCTACTTGCCTTGCTTTCTTTCTGCCATTTGTGGACTCATCCGGCGCCCACATGAATGGACAAGAGGAAAAGCATATGTAGCTTGAACTGAATGGTTTGGGCACATGTAGCAAGAAAAATAAAGGAGAGAAACCTTTCTTTTAAAGAGCACACTTGTGACTTTGCGTGATTTGGGCTTTTCTTGATGGCTTATGGCTGAAAACACTGTAGCTGACTGAAAAAACACTGTAGCTGACAGAGGCTTATTTAGCATAATTAAATTTAGAAAAATTAAAAAATATAAAAAAAAATATGTTAGCCCATTACGTATAATATAAACACATACGGGAAAAAAAGAACCGGCAAAAAAGCTCAACAAAAAGCCAAAAGTTCAGAAAAAAACGAAATTTATGAATAGTAAAAAATAAGCCGGAAACCAGAAGCTGAAGCCCAATCGATGGCTGTATTCTACCCTCAGACGTGTTGGCGGTTCGCCGGCACAGTCGAGTTGGAAGAAAAGGTACTCCTTTTTGTGTATAGCAACCAGAAAAAACGTGATATCAAAAATACGCTTTTCGACTAAAATGCATAAGAAAGATAGGTAATTGTTTGTTCTTATTCGTCAATGAGTGTTGGAAGACACGTGAAAAACCGGTAATTTTATAACCTAGTGTAAAGAGTTGCCTTTATTCCAGCTATGTCATACTCATCCTGCCTTTTCTTTTTTCCTTTCCCTCGTTTCCCTTGTGAAACACATACTAAGAATTAGGTTGAGTGATTTCGTGTCTAAGACAAATTAATTGTTCATGTGTAAGCAAACCGCAAACGTGTAAAGGTCGAGTCTAGGCGTCCAAGCATGAAAACAGCTGTTACAACTCTAAGCTTTGTCTAACGAAGATTGTTACCAACAAAAGTTTTTTTAAAAAAAAAATTGTTACCAACAAAACTTGATTCAATTAACTCATATATACTTTTAAAAAAATCAATTAGAACTGAAGCAGCTTTAAAATCACTTGTCATCGTATATACAGGTGTGTTCATATTGGTTTATATTTCTTGCTTCTGCTTAGATAAGCCATAAATATGAACGCTTGGCTTTCCGAAGCAGTTTCTTACTACTCTCGCTCCCATCTCATACACGCATCTTTCTCGCTTTCCCCACCGCTCGTCCACTCATTCTAAAATCCACTTTTTTTTCATCCACTATTATTCATTTTTAGCTAAAAGATATCAGCCATAGCAAAAAAGCCATCAATCATGATTGGCCTATCTGACCCACGTCGTCGGCTCCGCCTCTATGCACTCGGCTCCGTCGCACATCCAGTAGAGCTCTATTTTTTTTAGAGAATTTGTAGGGCGATGGAATTTATTTTTAGTAGATTGGTTTTTTGTTTTTTAGAGATTTTTCACATAGGTATAAGGAGAAGTTATCAATTTCTCTTTTAAGCAGTAGAGATATGGCTGGACCAATGGTGGGTACATATCCAGCTGGAAGGCTGGAAGTGGTGTTTGGTGGAGCACGGGAAGTAGCAGGCCTTAAGGCACTAATGGGCCAGGCCTATTTACCATTTTTTGCGAGAAGGTCAGGCCCATTCCATTCCGAGGCGATGAAAATCTACATGATTTTCTTAACCTCGTGTACTATATTTTCTTCTCTCTTTTTTCAAATAAAGGTAATTGCATCTCGAGAAGCACCCTACTTTCACTTTAGGATTCCCCGACTGAACATAAGCTCGTACTTAAGCTACAAGAATGCAGAGATATGGCCAAAAGTCAATGCGTTCTAGCCACGATTCTATGTAACAATAGCACATCAGCACATGGCCAAAATGTCAACAGCCCTTGCATTCAGCAATCTTGGCAATTGGCACTGCAGCACAATTTTGGTTAAACTGAATACACAACATGTAAGCAATGGGACACATCATCTCACGACAGAAGAACACTGCAAACAGAAATCACAAACGCCCCAGTCTCAGTGGTAAAATGATCTAAGACTATTTGAGCTGGATCATAAAAATGTTACTCAGACTGGACTGAATTTACCCGGACTGTACACTAGATATTTTTCTACACCTCGGACTGAAGCCTACCCTACCCAAGGTGTGGCTCCGCCATCTACCAATCTCCGTGGAATTAACTCATATTTATGGCTGTGGTTTTTAAATTCTGATTTGTTTGTGAGAGTCAATACGTATAGAAAAATAGTTGCATATGATTTTGACCAGTACAGCTGAACTCAGTATATTTTTTACTACAATTAACCTTTAGACCTCGCTTTTAAAAACACATCGTTTTTTAAAAAAATATACTATAGTTAAGTACACAAGCATAAACTATAAGTAAAATCGAACCGGCCCATATTGCAACAGACGGAGAACGAAAACCATCCATTCACATTCTCAGAGAGCTGGCCTGTTGCTCTAGTCAACACATGAAATAGGTCAACACAGCCACAGAACATATCGAAGCAACCATCTGATAACCCTTTTTTGGGAGAGAATGACCATTAAAATCTGGATAATATCACCATGCTCAACATGCGAACTCTCCGGAATGCAATGGCACGCATTTGACGATAACTAGCTTGAGCACAATTCCCTGCAACCAGACCAGCATGGATATATGACTTAGGGCGAGGTGCCATTAAGCAGCATATCTTTTCAAAATCAGGTCTACTAGTTAATTGTAGTACATACTATACCGACTTCATTTATATCGGTAAAAATCGTATGTGAGTTCCATTTACTCTGTAATCTCTCACACGAACAACTCAAAAGCCACAAACCGCAGCCAAAAGCCACAAGTTGCAGCAAAAAAGAACAGGCCCTAAACATTGTACCACATCCTGCTTGATCACATTTCCCTGAAACCAGACCAGCATGAATATATGGACATGTTTGATATGGTTATAACTTATGACTTTTAACTGCCATTAGCAGACTAAACATGGAACCACATCAATGTGCAAGCGGGTGCCCTCGCACAATCACGGGAGCAACACGCAACAAAACACTGGGAATCCTTTTTTACATGCATCACTGAACCCCCAACCTAAATGTTGAACAAAGTCTGAAGGCTTAACACAATCACATCGACCTCATTACCTAGTGGAACCTTTTGACTTAACATGGATCACAAAAGCAGCTTCCAACAAGTCTGCAGAAAGCACCACGGTTGGCTCCACTTGACAGCTTTAGTTGGTTTTCAGGAAATGAGGGGACAGCAGCTTCGCGATCTCCAACATCCCGACCTTTTCCCTCCCAGCAAATATGCTTTTGAGCTTCTCATCACAATTAATCTCCTTCTTGTTTGCTGTGTTCTGCAAGTCATGAACAGGAAATTCTTATTAGGGGAAACAAACTGTTTGCTGTAAATGTCTATGGCACATTAATCTAATCAACCAATATAGTATGCAACATCAGTGTATTGAGCTTCTAAAAAAGAATCATGGCAAACCAGTAAAGCAGTCAACAGAGCATATCTAATACAATTTACACTGCTATGGTTTTGTACCACTGCAAGTGCACAGCAGACTTCTGGTAGAAACTACTTCAGATACAGAGAACTAGGTCATATAAGTTCCATCTTGCAATTAAAAATGTACAATGAAATAATCACAGAGGAGCACATTCAGTCATCAAACAACCATAAATGGGGTAATTACAAGGATCCCTCTGAACACATGAAACATTGGGCATACTACAGAAGGACCTTGCGAAGCAAAAAGCTAGGACCGTAATGCTAATCGCTAAAGGTGTACATTTCCAAAAGGAATCGAAACTACAGATGAAAATTTGAATAGTAAGTGCCCAGCTTGTTAACAATGCGCGACTTTGTTGCACTAAAGGTACAAATCAAAAACCTCAGCACATAAGCAAAATGCTGGGAAATACCTTTATTGGGCAGCATTTTACATTGTATATCTCAAAAAACCCAGAAATGGGGAACGAACTACACATTGGAAGTTTTTTCCCCCAGGTCCAACTGCAATAAACTAGATTATGGCAACACAAACAAATCAAAGGCTTATTTCTTAAATATAACCCAGGAATTACCGGGTTGCCTAAAAACTTCTACAGAAACCATGGCCTGAAACTTTTGTCAAATTTCATATACCACTTAGATCCAAAAGAAAATGGTACAGAACAGCAGCAAATCCCTCGTCGTTAGCTCAAAAGAAGCTCTAGCCAAAAACCCACCAAAATGGGGTTTCCCTCTCCCAAAACAAAGCCAACCAATATAATCGCTAGCTACAGACGAAACTCTAACCAAACCCTACCAAAATGGGTTGTCCTCCTTCCAAACCCCCAATCACACAACTGGTACAAGCAAGATCACACAACTAGCAGCAAGAACAACTAGAGCAGCAGCTGGCAAGTGATAGCAGCCGACAAGAGTAGTCGCTGGTGGGAGCGATGTAGTCACCTGGAGGCCGTTGGCCTTGATGTGGGCCCAGACGAGCCTGACGGCGTTGGCGCGGGAGATCTCGGGGGCGCCGCCAGCAAACCGGCGGAGGGCCTCCGAGACCGGCATCGGCCGCATGATCCCGCGGTTCTCCTTCGCCACAGCCGCCTCCGCCTTGGTCACCTGCGCCGCCGCCGGCTTCTTGCCACTCGCCGCGGCCGGGGACATGAGCGCCCGGCACCCGCGGAAAAGCCTAGCCCCCGCCGCCGACATTTCCGCGCTCGCTTCGGGGAGTGGTGGGCGTGGGAGGCGACGAGGGTTTTGGGGTTTAGGTTAGGACCTAGAGCTTCCCTTTTGCATTGAAATATTTAATCGTTTGCCCTATATTTTTGTGTGTATTTGATAAAATATTTTATGATATCTTATTTATATATAGGTTCAAAACCCGTATATAAATGATAAATCATAAAGCATTTTATCAAATACAATATAAAATAGGGCAAATAATCAAATTCCCTTTTGCATTTAGAGGACAAGCGCTTTTGCATCTAGGACCTTGCGTTTCCTCTTTAATAGCAGATGAGCCCTGCATTTACTGCTTGTAAATTGATGGTGGTAGTAGTACACAGCAGCGAATTCGGAGGGTTTTTTCTGGCGTTAGGTCCGCTTGTTCGGCTCCAGTTTCTGGCTTATTTTTTACTATTTATAAATTTCGTCTTTTTCTGAACTTTTGCCTTTTTTTAAACTTTTTTGTTGGTTCTTTTTTTTCCATATTCATTTGTGTTGTCCGTGATGAATTAGCATATTTTTTATTTTAAATTTTTTAAAATTTAATTATGCCAAATAAGCCACTTTCAGCTACAGCATATCTTTTCAGTCCAACCGAGCGGATCTTAATCGTGGCGATTGTGTACCTGCTCTCCGGCTGTTTGACCAGACTTTCCATTGAGCGACGATGGATAAGAGAACTGGAAATTTTGGAGGTTTTTTTTTGTAGAAAGTAGCAGAAAGATTCTTTGCCGCCTAATACCATTCAGTTGGGTTTTCTCTTATGCTCGCCCAAAGTCATTGTGCCAAACACCTTGATTGAGCGCTAAGAGCAACAATTTCTTGAAATAAAATCGCACAAAGTGGTCATTAGGAAGAGTGTGTAATCAAATCATATTTTGAGGTGAAAATAAAAGTAACATCATTGTCAATATTTCTTGATTGGTACAGTTTTGACACCAGTAACACATTTGGACTGAGCATAACAGATACTCAACTGCTTTGTTGTCACCAACTGAATGATCAAAATTTAGTTAGCTTCTTCATCTTCTTTTCTTCGGTGTTTGGCAGTCTTCTTTCTAGTGCTACTCAAAAATGGGCAGATCAAGAGGCTTGTTCTTTGACCCGTCTTCTGCATCTGTTGAAGATGTCGATAGCGATAGCGCAGAGAAGGCCTTTGCATGAGATTCTTTATCCATGTGCAAGAAGAAGCGGTGCCTATTGAAGGGGCAGACGCAAGCATGGTCTTGAGAGTCAGCATCAAGAGCGCCAAGCCACTAAGCAAATGCATGATATGGTATGAGAGAACAGCACTTACCATCTAGAGTCTGATGTCAATTCTGGGTGAAAAGCAGTGGCGAGGATGTTCCCTTGCCTCACTGCAACAATTACCCGATCCTTGGAATACACTTCTTCCTGCCAGAGTATTGCATTGCACGTCAGTGCTGTGCACAGAAGAGATACAGAACTAACTCTAAATATATCATGCAAGAATGGCGACTTGAGTATGTTTCAACAAGGAATTCATAACGGTAGCTGCTACTCATGTATTATTTTTCAACACATTTTGTCAGCAAAATACCTTGAAACTCAATGTGATAAAAGGAATCATATCAGTGCATACTTCTAGTATAGTCAAAACGAAAAGGTATAATCAGATAAAAACATCTGATGCAGCAAATAAACAGGATGCATATCACAGTAGCAAGCAAGTGAACATATAGATGCTTTAGCAAAGAAAATGTCCTTAACAATAAAACACAATATACTATTTAGCTTCACAATTTGTCCAAATAGGAGTCAGTCATAGGATTTCAAGAATTAAAAGACCAATGTATTTAGCATATTCATTTGCTCTGCTCTTGTGAATATTTGATTTGCAATGACCGAGAACCGGCATGTCAGATGTCAAAACCAACCCACATGTTTAGATTGACAATACCAGAAGGGAGAAGCCATTGCAGCACAATAGATGTAAATATGTCCACGCATAATGAGAGTTTGTCTTGGAAATGTTTTCCCAAAAATTACTGCCAGACTCCATGTTTACTACTCATTTTAGCAGGACTAGCAGCAAATAGCAGCTAGCTAGTGCAGCCTGAGCAACTATGAACATGAGAAGAAAGAACAAGTGCTCATCACGCTCATCCTATAACTCCATCTAATTTGGACCCTACAAATCAATTTTGTTTGAAAGAGACCAGAATACAATCATTTGCAGAATACTGGAATATCATGATCAAACTTAAGAGAGCAACAAGCAGACCTCAACATCCTCGCCAGATGATACTGTAATGCTGGGTCTATCAGCAGGAACAGGGCAATCAGCCAATATTTCAACATCCGATCCTACTTCCAAGATAGCAGGTGCTCGTATAAATACACCACGGCTTGTATGACTGCCTCCTTCCTTCTCTGCAAGAATTGGGACTGACAGTTCCGTTTCAAAGCTTTGAAGCTGCAAGAGAAATAGTTTGCAATCAAACATGGCTTCACATTCTTGTATATTTATCTCAAAAACTTTCAAAGATACACAATTCAAATGATATAACCAACTAGTTCAGCCATCAAATAGACAACATGGTCCTCAAAGTTACCTGACTACCAAAAAAGTTCCGGTGGACAGTGCAATCTAGTCCACCAATAAGTTCCTGGCCACCCGATTTTTGCCCTGCGATCGACATTACTTAACAATCATGGTGTTTCATCAATTGATTCCATACAAACTCCAAAAAATTAAAGCCATTACTGATTGGCGATCCACATACCTACTGCCTTGTTTGCAAGGAAGATGAGTCCAGCACAAGTTCCCCACACAGGCTTTCCTGCACCGACAAACTCTCGAAGTGCAGGAAACTGCAAAGCAGATGAAGTGAAATGTTGCAACACTTTACGGCGTAAATGAATAAAAAGGTAACAAGGAGTACACTATCTCAGGTACAAAAAAATTTGAAATAGTACAAATGCAATACAGGAAAGTGCACTCCCATGAAAAAGACACATAGTCAAATGTAATGGGTCTGAATCTAGCTCTGTGCCAAATTTACCAGCAACAGTCCCACTTCATTAGCGATCTTTCTAGCTACAGGGGGGGAATGTAGTTGTTATCTGCATGTGAAACTATTTATAGTCACTTGCATAGTTGCATATCAAATTAAGACAAAGAGTATTGTGACTCGTCACACACCCCTACTACTCAGCAAAAAGCCAAGGGCAGGGGAAAAAATCCTTCCTTACAGCCTGCCAGCATTGGCCAACTTGGCTACAAGCCTACAAACCCTCTTCAATATATAGAGGTGGAGGCAAAAGTACATTCACAGTTTCTAGTTAGCCTTATAAAGTAAGGCAGCAAAATAATGGCAATTTATACTATTTGTGACAAGTTACTCTGATGGAGGTACAGGCTACAATGTCATAACTTTGTGGAAGAAATACACAAAACTATGAGAATGTAAATTTGAATCGTAAACTCGTAGTCCGATTTACAGTGCCCTTTTTAGAATCCTATACTCAGCAGTCAACACTACACGCAGAAGAGTAGTCCAATTTGCCTTCCGTGTAACTTTGGTTGATTCTTTCTTTCTACTACGGTACGACCCACCCCCTCAATACCAATAAAAACAATTGAGACTGCCCATACAGCATTAATAGGTTGGAGTTGATACATCAAAATCAGATATGGATAATTGGTTGCTTTTGTGTTGAATACCATAAAGGCCGGCTAGAGCAGTTTCTTAACTGGCTGAACAATACCAATAGAAACAAAAACCACTACTAGTAGATAATAGGAAAAAAAAAATGGACCCATTTTGGACTAGTTCTATTTTGTTTTGACCAATGCAAGGAAGCACTTAGATAACTTTTTCTAGAAATAGGGAAGAATATACATCAGTTGGGAGAAGACAGTGTTTCTTTAGTCTGATCAAAAGTGAGTTGTTCAGAATGCGCATACTAATCACTTTGCACGCAACAAGGTTGTGCAGCCAAATATTTGTTCATTGTACTAGCTCATTTGATTCATTTTTTGGCTATGACAAAATCTAGTTAAGAAATAACCTCATCACTTGAATCCAATTTCTCATCCTGCAGTGAATACTGTATCGTATCAAGATTGATGCATCCATTTCAGACATCTTCAGCCAAGCCTTTTTATCAACACATACCCAATTCACCAACCAATTTCGATTTTTATCAGGTAACCCAAGCAAGTTGTTATTATGCCATGACAGAAACGAACAAAGAGGACCGATTATCCACGGAGAAACGAAGACAACAGAAGCACCAACCAGGTTGTGGTAGTTGGCGAGCTTGGCCATGGTTGTGCTCTCGCCGCCGGGGATGATGAGGGAGTCGAGGCCCTGGAGCTGCTCCGGCTTGCGCACCTCCACCCCCCTCACCCCGATCCTCCTCAGCGCTGCCCAGACACCCAACCAAATCAAGAACTCGAACACACACGCAAGAAAGGCGAGAAAAGAGAAGGGAAGAAGAAACAGCACCGCGCGGCGCGGATGCCGTGCATACCGGACATGTGCTCGTTGTAGGAGCCCTGCAGCGCAAGAACGCCCACCAGCGCCATTGCTCCCAGGCTCTCTCTCTCTCTCTCCCCCTCTCCCCTTGGGATGTGTGGTCTGGTCTGAATAGGTAGGGTCAGAGGCTGGCGTCTAGGGTGACGTCATGGAATGGAAGGGAGGAAGAAGGCGCACGTCGCCGTGGCGGCGGCCGCCACACGCGGTGACAGGCGGAGACAGCGCAGGCGGGAGCTGCGCGATCTTGGCCGTCCGATCGTCGGATAGCCGTGCGTCCACGTCGGTGGAACAATCGCGGCCGTCCGTAGTTACGGACATGGGCCGGGGGTAGGGCCAAAGTGGGCTGTGTGGAAGCATCTGGGCTGGCCCACCAACTCTTCATCTGATAGTTTTTACTACCCTGCAGCCTACTACTCCAAAGATTAGTCGCACAAATGCAATTAGTACTGCATGTGATGTAGTCAATGTTGATTTTTTTTTTCTTCTTTGGCGAGGAGTCAATGTTGAATCGCTAATGTTGCGGCTAGGGATCCGTTTGGTTCTCTGGATTGAATTGGGTCGACAGAATCGAAGGCCCGATTCAACTTCGTGTTGGAATGGAATTAGCCTATGAATTTGAATTTAAGTGTTTGGATGACTTATGAATTTGCAAATTGGAATCGAAAACATATTCGAATGTAAATATCGTTTGGTTGCCTACCTAAGGAATTCTTCAGCGGCTATACGCGGCAACTTCAGCATCCCCCCGTGCTCCTCCCTATGCGGTAGTTGCGCCCCCATCACCGTCGCCCTGACCGCCGGGACCTGAGGAAGGAGGCTACGACCACCTGAGGAAGGAGGCTAAGTCAGGTAGAAAGCTGATGGTGACATACCAAGTGTAGATCTGTACCACCCGAGTGGATCTATGGCGGTTTGGGCCGACGAGAGCTCGCGGGCGACGACCAGGGCTCGTGTGGTGCTTCGCGAGCATGGATCGGATCGTTACTGCCAATACTTCGTGAGCATGGATCCAGCACCAACAACAGTCAGGGATGCAATCGAAGCGGATACGAATCGCTTGTCTTGTATCATATTCTATATTTTTTCACAGAGTCGGAGTCGGATACGAATAGTGTTGGATACCCATTGCTTTATTTTGTTTTCACTACACAAGTCTTTCGATCGGTTAGTGAGACGAAAATTATCCGCCTCTTTTTCACCCCTATGTAGGACATTAGACAGTAGAAGTGCAATCAAAGCGAACAGGGTGAGATTAATCGTCAAGATGTCAAAGAAAAAGTACTCAGTATTCCCCGTTTGCTTAAATACGACAATCCGCCTATTTGTTATCTTGTTTCTAAGTAAAGTCACAATAAGCTTTCTCATATCACCTGACATACACACATATACAGACGAATATCACTCATCCTATATCATATTTTGTATTTTTTTTCTCAGGGTCAGAGTCGAACACAGATAGTGTTGAATACCCATTTACCCATTTCGTATTTGCTCCGTGAACCTTTGATTGATTGGCCAGATAAAAATTATCCGCTCTGTTGCCTCTAATGGCAATCATTGGGAGTTCACCGCTGTCGGCGGAGGTGGACCAAGGTCATCGCCGACGGTGGTGATGTTGTCGTCCTGGCGGCGACGGGGGCTCGCTAGAGACACGAGGAAGAGTTGGTGCCTTTTGTGACCCTGGCCCATGAGTGTGTTCAGTGGAAAATTTAATCATTTGCCACCCTTATGAGTCCAGTGGCAACAGATTTGCCACCCTGGCCTATTGTCAGTGACTCAGGTGACCCCACATGTAAATGACAGAGTGAATTGGTCAATCTTAAGAGTGGCAAAAAATTGAATCTCCCCCGTTTGGATGTTGGAATTGAGGCTGGAATTCCAGCCTCAATTCCAACATCCAAACGGAGGTTAAGTCTCTTCTCACCAATCATCATATACACGCATGTCAAATCAAACTTAACAATAACTTATACAACGAACACACGATAAAAAGAAAGGAAAAAAATCAGAGAATCTAGTACAAAACTACGAGCTCACACTTAACAGCTGGGTCAAAAGGGCCTGGCCTTGACATTTGCACCGATCTCACGACCTCACAGCTCGGTATGCAGAAGGACAGGAGGCTCCTCCTCCTCCTCGACCTCGTCGTCGCCATCATCGTCGGCGTGGTCGTGGTCATCTGCGCCGCCGCCGCCGCCACCACATGCGCTGGTCCTGAGGCAGTCGGCGGCGGGGCGGACGTGGCCGTAGTCGAACCCCATGGCGCAGTTGCAGACGGTCTGCACCTCGGCGCCGTCCTCCCGGAGCAGGTTGATGTTGTTGAGCACGATGCCGCTGCAGGGCACGGCGTCGCTGCACGCGAACTTGATAGCCTCCGCCCGCCTCGACGTACCGCTGATGTTCCGGTACATCACATTGCTCACCTGCACATTCGACGTCTGCACAGCACAAACAAAACAAAGTATTCACCTGAACAGTATATGTATCAAGTGTTGAAATTTATTGAAAACCTATCGCTATTACCTGGTTGTGGCAGGGATTCTTGGAGTCGCAGTAGAACTGGTCGATGATGATGGGGTGGTCGACGTCGTCGACGCGGACGTTGGAGAAGCGGACGTTGCGCACGTACCCGGAGCCGCCCTGCCACGTCTTGATCCGGACGCCGTTCTGCGCGCGGCTGATGCGGGCGCCGTCGAGCGCGACGCTCTCCACGGCGGCGAACGAGCCGCCCTGCCCGAGGCTCCCGATGCTGATGCCGTGGCCAGGCCCGCAGTCGATGTCCTTCATCTTGACGTAGAAGCTCGCGTTGGAGATGGAGATGCAGTCATCGCCGGTGCCGATGCGGCAGCCCTGGATGGTGACGGCGGTGGACTCGGCGACGTGGATGCCGTCCGTGTTGGGGCTGTCCTCCGGCGCCTCGATGCGCACCCCGGCGACGCGCACGTTCCGCGACCGCGACACCGTGAAGTGCATCTGCTGCGCGTTCTGGATCCGCAGGCTCTTCACCCGCACACCTCTGCACGAGTCGATCGTCAAGGCCTGCAAACAATCCTCCAATCCAATATTAAACCTTGCCGATTTCTTCCAGCTTTTCTTTTAGTTGCAACGAGTCTTGATCGATTGATTCGTTCTGTGCTTACCGTTGGAGCGGCTTTGCATGGCTGCAAATCAAATGGCAAGAACAATGAGCAAATCAATGGTCAGTCAGGCAGTCAGATGAAGTGATATGAAGCTCTGAAGAATCGATGAAGTCGATGGTCGATGACGCACGTACCTTGGACTTGTCGATCTTGCACGAGTTGGCCCACCACTTGGAGCCGGAGCCGTCGATGACGCCGCCGCCCTGGATACGGGCGCCGGCGAGCCCCGAGAACAGCAGCCACAGACGCGGGCTCTTCGGGTCCCACTCCGACGGCTCCTCCGGCGCCACGATCGCCCCCTGGATCTGCACGTACGCTCTCCAATGTTAGTACACTAACACGCATATGCACCTACATGTCACTGACAGTCTGACGCATGTATATTGCTTCACCTGAATGATCATCTTGTCCTTGCATGGTCCTATGAACTTGCTTGCGCCGACCTTGTAACGCCGCCCCCCGGGAACCAAGAACACTGCGTTGTTCAGAGAGCATGCTTTCTTCCAAGCATTCAAGAACGCCTGATAAGTGACACAACATCTTGCCAACATCAGTACAGGCTTCACAATTTCATTTGTTACTAAATCCATGGAAGCAAGAACATACCACCGGCGGTGGAAAAAAAAGCTTGTTAGTGGAGCTCATTGTTTCGGTTCAGAATTGCTTCAATTACACTTGTTAATTAGTTAAATATTGAATGAGTCGATTTTGGATGAAACTAAATTTTGCTTTAGCTCGACTAAGCTCGGCTCGTTAGTTCGATTCTAAAAATACTTTCAAACTATCAATACAATGATATTAAATTAAATTATGTTAATTTCGAAAGAAAAAAAGCTCGATAAGGTGAGGAGCTAGCTCGATATTCACCCCACATTTTTCACGCATTATTCAGAAAATAGGAGATAATAGATATGCTAATTGCGGCTAAATAGAACTAGAACAGCCAGGCCATGCATGGCAGTGTCCTTGTGCCATGTGCTTGATTCAGGACACAAAACATGCATGCAGATCATATTTCATTTCTTATTAGGCTGAATCTCTCAACGAGATTTGCACGCTGCAGTGGGTGGATGAGTTAGTTAAGCTAAGCAACCGCCAAGGCAGAGCAGGTATCGTCTGGCATCGCTATCAAATCTCTTTGTTTGAGCAGGTTAGCCCATGAGAGCATAAAAAGTGTGGCTTTCCTGGATTTGTAAGGTCTGGATCTCTATTTTTCTTCCCAGCATCAGGATGCTACCCACTGTTTGAAAGTAAAGCAATTGCCTATTTGCTCTGTCATCTTTTTGTGACTGAAAGATAACAGGTTCGCAATAATATTCAGAAAGAAAGAAACATTGGTGTGTCGATCGTATCTAAGATCAATGACATGTGGATGGATACTTTTTTTTTTGTTTCTATATTTCTGAGCGAGTGTTGATTCTTGGTGTCAACTCTCAACTTTAGTATTATTGGATACGCTTATAAGTGACTTTGATGAAATGATCATTTTTACATTTTCTAAGTACCACTAACATAGATAACAAAAATACTAAAGACGAACCGACCTATCCAGGCCTAGCTCAACATTGGAATAGATATATTACATAAATAGACAAATTGTTCCTCTCCTTTCTAAACGAAGTATTGGCCTTCTGAATAAGTTTATAAGCGCTAGTCTCGCATCTTATTTCGTGATGTAATACAAGCTATTTTTGTTGAATGCTACTAATTAGACATGTCAAGCTGACTAACCCCGGCTTGTTCTGCTCTAACAAGTTGCTCGATCGTGTTCACGAGAAAGGACACCCAAAAATCTAATCGCATTGAACTTTTGGAGTCAAAAAAGGTCGAAACAAAGGTGAAATCGGCAAGAAACGTTTCTCTGAAAGTTCGTGCCAGTTCTCGATCGCCAGCCTACACGATTCCCATGCATGCATCACCGTATCGGCATGATTGATTCATACCAATCGCACGCACGTACGTACCTCCGTGTCGTCGGCGTTGCCGTCCCCCGCAGCGCCGAAGCTGTCGACGTTCACGACGTTCCTCCCCGTCGGCGGCCGGCAGCTCTTCCCCAACATCATGATGTGATCCTCCCCCTCCTCTTCCTCCTCGTCGTCATCATCCCATCTCAGGTGATCTTCCTCAGCCTCTCCACCTCCATCCGTCCATAGCTTCAAGAACTGCTCCCCCGGCTCGTCGCCGCCAACGACATCGCCTCTTGCCGCCCTCGCCACGGCCATGAACATCAACACCAGCACCAAGAACAGCAATGTTCTCACGTCTCTTCTTCTTCTTCCTGCCTCCATTTCACTGTACATAACGACGGTGCTGTCTAATTAAGGTGTCTATCTAATGGTGCAAGAGGCGAACGATTGGGTGCATGCGTACGTATGCCTTGGCTTGGAAGGGTGTAACAATTTTATATAGTGGAAGGAAAGAGAGGAGGAGAGGGAGATGATGGGCAGTGTGTGCAAGGGTGGCGATCGATCGAGCAGGAGAGGAGGACGAGGATGTGCTGTGGTTTTTATGCCTTTTTGGAGTTGAAGTGCAACTGAAGAACAATGTGTGCGACAGAGCAAGGTGTGGTTTATGCTTTACTCATCCTCTAAAAAGGAGACGCATCCATTTCTTTCCCTTGGCATTGTCCCATCGCTGCATCATTTTATGCCGTCCTTTTGATCTGTTTCTAGCTAGCAAGATAACACTAATTAGCTAGACAATGCGTCACACGCAAAGAAAGAAAGAAAGGAAGAAAGAAAGAAAGAAAGATAAATTAAATGGTCAACTTTGGCGAGACTAGATTGTTCTAAAGTAAAACTCAGCCGACGAAGTGGAAGGAAGCGTTACAAGTTTACAACACGTACGTGACTTCATGGCCGGCATTAACGAGAAATTTGATATCGTATTTTGTTCGTGCCGTACATTAGTATCATATGACTGCAACTTTGCAGAACACGCATGGCAATAACAGTACATGCCTCCGGAATTACTTTCCAGTTGCAACTACAATCGTTCATTAGCTAAGTCATGATTCTGAGAAGAAAAGTACAGGCTATTTACCAGACAACTTTTGGCAAAGAACTACGTAGTAATAATATCTTGCAAGAACTAGACGGATCCATGGTCCTTTTGGCAAAGAACAAGGGCCCTTTTGGTTTGGCTTTCCCTTAATGTTGATGGCTTACCACATGCTTATTCTTTTAAGGGTTTTGATAATCATCATCAGGATGAAACCAATCTAAAAATCATCTAAATTTCTAACCTATTTGTTTTGCCTTGCGTTTCGGGCTCCAGCCTTGGCTTCGGTGTCCTCTCCGGCGAGTTCATCTTCTACAGCAAGGTTAGGGCTCTGGCAGTGTCTTCTCCGGCGAGGTTTGTCAGGGTCTTCCTCCTCGCCGATGAGCCCGAGGGGAAAATCCCGCCTTCTGTGCCTAGGGTTCACCGTTCCCTTCGGGCATAGAGGGAGGCCGGGGGGCGATGGCCCGGTGGTGCGTGGTTGTGGGAGCGACGGGCAGGGTAGGAGGGTGGTGGGCGGTGTCGAAGGGCGGCGACAACGGAAGATACTAGCTATTAGGTTGGGCAAGGACACCATAGCAAGGCAGGGTTGGTTCATGGAGGATCCGCAGGAAGATCACCTCGCCGCGGTGAAGCACATCCTCCGGTACATCATCGGGACACGGGGGTTCGGCGTCACCTACCCAAGAGAATGAGACAAGCTGGCCTTGTTGGGTTACAGCAATAGCGACATGGCCAGCGACCTTAACAGGCAAAAGAGCACCACTGGCATCCTCTTCTTCCTCGACACAAGCCCAATCTCCTGGCAGTCGCAAAAACAGCAAGTTGTGGCTCTCTCCTCGTGCGAAGCAGAGTACATCGCCGCTGCGACGGCAGCATGTCAGGGCGTCTGGCTTCATCGACTGCTGCAGGAGCTCTTGGAATAGAAGCTTCCAGCGCTAGAACTCAGGGTGGACAACAAGTCTGCCATCGCTTTTAGCAAGAATTCAGTCCTCCATGACAGAAGCAAACACATTGACACCCGATTTCACTTTATTCGTGAGGCGGTCGATGGAGAAAAAATTGTTCTCGAGTTCACTGAAACCGGACGGCAACTCGCGGACATCCTGACGAAGCCACTCGGCCGCGTTTGGTTCTTGGAGCTCCGCGATAGTATCGGCGTAATCGGGATCAAGTGAAGGCAACAGGATTAGGGGGAGTTTGTTAGTATAATCTGTTGCGGAGTCTGTTTCAGAATAGGAGTCTGTTTCGGAGTGTGATTAGGAGTCCGTTTCGGAGTTTTTTAGCCAAGTTTAGATCTTCGTTTTGCTATAAATAAAGAGACAAACGGTGCAGCAATCAGGCAACACAAAAACATTGAGTTTTCATCTGTTTCTGCCTCAACGTTGTGAGTTCGTGTGAGCAATCGTGGTCTTTCTTTGCCAACATTGCACGAAAGCCATGACTCTTTCATGATTGCTGATCGATCCATGATGCAACTCCATCGCCCAACTACGATTAGATTCTCGCAATCAAGCTCCGGTAGCGTCCCCCGCTTCATTTGCTTCAGCTCGATCCTTCGAAGAGCCGACCAAATGGTGGCAAGAAACAAAAAGATAGCCATTCTTTTACCTCATTTTGTCAGAGAACATTCCTTTTGTTGGAGTCGAAGCCAGACAAACAGAAAATCATGAATCGTACGTTCCGGCACGCCATGCTTCCGTAACCTGTTCATGGCATGCATCAGTGTTCGGGTGACGATTCGGCAGGTATCTTGAGATGCACTCATCATCCCTTCCGTTCGCAGAGGAGCCTGCCTGCCCGGCCACATTGCATTGCGTGCGCTGTTGGGCGCTTGCTGCTCACATTATTTCTGCTGCAACAACTGCAACCCCATCACGATGCCTCTGTTTCATGCTTGATTCTTTTCCCTTTTCAAAACAAAAATTGTTCGGTGATATAATCATTATCCTCATTGCTCATGCACCTAAGACACATGATATCATTGCTACTCCAATGTTGAGAAGTTGAAGCTTTTCGGTTCAGATGTGCTACAAGAGCTGCTAATCTATCTAGGCTATCAGAAGACTTGAGGACCACTGCTTGCAATCAACATGCAATGCAGCTCTAAGCGGCCAAAGCGTTACTAGAATGCTATCAACACTGCACTGCCACTCTGAAATATATCAGTGAGAGAGAGAGAGAGAGAGAGAGAGAGAGAGAGAGAGAGAGATTTACTTTGTATACTGCTTCATAATAGACTTGTTCTTTTTGGCTTCTAAAAACTGATTTTCGGCTTTTTTATAGTAATTAGCCTTTAAACGGAATATTTTTTTAGATAGCGTCTACTAGTTAATTATAGTACATAATTTACCGACTTCATTTATATCGGCAAAAACCGCATATGGGTTTCTGTTACCCTGTAATCTCTCACACATACAACCCAAAAGCCATAAGTCGCAGTCAAAAGCCACAAGCCGCAGCAAAAAAGAACATGCCCAATATCACTGTCCATTTTGATATACATAAGACTGTTCTTAGAACGTGTTGATCTCAACACTACAACTCCTGGGGAACCGGCAGGCAGGACAACACATCGGCATTCCTCTCACAATCAGCGCACAAGCAGAGGTGGCGGCACGGCTTCCTCCTTCACTCTGCACCGCCTGCAAGCCCCTAGCCCGCCGGGCACGCTCTTGCTTCCGAGGAGGCTCTCTCTCTATTGGAAGAAGCCTCCGGACAGGGCGTTGATGTTTTGGCTGGAAGCTGTGTTCTCCACTTCACTGTCACCAGAGCCTTCCCCGGCGAGATTGGTGCCCTGCGCTACCGCTTGCATGAGCTTGCTCTTCAGGTTGTTGGCGACAGACCGATTGTACAGCGCCGCGGACCGCCATGACTGGACTTCCATCCATGGCCACCTGTCTGATCTGCTCGTTCAGTTCCCTACTCTTCCTGTTCATGGCCTCCACCTCGAGTTCAGGGCTGGCCCTGGGCCTGGGCAGCAGGGGTAACCGCCTAGGGCCCATGAAAACTAAGGGTCCCTAGGTCAAGCCCATGTATATATACATCATGTACTGGGGTCCGGTTATCTGCTCCTGCCGTTTCAGCCGTTCACGGTTCATCTTCGACTGTGAATTTGTGATTGGGCCAGCTGAAGAAAACGGCCCAATCGCCAATCCATCCAGGCCTGTAACCGCCGCTGACTCGCTGAGAAACCACCGACTCATCCCTCGTTCCACTCACCTCTCCAGCCAACCTCTCCCGATAGCACTCAGATCCAAAATCGATTGGTCCCCCACCCATCTCACTTGCATCTAGCGCCGTCGATGGCAACGACGAGTGGAGACCGGGCGACGGCGAGTCCTGGTCGGCCTTACCGCCTCCTTCCTCCGATTCGATCACCTCACGGTGGAATAGCAGCGAGCCGCAAGCGGGAGCAGCGTCTGCGACGACATTAAGCCCCTGGTTGCCGCCGCCGGCGACAAGGGCGGCGGCGTGGACCTGTCGCTGCCGCGATTCAAGTGCCAGGAGTGCCACCGGGCGCTCGTTGTCGTCGGCGTGGAGTCCTTCGCCGATAGGCTCCCTGGGCCTCCGGTAATATGATTCTCTTGTCACTCAGAGCCATTTTGTTCGATTTGATAGTGGCAACTTTATAATGCTTAGTGAGATCATTGTAGGGACTGTAAATTTCTGCACAACTCAATATCCCTGTTTCTGGTGGGCTATTTGTCGTCATTCAACTTTTGTTTCCTTTGCTGATTTGTGTTTAAACTAGCATAGTTTTCATAGTGGTGGCACATTTAGTTTACGCGTAATATGATTCTCTTGTCACTCTTATCTTGCTGTGAACTAGAGGTATTCAAACACAGTTGAACCCGCATGAATGCTTGCATCAGCTATCCAAATGTTTCAATTGCTTATCGAATCTTGTTTACTGTTCCTATGACTGTAGCATCAGCTGAAAGAAGCTTTTCAAAGTTGAAATTATTGAAAAACTATTTGAGGTCATCAATGTCACATGAAAGGTTGAATGGTCTAGCCACTTTATGCATAGAGAAGGATATATTGGATCATATCGATGTTGATACTATTGTCAATGACTTCGCATCTAGAAATGTTAGAAGAAATTGCTTTATATGACTTTGTATTTTGTGATGTATTGAGTCTAATATCATCAATAAATACTTTGTATTTTGTGATGTACTAAGTCTAATGGTTATTGTATCGAGCTTTAGCTTTTGTAATTAAAATAAAAGGTATTATTATATATTTACATTAGAATGATGGGGCCTTCGCTTTTATTACGCCTTAGGACCCCTAAATTACAGGAACGCCCTGCTCGAGTTCTTTGTCCCTCGGCTTCTTTCCTACTCCTCGTTCAAGAGACGCCAGAAAAGAAACCATCTGCGCCTCTACTTACCGAGCTGTTCCTGCCTGTCGGGAAAAGAGAACCATCTGCGCCTCTGAGTTCTTTCGAGTAATTAAGCAGTTGGTTTGGGCTTGGTGACTTCAAACTTTCAAAGCTGAGTTACTCTGAACCGTCAGAACCAAGTGACGTACTACCCACTAGAGCCTATATATGTCTGGATCGCTCCACGTACTACAATAGGGATCCAGCGGATTATCCTCCATATTCTTGCAATCACACTATAAAACTACAATAACAGATTTCGAAAGTTCTGCATGAAGATCCTGACCAAAGGGGGAAACCACAAGCCTGAAGCATGTCAATATATTTGGCGATCAGAATCAGGTAGTATCACCAGCGGACCCAGGGCCCGGCGACCCTGGGCTCCTGCCCGGGCTCATCTTCCTGTGCTAACTGGAGCTCGTAGTCGTATGCTTCGTAGCTAGAAACTAGCATGTATTTTTCCTGTTAAGTTTTACTTTATAGATCCATGTGATCTTGTGAACATGTGCTACGATATGATTCTAGTTAAAACTAATGTGGTTGTCATATTTTTCTTGTATTATGATCTATATTTCTGAGCGCTTGTTATTTAGACTTTGTTCTTCGCCCAGGCTCGTCAAATTCTCTGGGTCCGCCACTGCCGTAGTATGGAGGTTGATACTTGATAGTTTCTGTGGTGTTGGTGACAATATAATGATGCCACCGACAAGTACAGCATCATACTTGGATAACTTGATCGTTCCAGCATTGTGAGCTGGGCCGTGTCTTTCGGCCCATTTTGCACGCGCGTCTTAAGTCGGCCTTTTTGGGCTAAAAATCAGCCCAATATAATGGATTTGTTCATCTACTGGGCTTTTCCTTTTTTTCTGCTGCGGCCGATCATTTAACTTCTTTTTTTAACTAGCCTCATAGGCGCGGCGACACGCCGCGCCAGCCACCGTGTGTATCGAAGTAAAAGAGGTGATAATCCGTGAGGAGTTTGAAAAAAAAAATTAAAAAATCGAGGGCACATGTGTATTTTTGAAAAAGTCAAAGGGTTTTTTCGGAAAAACCGAGGGCCTGTACGTAATAAATGGGAAAGTAAAAGGATTTTTTTGTAAAAAACCGAGGGCCTGTACGTAATAAACGAGGACCCGTACGTAATTTAGAAATCCGCGGGGCGCTATCCTGCAAAAATTTGGGTGAAAAAAAATTACCAGGGACCTTTTCGCGAGGAAAAAGGACCTTTACGTAATTTTCGGAAAATATGAGGGAATCACCTCAGCCGGCCGTACCAAAATTTCCCCCGCCACGCGCCAGGCGGCCGCGCGGGCGGGGGCGACGTGGATGCCCTGGGGGGCCGGAATCCCCCCAGGTTTATGATTGGTATGATTTATGAGTACAATAAAGACACATTCACACACATTACACTTACACACATATATGGATATATCTGACGCACAGGTTAAGATAAGACAAAGATCTCAGAGTCTCACGGGATACGGACACATGTTTTGACCACTGAGGTAACCCAGGTTCGAACCCAAGCGGACCCGCTGCGCACCTGGCAGCCACGTCAACCGAACATCACTCGGTCCTCCGATCATTTAACTTTACTGATCAGTGAGTCCGTACACTGCTCTAGGTAACATGCATACAGAAAGAGGGGAGCAAAATGCTGTCACCGTGTAGCCTGTTGGAACAAGAAACCGTTCGTGCAGCTAGCTAGCACACGCCATTGCCATTTGGACGGGTGTTGTACTGCGCCACGAGCGAGGCAGGCAGGGAGAAACCGATGCCTAACCGCTCACGCAGACCACATGAATGGGTGATCAGGTGGCTCTCGCTCGCCGCCTGCTGGTGCATGCCATACATGAGGCAACAGTGCCTCTGGTAGCTAGCTAGCCAGCCGGCCGGCCGGCGGCAGTACTCACAAGGGTGCCGTTGCTCCTCGTCTCTCTCCTGCTCCTGCCGCACTAGCTCGCTACCTGGCTCTTCATCCCTGACCTGACTGACAAACAAACAGAGATCAAGTGAGTGCCTTCACATATAGACGATCCATCGAGCTCGATCTTCAGAGGCTTCAGACCGATTCGCCGCTCGACCGCTCGTTCAGAGGCTCCAGACAAATCTCCCCGGCCGCCGGAGGTTGGTTTTCATCGGTATGAAGTCTGAGGTACTACCAGGTACGTACCTACATGCATGCATGCAGCTCATCTCCTGCCGTCTTAATTAATTACTTTTGCCTGCACTTGATATGTTGCTGTGATCTACTGATTCGTTCTTCCTCCTCATCAATTTCTGCTTAATTGTGAGGTTTTCAACATTCTGTACGTGTTCGCCTGCGGGTGATCTCTGTTTGTTTCTTTGTTGTGGCTTGATGCATGATTGGATGAGGGATTACACTGGGGCCTTGTTTGTTCGTCGTACGTGATTGCTGAATCATTCTACAAGCAAGACATGTTTCAGCAATATGTTTAAGAGGTCTTGATTGAACATAAGTTCAGTGAAGCCATCCAGACAAGGTCAAGCCCATCAAAATCTAAACTTGTTTCTTCTTCTTTTGCGTCCATCAAAATCGAACTTGGTAAACTTGAAGTTGAAAGTCCTATTCTCAAGTCTCGAGAGAGGCCCTTAGGTCCGTGGCCAACAGAAACAAGCTCAATGTTATGTAGTCCAAATCTGCCGAGAGCACATGAGTTTTCACTTGAATATGGGCCGCACACTTGGCCCACCATGCCGGCCCAAACAAATCTATGCCATTGACTAGACCGTAGAAAAAGCAACGTGGCTTAGTTATGACCGGGTTCTTTAGGTTTAAATTTGACTTATATTTGTATTATCTATAATAACTAGCTTTTAAATGATATGTTTTTTCAAGATGGAGTCAATAGAAAAATTGTAGTAAAAAATGTACTGAATTCAGCTGTACTGGTCAAAATCACAAACAACTATTTCACTGTCTCTCATAAACAGTTAGAATTTTCATTAACTCGAGTGTTCATACACTTAATTAAGTTGTTTACTACATATGACTAGCTTGTTAGTGACTACTCGAATCACCAAAAGTGCAGGATGCATTAAGCTACCATGTAGTGGTAATGCATGTTTAACACGCTAGTATATCTGTCTACCTACCTCTGGTTGGAAGAAATAAAGCTGCCTGCAAGGGCAAGGGCATCTTTGGATTAGGGCAAGTAGCTTTGAGAAAAGATCGCTGCGGCCTGCGCGCGATCGATGCTAGCTGCCTGCGTGCGACATGTGCTGCAGCACCAGCAGATCGAGGAGCGAGAAAAGAATGGACATGCATTCTGGTGGTGCTGACTGCTGTGAAGAACGGGAAAAAAAAACCTGCATTTTCAGAGAGCAAAGCAGCAGCTTTCCAACAAGAAAGAACAGCCAGTATGCATAGAGAAGAGCCCACAAATCTCTCTCTCTCTCTCTCTCTCTCTCTCTCTCTCTCTCTCTGTGGTTAGCCTTAGTTACCATAAAGACAAGTGTGTAGGAGGAATGATACGCTGAACTGTCCATCCTTGAGTTGAGTAGAGGGGCCCAAATGATACGTCGAGTGATCATATCAGGCATTAGTATGCTAGTATTCATCAGCCATAAGAGTCAGGATTGGGTTGTTCTTCTTTGGGCTTGTAATATCTAGCGATTGAAGTGAGAGGCACGCCTTGTAAAAATGGGAAGAATGATTGATGCTCATGGCCTCATTGGTACATGGAACTTTTCTTGTCGGCTTTCTGTCCCATGGAGTTTGACACTTTGACCTCGGTGCAGTGTACAGGTGTGCTAGCTATCTGAAGGAACTGACTCAGTGTTTAGGGCCTGCCAAGAAACTGACTCAGTGTTTAGGGCCTGCTTATACGAATGTCTTAATTTCTATAAACTATTATAATTTATTAGTCAATACTTTTTGCTTTTATATATTATAGCATACTATATTTTAGTATATCATAATTTCGTAAGTCACACGACGGTCTGAATATTGTAGTGCTTTTTATTGTACCATCTTTCTTACATAATGAACTATTATTCATCAGCCACTACTATTCATCATCTGCAGCCAAAAACCATAAGCAAAAACCAATATGAATAGACCCTAATTAATACCCTTTCTTCTTTAGACTTTTTTGTAATATAGTTCGGACCACTGCAACTACAGTTTAGGCTATTTAGCTTGGAGATAAACTTGGCGGCTTGGCCTACTGTTGTGAGGGTGGTCCAGCCCCTATGACTAGACCTTGCAGTAGGCCCACTAGTATAGACCCAATGGTATAAAGGAATGTACCAATATACCGTTACTTTTTGTAATTATTAAGGAGTAGGATGGGAAATATGTATATAAGCCCCTAAGAGGGGTATGAGGAGGATAGATTCACTCATGTTACATACAAACTCTCTTTCTTGTTGTTAGCTCTCTCTAGCTCTACCTTCCACAGAGAAAGGAGTACCATGTACCCAATGTTGTGCTCATGCTACAATAGTTAGCGCCATCCGTGGGGATCGTGCAAGAAGCTGTGCAAGGAAAGACGCTAGAAAGCAATGATGACAACCAAGCGAAAGGGAAGCACAACGACAATGATCGTCGAGGCTGGCGCGCAGGGGCCGATGGTTGAAGGCCCACCACCCCCGTGGCAGACGCCCTGGTGCTACAGGCGACGAGCGGTTAGCGCTGACGCGAGGAGCTGGCTCTGACACCACGACGCCCATGTCGATATGACCATCGACCATGACAACTCTGTCGACCACGACGCCCCGTGCCAGCACGATCGCCGACCATGACGACCGTGTGGACCACGATGCCTGCACCGGCACGATCGTCAACCTTGACGCGCTGTTATCATGACACCAAGGACTCGCCATCGCTAGACTTCGCATGGTCTTCACCGAACTTCGCACGATCTCCACCGGACTCCGTGTAGACGTCACCTCTGTCGAACTTCGTGTGGACATCGCCTCCACCAGACTTTGTGCGATCTCCACAGGACTCTGCATGGACGTCGCCTCCGTTGGACTTCACAGGTCTTCGCCAAACTTCACACAATCTCCACTAGACTCCACACAGATGTTGCCTCCACCGGACTTCGTACGGCCACCTTGTGGTCGTGGTTTTGTCCTACCACTTCGTGATTGTAGACACTCATCCGACTACCTCATGGTTGTGATTTCGTCCGACCATCTTGCGGGCGTCGGACTCTACACGGTCTTCACCGGACTTTGTTTAAGAACTAGCTACTATAGTAAAATTGAAAATAGCTTTTACAAGTTCAAAAAGGAACAAACCCGAAACATGATCGTTAGTATAAAGTGACGTATCGATCTGGCCTGATTACGAGAGATCATCGACTGAAATTGCCTCGGAATATACGTACTACTAGTCCGCTTGCCTGCTACAATACAAGTACTGCCTTCCAAATAAATTGAATCCAGAGCTAGCTTGCAGGAGAATCTCCTTATGCTTAGATATTGTGCAGAGGATATTATGTCCTTGGTAGCATTAGTCAAAGGTTGTAGCAGTACCCCTCTCCCTGCATTCTATCTTGCACATCGCGTGTTTGGCCTTTGGGATTCGGCGTGCAGGTGCATCCTGCTACTAGGCATGCATTCTCACTACAGTGTCACACACTTGCCTGTCAATCAGTCTCACATGCTCACTTGTGCGTGGCTCTCGGGAGAATCACTGAGATAGCATATGTCAGTACACCACCCTTTGTACTTAGCACAGTTCGCCTGAACTCTGAATTCCAACTACCATGTTATTATTTTTTCGAAACGACTTATCGACATTCAGTTTATTAACATAAAAACTTGTATTAAAACAAAAAGCATTCAGACGTAGTTCAAAATAATCCACTCTTTTTCTCCCGGTGCATTCATGGATGCCCATTTGGTTCAGAATGAATTATGTTGATCAATCTGCCGCTCTATACTCCTATCAAATACTCTCACATGCCTTCTGTTCCATCCGTTTGGCTGCACACAGCAGCTAGCACACCTACTCCTGCATCTCCTCCCAGTAAGAACCACATGGATGTTCAGTTCACAGCGATGCCGTCAGAAACTCACAAGACCCCATTAACAATAAGGCTTAGTCAGCAGGCTATAGCAAATATAATATCAACAAAATCTTATGTGGCAGAGAGAGAAAGGAAGAGAGAAAAGGAAGCTGGCTACTAAATTGCAGCTAGCTACAGCACGTAAAAATATGCATTTCACTCTCTCACACGTGGGGCCAAATAGTTATTGTAATAGCTACCTTATTGTATGAACTATTTTTTTGAAGGCTATAGATAAAATGAACAAGTGTTATAGCCACTAGTTGGTTATACTATTGTACTTGCTCTTAGCACCCGTCCAGCTTGGCATGCATGCAGACTGAGGGCGCACGAACCCCGCGAAGGCTGCGTGCATCCATCCTCGCGACCATTTAATTTGCTCGTTCCTGCATGCCCTAGCTTCCTCTGCCCTAGCTTCCTCTGCGCAACAAGGAGATCAGAAGAACTGAAGAAGGCCAAGGAGAAACAGGCGGGGTCAGAACCCAAGGCGTAGCGTAGTTGCTGCTGCTGCTGTCGCCGCACCGTCTCCAATGCAAATGCGTCTCTCTTTGAGCCTCCATCCAACCCCCCATACCCTGCTGCATTTGTCTCTACAGCGCAGAATCTCTAGGGAGGCACGAATGATGGAACCGCCGTGCTCGCTCCGGCGATTGGCACGCACTGCATCTGCACCACACCGGACACTGCATGCAGCTTCTTCCTTCCATTGGGAGGAGAGAAGGCTCACGAGTACCACACAGTATAGTAGCGCAGTTGCAGAGCTGCTGCTCCCTTCTCTCCTGGGCTTCCCTCTCATGGCCTGCCGCCTGCCAGGCTGGCACTTGGGTGATCTTAGGTGGATTTGGTTGCGTGCCACATCATGCGTGCCGGCAAATCCCGCGCCCAAATCATGCGCCTTTTGCATAACAAGGCGTCGCGCCCCAGATCTCGGTTATTCTAGTCAGTATTGACTGCCTTGTGTCCCCAGATCTGCCGCTCTATTAAGCTGGTTAGAACAACTCCAACAGAGCCCCTATTTGAGCCCTCATCATACTTTTGAGGGCCGAGGGGCAAAAAACTCACTCCAGCAGGGCCTCTACTTGAGCCCTCAAAAGTAGGGGACCCTCAAATCTCCCCCTCGAGCCCTCAGGAGGTATATACTCATCTATAACAATTCAAATGAAACGTATAAATTCGAAAAAATATACTCAAATTCAAAGTTTTAAATAAATTTAGATCACATACTTTACTGATTTATATATAATCAGCATATACCTACAATCAAATTATCATAAAAAACAACTACAATTCAAAATTTAGTTCAAGCTTATTTGAACTAGTTAGTAAGCTAGTTAGACTTGATATCCAAGAAATTCTTACTGTGCGAATGTGACGTTCATATGTTAAGCCACATGTATGTTCCTTGCTTTGTGGTTCTTTCTTGAAATGACCATAATACCCTCCCTTATACAGTCCGTTCAACCAAGTCCAGGTTCCCAAAATTAACCTTGTGACTATGCACGGAAGGACACACGTTGTTCTCTCCTCTACTTGACCGCATTCGGAATTTCGTGTACGTAGTGTTGTGGAGGGTACTTTTCTTTTTGTAAGATAATTAAAGTTTTTTTTTTTTTTGCCGTGGCAACTTCCTAGTTTAGTTTTCTCGCAGAGATAAAAGTAGGATGAAAGCGCGTTTCACAACACTACCAGCTCCACTTTGCAGCACTATAGGGGTACTATATATAGTCTATACTATTAACCAAAAGAGAGTGCTTTTAAGATTCTATAGGGGTACTATAGTATTAACCAAAAGGATCGAACAAAAGCAAGCAACCCAAGTAGCTATAGTAAGATTCCTAAGTACGATCTTAACCACGACTACACATGCATGCATGCATGGTAAAGCAAGTTCCACACACGCTCGTCTCACGAACTTTTAAGGATTCTCCCAGGTCACACTCACCTCTCTCACACTACAGATCTTTATCCCAAAGCACTTCTCTCTCGTCACATAACTCTCTCTCATGCTGGTCATCAACCACCAGGCCAGTCCAAGAGCTGTTAATTAATATCAGCTGATGAAGGCCTGTTCATGCATGTGATCTGGGATGCATTATATTCATTTGTGAATGGTGAGCGAGCCATATGTAATAATACTGTGACAAGCATCATCTTTTCCTGCCTAGCTAGCTTGCCCACACACACACAATTCCACATGCATGTACACATGCATGGGTCCCTAGATAGACAGATGGACGTAGCAGTTTCTCTGCATTTTCTGCTCTCGTGATCGGTGGCGATTACTCACGGTTCACGGGGGCGACAAGCCGGGCGCCCCTGGCCCGGATTCATTCATACATGGATTTATTCATCATATACCCTCCTCTTAAATGGAAATTCAGGATTTACCCTCCTGACCCACATGTCAGTGACTTATGATGACCCCACATATCATTGAGGTGGGAGGGTAAATCCTGAATTCCCAAAATAAAGGGAGGGTATATGATCAACTTTCCCTTCATACATCGTCCAGCTCATTTGGGCTATTGGTTTCTTACTTATTTTTACTATTCTTAAAATTTATTTTTTTTAGTTTTTTACCTTTCTTTTGAGCCTTTTTGCTGATTCTTTTTTCCGTATTCATCTATATTGTCCGTGATGAACTAACCTGTTTTTTTATTTTTAAATTTTTTAATTTAGTTACACCGAATAAGTCACCATCAGTTACAATGTAATTTCAGCTAGTTATTACAGTACAATTTCATCTATAAGCAGCTTATTTTAGTCTAACTGAGTGGCACTATCTTCCTAACGTGACGTCCATGGGAATGGGACAAACCATCGAAAACATTATTCATCAGCGTAGTGGTGAGCGATCGATCGATGCATAGGTTGCTATCGAGCAAATATCACATTCACGTGCGTGCATATAGGCTAACAATTGGTAGCTACGCGTGCAGCAGGCAGGTTGTCCAGATCAGACTATTCTCTTCGTCTCTGGATGAATGAAGCTGTTGTTTTTGAAAATTTGGGCCCTATTTATATTGGCTTTTAAAATATGTTTTTTCACAGTAAATATCTTTTCTACACTACCTAACTTTTAAACGTGGTCTTTTTAAGGTAGGATTTATAAGTTGATTGTAGTACACACTGTAGTGTCTTCATTTATATCAGCCAAAATCGCACATAAGTTTTTCTCTCTGTACGACTTTCTATAAACTGTTACTATTTATAAGCTAAAATTAAAAGCCATCGATAAAAGATAATATTAACAGACTCTTATTGTTTGAATGCTGTCGTGAAAACAAAACCACACAAACGACGACTACGCGTCAGAGAATACATGAAACCGGGCGTGTTTTGGTCAATCAAACAGTGCCCAGTGGACTTAATTAGGCTGTTATATATGCCCCCCCGGTCTACAACAAGTTTATCTCCAAAATTAACAAGTTTTTTTTGGCGAGATACAACGAAGTTAACTTTTACATAAACGAGCTAAAAAAGGAATCCAGACAGCTTAGCATCCTCCAAAGCCGTCTTTAATTTGGAGAAGCCGGTTAAGAATAGAGTTTCAGTATATATGCCGTATATGCAGAGCTTAGGCTGTCAATGCCTTTTAAGCCAAAACTGAAGTCGGACCAAACAAGTATAATGTCTGTTGTGTTCTAATACCAATGTGAATTTAGCTTGAGTTTGTCTCATTAACTCTGCAACATTTCTAATTGCAACAAAATTTCCACCCACGGTTCCACGCAATCCAATCATAATGCATAATCTCAATACTCCAAATCATACTATGAATCTACGAATTTGTTGGACCATATATGAGGTACCTGTGATGCTAGCATTGCATCACGTTGAGCATGAAAAGAGTCCATTGTTGCCCAATTATCTGTTTTTGTTGGCTATCTTCAGTCCTCTTAAAATCCGAGGACACGTACGTACGAGTACACCCCATTCTCCAAGAAAATCCCTTCTTATCTACACGTAGGTGGGTTCTTAGGCTGTAGGTTTTAAACTTACGATTTTTAAATCTTACCTGTTCATGAGAGATAATACATAGAAGTAATAGTTATATACAATTTTAGCTGGTATAGCTGAATTCGGTATAGTATACACTATAATCTACTTATAGACTTTGTCTTGAAAAGACACATAATTTAAAAGTCAGTTACTGTAGCAAGAAGTAATTAGTCAAAGCCAAAGGCTAACCGAACCCACCAAAACCGAATTATATTAGTTTTTAAAAAATCGATTTAATTTTTTAGGGAAAAGCCATGTAAAATTAGTGTTGCAAACAGGCCTTTACGTAGAATACTTGACATAGCATACACCATTTAAGATGAAGTTGTCTCTTTTCTTTTTGATGAGAGGGTGGGAACAGTCGGTTAGTGCGATCATATTGAGTCTTGCAACCCAATTAAAATAAAAAAATTATAGTGAAAAATCAATAAGCATGTCTAGAAGCCGGGTAAAAGCTGTCCCAAAACAGTCGACTACTGGGAAAAAAAAACGGTCTCCAACCAAACGGGGGAAAAAATCAGAGCGGTCAAGATCGAGGCAGTGAGCCGGGGGTATCCTGGCCGTACACACACGTGGGGTCCAGATGGACGAATGATTTGGCCCTCCACTTGGCACGTAGCCCCATGCAACTTGAGCAACATCTCCTGCGTCTGCATGGTCTCGTTCTCGTCCTCCGGCGTGAGCTGTCAGGACACAGACCGCGAAAGCCACGCTGTCCTTGTCTGCTCTCCCAACGAGAAAGAAAGAAAGAAAGAAAGCATGTCACTGTAGCTCACACACACCGCTGTGGCACCACTCCACTCCACTCTACTGTCTGTAGACGACGGGCTGTTGGGCGTTGGCCAGTTTTTTTAGTGTCTATGTAACATCCGACGATTTTTTAGGATGAAAACAGTCAGATTTTGAGCCGTTAGATGAAGATCTAACGCCCTAGATAATTTTTTTGGAGGGGGGGCTTGTATGGGTGGATCCGTTGGATGGAGATCTAACGCCTCAGATCAATCTGACTGTTTTTGGTGCTCCTTCCATTTCCATGGCATACAGGCAAAGCAAGGCTGAAAACTCTGCCATATAAATGCATCTATTTGGTGCTCGCAGTTGTAGTTTAGTTCCACGCAAGAACAGAAAAACATCCCGCATCAAATGATTGTGTTTAATGTTTGGTCCAACTGGATCGTGCTCATTACTGCTAGATTCGATCGTTTGACGATTGTTCATATCCATGGGAATTGCACACTGAACTGATGGCGACTAGGGTAATTACACAGTGTAAACTAGTACATGATTAGTTAGTAGTCTCTGTGGCCGACAAAATCTTGCTTTTAACTAGCAAGAGCTGCTCTGACATGTGCATGTTTGCTCACTTGTCTTCCTGTTTTTTTTTGTTAATTAAACACCTTATCTTAGTGCCAATGGTTTGTTAATTAATTAATAATATTAATCGATACTCCATGTACTACTTCCTTCGATCATAAAAGAGTGATATATTTGACTTTTCAAAGTTAACAATTTTCTCCTTTGGCCGCTCAGTTCTTTTATTATAGTCAAAAAGTTATAAAAGTGCAATATTATGAAATCATTCTTTACGACAAAATCACTTGTAACATTTTCATATACCCAAATCATAGGTTTTAAACAATATTCGTATCTATTACGACATTTGATTCGTATTCATAATTGAGAATATTCGAATTCGTATTCATATTTGTTTTAAAAATATGGATTTGTATTTATATTTGAGACTATTCATTCGTATCCGATCCATTTCCATCCCTAATTCTAGTAGTATAAGCCAATGTGACTTTGGCCCACTTCTTTCTACTTTATGGCTTTCTCTGAAAAAACAAACAAGACGGTTTCTTCGTCGTCTTTTCGAAACAGCTTACCAGGATAACTTTTTCGAAACGGCTTATTAGGATAGTCTTTTTGAAGCTGTTTATCATCATTCGGTTCGTTCGCACAAATATCCGCACTAAGGTTATACGCCATCAGTTATAGCTGTAAGCCATTAGTCACAGCCATAAGCCATCAATTACATGGGAGATCTATGCAATGGCAAGCTGTATAGTAGTAAATGCTGACTGAACTGAGAAAGCCGCCTTTGCCTTTTGCCTCTCTCTTTTTTCCTACCTTTGTTTTTCCATATTTTGCTTTGCCTTTTATTTATGGAGAGTGATGGCTGACCTTCTGATATGTTCCTTTAGCTAGGTCCTTGGTCCTTGCATCAATTAGTTGGGATTTAGAAAGAAGAAAAAAACAAGTTTTCTTAGGCCCTGGGATTCCTTGTGGTTGAATTGTTTGTTTCCCAAGGGTTGAGGTTCCACTGTCTGTCTGTCTTGGCTGTTGAGTGTTGAAATTAATGTTGATTGTGCTTCAGAGTGCACCGCAATAAGTTAACAACAAGCTACAGATCAATCTCTACCATAATTTCCACTGGAACTAACGATACATACACACTGCTACGTAGGGCAAATTAATGGAGATATATACGTTTCTGATCTTGACACCTCCATCGATCTTCGGTGGTCGTCGTCGACTCTTCGTACCCTCGACAGTTTCCATAACGCATGAAAAATGAAAGCTTAATCCTAATTAATACCAACTACGAAACTAATGTCGTCGGTTTGAACAAGATTGGTGTAGCAAAGTACGACGACTAGTATGAACCTGTACCCGTTGTTGTTCCCTTTCCCTTCTTCCACTAGCTGGTTAGTTTATTCTCCCATGTTTTACATGATCATCAAGCTCACATTGGGATCCATCATAAAGCCATCAATCGTAGAGAATCTCCACTCTTAATAAAGAACACACACACAATGCATGCCCTCTACAAAATTAGCTTGTGCCACTCACCATAATCATCATGCATGATACGTTATTGCCTAGCTAATTGTACCACTTTAGCTCCTTCATTGCCCTAGCCATCGTATGTTAAATCTGTTTGCCAATCTTGTCACACAACTAACAAAGAACCGATTGGCAAAGGCCCGTGAGTTGGGTCACAGAGAATGATGCCACAACGCCCCTTTGATCCACTGTTCTTCTTCCTTTGTGAGATTGAGAGGAGGTGCTACATCAGCGCCCAAAAAGTGCAAGAGGACAAGCCATTCGCTGCCCCATTTAATAGCTAATTGATTAGTGCTAATTAAATATAATTAGTAGTAATTAAAGCGTACACTAATTTTTCTTTACAAAACGACCAAAAGCCAATATGTGTCCTATTAGTTACCGGAAAATCAGTGGTGAAACCAGACCTCTGGCTATCTGGACTGTAGTCCGAGGCCTGGCAACCAAAGTCCATGTAAAATTCATGAAAAATCATAAAAAAAATAAAGTTAACCCAAGAGTCTGCATAAGAGCAACTGGCCTAGCCCGAGGTTTGGGCTTGGACTGGTTTCGCCTCTGCGGAAAATCATTGCTCTTCTAAGATGTAAAACCTTAGTTGGCACAAAATTGCAAATATCTATACCTCGTGGGAATTTTTTCGATTCTCACAGGAGTTGAAACTGTTTCCAGAAAAAATACGAAATTCTCGTGGAATTTTTGCACTCCAAATGTAGCTCTGTTCTTTGGAACCCCCCCCCCCCCCAAAAAAAATACTTGTATGCTTGATAAGAAATGAAATGCTACAATTTTCTGAAGATGTTTGTACGCACGCAATATTTTAAAGCAAAGTTTTTTATTTTTCAAACCAAGTTTTCTCTCATTTTCCTTGAGTTTCTTCAAATAGCCGTTCGAGTCACCACCAACACCATCCCAGTGTGAATATTTGGAAAGCTACCGCTCCTGCTCCCCTGTTTGTGTTCTTGAAACGAGAGAAATATGAAAAACTAAAAACTGTGACGGTCGGTTATGGACTGGATTTGGCGGGACCGGAGGCAACCTAGCTCCTTGGATGATCTCCTCTCCCACGCCATGCAGACGCAGCAACAGCAGAGCCAGCCAGCCAGCCGAGCTGAGCCACGGTCAATCCAAAAAGCTACTGTACAGGCAGCAATGGCCTGCCCGCCAAACCACCACCTTTCACCCAAACCACACAGCACCCTCTCTCCTCTCTCTCAACCAACTCAGCAAGCAGCCAAGCACCTAAGCGAGAGAGAGAGAGAGAGAGAGAGAGAGAGAGAGAGAGAGAGAGAGAGAGAGAGAGGGTTGGTTGATCGTGACATTGGGGAGGGGTGAGGTGAGAATGAATAAGGATGAGAGAGAGAGAGAGAGAGCGATGTATATATAAATACACAGACACAGAGAGATTTCCCTCCAAAGGAGGAAGAAGCAAAGCATCTCATTCCCCACCCCCACCTTGCTGCGTGCAAGCATCTTCCCCTCCTTCTCCTTGGGGCGCTGTCGTCGCCTCCGGTCGTTTTAGCTTTAATTCCCCCCCCCCCCCCCCCCCTTGTTGCGTGCAAGCATCTTCCCCTCCTTCTCCTTCCTTGCTTGCTTTAATTCCCTCCCCACATTTCTCACTGCCGCTGTAACAACACACGGGTGAGTTAGGTGGATATAGGTAGACGCGAGCGTTTGTTTGTTTCTTTGATGACAGAGTGAATGAGAGAGGGAGAGGAGCTAACCTGTGACGCAAAGCTTGGCATCTCTCTCACCTCTGTTTCTTCTTCCCCTCGCGTTCGCGCATTCCTTCCTGGAGTGGACTCACCTGCATGCGACCCGTGTGCTCTGCTCAGTTTGCTGTTGGTTGGTTGCAACAACGACCCCTGCATTGCCTCCTCCTTTAGCTAGAAGAAAGAAACATAGCACTGCTGTTTCGATCGAGCTTTTGCTCCGTGCATTTTGCTCCAAGAGCTGCTCATCGATCTGGCTGGGGGTGCCAAGAACACTGGATTAGCTTGTGTGTTTGCGGCAGTACATGCTCTCCGGGATCAGGCTAGTGTTCGTGGAGACTGACGGCTGGAGATGCGTTTCACGACAGGGGGCTCGTCGACGCGGTCCTGGGAGCCGACGGTGACGGCGGACACGTCGGACCTGCACTACTGGCTGCACTGGCAGGTGGCGCTGTGCGCGCTCTGGGTGTTCGGCTGCATGGCCATCGCGGCATACCTGATATGGCGGCACGAGGGCCCGGGCGCCGACCACCGGCCGGGTGGCGCCGGGGCTGCGGGCGGCCGAGGCCGGGGGAAGGAGAGGCGCCCCGGGGTGCTCTACGACGACGAGTCGTGGCGGCCGTGCGTCCGGGACTTCCACCCGGCGTGGCTGCTCGCCTATAGGCTCATCTCTTTCTTCGTCCTCCTCAGCCTGCTCATTGTCATTTTCATCTCTGATGGTGGCAACATCTTCTACTACTACACTCAGTAAGTGGCTCATTGCTACTTCTTTTTTACCTTTTTGTTGCGAGAAAAATGTTTTACTTACATGCTGTAGATGCAAAGTTGGACAAATATTTCTTTTTTGAAATAAAGGAATGCATTGCCATTGATTAAATCTTTCATCTTTTAAAGTGGTGCTTAAACCAGCGATGTATTGCGGTCAGGAAGTTTGGCATATGTTCTCTTGTCTTGTCATTTAGATTTTTCAGGGAATAAAGGGTGTTTTCCCAATGAAACAACTGGTCTTCAACAAGCATGTTTCCTGAATAAAGAACAATGAAATTCTCAAGCAATTTCCTTGCATCCATATTAACATACTGTGCTGTGCACAATTGATGGCTAGAAACAGCTTGCTACTTAGCTTCGACAGCAAGCGACGCATAGTACAGATTTTTATAGCAGTACAATTTAGAAACTGTTTTGCATGTGATGCATACTTCAATTTAATAATCGGGAAGGACCTCACAGTACATGTTTTGCGAAGCACATTTAAGAAACAATCTTTTGTGCAGTACAATATCATAACCAACCGTAAGCAGTACATCATCCTAGCAGGTGTTGCAATTCTACCTGTATGGTCTAGCTTCAAGCTTCTCAGTGCTTATGACTTTCTGTTCCATTCAAGATTTCTGATAGCAAGTTAATTAAATAGCTGATTATGCTTCCTTCTTTTTCGCAAATCTCTAGCGTGTCTTCGTTTCAAAAAACAATGTAGTGTAACTGGTTGGTAGCATCAATGTTTGCTATATGCAAAGATCTGGTAGTTGTCGGTGTTTGTAACTCTGCTCCCAGAAGTAGCATTTGTCCCCCAGCTTCTTCTAAAGTGGTTGTTGAACTGTCTGTAACGCAGGTGGACCTTCATTCTGGTGACGATTTACTTCGGGGTAGGCCCTTCCTCTTTCACGACCAAATAGTTTCTCTCTTCACTGAATTCCTCAAACTAATGATGCATGCCTCGGACTTTTACATCAAGACTATACTTATCTGAAGAAAAGATTGTTCTGTTCTGTGAATTGTTCAGCTTGGCACGGCGCTGTCCATCTACGGATGCGGCAAATTTGCCGATGAGAATGTTGGCGCGGCGACTTCAGACGTCGAGCATGGCTCCTACGTTGCTCGTGGAGCTGCTACTAAACCGAGTTTCGAGGAACAAGACGACACGAGAGAGATTGCTGGATTTTGGGGGTACCTGCTCCAGATCATCTATCAGGTAAAGAGGCTTCCATGCTACCATAAACTTTGAAATATTATCCACTTGAAGCCTTTTCAGATTTCTGATTAAGCAGAGACATCTGCATACAGGGAGGGGTCTCATTTTGCTTTTCAGACGCAATTATTAGCTCCTGGTACCATCATGCACTAACAACTAAAGTACGCTCATAATGTGCTCTGATGAATTGGATTCCGTTTCCAAAGATTAGATGTGCCCACATAGCATCTTTGTCTGATCATATCTCAAAGGCTAGGTTGCACGTAGCCTCCTACATGAGCCATCTTATTGTTGGTCCAGTCCAGATGCTCAATCTCGTATTTCCTTGCACTTGAAGTGCTGAATCTCACCTTTACCCCCTTGGTGAGTGTAGGCCTAACTCTTTTAGTAGTGGCATCAAGAATAAAGACAACCTGTTTCCTTTGTGTTGATTTGCTAGGCCTAACTGTATCAAAAGGGTGACTGTATCTACCTAGGCTGGAAAAGGACAAAGATCAGAATTGAATAGATATTTCCATGGATAATAACCTAGGAGCTATAGCTTCCAAGTAAGCTCCATTAGTATTGGGCTATTGTCTAGACTTTACAATCCAATTTTTAATGTATCTTATATTAGGATTCTCTTTTGTTCTTTGTGAATGTCCTTTTAAGGATTTTGCAATTTGCATAGTTTTAGTTTTCATCTGTCCCATTTTGTCTAAAAAAAGGAAGCTGCCACACTTTTTATCGGTTGACTGCTGAATTTTTCCTTGTTTTTTTATCTTTATGTAAGATGAGCTATCTTAGTACTTAATAGTTGCAATCTCTCAACCTGGCGCCATGACTCCTGTACATGTTACAGAATTTGAGCATCTAGTAACTAATGCAAGAATTTATCACCCTAAAAAATGTAAGAATTTATGTTATTGTTTGCTACCATTTTACCACACTAGCATCATGACCTGTTTATCTCTGTTGACAGACAAATGCAGGCGCTGTGATACTTACAGACTGTGTGTTTTGGCTCATCATTTTCCCATTCCTTACCATCAAAGATTACAACCTAAATTTTGTAAGTATGCATGTTTCAGGGCTTTCCCACCCGCCATCTAACGCTAATAGTTCACTAACTTGATTCTCTTTCGTCAGTTGTTGATAGGAATGCACTCAGTTAATGCTGTTTTCCTGCTTGGTGAAGCAGCCCTGAATAGCTTGGTAAGCGGATAAATGATCACTCAAGCAAGTTCACGCATGCTTTTACAGTTTACTCACCAGATTTCAAGATTTTACAGTGCTTCCCTTGGTTCCGGATCGCGTACTTCTTCCTTTGGACTGCTCTTTATGTCGTTTTTCAATGGATTGTCCATGCATCAACTCCAATTTGGTAAAATCTCCAGCTTCCATTCCCTTCCAGGAGTAAGAGGGGTACTTGCATTTTTCTGTCACTAAATGTATGTTATGTGGATTTTGGCAGGTGGCCGTACCCATTCCTCGACCTGTCGGCTAATCTATCACCTTTGTGGTAATGCCATTTACCTCCCTACAACAGCATCTTCTCCTACATTTCGCGTGAGATTTATTAACTGAACTTGTGATCACAGACTGAACAAAAATTCGTATGAATGGTTTGTGCAGGTACTTCGCCGTCGCGTTCATGCAATTGCCATGCTACGTGGTCTTCAGGCTGGTGATCAAATTGAAACACCACCTGCTCTCGAAGTGGTTCGGGGTACAGTTTTAAGAGACTAGCTAGTGCATAAACCAAGCCGTCTTTCTCCTCCATTGCCAACAGTTCATACAGAAAAGGCAATGGGAACAGATAAAGAATAACTGCATCGTGGTGGATTCTTATGCAGGTGCCTCTCCAAGAAAAAGAGAGGAGGGGCACATGCGTTTACACCGTATAGTTTCATGTAAATCGAAGCTCACAGATTAAGTACGAGTGTTTGCAGTAATGGAAACCGAAAAAAAAAGAGATTATGTATAGCTTGACTGATTGGTCAGTCAAATGGGGATATTGGTTTCAACTTTTGTAGAGCTGATTGGTCATGTGGCTATATAACATAGGAGGATATGAATTAAAAATGGGGCCCTGAAAATGAGGATGCAAAAAAAAAAATCCAGGGACAATTGAAGCAAGAACATGGCAAAACTAGGCATGTATTTTTTAGCTTTTCAACTAATTTTATGTTTTTACTTCTTTAAGTGATTACTATTTATTAAACTAATACTTGGAAGGGTTTTTCTTAAACGTCATCCAGATATTTTCTTCCTACTATCATTCAGTTTTAGGATCAGATCCAATGACCATGAATTCTCCTCTCTCCCCTTGAATTCTATCATCTCCTCCTTGAAAAAAATCCCATCCCTTTAAGACAAGGGGCCTTTTGATATCTAATTCAAAGGTCACAAATTTAGATAATAATTAAGAAAAAAACATACAGATGATGTCTATACACTCCCTACTTGGAAATCATAAGACTATAACCTGCAGCTCAAATGTAGACCCATTCAGCTTGATTGATAATTTATTTCCCTCATCATTGCTTCCTGTCCTGGCGTATGCATGTGGTACCCGAACCTGACCATAATTAAGAACGCAGAGCGCAGAGAAGAGAACGTACGCTAGAGTACTGTGCATCCGATGGCCGCGACGCCGACTCGCCGTCATTGCCAAGCGCCGCCGCGGTGTGCCACGCCCATCGGCCCATGTACGCGCGCCGGAATTGCTTGCGACCGTGACAAAACCGCGAGCGGGCAGGCAGGGTGTGTCGGCTGCGCTAGCTGTACGTGAACTAGAGCTGGGAGTTGGATCTGCTATGCTTATACGGCTCTGGTTCACTATGCTTTGTGCCGTTTTGTGCCATACTGGCTCAGCTCAGTCATCTCACCGTGCTGTGTCATGCCGGCCCGCCTCGTCTCTAGTCAGATCCAAGCATGGTTCAAAGCCCACCGTGCAAGCGTTCATGCCATGTTAGTTCAAACCCAGCCCTAAGTAACTATACATGATGAAGGCAGCGGCGACAATGGTGGTGGCGACCGCCATCTTCCTTTCTCTCGTACCCGCCTCATTGAAAACTAATTGAAATTGAATTAGTTATATAAAAACATGGGCACGCAATGACGTAAATATTTCGAGAAAAAGTGAAATTTCCTTAATATTTTAAAAAAAATACAATGCTACTGCTTTGTTAAAAACCTTACATCCGAGAGTGGAATTTCCTGAGTAAGAAAAATAGTATAGCAACAATACACACACACACACATATTAACTATAACAACATGTGTACATAGTATCTACTCATCAATGTCTAGGTTAGCGTATGCCTGTACGATTTCAGGATTCTCTAGTTGATATTGTTGCCGCTCTTTGGCTAATTTCCAGTCTTTGGCGTATGTGATTACCTCTACCATCCTGGGCGTAAGGGATGATCTCCTTTCTTCAATTATTCACCCTACCGTACTAAACGTCGCTTCTGAAAAAACGGTTGGCACCGACACTAGGAGAACATCCCGTGTAAAATGTGACAGAATTCCACTTAGAGGCCGTCTAAGATTAAGAGGATGAAGAAGTAGACTTACTCTTTAGGTTCTTCCATAAGTGTGATGTCAAGCTTATCTTCCATTGTTGCGTCTGTTGTGAGGCCCATGATTTTCTGCTGCTGTCAAATTTATCATGATATATACGGAAAACACGAAAAATCTCTTCTTTGACATGTGCGGAAGCTTTCGAATAATCAAGTCCACATGGGGTATCCGTCTTGTACTCATTGTATTATGAGTCCACAGTATTCCATCTAGATAGATTCCACCTGATCCTAGCTATTCTTTGAACTGACATACTCCTAAACAAGGTAAGATAATAGCAAGGGTGAGTGCAGAAGTATTCAGCAAGTGTTATTAGCGAAATGCACGGAATGCTTATCTTCTACACTTTTAGGAATATCTATTCCTATCCTCAATCTCATGCTTATCTTCTACATGACATGATTAATTGAGTGATTTATATTAAAATGCTAGAGTGCTTTTTAGCTTTTCACTTCATTTAAAAATGGGCTCTGAGGGTTTCCTACTTATCTTAATTTATTAGCTAACAATTGATCTTATTCAATTGATGTTATTTACATATGTAGAAATTTAAGAATATTAAGTTAACACGAAGAATTTATGCTAAGTCTCGGATAGTTCTTAAAGGAATTTCTATTATTTTTACATGGCCTATTTTATTTTTCCCCTTTTCTTTCTCTTGTTTTTCTTTTCCTTACCCAGCCGACTCCCTCATTTCTCACCTCTCTCTCTCCTCGCCGCTTTCCTCACTCAGCCGCCTCCTCTCCTCCAAATCCAAATCGGGTTTCGCCGCCACGCCTCTAGCTCCCTGACGTCTCGCCGCCTTGGCCCCCTCCCCCTTCTGGACTAGGGTGCCCTTGTCGCCGGCTCTGCCCTGCGCCCCAACCTCCCTCCCCCACCCCCACCCCACCCCGGCACAGTGGCAGCCCCTCCCCTCCCCTGGTCGCCTCCCCGACCCCCGCCTCCCCGACCCCCAGCCACCTCCCTCTCCTCCCCGGCTGCCTCCCCAGACCCCTTGGCCCCCAACCGCCTCCCTCTCCTCCCCCGACTCCCGACTACCTCCCTCTCCTCTCCTGGCCGTCGCTTCCTCCCCCGGTTGTCCCCTCCTCCCTCGACCTCCCTCGACGACCCCTCCTCCCCGACCCCCTGCCATCTTCTCCACGACTAGCACTGGCGAGGCCGAAGTGGGCGCACTGGAGGCCAAGGTTGACGGGGGCATTGTCGCCTGCACCGGCAAGTGGAGGCCCTTGGGAGGTGGGAGGTAGCTGCTGGGAGCCTGGGATGGAGGTGGCGGTGTGGAGTCTCCGGCTGTGGAGCAGGCAAAGTTGTCGGCGCTGACGCCAACGGAGGCAGTGTCGCGGCCTCACCCCCTACGTCGACTCTTGATACCATCCTCGGCTCTGATTGCCTCGCTCCTCCTCCTACAGCCGTCGTCCACTCGTCCCGGCTCTAGTGATCGGTATACGTCCTTCCCCTCTAGGCCTCTACTCCCTCTCTCTGCTCTGTATGGCCTGATGAGTTGTGGTTGTGGGGAATCTGGGGATGACATGGGATGTTGACGGGAGGGGGAGGTGAGGTGGAGGTTGAGGCGGCCTGGTGGCCGGCGCCGGCGTGCCCACGTGCTACCCGTGCCTAGTGTGCTCCCCGTGCTGTGCTGGCTTGAGCACGACATGATTCGTTGTGCAATGTAGTGCCATATTACCATAAACTTTGAAATATTTCTCCCTTGATTGAACGCATTAAACTACATATTTTTGTTCGGTGCAATGTAGTGCGCTATCTATCTACTTACGCATATGTTCTTATTTTTTACATGTAGGTCCTTGTTTATTTTAAAAACCTCTCTTTTTCCCTGTAAATACGTACAGTCCTTGTTTTTGGTTTTTCGCATATAGACCTCTATGTCGCGACAACTCTTTTATTTTGATATTCACATGATAGCTAATGCGGCATGGCATCGTGCTTCCGCATCTAGTTTCCTAAAAAGCTGACTACAAGGTTTTACTGGAACCAATTTGTCACTACTAGCAGTACCGTATTTGAAATGGAGAATATTCTATGAATTTTAGAGGAATTGTTATATTATTTATGTAGAACTAGTAAGGTGGTCCGTGCATTTATGCATCTAGATTTATTTCTAAGTTTTTAGTATCAAATATATAATTTAGATGTTTAAGAATATGTTTATGTATCTTGTAGGCTATTTATGATTTTAATACATCACAAACATTGAAAATGATGATAGAAACTTGAAGAAAAATACAACTTGAAAAAATATAATTGAAGTATGAGCTTGATGGATTGAGATTCTTAAACAAATAAGCACTCCAAGAAATTATGACTAGATATCTCTGTGTATGGTCTTGTATGATAACAAATATATTTGTTTAATTAATGACTAAAATGAATAGCATGATTTTCAATAATAAGCAAAATATTGCAAAAAGCAGGGACCCTTGTTGTCGTGGGGCCTTGGCAGGCGCCCATCCAGCCCTGCCTCAGGAGCGGCGCCCCCTCAAGGAATCCGTCTATGTAAGCCTGCCTCTCCACATGACATCTCCATCCCTGGAATCATACACTCAAATCATGATTTCCCTGACCAAAAACACACACACACAATTACACATGATAACCAGTTATTAACCTGACCATGAATCAATGGGTGCAGACGGTTGCCATTGCCTGTATCCTCAGCACTGCGCTCATCATCGTCGACACATACTTCTTAGTGTGGACCTAGGCTACGTGGACTGGCTCGTCCACAACCACCTCCCCAAGTACACCTACCTGGTCGCCGTCGTCTACCTGACGTTCAGGAAGGACACGGTGGCGACGTACGTCGCGGTGTCGGAGAGGGCACAGGGCCAGATTGAGACCGGCAGGGCGCTAGCGTCCGCTGCTGATGGAGACCAGCCGGCGCCGCACCGCAAGGACCTGCCTGATGCCTCCATGTAGTAATGACGATGATTACTCATTCTACTAGATGCTGTTCTGGCAGACATACGGCTTGTCATTTACTAGATGTACTGGCTTGCACGTAACCATTTCATTGTGCTGGCGCTAGCTATTTGCTAAGGGCTATTAGACAGGTTCTTTTAGTTTGTGACTTAGTTTATACCTTTTAAATTCTGACTGTTCACGAGAGATAGTACGAAAAAAACAGTTGCATATAATTTTAACTGATATAATGAACTCGGTGTAGTATTTACTACAATGGACTTATAAACTCTACCTTAAAAAGACACACTGTTTAAAAGTTAGTTACGGTAGCAAAAAAACGAAAAACAAAAGCGGAAAGCCCGCTCGAACACAGCCATTGTTTGCAGTGGTAGCATTTACACACCCCTCTCTCAAAGTGAAGTAGCATAGAAGTGAAATTCGATGCGAGTCATTTTTTTTTTTGCCCAGGTGCCCAGGAACCTCTAGCATTTTTTTTTCAAGACGACAAACATGAGAAATTTGCCGGGAGTCTTGCAAGTTAGTAGGCACAGAACAGCAGCGCACAAGCCATAGTGCAGCACAAACTATATGATGCATGTAGTTATCATATTAAACCCGAAAATCAATGACAGGCGGTATGCAACATCGAGGTCCAACATGAAAATGAAATGCTACTCTCTAGCTCAGTGCCATTTCAACGGAAGGAAATAAAAAATGTGAAACAAGTAGTATAACCATTGCCTTACGTAAACCTGGTTCATGTATAACATTATAGAACATCCCAGATGAGCTGTGGCTACAACAGCAGCAGCAGGCCGGCATATATTAAGCAATGCTTGACGTTCACATTGCCAGTCTAAATACAAAATTCTCCATGCAGGAAGGTAAAAAAGCAATCCAACTCAACGGTTGACTATCTTTGTTCTTCGGTGCAGTTTTATTACAAAAAGCAAGAATAACATTCATAGATGCAGCTTACAGCACCGGGGGGTCACTGAAAAGAAAACCCATGAAAAATTATGGATTGATCGGGCATTTCAGAATGCCATAAGGATTATGGTCGATCAGGCCCTACAGGAAGTTTCTGATGTCCAATTTCCTGACATCAGGCATCTCCTCATCTTTAAACTCCTCCCTGGTAACACAGCGCATCAGTGTGTTGGTAGACAAGAGATGCACAGAAACTAAGAACTAGCTAGCTAGTGATAATAGTAACTGACAATTTTATGATGAAAATTGCCTCAAGAGGTTCCTACCAACCAGCTTAGAGGTACCACTCAAGCAAATAATGAACTGGTAATTAAAAAAAAACCTCTTTAGTTGAGTCTCCATTGCTTCAACACAATCCTTCTTAAGTTCCGTCAGCTCACTTTTAGCAATTTGCAGTTCAAGCTCTTCCTCTATCTTGGGAAGATCCTCCTTCCGAATGCCAAGCCTATTTTAATTTTCAAAAGGCAAAAGAAAAACTTGTAAAATACAAGCTAGTCTAAGAACCATAAAATAAGATTGACTATGTCTAGGATGCACATCAGGATGCATAATCAAGATTTCCCTGCAAATCAGCATCCCAACAATATGTGGATAGCCTACAGTACAAAACATGCTGCAGTTGGCCATGCCATCATCTGAATTGTCTTGCAATATATCAGACAATCCTGATGCAAGTCAACCATAGGATTTATGCATTCCTTTTTTCATGAGAAATTTCAATCTCATCCGAAGTCTTGGTTAAGAACTGTCAAAGGAGTGCTATTCAGGTAATAGCATGCCCTGTGGTCAAGTGCCCAACAGCAAACGATCCAGATGCTTCAATAATCAGCAAAAGATGCATCTCTAGAGAACATTAGTGTGATATGTCCGGTACTTCACCAGCTCTATCTCAAAACTTAGTTGACAATATTAAGATGAAGACATGTATTGACAATAGTAAGATGAAGACACATATCTTTACATACTTTTTGTTTATCTTCTCAAACTCTGCCAAGAGAAGACCCATATTCTTCTTGTCACTCCTCAGGAGTGGCTTCTTAATTTCCTTCTCAACTTTCTCAAGAGCTTCCATCATCATAGCCTCAGCACCAAGATCATCTACAAGGCCACTCCTGTATCACACAAAAGAAGCATTTATACAAGCAATTAACGCCACAAACTTATCGGCAAACATTGTGTCAATTTGATTAGAAGTGTGCTTTTGGTCAAGCAGTAATATTAAGCATTTTGGAAAGCACAGGGAAAAAAGACTATACAAAAAGGGTAATGGATGTACTTTATTCTGATCTCCTGAAGGGTATTCAAGTAAGTCCGTGCATCAGGGATGCCCTTCGTAAAAGTCTCAATAGTATATTTAATTCTCTGAGAGTCAGAAAGAAGATCAGCCCTGCATTTAGACAATGTCAGCATAATTAGGTGATCAGGTAAATAACATCAAGATTAAATGAGCTTACACAAAACAAAAGCAATCGATCGTGGTTGCTTATTTGGGGTAGTAGATTTATGCCGGAATTCCTTTTGCAAATGTTATGTCCAAACAGTTCATTCCCCCAAAAATACCAGTATCAGCCAAAGCCACAATACATGTACAGGTAAAAACCTCTTTAATTTCTGAGGGATGCATCTATACCCTGAAGTACTTTGCAGGCTAATCAATTCTATTCGGCAGTAAGTAATCCCGAAATTGAAATATATTGTTTCCATACTGCTATTGAAACACAACACTGTAGTGTTTGATGAATCAAAGGTGTAGAAACCTAAGAACAGAGCACATCAAGTTTTGCATTAGAAACAATCACCACACAAATTTTTTTGTTAAACAAAACACAAAAACAAAGACAAAAATAAAAGGAAAGCAATAAACTAATGGCCAATTGGCCATGAATACATGCAAAAGCCTATAATTCATCTTACTTTTCTCTTACAGTCTTCATGACTTGGGCATAACGAGCAACTGCTGCTGGGTCATCCGGATCAATTGTGATCTTTTCCTTCTTAAGGACCCCAAGCGCTGTCTCAAATTTCTTCTTTACCTCAAAAAATATGCCCTTCAATAGGTCTTGACAACATAAAAAAGAGGAAATTAGGGCTATCAAAATTAAAATAAATCTCAGAAAGTGCTGCAAAAAAGAAAAGTGGTACTCAAGACATAGTTTTATATAGCTAACAAACAACATGTTATTGCCGTATTGGTTATCCAAGTAGACTTTAACTTAACAAAATCTAATATATATTCGAAATGAAAGCATAAGCTGCGTCTTCAGGGAAAAAGCACACATCAATGGACTCATCATTAGGGGCACAGCTTAATTGCGGGAGAAATATTCAATACATTGAAGTAAATTCCAAATAGTTATCAGGTTCAACTTCCCATGATATACCCTCTTCATAGTCTTGACTAGGAATTTTTTAATGATGCAGCAGCACAGTAAACACTACCTGTGACACTGCAACAAGCCAACAGCCCAGGATATAGTACCAACAACAATTTTTTCTGCAGCTTTGTATGATCATCTCACATCAAAAGAGGTTCAAACTGGGTCAATTATGATTTGCAACTTTTTTTCAGAACTAAGATTACTACAAAACATGCATAATAGAAGAATTCACTTATACCTGATAAAGATCTTAATTCTATACGAACAGAGCAAAAAAAAAAAAAGAGGCTTACCATCTCCGCTGACAGGAGGACGGTCAACCGGAGCTGCATCCTTGGCATACAAGCGGACTTGAGTGACACCTCCATTTGCCAAAGCAGCTTGAGCAGAATATAGCTGCAAAAACATTAATCAACGAATTGAGCAGCATAAACATAGTGGAAAATATGATAGATGAAGCATCAGAAAAAAAGCATTCTGACACTGAACAGCTCCATATTGAAACCTCACTGTCTACGGACGCCTTCACATAAAATAAACTAATAACTTCATAAGTCTTATCGTTGATATTCAAACCTATGCAAATTTAAATCGACCACCATGTTCTCATGTCAATTTCAACAATAAGCCGCTGACCACATGTCAACACAACACATACAGAGTTCAAAGGCAATAAGTACTAAGAAGGCATTCGCAGGATCGTTAACATTTCTATTTTAACGCAAAACATTCTGTCCAGAGGGCTTCAGCAATATCCAGAGCTAGCTTGTCAATTGGTACCAAACATGGTTTCATATGACACCAGATCTGGGAGAATGTCGAATTATGAAATCGAATTGGGATTGAAAGGATCTGGAGCGGTTAGAAGCAAGTTCTCCCCTTGTTTGTCCCCTCCAGCCCTGCCGACAAGTTGGAATACTGTCCCTCCTAATCGCTCACTCCAATCAAAGCAACCGAAACGATATGGCATCGGACTCGGAACACCCAACGCCACCCGCCGCATCCAACGTCCACCATTGCGATCGATGCCCAGCCAAAGAAAAAATCTACAGCGCAGCTACAGATCCCACGTAAGCCGAACCAAGCAGGTGTGCACACGCCGAGGCAGACGGCACCGGATCAGATCCACCAAAAACTAGGGTTTTCCGGGGCGCGACGACAGGGAGGAAGGCGAGCGAGCAGACGAACCTGACGGGAGCGGGAGACGAGGCGAGCAGCCAACGCCATGGACGCTGTGGTGGTGCGGCGCTAGGGCAGAAGCCTCCGTTTCTTCGATCTCTCCAAGCTTCAAACTCCGCGAGTCCGCGACGCGAGATGTGGGGGATGGAAGGAGAAATGGAGGCGGCGCGGCGCTGCGCTTTGTGAGGGCTCCCCACCGTCCGATCGGCACGGACCCCGCGCGTGGCGCGACGCACGAATCTTAAAGCGTTCGGGCGCCGTGGGCCCCAGCTTCGTTGGATGCGCGGGCCCACCACCTTCGGTGCACAGTGGGCCGAGTCCATCCAGTGGGCTCGATCCACCCCGCCTCGGTTCTTCCTCCCCTATCCTATACTATAGTGGTCGTCGTCTCCCTCCTCGCCTCGGCGCCTTCGACCTCGGCTCATCATGAACTCTCTCCTCCTCAGGCCGCTTCCGAGCCCGAGTCCGGGCCTGAGCCATCGGGTCTCGCCCGCGCTGGCCTCGGTCGGCTGGCGGCGATGCCGGCGCGGGGTGGCGGCAGCGGCGGCGGCGTCGTGGATGGAGGAGGCGGGGCTGGCGGTGCTGGAGGAGGGCGGGCGGCGGAACCCGGCGGTGTCGGACTCGTACCGGCCGGCGGGGCTGCCCCGGCCGAACGCCACGGTGCTGGAGGCGCAGGCGCGGGTGTGCACAGGGCCCGAGCAGACGCGCCCGCTCGGGGAGGAGCAGGCTATGCGCGTCCTCGACACCATCCTCCGCTCTGGTGAGTCCTCCCCCTCACGTTTGCCGCTTCGGTTTGGTGATCTCTAGCTTCGATTCTGCGCTGTAGCCACCATTTGTGCGGGAAGCAAGCATAGTCGAGTGATTTTGACGATTATACAGATGCCGTACTTGTTGAAAAAATTGATCATATTCATATTGTCATGAACCGGGGTAAACACCACCAAGAAGATGGCCGGATGGCGTCGGCGTAGAACGAGAGGGAGAGAGATTAGATGTTTAGATGAGGAAGACTATAATAATTCTCTGATTGATTACAATAGCATGCGGTAGCCCTTTTATATAGACGGCTCCCCCTAACATGGAATCTAATCCCAATTATATCTCTAACTCATATCATATCTCTAACTCTATCTCTAATACAAGGAAACTAATCTCTAACTCAAATGGAAACCAATCTCTAATTCAAATAGAAACCAATCTCTAATTCCTAATAATAACCTGACTGGGCCTTGAGCCCAAGGCCCACACCCCTGACACATACACCCTCCATTTAGATGGAAATTGAGGATTTACCCTCCTGGTCCACGTGTCAGTGACTTATGATAACCCCACGTGTCATTGAGATGTGGAGGGTAAATCCTCAATTTTACCAACTAAAGGGAGGGTATATGATCTAATCTCCCGCTTTCAGTGGCATTTCTGGCGATTGATAGTGGGTGATTGGAATTTAGAGGCTTGCTGCAAGCCTGATGTTTATTGTGTGTCTTTTGTATTGGCTTTTGCTTGCTTCAGTTTAGAAAAGCCTAAAGCTAATACGAACACCTGATTTCTCGCTCTGGGATAAGATAGAAGATCACGGATACATTATCCATCTCACTCCTCTCGTTCCCATCACTCGCATGTATCTTTTCCTTACTTTTGACACTGCTCGCTCACTTCTTCTAAAGGTCACTTCTTTCGGTAACTACTATTCATTTTCAGTCAAAAACCATAAACCACACTTACAATTATCAACAAAAGTCAATACGAACAGCCCCTTAGACGCATAGTAGAATTCGAGTTGTGTGATAATTTTCTGGATTATACGAGCACCATAGCATGACACTATAATGTAGACTGTAGTTCTTACCCTGCATACAATGCAGCCTCACGCGAACAATAGGGCGACCACTCCTTTATCTAGCATGCAAATTTTTCTTGATATGGAGCCTTCTAAAGTTCAGCTCTTTTATGGAATATTTAGCTCATGAATCAAGAACATGTATCTGATGCTTAATTTGTGGTCAGTCACGGTGTAATACATTACATGTAAGTTTCTTGTTTAGGCAACATATTTATTATTTGGTAGATGGATAGAGATTGCTGGTTTGTACAATTTGCCGGTAAATTTTGATTTAGATGGCATTCTTACATAAGGTCTGCTTTGAACTTTTGTCTGTTTTCCTCACTTTCCATAAAAGGCTTATGCTGTATTTTCTTTGTAAACTCATGTGTAGCAATGGGAGAACTCAAAGATGAGCCAGTGTCCAGTGCACAGCTGGGTGCATTCTTTGCTGGCATGACAATCAGAGCTAATTCTTTTCCAGAGGCCACTCAATGGAGCGAGGGTGAGCGACGTGCCATGAGCATATTTTGGCCACGCCTTGACCAAGTTCTTCATCCTGAGGTGAAGTTTATAGCAGACCCTGAAGGAACGATCATGGGAGCAAATGGTTTAACCGGACCTCGGTATGTTGGTCAAGGCACTGCAGAGATGAGACTTGTTGGTGCTTTGAGGGAAGTGCTTGCTGGTGGCCATTTAGGTTATGAGGAAGTTCAATGTGTACTAAAGGATGTTCTACCAGTTGGATTGATGAGTGCAAATTCAACAACCGTGAGTGAATCACTGCTGGCAGCATTTTTGATTGGACAGCGAATGAATAGGGAAACTGATCGTGAGCTCAAAGCATATTGTCTAACCTTCGATGATGAACTAGGTAGTGCCAAGTTGGTTTCTCTTTCTTAAACTGGATAGAAAAATCAATGGGTTTCTCTTTCTTAAACTGGATAGAAAAATCAATCATGTCATTAACACCACTTTTTATCAGGCCCTCCTCCAGTTGCTGATGTCAATTCCTTGACACACTATGGTGAGCCGTATGATGGAAATACACGCTTTTTTAGGAGTACTCTATTTGTTGCAGCTGTTAGAGCCTGCTATGGTGAATCTTGCCTCCTACACGGCGTTGAATGGATGCCACCCAAGGTCAGTACAGAGCATATCCAGCAACAGTCATCGTACATAAGAGTATTTTAGTTGTATTGATCTTGTGGTTTGCTGACGAACTTATCTGTCATTTTCAGGGTGGCATAACAGAAGGACAGATGCTTAAATTCATGGGTGCAAACACATACCTGTCTCCAACACAGGCCAAAACACTATTGGAGGTGTGTGTTCAGTTCTGGCTACTTTTCCTGCAACCCCCTTTTTTTTGCATGCTGACGGCATCTGATTACATCAATTGTGTGGTTGCTTTCAGGATGAGAATGCTGGTTTTGCATATTTGAATCTCCAGGAAGCTTGCCCGCCATTGTAAGTTTGTCATTTCGGGGTAACTTTGTGTGCTCAAATGACCTAAGGCATGGTTGACTTAATATTCGTGCAGATATTGCTTTCAGGATGGGATACTAGCTTTGCATATTTGAAAATGCAAGAAACATACTTTTCAATTTTAAAATTATCTCTTTTGATTCGACTTCATGCTAAAATAAACTATTTCATCACAAAATAAATAGATAAATAAATAACTCAAGTAAGAAAGACATATTGCATGTAGAGTTTTTTTTTGACTCAGTATTCTTGCAGATATTCAGTTATTGGGCTTAGGGAGCATATTAAAAAACGACCACCCTTGGCTACCTCTGAGAAGGTTCAACAATTTGTGAGAGTAAGTAACTCTTATCATCCACCTGTGGTATTTTATTGTAAGAACAGATAGCTTGAGGGCATTTCTATGATATAATTGTTCTGCTTTTTGTAGCATACTATATTTACATTGTAGCACTGTCAGGGGTGTGGGCCTTGGGCTCAAGGCCCAGTCAGGTTATTATTAGGAATTAGAGATTGGTTTCTATTAGAATTAGAGATTGGTTTCTATTTGAATTAGAGATTGGTTTCCATTTGAGTTAGAGATTAGTTTCCTTGTATTAGAGATAGAGTTAGAGATATGATATGAGTTAGAGATATAATTGGGATTAGATTCCATCTGTTAGGGGGAGCCGTCTATATAAGAGGGCTACCGCATGCTATTGTAATCAATCAGAGAATTATCATAGTCTTCCTCATCTAAACATCTAGTCTCTCTCCCTCTCGTTCTACGTCGACGCCATCCGGCCATGTTCTTGGTGGTGTTTACCCCGGTTCATGACAACTTGGTATCAGAGCTATCGATCCTTTCCCACGACTTCTGCTACCATGGTTTCTACGATTCGTCCTGCTGCCGAGTCGTTGGCCATAATAAAAGCTAGCGCCGACAAGATGGCCAGCATCGACAAGGGGATGGGGGACGCCTTCCTCAACATGCATGCCCTCTTGGAGAAAATCTGGAAGGAGCGGGAGGAGGCGCAGCAAGAGGCCGCTCGCAGAGCAGAGGAGGCAGCAGATATTGATCTGTCGGCTGTTAGCGACGAGGAGAACGAGGTTGGCCTCACACCCGTTGACTTGCCTCCCTCTAGCAACAAGGAGGATGACCTCACCCCCGTCGACTTGCCTCCCTCTAGCGATGAGGACAAGGCAGACCTCGCCAAGTTCACCGGCCACGGTAAGGGCGCGTCCAACCGAAGAACCGTGCTGAAGAACGGGGGAGAAGACGATGACGCGGTGGCGGGCACCCGCACAGGTTTGGCCGCCCGTCAGTCAGCAGCCATCGGCTCTTGGCGGAGCCTTGCTTTCTGCGTGGGCCGCCGCCGCCGAGGCCGCAGGAGCCGCCGGCGGCAGACTTCCTTTCGCCAGCGCCCATCTGTTCTCTGCGTCGGCTGCCGCCGCCAAGAACTCCTCCGGAGCGCCGTGGGGAAGGTGCTCATCGCGCCGACGTGGGACAAGCGGCCGAAGCAGCCACCGGGCCACAGCTGCCGCCGCCGATGCCGATCGAGACATCTCCGCCACCGGATCCGGCGTCCTCCGCTGCCGATTCGCCGCTTCCTGCACCGCCGCCTCCGTTGCCTTGCCTCGAATCGGCGAGATCTGGATTCGGCCGGCCGACTCCGCCTGTGCCGTCTCCGCCCGCTCAGCCACCGCCGCCGGTCCGCCTCCGTTCGCAACCGCCGCCGCCGCCTGGGCCGTTCCCGCCCGAGCATCCGCACGAGCCGCCGCCCATGCCGCCGCATCTGCGCGAGCCGCCGCCCAGGGCTCTTCCGCCCGTATCGCAGACGTCGCCGCCCGGGCCGTCTCGCCGTCTCCGCCCGAGCCACCGCCGAGCCGCCGCCCGGGGCACTTCCGCCCGAAGCCGCGCCGCCGTCTCCGGCCGGGCCGCATACGTCAGAGCCGCCGCCGCAGTCGCCCTCTGCTTCCGCCGCCGGGATCCGCTTCGCAAGCCGCCGCTACGCCGGCCGCCCGCTCCGCCTCTGCTCCCGTCGCCGTCCGCTGCGGGATCCGCGCAAGTCGCTGCCGATGCCGCCGGTTCCGTGCTCGAAGATGCTCGACCGCCGCCGGGCCACCTCCGCCGCTCCTCGGGCTGCCCACTCCGCCTGCTGCTCCGCCCGGAACTGCCGCTGCCGCCGGATCGGTGGGGTCGTCGCTCGCGACCGCGGGTCTACACCGACCGACGACGTTTGGTGTGATGCGTCGGTGGGTTTGGTTGGGTTTTTAAGACCCACCGGTTAGTTAAGGCTTTAAAAAAACCAAAAAAATTCAAAAAAAAAAACCAAGAAAAAAGAAAAAAATCAAAAAAAAAGAAGAAAAGAAACGAAACTTATTTTGCAGGCCTTATATTTCCGAAGGCGCTACACTTCGTCTAGCCTTGTTCCGATTGGATCTGGTTGGTCGTCTCCATCCGCAGCAAGATCCCACCACCATTCGTCTTCTACATCAGCGTCGGAAGTCGTTCATTGGCGCCATGATCACCGCCTAGCAGCTCGAGAACGAGCTGCATGTCCGAGAGGGGTGTAGTGTCAGGGGTGTGGGCCTTGGGCTCAAGGCCCAGTCAGGTTATTATTATGAATTAGAGATTGGTTTCTATTAGAATTAGAGATTGGTTTCTATTTGAATTAGAGATTGGTTTCCATTTGAGTTAGAGATTAGTTTCCTTGTATTAGAGATAGAGTTAGAGATATGATATGAGTTAGAGATATAATTGGGATTAGATTCCATCTGTTAGGGGGAGCCGTCTATATAAGAGGGCTACCGCATGCTATTGTAATCAATCAGAGAATTATCATAGTCTTCCTCATCTAAACATCTAGTCTCTCTCCCTCTCGTTCTACGCCGACGCCATCCGGCCATCTTCTTGGTGGTGTTTACCCCGGTTCATGACAAGCACCCTTTGTGCTTCTTAATACCCCGCACAGATATTGATCGCAATTCACAGCCGCCAGATCTTCGATGAACTATGAGCTTAACAATTTAGTACAATTTACTGTATCTCTTCGATAGTACAATGCTTGACAGTTTAGTAACTTAGGTTTTCAAAGTGTTTCCTCGAGAGGAGAGAGGATTTTTTTTTACAAAATTGTTCAAGGATTGTCTTGGCTACAACAAGTCAAGATGATTGAGTTATTTATTGTAATAATCCATTTCCATGTCGTTGAAGGTATTAGACACAGCTAATCTGTATGACTGTATCACCAACTACTTATGGGAGTGCCTGTTAAATTTTTGTAAATTGGATGATAAATGCATTATTGTTATATAGGGCCTGTTCGGTAAAACGGCTTTTGCGGCTTCGGTTTTTCTATAGTAACTGACTTTCAAACGGAGTGTCTTTTCAAGATGAGGTCTAATAGTTTATTGTAGTACACATTATACTGACTTCATTTATATAGGCCAAAACCGCACGTGACTGTCTCTCTCTATATTCTTTCTCACGAACAACCAAAATTCAAAAATTTCAGCCATAAACTATAAGCCTCAGCCTATAAGCCATAAAAAGAACATGCCCATAACCTTGTTCATGTGTGTTTTTGTTGTAAAATTCGCAAATACTGCATCACTTAAATGCTACTAGTTCATTGTTAAAAGGCTTATTGGTCTTTATTTTTGTCCTTAGGCGCGGGGAAGAGAATCAATGGTTGCTGGATTTTATCACGAGGGCTATGAAGACCCATTGCTTATGCTTATGAGAAGGAGAACAGTTCATGCTGGATTAGTTGTAAAGGTAAGTTCATTTTTTTCTTGTGTGATTTTGAGGGTTTGAACTTCATGTTACTGTTGTTACTCGCTGGAGTCTTGCTGTTGGTGATAGCAAGATCCTTACTCTTGTTACTCGCTGGAGTCTTGCTGTTGGTGATAGCAAGATCCTTACTCTCATGGAGAGGATGACACTAGGAGATGGGGCAATTTTCTTCTTTGTTTATTGCTCACACAATGCCATGCCAACCTGAGGGGTTGGGGATACAAATTTATAGGCTGAGAACCAGCCAAGCATATGCTAAGATGCTATCCTAGATGCTGTCCTAAAGCGGTCAATATGCTGTCCTAAAGCAGATGCTGTCCTAAAAGCAGATGCTGTCCTAAAGCAGTCAAAAAAACAAAAACTACCATAGCCCCACAAAAACCACAGTACAGGGACTTATTCATCATTCTCCCCCTAAGTCTTGTGCGTCGTCTTGTGGGAGGGTTGAACCATCCTGATCTTGGAGCAGAGCTCAAGGAACTTGATCCTTCCAAGAGGCTTGGTGAGCAGATCCGCAAGCTGATCCGTGGTGTTGATGTAGCTTGCCTTGATGCTTCCTTCATCCAAGCAGCCTCGGATGAAATGGTACTTCACCCGGATGTGCTTGCTCCGTTCATGAAAAACGGGGTTCTTTGCCAGGGCTAGAGCGGACTTGCTGTCCACCCTGAGCTCCACTGCTTCAGTGTCCCTGCCGAGGAGATCACCAAGCAGTCTAGCGAGCCAGAGTGCCTGAGTCGAAGCGGTGGAAGCCGCTATGTACTCGGCCTCACAGCTGGACAGGGCCACCACCTGCTGCTTGACTGACTGCCAGTGAACGAGACACTTGCCGAGGAAGAAGAGAATCCCGCTTGTGCTCTTGCTGGTGTCGATGTCGCCCGCGTGGTCGCTGTCGCTGTACCCGACGAAGTGTGCCGCGCCAGGACACCTCGGGTAATGGAGGCCGTGGTCAAGGGTCCCCGCAACGTAGCGGATGATCCTCTTCACAGCCTGCTGATGCTCCGTCGTCGGTCGTTGCATGAACCGACTAACGTAGCCGACGGAGAATGCCAAGTCCGGTCGTGTGTGGGCGAGGTAGCGAAGGCTCCCCACAAGACGCTGGTACTGCGTAGCGTCCACCTCCTCCGTCGTGCTGTCGCGGCTCAGCTTCAGCCTCTCCATCGGAGTGAGAGCTGGGTTGCAGTCGGTGAGCCCAGCTAGCTCAACGACGCGCTTGGCGTAGGCGGTCTGTCGAAGCGTGATCCCGGAATCCTGGTGCACCTCGATCCCTAAGTAGAAGGAGAGGGGCCCCAGGTCACTCATCTGGAAGGTGGCCTTCATCTCTTCCTTGAATGCCGCCACCTCCGCATCCTTGGTGCCGGTGATCACCAAGTCGTCGACGTAGACACCCACCAGCAGGGCATTTTCTCCACTGCCCCGCCGGTAGATGGCCGCCTCGTGCGGACTTTGTTCGAAGCCCATCCCTTTCAGCGTGGAGTCCAACTTGGCGTTCCACGCCCTCGGTGCCTGTCGCAAGCCATAGAGGGCCTTGCGCAGGCGGAGCACCTTGCCCTCCTTGCCGGGGATCGCAAATCCCGGCGGCTGATGCACGTAGACCTCCTCCTTCAAGTCGCCGTTAAGAAATGCCGACTTGACATCCATGTGATGAACACGCCAGCCTTCCTGGGCAGCTAGCGCAAGGAGGAGTCGCACGGACTCCATCCGTGCGACGGGTGCGAAGGCGTCATCGAAGTCGACCCCCTCCTGCTGCACGAAGCCTCGTGCCACCAAACGAGCCTTGTGCTTGACGATGGCGCCGGCTTCATCCCGCTTCAGCTTGAACACCCACTTAAGGGTGATCGCGCGGTGACCGGCAGGAAGATCCGCCAGCTCCCACGTCCGGTTCCGCTCGACGGCGTCCATCTCCTGCTTCATCGCGACACGCCACGCCGCGTCTCCCTCCGCCTCAGCGAAGGAGCGGGGCTCGCTGTCGTCGCATGCCAAGTGCAGCTCCGCCTCGCAGTCGCGCTGCGCCAGTCCAGGGACGGGCAGCTCGCCGAGGATGTTGTCCATGGTACGATAGCGCAGAGGCTCGTCGTCGTGGTAGGCGTCGACGCGGTCCTCGTCGTGGGATAGCGGAGTAGCGAACTCCACCATGCGCTGCTCGTCGTGGACCGAAACTGTTGGGGCCGATCCCGGTGGTGTGGCCGCCGGTGCAGGAGAGTGGTGAGCCGGTGGTGAAGAGTGGGGCGTAGCCGGTGCCGAAGGTGGTGGAGCACTCGCCGGAGCTGGTGGCGAGCAAGGTGTCGAGGTGGACGAGCTCGGTGAAGACGAGCTGCTAGCTCCCCCGGCTCTCTCGAAGTGGACGTAGTCGACAACAAAGTCCCTGAGAGTCGAAGTCGAACTGTCGTCCACCGCCTTGTCCCACGTCCAGCCTCGCCCTTCGTCGAACACAGCGTCACGCGAGATGCGGACGCGCTGTGTGACAGGGTCGAGGATGCGGTAGGCCTTCGAGCCCTCCGCGTAGCCGATGAACACTCCCGGAGTGCTCCTGTCGTCGAGCTTGCCGATGTGGCCAAGCTCCTTGGCGAACGCGAGGGAGCCGAAGACCCGCAAGTGGGAGACCGCCGGCTTGCGCCCATGCCAAGCCTCGTACGGCGTCCTGCCGTCGAGCGCCTTGGTAGGCGAGCGGTTGAGGATGTAGACGGCCGTCACCACCGCCTCTCCCCAGAAGACAGCCGGCATCCCCCTCTGCTTGAGGAGGGCCCGAGCCATCCCCACAACCGTCTGGTTGCGCCGCTCGACGACGCCGTTCTGCTGCGGGCTGTACGGCGCGGAGTAGTGGCGCTGAATGCCCTCATCAGCGCAGACGACGCGAATTCAGCCGCCGTGAATTCTCCGCCGTTGTCTGTGCGCAGCACGCGCAGCTTGCGGCCGCACTCCGCCTCCGCAGCAGCCTGCGTGCGCCTGATGGCGTCCGCAGCCTCTCCCTTGCTGCCGAGGACCATCACCCACATGTAGCGGGAGAGGTCGTCGACGAGCAGCAGGAAGTAGCGTCGTCCTCCCGGTGTGGCCGGTGTCACCGGGCCACACAAGTCCCCGTGCACGAGCTCGAGCCTCTCCTTGGCTCGGAAACTCGCCTGCTGGGGAAAGGGGAGTCGCCTCTGCTTCGTCAACACGCAGACGTCGCAGAGCTGCTCCACATGGTCAAGGCACGGCAGGCCTCGCACCATTTCCGTGGCACTGAGCCGCTTCAGGGCCTCGAAGTGAAGGTGCCCAAAGCGCTCGTGCCACTTGCCACGCCTCGTCGTCCCGACGAGCTGCGAGACAGAGGGGTTGTGCCACCTGCACGTGAAGAGTGTAGAGTCGATTTGCGCCTCTGGTTACCTTGGCAAGGAGGCGGCGTCGAAGATCCCAAATCCGCAGCACCCCGTGCTCGATCTCGACACGCGAGCCGTTCTCATCCAGCTGTCCCAAGCTGATGATGGAGTTCCGCAGATCGGGATGTAGTAGACGCCGGTGAGCAGCCGGTGCTCGCCAGTCTTGGCGACGAAGACGACAGAGCCGACGCCCTTGATCTCCACGGCGGAGGCGTCGCCGAACTTGACGGTTGCCTCGAACGCCTGAGTCGAGCTCGAAGAAGAACTCCCGCCGCCCGGGTCATGTGGTGGGTGGCGCCGGTGTCGAGGCACCACCCGTCGGTCTTGTCATTGCCGGAACTGTCGCCGAGGAGGGCGTGTGCTTTTGGCTCGTCAAGGTGGAGGAGAGCCACTGCGGCCGGTGCCGCTGGAGGTAGTTCGATGCTCGCATGAGCAATGAACAGGACCGGCTGCTCCTCCGCTTGCGCGACGTGGGCCTGGCCGCGTCGTGGCTGTCGACAATCCTTGGCCCAATGACCAAGCTTGCCGCAGTTGTGGCAAGAGTCGTCTCGTGCCGGTTTTTGCTTGCCAGCATCGCCGCCCTGGGCGCCTCCTCGCGCCCCCTGCCTGGGCGTCTTTGCGCGGCTTGCCGCGCTTGCCATGCTTGCGGCCGCCTGTCGTGGAAGAAGGCTCCCCCTTCTTCCTGTCACCTTGGCCGGCAGCCCACTGCTCCCGAGTGAGGAGGAGCTTCCCGCCAATGGTGACTGGTCCCGAGAGGCTCTGTGGCTCATCGATGTCGACGACCTTGAGGCGACCCAACGCCTCCTCGATGGTCATCGTGGAGAGGTCCAGCAGAGACCCGATCGAGCGAGCCATCTGCTTGTACTTCTCGGGGACGCAGCGGGAAGAGCTTCTCCACAGCTCTCTCTTCGCTGTAGGTGTCGTCACCGAACTGCACCAACTTCTGCAACAAAGTGTTGAGACGGAGAGCAAAGTCATCAACGTCCTCACCTGGCTTGAAGGCCAGGTTCTCCCACTCCGTGCGTAGTGCCTGCAGTGTAGACTTGCGGGCGCGGTCACTGCCGATGCGTGCTGCAGCGATGGCGTCCCAAGCCTCTTTGGCAGTCCGCTTGTTGGTAAGCGAGAACTGCATCTCGGGCGGGACTGCAGCGATGAGAGCATCCAGCGCCCGTCGATCCTGGTCGTAGTCGACGTCGCCGTACCGGACTGCATCCCACATATGCCGCACCTGGAGCTTTACCCTCATCACCGCAGCCCACTCGACGTAGTTGGTCTTGGTGAGGGTAGGCCACCCGCCGCCGGGGCCGACGTCCCTGACGACAGCCTGGTACTCGTGGTGACCACGGTACCGAACTGGGGAGAGAGAGCCGCGTTGCCTGTGAGGGCCGCGCTCTCCGTCGACCCGTACGCCGTCGCCGTGCGTGCCTCCTCCAGGAGCGCCACCGCCGTGTGCGCCTCCTTCAGGAGCGCCGCCGGCGCGTCCGCGCCTGTCTGGGCTGCCGGCCGCGCTCGTGGGCGTGCGCGGCTGCCCATTGCGCCGTTCGCCCTTGCGCTGCCTCCCTCTCCATGCAGCTGAGGGTCCGCGTCGGCGCTGTCATCAACAGAGCCGGAGCTACTGTTGCTGCCGCGCAGAGCTTTGACCTCTGCTGCTGCCGGCACGCGCTACATCTGCCGCCGCCGCTGCTTCCACCTCCGCTCTGGCTGCTGCCAACTCCGCCGCTGCCAGCCTTGACACCCTTTCCGCCGCCGCAGCTGTCTATGCCGCCGCTCGCTCGCGCTGCACTGCCGCGGCGAGCTCGGCCGTCTGCTGACGCCTCGTGCTCGAGGCGACCGAGCGCTGAGACTGCCCTGCGGACATGGCGCGCTACTGGGGGGCTGTTGCGTGGAGAGAGGGGCTGCTTCTGACGAGCTGCTACCCGTCTCCGGAGAGGAGTGAGCGGGGACAGCCGGAGCTGCTGCTGCTACCGGCTGGGCTGCTGTGAGGCCGGAGAAGGAGATGAGCAGGAGATGCTCAGACTACAGGATACTAAGGCTCTGATACCACTTGTTACTCGCTGGAGTCTTGCTGTTGGTGATAGCAAGATCCTTACTCTTGTTACTCGCTGGAGTCTTGCTGTTGGTGATAGCAAGATCCTTACTCTCATGGAGAGGATGACACTAGGAGATGGGCAATTTTCTTCTTTGTTTATTGCTCACACAATGCATGCCAACCTGAGGGGTTGGGGGATACAAATTTATAGGCTGAGAACCAGCCAAGCATATGCTAAGATGCTATCCTAGATGCTGTCCTAAAGCGGTCAATATGCTGTCCTAAAGCAGATGCTGTCCTAAAAGCAGATGCTGTCCTAAAAGCAGATGCTGTCCTAAAGCAGTCAAAAAAACAAAAACTACCATAGCCCCACAAAAACCACAGTACAGGGACTTATTCATCAACTGTTGGGTCGTTTTTCCCTATCTAACTAAAACCTATGGTTTTATTTCTGTGCATTTTCTTAAGAACTCATTTGTAAAAAAGTTGGCCTTCTTGCATTAAAGTCATTTTGAGTGTCATTCCTCATGTTTGGAACCAACACAGTTTATTTCCCTTTTTGTTTCTGTCAGAATGCAAATCTGATCATTAAATACTGTTGTTTTCTCAAAATCTATTGATTGTTACCCTTCTAAGACAAATTTATGGTGCACACTAGGGTGAGGAGGGGGCACTTTCTATGACAACCAAGGAAAGATCAGCTCATGCATCAAAAGGGCTTCCAGTGAACCATTGCTCAGGGTTCCGGACACCAAACAGCATAAATTTCTCTGAGACTGACGGTACAAAAATGAATACATTTTACTCTTTTTATTGATTATAGGTGCTCCTCATATTCACAGTGATCACTAGGTGTTGTCGAGATGATAGGGCATTTGTTACACTTTACCACTTATGTGGCCAGGAATTGTGCTACTGAAGTTAGGAATGTGTTAAATGTTCTCAGATTTGAGATTTCTACAACACCTTGGCAGTCCCATTCATATAAAGAAGATGCCTTTTCTCATGGCATTGATAAGCACAAAGGGCGCCACTATCTAGATATCTTGTTGTGAATGCCCAAGAACTTGGTTATGAAATTATTTCAGTCCGAGCTTATCTCATTTATCTTCAGGTATTTCTAGAGAGAGCTTCAGGGTTATTGTGAATGCTCAGGAACTTGGTTTTGAATCTACTGAAACTCCAAGAACTGATAGATCAGTAAGTCTTTTTGCCCATGGCTGTGGTTGATGCTATCTTCATTTCATACTTCTATACCCCATTTTTTTTCCAATCAAGGATGGCCATTATCCATTCAACTCTGTTAATGCTGTGTGTTTCTGTGTGTCAGTTCACACAGAATTGTGGCAGGAAATGTATTTTAGCGTAGTTATTATTTTTACTTACTGTATCTCCAAACTGAATCAGGTCCTGAAAAACTTGGAGCTGGGTTTGGCAGCACTGGGTGGGAAGAAAGGGCCAGCCTATGACCGAATAGTTCTTAATGCAGCTATGGTTGACCACTTGTTAGGCTGCAGCGGAGCTGAGGATATCAACTCTGCGCTGGACCGGGCAAGAGAAGCCATTGACAGTGGTAAAGCTCTGAAAAGGCTCATGAATTACATAAAAATCTCACACAAAGTGTTCTAGCTAGCCGTGACCAAGTGCCGACTGTACAATTTTGGTTTCCCAATCATGGCCGAATATTCTCTTACATGAGCGCCTTCAAGTTGCTCACTTAACATGGAGAACAGCTGGTGCGTGAATACTCCATTGCAAGGCCTTGTCAATAAATTAATTGAAACGAACAATAGCTTGCTGAAAATTTTAGCGATGAGAAATACTTGACATCTTTTTTTAGGCATGTCCTGAGAGAAGGTGATGTATGTAACACATGCAAATTCTGTTCTTGAGATGTCTGATCCAAACTAGTGTGTGAGAATACTGAATACTTACATCAAGGCTCAAGGGATGAATTATCTTGATTCCGTTCGTGAAACAAATGTAAATTTCTTTCTGTAATAGGTTACTCTGAAATTCGATGCTCGTTTGATAAGTCTTTTGACTATTTGTTTCAAATTTGCCCTATCACTTTTGAGATGACATACTAAATGCTACTACATTTCCATAGCATGCTTGGAAGAGTGTTATGTATATAGTATTCGGCCAATAATAGCTTGACAACGGTTGAGCATTATTTGAATGGCATAGGACATGATCAAGGATTAAAAATAAACGGTCCTACCGGTTTGGTCAGGATACCGACCGGGAAAGAGGTACTTTCATACTAATTCTAATGAAAATTTGATGTTAAGGCTTATAGAAGACCGAACAAACACAACAATTTGATGAAAAATATATAAAAACGAAATCACTGGAATAGACTAGAAACCAGCTGGTTAACACTACCGGCCTAGCTCTGGTAAATTATCAAAATCCGGTTTGTTTAATCCTTGGACATGATGTGGATTGTCTGCTAAGAGTATCCAGCTTACAGTAGGAAATTAGCCAAACGTTATTTGATCAGTTTGACGAACCCACTACTCTCAAAGCATGTTGGGAAGTAACATAGAATTGTCCGTATATTGTAGGGGTAGATGGCTAATCTAAAGTCCTTGTACCTTATGAATAAGATGCCAATTAGGACTCATTATTAATAGAGATGTGCAACGCACATAAAATAGCAAAATACAGTTCTAAGATTCACAATGAAACCACAAACATGACAATTAAAGTGCAGAAATGTAAGCAATCAATCAAATATTTAATTTTGCTAAATGTGATAGCCGCTCCATACAATATCGAGTTTACAGATTGAGAGTGCGGCAAACAAATTAACCCTCAGAAACTCTAAATAAAGTTACACTAAATAGAAGACTAAAATTCAGTTTGCACCACCAGTGCTTCCATTTTACTCTTTAGGTGCTAGTTCATTAAGATCAATTGCAAGTCTATCTGAAAATTACAAATTTTCAAACATTAGTAACTTACGTTGCACCCAGGAAAGTCAATGAGAGATTAATCCAAACAAAAGAGATATGAAGATATAATTGGTGCATTTGTAATTACCAATTGGCTGTATCCTCGACATTTTAGAAACATTACTGACTCCATTAGCATCTTCAGTAGCACAAGCACAACCATCTAACCAGTTACTAGTCAAACGATTATTTGTGTAAACAAACTTGTAATTAAATACTGAAGTACATAAACATGTTGCCTTGTGCTGTTGCCTTTGATGAGGTTGCTCATTGCACAGTTCTACTGTTAGCACCAGCAATAACACCATCTTCTGCATCCTCTACTTGCCACATATACATTCACCTCATATTAAAAAGGGCGTTCGCATAAACAAAGCATAGACATGTATATCTTTATGAACATGTATTTACCTTCTAATCCTGCAATTGACACAATGGTTGTTTGTTGTGTAATTACATTGTTAATCGCAATAGTGCCATCTACATCTTTCTTTATTGCTATTGAAGTTGGTAATGAATGCACATAGGGCTGAAGGGCTCCACGATAGTTAACTTGAATGTTCTGTGCTTTCCTTTTAACATATGTGTGAGGATCCGTACTTTCGTTACCTTAGATGAAACTAATAGTCTGTGGATTATTACTTGACAAAATCCTATTTTGTCAAATAATAACCTATCAGTGGGGCGAAGATAAACATTAAGCTATATAGGAGTCTCAGCTATGCGAAGATCAGTAAAAGAGGTACGATCAAAAAGATCTTACATATATTTTTTTGGGACAGAAAGAAGCCTGCAGGAGTAGAAATAGCCTCAATTTCAAAAAAGTAGCGAAGAGAACCCATATCAGACATGAAAAATTGCTCACTAAGACGCTTCTTGACAAAAGTTCTGATACTATGTTGTAAATAGTGTTTATATCATGAGACCAATGGATCAATATATATATACACGTATAAGTATGGCATATATGTAGGAAAACTCTTTACACAACAGGGTAAATATATAGTTATAATGCATATCTAACAACTACGATGACCGTTTGTTCTTTCGCTTTTCTTTTTTATGCGATGCCAGTCTGAGTACAACAGTCTTAAACATGTTTATGTCATGCTTAGTGGGGAACAAGTATTACCAGAACAAGCTTTGCAATTTAGTAGATTTAACCTTGTTGTCTAAATCTTCGTTTTAGCAAGAAAATTAATTTGGTTGCCACAGTGCTAGTTTCTTGCCATTACCAATAAGGTCAAATCCACATTATGTCAAGATTAGTGGCAAAACATTCTGAGCATGCTCTGTTGGAAAGAATCATCTAGCATTTTAACATTGTTTAAGGTCTAAAATGACTTTACTTTCTAGTTTCCAAATCTTGCCATGCTCACATGGTTTAAGTCCTCAACTTAGTCTTGAGGCCATCTAATCCAACAGTGCTAAATATGTCCTTGTTCGTGCCTTAAGTTCTTGCTACTGACTCGATTTAGTGAGTAAACTAATTAGGTTGCCAAAAATCTTAACTTCTTGACCTAAAATTAGTCAGGCCTAAAACCATTGTTCTACCAGAATTAGAGAGAAATTTATGTTGAAATTATCATGGTGGCCATCTAGGATTTAGTATTGCAAGAATTTATTTTCAGCATCCTTTCTACTGCTGGTTTATCTCCTACTACCATGTATACAAGAGGTGATGAGAATGTGAGGTTGATTGTGGGTGTTTATGTGGACGACTTGATAATCACATGAACAAATCCGAGGGAGATTGTGAAGTTTAAAGAAAAGATGATGAAGCTATTTAAAATGATTGATTTAGGACTCCTAAGCTACTATCTCGGCATTGAAGTGAAACAAACTGAAGGAGGCATCTCACTTTGTCAATCTGCATATGCTCAAAAAATACTGGAGAAGTGCGGCATGGGAGAGTGCAACCCATGTCAAGTTCCAATGGAGAATTGTTTGAAGCTAAGCAAGACAAGTTCCAGCTCTCCAGTTGATGCCACGTAGTACAGGAGTATAGTAAGGAGCTTACGGTATCTAGTTCATACCCATCCAGACATCACATTTGCTATAGGGTATGTGAGTCAGTTCATGGAGAAGCCAACTCATGAACATTTGATGGTCGTTAAACACATTCTGAGATATATAAAGGGCATTCTGTCTTTTGGTGTTCAGTATAGGAGAGGAGGTGAAAAGAAATTACAACTGACCGGCTACAGTGATAGTGATATGGCAGGAGATATTGATGATCGAAAAAGCACGACAGGAGTAATGTTTGTACTGGGAGATAGTTCGGTTAGTTGGCAATCTCAGAAGCAAAGAGTGGTGGCATTGTCATCTTGCGAAGCAAAGTATATAGCAGCAAGCGCAGCATCAGGCTAGGGAGTCTGGCTTGCTCAGTTGTTAGGAGGACTGTTGGAAAAGGAAGCCATGAAAGTTGTACTCAAAGTAGACAACAAAGCAGCTATATCATTAAGCAAAAATCCGATTCTTCATGATAGAAGCAAACATATAGATACAAGATATCATTTTATCGGAGACTGTGTTGAAAAAGGGAGAATCGCTATTGAATACACCAATACAGATGAACAGAAGGCCGATGTACTGACTAAACTGCTTGGCCGGATAAGATTCTTGGAGATGAGAAGGAAGATTGGAATGATTGAAATCACACAACAAGATTAGGGAGAGAATGTTGGAGGTAATCTTGTTGTAGTCGAGATTGAGTCTGTTTCGTAGTCGAAGCCGAGTACGAGTCATAGTCGTAACCGAGTTATAGTCATGTCGTAGAGAAGGGTATAAAAGGGTAGAGTCATGTAATCAGGAAGTGTGAGAAAAAGAAATAAAGAGAAGAAAGAGCGATTTGGCTCTGGGAAACTATCGACTATCGAATATCGAGTTCACTGTGTGATTGCAGACGTGGTCGTAAACGACTTACGACCACAGCAAACAGAGGATCGCAGACATTGTGGTAAACAGAGGCACGACCACGGCGATCGAGCGGAAGAGTCCGCAGGTACTGAAGACGTGATCGTAAAGCATTACGATCACGACCACACAGCAGGAAGACGTGGTCGTAAAAAGCTACGTCCATGGTTGTGAAGGAGTGAACGTGATCGTAAAGACCTACGGCCATGGCTGTGAAAAAGTGAACGTGGTCGTAAGGGGTTACGACCACAGCGAGAAGGCGTAGTTGTAAATGACCACAATGACTAATGTGGTCGTAAAGCATTATGACCACAGCGATCGGCAGAATCACTGCGTGGTGTAGAGAACTACGACTACGGTGATTGAATGTGGTCGAAGGAAGGCCAGCGGAACGGCAGTGAACGTAGTGTAACTTCGGCTGAAGTTTACAACTACGTTATCCGAGCAGCAAGGAGTGATCAGAGGGGCTACAACATGATCGTAACGGCCCTCAATGTGGTCGTAAAACCGGCAAAGCGGTCGTAAAGACACAGGCAGTGGCGAAGCCACGTTGAACCATCGGGGTCCGACGACACCGACGAATTTGCCGTAACCCAGTATAGCGATAGATTTTTTGCCGGCTACGACCCCACCAAATTTTTGGCGAGACCCCAGTGGCCCAGCGGAAGCTGCAGTCTGCAGTCCGGCTCAGCCCAGCAACAGTTCGCAGTCCATGTGTTCAGCCCATCCGATCCAATGATCCATCAAAGCCACGTACGTTAATTGGAGAAGGCCAAACGTTGCCTTGCTACTTGGTTCCGATCTAGCATCAGCCGTCAGGTGCCTACCCTTTCGTATCTGAAGCATCGCAATTCGCAAAACTCGTGTGCCGGCCGCCGACGTCGCCCCTAGCGCCGGCAAGCCGACCAAGGCGAGGCGCCAATCGGTTGTCATCTAGTGATCTAGATAAGACAAGGTACTCCTCAAATACCCAATTATGTAGTTTGCAATTAAAGATCAAGTTCAAGTCTGTATTTTGAGTTCTTAGGGTTTTTTCCCCAACTATACAATGCAATCCGAACCTGGATTCTCAGAAAGCAGTGGTCAAGAACGGTCTCTTTTATTCCAGCAAGATGCCAGGTATCTATCTGGTATTAGCAATGTACGCATACATGCTATTTGCTCTAGTTTTTTATTATGTAACTAATTTAGTATTTGATAGTCAATCAGAGCACTTTGAAAGGATTTCTTAAAAGGAAAGTGCCCCTTGCGGTGATAATGAGAATAATCATGGAGACACTTCAAGAATACGAAGAGATGGAGATGGCAGTGGCACTGCATCAAACATTAATTGTACTGTTCAGCGCACTTCACGGATCTCACGAAATGAGGTAAATTTCGATGAGCTTCCATATGATCCCGCAGATAGAAGGAGAATATCAGATTACATAGGCGACAAATTGCAAAATGACATAAGGCGAAAATATTTGACTAGAGGTCCTTGTAAACCACCACCTGGTTTTGTGTTTCCAACAACAATGATAGGGGGTTTTCCACGACGGTGTCAATATGAATGGTTCACTAAATATGATTGGCTAGAGTACAGTGAAAAGATGGATAAGTGTTTTTGTTTATACTGTTACTTGTTTAGAGATTGCAACAAGGGCCAAGGTGGGAATGATGCATTTGTAATAGATGGTTGGGATGGCTGGAATAAATCTGATAGGCTTCAAGATCATGTAGGCAGCAAATGTAATAGTTTTCATAACACAGCTGTGAAAAGATGCGACAATTTGTTGAAGCCCGGCCAGTCGATTGGTGATGCTTTAAACAAGCAGAATGATATCAGTAAAGAGCAGCATCTACTTCGGTTGAAGACATCTATTAAAGATGTCCGATATTTATTGCATCAAGGTTTAGCATTTCGTGGCCATGATGAATCAGTGGATTCCACAAATAAGGGGAATTTTCGAGAGTTAGTACACCTTTTGGCAGATGAAAATGACAAAGTAAAGAAAGCTGTTGGAATTAATGCTCCTAAAAATAATAAGATGATTGCTCCAGAAATTCAAAGGGATATTGCGAATTGTTTTGCTGAGGTAATAAAAGGCCGTCTTCATTTTTTACAAACTATGTCATATCTCATAATCTATAATGATAAACTAATTTGTACTTGGTTTTTGCAGATCATCGTGAAATCTATTGTTGAAGAAATTGATGGTGATGTGTTTTGCCTTTTAGTGGATGAGTCAGCTGATGTGTCTGGGAAGGAACAGATGGCAGTTGTCTTACGGTACGTTGATAAGCTTGGGGTAATAAAGGAGAGACTTATTGCTGTTGTTCATGTGCAAGAAACATCGGCTTCATGCCTGAAATCTAACATTGATAATTTGTTTGCTAAGTATGGCTTGAGCATAAAGCAAATTAGAGGACAAGGTTATGATGGAGCAAGCAACATGAGAGGTGAATTCAATGGACTACGAGCTTTAATTGAGAGAGAGAACAGCTCGGCATATTATATCCACTGCTTTGCTCATCAGCTACAATTAGTCATTGTCGCAGTGGCTAAAAAGAATGATGATGCTAGTGACTTCTTTGACATGATATCTCTATTGCTTAGTGTGGCAGGAGCTTCCTGTAAACGTAAAGATATGATTAGAGAAAGTCAACAGGAGAGAGTTAGAAAGGCTATAGGCACCGGACAGCTAACTAGTGGAACTGGATTAAATCAAGAACAATCCCTTCTGGAGACACACGTTGGGGTTCTCATTTTAGAACCCTTAAGAGCCTGAGCAATATATTCCCTGAAGTTATTGAAGTGCTCCAATATGTGGAAAAAGAAGGTCCAAATGATGCAAAGAGACGCCAAGCCCGTGGTCTCCTAGACTATCTCAAGGATTTGACTTTGTGTTTCACTTGCACCTAATGTTGTTTATTTTAGGCCATGCAAATTCTTTGTCATTGTCCTTGCAGAGGAAAGATAAAGACATCCTAGAGGCCATGTTAGAGGTGAAGTTAACCAAGCAGAAATTTCAGCAAATTAGGGATGATGGTTGGGATTCTTTGCTGCAGACTGTATACTCCTTTTGTGAAGAACATGGCATTCCTAAGTTGGATATGGATGACGAATATATTGATCGCCATAAGCCAAGAAAAAAGACCAATCGCACAAACTATCAACATTACAGATATGATTGCTTGAACCCAATTATTGATTTGCAGCTTGCAGAGTTTAGTGATCGTTTTAATGAGGTAAACTCTCAGTTGCTTACTCATATTGCTGCTTTCAATCCTAAGAATTCTTTTGAGGCATTCAAATCTGAGAGTCTAATGGAGTTGGCTAAGTCATATCCTGATGATTTTAACTCAACATAACTTAAAGATCTTGCTCGAGAGCTTAATTTTTACATTGACAATATGCGAGCTGATGAAAGATTTGCCGACTTGAACACTATTTCTGAGCTTGCTAGGTTGATGGTGGGTACAAAAAAACATTTGGGTTTTCCTTTGGTTTATCGGCTTCTCAAGCTAGTACTGGTTCTTCCTATCGCCACTGCATCGGTGGAGAGGTGCTTTTCAGCAATGAAAATTGTGAAGACGATACTGAGAAATCGTATTGGAGATGGATTTATGAATGATTGTATCATATGCTTCGTCGAACCGGAATTTCTATCCAAAATTCCTATCGAAGATGTGATAGTTCGCTTTCATAAGATGGAGGATCGTAGTCGTAGAGGGAAACTGTAAGAGGTAACCACTCTTGCAAAACTTTATTTTGGTACAATATGCATTGTTATATTATGAACTTGATATTATGCATGGTATTATATTATTGGACCCTAAAAATTAGCACTTAGTAGTGCCAGTACCGACCCCGGCTGGCAATTTTTCTGGCTTCGCCACTGGACACAGGAGATGGTCATAGCCTCTTGTTCGTGATCGTACGACTCCAGAAGGTGGCCATGGCGGTCACAGAGTGGTCTAAGAGATCCTAAAGCAGTCATATAGATCACAACAACAGTAGCATCACCAACCACCACAAAGAGTAAGCACAGAGAGTAGAAAGAGGGAAGTAGAGAAGTATGATTAGAGGAAGGCATAAAGGGGAGGAGGCACTGAGCCAAGGGGCGGTGGCGCATGAAGTAGTTGGCGCCGATTGAGAGTCGAGCTGGAGCCTAAGGGGGAGGCGGTAGTCGGCGCCGAACCAAGCCAGGAAGCAGCCATGGCCGGGCTCAAGAAGCTCGGCTGGGCACAGGGGTACGGCAGCCGAGACCATGGGGAGGCTGACGCACATGGCACAGCAGCTGGAGGCCAAGGGAAAATGGAGAGGTAGCCCAGGAGAAAACGGCGGGGAGCTCGCCGGCGTCAGGTCCACGGCTAAAATAAATTCGAACCGATTCGATGAACCCACTATACTTCGCGCGCCTCCAATGCTGCGTCTCCACCACCGCCATTTCCGCCGCCGCGGAGATCGAGAGAGGAGGAGGACGGGAAACAGGAGTTAAAGAGGGCAACCCGAGTGAAGAGCGGGTGATGGCGGCGGCCAGCGCAGTGCCGTGTTTCAACTTTCAAGCGCCACTTCGCGTGTGCCTTCGGCCCTCCGTGGCTCCACGGTATACCCACCACCTGCTCGAACGCTTGTCCACCTCCGCCGCGCACTAATGTCCGGCTCCCTCCCGCTCAGGAAACCACTGAGCGTGGTCACCGCGACAGGGACGGAGTGTTGCAGGTGCACGACGCGATGGCCCGGGATCCTGCAGAATGCACGACGGGTTGTTTTGTCTGCAATATGGTGCTCATTGAACTTGCTTTTGAAATGATGATTTCTCAGAGTGGGGGGCCATGACAGAGCATTACGAAGGGAAATTGTTTAACACCATTGGGATGTTAGACACGTGGAGAGCTTCACCATCATATCACACCAGGTTCTGCCATATCTGATTTTGGTTTTCTCAGCCTTAATTTTGCTCATCCCGTTGGAGACGTAGTTAAACAACATAAGCAGATGCTTTCTTGTATTCGTTCAATTCATTCTGATCGACTTATAATTGCTGCAACATGTAAAACTCATTTCTCGTATGCCTAATTCTAGTTTTCTGCCACGTAAGACTCATTTCTTGTATATCTAATTTAGTTTTCTGCCATTTTTTTGTTAGATATGTATTATTACTTATGTATTTTTCTTATTATATAAGAGGTTATATATATACACACACACACACCATAGCTATATTTTTATATATTAACCCATTTATCTTATAATAATATAAATATTATTCATAACCTAGAGTTTTGGACAAGCCGTCCCACCGCTGGTTCTCTTCTCCAGCCGTCGCCGTCACCTGATTTTGCCCGTGGCCACCGCTGTTCTTCCTCAGCCGCCGCCGCACTCTATCTGCTGCCTGCTGCCAGCGCTAGTCTTCTCCTTGCCGTGTGGCAGGCTTTACGCTGCCCGCCCGCCTGTGAGGCCACCGCCTATCTGCCGACGCTAGTGAGCCGCCGCCGAGTCTTCTACCGATCTGCACCGCCGAGCTCTAGATGCCTCCACCGACTATCTGGGTCGCCAACGTCCGGCTTGACGCCGCCGTCGCCCGGATCTTCGTCGCATGCGGCTGCTGTCGCGGGGGTCCCGTGAGGCTGTCGCCCGACCGTCGCACAGGGGACGCTGCCCGGCCACCCGTCGTCGTCTTCGGCAGCGTCCGACCGCCGGCCGCACAGGGGGACCACGCCGCCTGGCTACCCGCCGATGACGCCCGTCCAGCCGCTAGACCGCCGGTCACGCTCCATTCAGCCACGACACCTGACGCCTTTTTGCTGGCTTGACTTCCGCCGAAACTGATAAAGTTTCTTATTGGTTTCTTTAAGTAAAAAACAGAAGAGAAAAAAAGAAAATATCATCCTTTTCAGCCACTGCTTCCATTCTTACTGCCTAGTAATGTTCGATGGTATTATCGGGACTGGTTTTATCATATGCGCCTCCACATGCATGGTCTGCGTCTTTGGGAGTTTCTTACTGATGAGTTATCTTGTCCGTCTCACCCTGCTCCACCTGCTGACGTTGTGCTTCCGAAGAATGCTTTTGAAGTTGCTCGTAAGGAGACATCTAATACTTTTGAGAATGCCATGGAGACTTTTCAGACTTAGTATGCTACCTACAAGATATGGATTGATGAGGATGTCTGTGTCTGTTCTATTCTCACCGGGTCAGTGTCACAGCGTCCCAACTTCCCAATCCTTCCAGTGAGTCAGTGTCACAGTGTCCTTTTGATCTTGTTCATTCCGATGTATGGGGTCCAGCTCCTTTTATTTCGAAAAGAGGTCATCGATATTATATAGTTTTTGTTGATGTTTTTTCTTGGCACATTTGGATATACTTTATGTCATGTTGTAGTGAGGTTCTATCCATCTACAAGAATTTTGCCATCATAATCCTTACTCAGTTTGACTCTCTTATTCGTGTTTTTCGTGTTGATTCCGTTGGGGGAGTACTTGTCTGGAGCCCTTTATGGTTTTCTTGCCGAGTAGGGCAGTTTCTCTTAGTTTGCTTGTCCTGGTGCTCATGCTTAGAATGAGTGGCTGAACGAAAACATCGTTATTTTCTTGAGACAGCCCGTGCTCTTATGCTTGCTTCTGTTGTTCCACCACACTTCTGGTGTGAGGTTGTTTCTATTGCCACTTTCCTGATTAATATTTAGCATTCTTTTGCTCTTCAGGGTGGGATCCCAGTTGAGCGTCTCTGTTGCAAGACTGATGATTATTCTAGCCTTCGCCACTTTGGGTGTGTGCGCCATGTTCTTCTTGCACCTTGTGAGTGCACCAAGCTGACCACTCACTCTGTAGAGTGCTTTCTGGACTATAGCGTTGAGCATGAGGGATATTGTTGTTGGGATTCTGTTAGCCGACAGGTGCGGATTTCTTGGGATGTCACTTTTGATGAATCTCATCCTTGTCCTTCCACAATTACATCATCTCTTGTCGAGCCACTTTCTTTCTTGACTTTTCCTACCACCCCCATAGTCACCACTCCACCATCGCTTTTGGTCTCTCTGTTGCCTCTTTCACTGTTGGTGCCCCCTTCACCACTGGCACCCTCTCCAGAGGTTCTTCCTGGCCTTGTTCCCTTGAGCGCTACAAGGCTTGTCTTGTGGCACGTGATTTTCAGCAGGAGCATAGTCGTGATTATGATGAGACTTTTGCTCCTGTGGTTTACATAATCACTATCCGCACTCTTCTTGCTGTGGCGTTTGTCGGGCATGGTCCATTTCTTAGCTTGATGTCAAGAATTCCTTTCTCAATGGTGAGCTGTGCAAGGAGGTTTATATGCAGCCACCACCAAGGTATTCTATTACTGAAGGTATGGTTTGTCACCTTCGCCGATCTCTTTACGGCCTTAAGCAAGCTCCTCATGCCTTGTTTGATCGCTTTTCTTCTGTTGTTACTGCAACTGGTTTCTCTGCCAGTGCTCATGATCCTGCTCTTTTTATTCACACATCGCCTTGTGGTCGGATGCTTCTTATTTTATATGTTGATGATATGATCATTACTGGAGATGATTCTCAGTACATCACTTTTGTCAAGGAGCGTTTTAGTGAGCAGTTTCTCATGTCTAATCTGAGTCCTTTTCGGTCTTTGCTATTTTCTTAGGATTAAGGTTATTTCTACGTCTGAGGGCTTCTATCTGTCCATGAAAAATATATCCAGGATCTTTTTGATCGTACTTCTCTTATTGATCAGTGTACAGCTTAGACTCCCATGGAGCCTAATGTTCGTCTTAGGCCCACTGATGGTGAGCTTCTTACTAATCCTACTCACTATTGTCACCTTGTTGGGAGTCTTGTTTAGCTTGGTGTCATTTGGCCTGATATTTCGTACTCTGTGCATATCTTGAATTAGTTTGTTTCTGCTCTCACTCAGCTCTACTATAGTCATCTTCATATTCTATGATATCTTTGTGGAACCATCTCTCGGCGTCTTGTTTTCCCTAGCCCCAGCTCTTTATAGCTCCAGACATATTTTGGTGCCATTTGGGCTAGTAATCACTTTGATCGCCAGTCTCTGTTGGCCTATTGTGTTTTCTTAATGGCTCTCTCATCGCTTGGAAGACTAAAAAGCAGAAGCAGTTTCTCGTTCGAGTGCTGAGGCTGAGTTTGCGGGTTATAGCTTTGTTGACTGTGGAGGTTATTTGGCTACAGTGGTTACTTGAGGATTTTGGTGTTTCTGTTTCTGCACCGACTCCTCTTTTGTCTGACAGTACATGTGCTATACTATTGCTAAAGATCCGGTGAATCATGAGCTTACAAAGCATATTGGTGTTGATACTTCCTATATGTGAACACAGATGCAGGACCAAGTTGTTACTCTTCAATATGTGACTTCAGAGTTTCAGTTGGCACACTTCTTCACCAAATCACAGACCAGAGCCCAACACAGTTTCTATCTCTCCAACTTCATATTGTTGAATGTTAATCCACCATAAGTTTAAGGGGGTGTTAGATGTGTATTATTATCTGTATATTTTTTCTGTTGTATAACGGGTTATCTGCATATATGCCATACTGTACTTGTATATATATTAGTTCATTGGCCTCATGATGAATACAAGTGTTACAAGAGGAGGATGAAATGATAAAATGTTGGTTCAATGTATTGCATAGCCCAAAGGGCAATATATAGTGTACATGAGATCAAATCCTAGAAACTAGGAAAAGACCTAAATACCCTTAACACCCCCTCAAATGTAAGGCGTACGCAATAGCGTTACATTTGAAAAGGATTGACATTAAAATAGAGAAAATCCAAAGTTTGAGTCTTGAAGTTGTTGTCATAGCGTGCGACTCTTGGAAAATTGTGTCGAGTACCAATCATCCGGAATTGTGCGACAACCCAAAAAGTACAAAGTGCATGGGCTGAGAAAGTAGAGGTAAGCAGGAGCAAAGTTGACCGCGGTAACACGATGAAGAGGATGTGGAAGGTGACACAAGTAGAGAGAGCTGTCAAATCAAGCCGAAGAGGGAGATAGAAGTATAGCAGCACAGATCGGAGCCCAAGATAGTGGCAGTGTTGTGCACAAGAAGCGTAACGGAGGCGCAGTGCAGAGGAAGCACGGCGGCCTTAGAAGCTCGGGGCGGCGGCTCAAAGAAAAGCGGCGGCATCATAAAGACTTTTACGATCTGTAGCGGCTTAAGGAGAAGAGCGGCAGCTGCGGCTATACGAAATGAAGTAAAGAACCACACCCATCTAAGAGGATGAGCCGTGCCAGCAAAGTAGTCGGCTGACTGACAAGAAATTTGTGGACTCGCACGGTACTGATGAACAGACAAACTAGATGCTACGTATTTGAATGGATACAACGAAAGACTAAATAAATAAAAAAAGACTCAAATTCAAAAGGCTGTGCATTCAAGCAAGCTCCACCATTAGCCCACCCAAACTCTCTCTCCAGCACCTCTCTTTTCCTCTTCCTATCATTTCTTTCTTCCTCTTCATTTTCTCTACTATCGGGAGGAGGTCGGCCCGACGAGGCGACGCAATGCGGGGCGGCCGAGGAAGGCAGCGGAGAACCCACGCGGTGGCCAGCGACGCGACGCTGAGGCGAGTCGAGCACGGGCTGATGTGAGCTGGCACCAGAGTAGGCCGGGGCAAGCTGGAGGTAGCTCCTTGAGGCCGGGCACGGCGGCCTGGCGATGACGCGTGCACGAAGGTGGAGGCGGCTCCCCGGGGCCGGGCGAGGCGGGATTCGTCGACGGTGGCTGAAAGGCTGCGGTAGCGGCAGCGGCTGGGAGGAGGTAGGGGGCCCGAGGCGGCGAGAAGGGCGTCGGATCTGGTAGGGCAACGGTCGGGCGGCCAGGTATTCAGGGGACGGCCGGATCCAGGCTTGACGAAGGCCAGAAGGGAGCCCGGCGGCGGCGTGGCGCAGAGGCGTGCGTGGGCGCAGGCGGGTGCCGACCTAGCGGCATGCGCGGGACGATGGATCCGGCGCGGAGGACCCCAGATCCGGCTCGGGCTCGGGTGGCCGAGGCGGCGCGGAGGAGATTGGAGCCGGCCGGATCTGGCGTCGGCCGGTGGCGCGGGCGCGGAAGGCCCTGACACGAGCGCGAGCGACGGCGGGCGTGGCAACTGGGAGGCAGTGGATCTGGCGTGTCTTGGCGGCGGTGCGATGGAGTCGAGCGACGGCCGGAAGAGGTGGCCGCTCCCGGGAGTGGAGCACACTCCTCCAGGGGCGGCAGCGGCAGTGCCTCGGCGGCAGCCAGCGGAGGCTAGGTTGAAAATCTAGGTTCTGATACCATGTTAAAAGAGGATGAAATGATAAAATATTGAACCAAAAGGAGGATGAAATGATAAAATATTGGTTCAATGTATTGCATAGCCCAAAGTGCAATATATAGTGTACATAAGACCAAACCCTAAAACTAGAAAATGATCTAAATACTCTTAACATCAAGCACTATTCATAACAGTTTAATCATGGGCTGATTGGCATTGCATGTTACTTCCAGTAGTTTCTTTAAAACAGATAAGCTCACACTGTTCAGAACCTGAGCAAAACAGAGAGTAACAGCACATGGTTTCAAGAGGAAAGGCAAACTATGTTGCATGATGACCATAAAAAGGCACATACATATATATGACAATATGAAGAGAAAAAATCAATCTTCCATGTCCATGTTGTCCTCGGTTCTACCTCAAATTTGAAGTTGGAGAAACAATTACCAAACTTCATGGAAACCTGGATTTGCACACTAGCTATTTACAAGCGTCTTGAATATCACAACATTTCACTTCGATGGCCATAGAGAAACCTTGAAGTTCACTATCCCCCATTGCGACATTCTACACCTCAAATAAACAGCTTACAAACGTACAAACAGTACAAGAATATACATAATCTAGTACAAATATACAAGAATATACATGCTCTAAGGTGAATGCAGTTTTAGGATTTTGGTGATTCAGATTTTGTGTGCCCAGGCTTGCCTATGATGGCTTTCTTTACTTTTGCTATTTGGTGCTTTACCTTTGATCCAACACTGGACAAGATGTTATGTTTTTTATGTGATGCCTTCTGTCCTGCTTTACCTTCAATTTTCATTGTTGCTTCATCGGTGAAATTCTTAGCTTCCTCTTCATCCTTTGTCTTCTCATCATAAGTCTTCTCTTCTGCCATATTTGATTCATCTGCCTTTGGACTTTGTTCTTTATCTGTGCTGAATCCTTGTTTTGTTATCTCCACAAAACTTTCTTCAACTTCATTCCCTTCTTTGGGTGAAACCACATCGAGAGCACGTTCCTGAACGTGTGAATCAGGTTCTTGCTCTTCATTTGGTTTTATGTTCTCTGTTTGCACGTGGCTTTTAACTGTTTCATGTACATTCTCTTCTTTGATCACAGTCTCTTTTATGACCAAAATTTTCTGGTGACCTTCATCAGTTTCTTTAGGAGATTTTCGTGCAGTATCAGTTTCCTGCTGCTCTTGCAAATTAGATTCTGCTGGCTTTTCTAGCAAGTAGTTCTTCTCAATCACAATTTGGCTGTCAGCAGACTCATCTCGCTTATCTTGGTTTATATGCAAGTTCGGACCATCTGACTGAATTTCAAGAGCTTTTTCATTGTTTGAGAAATTATAGCTTTCTTTCTCGTCCATGCATGTTGAGCCCGCAGAAATCTCCTTTTCATGAGCCAAATTTTTATCAGTGCTACTAACTGGTTCAGTAATTTCACGTGCCTGCTCATCAGATATTGCTTCAGAACCTGTGCCTTTCTGCGAATTATCATGCAAATTTTCTGTCTGTTCTTCAGTAGATCCACCTGTGGCTGAATGCTGGTTCTCTTCTTTCTTATCTACTTCTTCACTTTCCAGTTGAACCTCAATAGTACTTTTGGCCTCAACATTGGAAAAATCAATGGACTCTTCTTGTTCTGTGCACAGAGGACTTTGAAGACCATAAGTGTCGTTAGGCATTTTTTCTGCATCACCCATATCTGGTTCTGTCAACGATAGTGTTTGCTCAGCTACTGCACCAGAACTTCTATCTTCAGGTAAAGATTCATGCAAAAGTTCTGTTCGTCCTTCCTCTAATGTATCCTCTTGAGAAGCCTTTGGGCTTGTTGAGTCATCTAGGTTGCTCTTCAAGCTTCCTTCTTCAATTTGTGCTGTTGCTTCCACATCTTCCTGACAAATAGTATCAACTGCCTTTTCATCCAGCTTGAAGTCTCTAGTTTCCGTTTCTGTAACCAGGCCAGTTGCCTCACCTGGTACCAATTCACTTGAAATTTCATCCTGGGCATTGTCTTGGTATACTGGTGCATCCGAATCATGAGTGTTCCAATTGAGCTCTTCATCTGTTCCCAATGACCTTTCAGTGTCCAGCTTGAAATCATGACTTTGTTCTTTGACCGTTTCATGTGTTTCTTCAGAGCCTTCTACATTCTGTTTTTCTTGTTCGAAGATGAGTTTGTCATCTACCTTATTTTCTGCAGGAAATGATACAGAGCTTTCTTCTTGTTGAGAAGTTATCAAACAACTGTCATCCTTCATGGTTTCTTCTTGCTTCTTTTCAGCCTCAGATTCTGAATTTCTGTTTGGATCATTGCTCTCTTTTCCCAATATCAGGTTCATCAGAAAATTTGAGACAGGCAAATCACTTTCTTCAGCTTCTTTCTGTGTGTCGCCAATTTCTGGCTCATGCATGTCCTCTTCATCTTGTTCTTTGGCCATTTGATTCTCTTCTTGCTCTTCTGGTTCAGCGGGGAGTGGCTTCTCTGGCAACAACAACTCTCTTTCTGTCTCCTCTAAGCTAGATGCCTGTTCAGTTGTGTTTTTGTCTAGTGTAGGCTGTGCAGGAAGAGCAAGCTTATGATCTTCCATTTCTTTGTTTATACTTTCTCCCTTTGATGCTGTAACTACAGATGAAACATCAAGATTCCTTCTGGTGTCCTCAAAGGTCTTGAGACTTTCATCAGATAGTGCTCCATCAGCTCCGCTAGCCTAAATGGTAAAAGTGAAAAATAGCTTAGGAAGACTAAATATAACTC